>OX459099.1:18130635-18872370 GCA_949775045.1 Metridium senile
GGGGGGAGGGGGGGGACGTTCCGCTTGTACCTCTAAACCCTGACCCTATTTAAGACAGCAGAATCCTAAAAATATGTACCCTATTTCAAGACAAATTGATAAAAAGTAGACCCTATCCAAGACTCAAGGGGGAAATTGTATACCCTACGTAAGGCAATTTAAGACAAATTAGGCTAAATTGTATACCCTTTCAAGACGCCAAGGCAAAAAACCATACTTTGCCTAAATATAAGGGAGTACCCCCCCCCCCCCCCCCCCGGACCTTTCCCTAACGTGTAGTAAGTTACAATTAGTAGTAAGTTAAATTCCAACGAAAATCGCTGAAAGTCAGTCAGACGGTTGATGAGAGCAACAAAAAGACACTGTAAGAGTTTTATTTTATTTTATTAAGAATTAAGGCAAAAAATTGTACGCTGAAAAATCCCCATATATTCTATAGTAAATCAACACAAATTGTGAGCTTGGGCTACCTGTGGACAGACCACAGGCAGTCCCACACTATCAATCTGTGGTTTTGGGCTTCCTGTGGTATTTAACGGCTCGTTCGAAGTTCAATATAGATAACGTCCAAATATGGTCCCGTTTGAAATCATTTCTTTAGTCAGTGATATTTTGTTTTAGATCATAAAAGGATATGAGTTGAGGAACGTTTCTGTGTGGTTTTCTTGAGTTTTAGTGGTCATTTAAGGAGGTTTTGAGGATCGCGAATTCCAACGGTCATCGGCGTGTCAATAGAAATACAATAATACAAACAAAAAAAACAAAAAAATAACAATAATACAGGGATGCTGATTTTTCAAAAAAAGTTCAACGGATGAAGTATAGTGATAAGAAAGATTATAGGGATATAGGGGATATTGAAATGAGAAATAATACTGAGGGATACAGGATATTGATAAGAAAAATTATAAGGATACGGGATTATCTAGTCTCCCTCGCAGCCGTTCTTTGGGACCGTTCATTTTTTACTAGGGACGGGGTGCGGTGGTGCGTTTTCCTTGGTAGCCCTTTAAAAAAAATCTGCCCCCCCCCCCTACTGCTATTAAATTCAATTCATGCCCCCCCCCCAAAAAAAGAAACCACACACACACAAAAACACAAGTCACATTTTCCCAATTCACAATAACATGTATTTTTTTGCATTACTTTCGATGGAATATATATATATATACATTATAATGTGATATCAAATGATGTGATCTTTTAAAAAAGCGTATAAGCGTATAAGGACCACGCAGGCTAATCAGTGAGTATATCAGTGTACTTTAGAAGGTAGCCTCCTATGCAGCCGCTCCTTTGTATCGTCTCCGTGGGGAGACTCGTATTGCGTGACGATAAAGGAGCGGTTGTATAGGAGGCTATTTAGAAGGTAGACTACAGTAGACTTATATCAAGAAGAAAAACCCGATTCCAGACAGCTGTTTAGTAACGATCGATGGGTGTACAAGGCCTTACGACTTACGTGGATGATAAATCAGGTTGGAGGTCAGGTTGGTGGCAAAGTAAAGATCTAACATACACAAAAGTGATCATTGACGGCTTTGCTTTTCTCTATTACATCCACAAAAAGATTGAAAGTCGTTATGGAAGCCAGTACGACACGATAGCCAATAAAATTGAACGTTTCTTTATTTGCTTTAAGGCGAAGAATGTCACAACATATGTTATCTTGGATGGGCCTGAAGTCATCGATAAGAAACTATCGACCTCAATCAGTCGTGCACGGAGCAACATTAAAACATGCTCTCATGCATCCGAGGGAGAACGGCGGCTAGTAAATCCTCCTTTAGCCAAGATGCTGCTTGTACAAAAACTGAAAGACCTCGAAATACCTTTTGCTGTTTGTGACCGGTAGGAATCGACTTATTGACCTTATTATATAACTGATTTGAACAATAACAATTAAGGTCCAGGCAAACGGCTTCAACATTTGTTTCAACATCCGTTCGATTTTGTTTAATGGCAATTAACAATGTTGAAGCCGTTTGCCATCCCATTTCAACTTTGTTTGAAACCGTTTGCCCCCTAGCTGTCGCTCAACATCGTTCAACAAACATTCTACAGCGTTCAACAAAACCGAACCGGCAAATGTTGAAGCCCTTTATTTGCCCGGGCCTTTATTAACGATTTTGTTATAGTACGTATTTAGAATAAAGTATATAACGACGTTTCGAAGCCGCTGATCGACTTCATTTATTTGAATTAAAACGTATACATGTAATTTGGATTGGTATTTTTATACGTACAATGTTGAATAAATTTGAATAAGAACAATAAGTATTTATTATAAACACACAAAGACAAGGTCGATCACGCAAACATTTTGGCTTTGAGTGAGACCCCGTTTACACGGATCCGGATACCATTGAATCCAGTCACCGAAACCGCATACTTTTACTTGAATCCTCCGGATACGCGGATTCGTGTGGACGCAAATATTTCTATGCGGTTTCAGCCGGATCGGATTCGTGTAGACGAGGCCTGAGTTAGCCTGATTTTCAGAGCGGGGCCTGGGTCCGACGCTATCACTTTGCTAGGCCTGAGTCTGATTGAACGTTTAGTGTTGGTTTTTTTTGTATTCAACAATCAAGCGTCAATAAATCAAACAAGTTAGTTAATTTAGGTGCATGGTTCGATTCTTCTCTTAGTATGGTAACACTTATTAATAAGATTTGTCAATTATCTGCATATTATCATCTTTATAAAAAATTTTATCTTACAATCAAACCAAACATATTGTACAATCTGTAAAAATGTCGCGAATAGATTACTGCAATAGTCTCCTATATGGAGTTCCTGCAGTTCATCTTAGTAAACTTCAGCGTATTCAAAATTCAGCTGCGAGACTTATTAGTAGTACATCACGATATGAGCATATAACACCTGTTCTTATTGATCTTCATTGGCTGCCGGTGCGTTATCGCATTACTTATAAAATAGCTGTTATGACCTTTAAGGCAATACATGATTTAGGACCTTGTTACATTAAGGAACTTGTAAAGATAAAGACATTAACTAGATATCAACTTAGATCAAATTGTAATATTACTTTAATTGACCTTAGTATAAAATATAAGAAGACACTAGGAGATAGGTCTTTCACGGCAGCAGCACCTAAGGTCTGGAATAGCCTGCCTGATTTTCTTAGAAATCAGACTATTTTTTCTAGTTTTAAGCCATCACTTAAAACTTTTCTTTTTAAACAAGCTTATAGCCTATCATAATCTATAATACATAATTTTATAATTTACACAATTAGTTATTTATTCAATTTTATTTTTTATTATTGTTTATTAATTTATACTTATATTGTTAATTTGTTATAAATTTTTAATCGCTTGTAAATAATTTATATTTCTTACTGTTTGTAATGCGCATTTGATCATATTAACATGTAAAATCGCGCAATATAAGTAATAAATATTATTATTATTATTATTACTTTGAAACGTCGTAATATACTTGCGTTTAATCTTTATTTTGAATTGAACAATGTATCAATTAATGTCTTTCTATTTTCAGTGAAGCAGACCAGGAAATAGCATCTCTTGCTAACCAATGGAATTGTCCAGTAATAAGTTATGATAGCGACTTCTTCATCTATGATCTTCCTGCAGGGTATATACCTCTTGATGAGCACCTGAATGTAAATATGCTTCACAATACACGCATATATCATCGTGAGAAACTGTTGCTCGATCTAGAGATCGATCATACAATGCTTCCACTTTTAGCCTCACTATTAGGGAATGACTACGTGGAATGGTATGTTTTGAAACCATTTCAGCTGGCACTCCAAAGTAATCAACCTTCCTCTGAGAAATCTTCTAAGGTGAGAAATATTTCCTGTTTTCTTGCCAAGTCTTCTACCCTAGATGACGCCTTGCAGTCTGTTCTCGCCAAAATAGAAGATAGTAATGAGAGAACATCTTTAGAGAAAGCCTTGCTTGAGTCAATGGCCGAGTACAAGATTGAAGCTAGTACTTTAGCATCCTTTTTCGAGAGTGGCGATATCCAGAGTCGCCTTGGCAACGTTCCTCCATATGTGATAAAAAAAATGGTATCGTCATGGCAACTTTCCTGTTGGGTATCTTGGTGTCATTTGCTGCCAAAGGAATATTCTACAAAACCAGGTTGAAGATATGAGCAAAATCTCATCCAATCACTGTTCACTAAGACTGAGACAAATCATATATGGCATCCTACTTACACCGTCACAGTCTGTAATGGAATGGAAACAAGATGGTTTGGATCTAAAGGAATGTCCAGTTCAACCCTTTATTGGGCCAGTTAAGGGCTACGGTGATCTACCCAACTTAGAAAGTCTTTACGAACAAGATGGGGATCAACGTAGGAAGTTGTTGCTATCCATACTTGAATCAAATACAGCAATCCAATCATTGCCTGACACCGAGCAGCTCTTTGCAGCATCTATTCGTTACTGGATCCTACACGCCACACCAAAGGTAACCCAACAATGTGTCCAGACGTTGATTCTACAACACCTTCAACAAAGAACCTTAACTAGGGAGCAGACAATGGAACCAAATGTTGATATTGCTTTACGACATAGTTTAGCACAATGGCAGTCAGTCATGGCTGAAACTCTCCATCTGAATAAAATACGTTTAGATGCATTTCCTGAGCCTGATCTGTCAAAACTCTTCAATGGTGTCATTGCTCACACAATCATGTATGACCTCGACCAAGGTAAGAACCATATTAAGATGACTGATTACTTATTCAAAAAGTAACCAGAAATGTTTCTTAGAAACTGTATATCACACAACATTTTATGCTAATTTAGATGGAACAAAGAAACAGAGTGTCCCGAGCTCGTTTCTCACATATTGGACCCATGTCATGCTAACAACTTTGCTATATGTTTCAGGAAGGCCACTGGAGTACTTCATTAGCAGATCGCGACTGGATGATTTTGAACAGATTTACGATGCAGCAACACAGGGATTCATGTCAATTACGGTTAGAATCGCAGAGCTGCCCTCTGACAATGATGATGAATAAGTTGAAGACTTCCTGAACTATAACTGGTGCTGTCCTTGATCCTGTTTATCTTTAATTCCCAATGACCAACTAAACTGAAATATTACCTTCGCAATAACGTGTGTCCATCAAACCAAACAGTACAAGACTGGCTCAAGATTCACAGCTTCCATTTGTATATACGTAGATATATTTAGTCCCGAGTTTAAGATAATAATAATAATAATAATAACTTTATTTCTATAGCGCTTTTACATTGGATGCGCAAAGCGCTTTACAACAAATAAATACAATACAATATATAAATTAATATGTGACAATGATACTAAGAATATTTTAGTTAAAATTAATTAAGTACTAAGAATATAATCTGAAAAATCTAAAATTCTAAAAATTTAAAACTATAATATATAATATCAATACCTATAGATAATGTAGTTAGTCGTAAGCTTCTATAAACAAAAATGTTTTCAGTTTTTTCTTAAATAATTCTAAGCTTGGACAGGATCTTAACTCCTGTGGAAGGCTGTTCCAAAGAGCTGGCCCACAGACAGAAAAAGCTCTTGCACCATATGTCTGTAGTTTAAACAAGCTCTGTATACAAACATCGTTTTTGTATATATGATGATGACGGTGGTAGTAATGATTCATGATTGTGATGGTAGGGTGATGATGGTGATGGTGATAATAATGATGATGGTGAAGGTGATGATGATGGTGATATCGGTAATGACGATGATGCCACTGATAGTGATGATAATAGTGGTGTTGACCATATAATGGTGATGATGGTGATATATAGTGAATGTAATAGTGATGAGTTAGGGTGTTTATGGTGTTGTTTATAATGGTGATAGTGAGGGTGATGAGATTCCAAATCTCTTAACAAAATACGATGCATGGATACTCTGTATGATTGACAGCACGAAAAAGGCATTAGGTATTAGATAAAACAACACACCCCTCCCCTCAGCATTTAATAATAACCACCAATACGAAAGTCGTCACAAAAAATAGCATTATAACTTTAATTTAGTCTTAATTTTTCTATTATTATACAAATCTTTTAAACCATATGAAAAATATCTTCCTTCTTATTATGGAAGTTTTATATTCTATTTTATCAAAACATCTGACGCACTACATTATAGCTATAGAATGATATATAGACATTTTAGAATAAATTGAATTGAAAAGACTGAATACTCCAATTTCAAGTTATCGCTGTACTATTTTACAAATGGCGCATTTGCTCATACTAAGCTTCAATTTGTTGTCAAAATATTCACAAATCCCAAGCAACGCACAATAAAATGTTATCGCTTAACAATAGGAACACATTTGAATTTACTCTGCATTGAGGCTCAGAGTGAAGTCATTTAACCCGTAAATTAGATATTAGACCAATACACCTTCAGTTAGCAGTCCCTAATTCCATTGTTTTCTTTTGTGTCTATTTGACTATTACACCTTGACTATTTAATTTTGTTTCACGGGTTTAATGTCTTCACTCTAGCCTGAGCACCTGTGCCTTTTGTCAAATAGTACAGCGGTGCTAGATAACATGATAGCTACAATGCGCATTTCCAGCCAAGAATGCATTATTGGTCTTGTAAGGTTACTGTGCGACTTGCCGTACCGTAGTCACTTTCATCTCAATCGGACCAATTACAGACATCAAAGTTTCTAACTTCTCCGCCTCTCGATATAAACTCCGCCTCTCGATATAAACTTGTACGTGATTGGTCCGATTGAGATGAAAAAATGTCAAAATAATATCAAAAATTGATCAAACGTTTTTGTAAGTGACTACGGTACGGCGAGTCGCACAGTAAAATAGAGACATATTAGATAGCATATCAATGTTTCTTTTAAACGGAGCTGTCGTTAACTCCTCCATACACAGTATAATCATCCATATTTGTAATTGAAATACAGAAATATGTGAATATCTCGATAAAATAGAGATAGAATGGCTTGTATTTAAGTTCCTGTTTTGTGTTCGCCGTTTCGCGGAACAAAGAGCGAACGATAAGAGAGATAGGCTGGTTTAGATTTCCTGTGTTGAGTAGTTCACTAATAAAGCGAATTATAACTCTAAAATTGTTCTTTCAACAATAACATAAAATGCGCAATAGTCTTGGAATGAACTATCGAGTATTCAGTATTCACAATAAAATTAACCTCTTTGAAACAGTTATAGCAGTTTGGTTTATACATTTATATGCTCGATACCTATTGATGTATATCTATATATATATATAAGTAGTCGTTTATTTAACAGCGAAAAAGAAAACAGTCTAGTTGAGTAATTTATGAATAGGACTGCCCAATAGCAGTTCTCTAGATTCCCGATCTAAGAATAAATTGATCAAGGAGCTCATGATGATTCTGCTTTTGCTCATAATATAGTGAGAAACCAAAATTGTCAGTCCTGACGAGGCCAGTTGATAGATCCTGTGAATTTGTTGATTGTTTAATTTAGATTGACAATGCTTATGGAACTCACTGTATATTATATCACAATTATTGCACTTTAGGTCATTTGACTGTACCTACCCAATTTATTACACGGGTCATGTGACTATACCTACCTAATTCAGTGCACGGGTCACGTGACTATATCTACTCAATTTATTACATGGGTCACGTGACTATACCTACTCGAATAAGTGCACGGATCACCTGACTATCATCCACTGGAAATGAGTGCACCGGTCACGTGACTATAATCAATAATTAAAGGGTCATGTGACCATACATCCACTTGATATCGTATAGGTCACGTGACTATACTGATGTGGAGTTATCTTCTGGTGCATCAAACATACAGTCTATCTCGGTCGAAAAGTCAGACAGCATACTGTTGATGTCTTTCATAAGGTCTTCGGTGATTCTGTTGACAAAGCATTATTATTATTATTATTATTATTATTATTATTATTATTATTATTATTATTATTATTATTATTATTATTATTATTATTATAAAAGTTTCCTTTGCACTGATACGCTCTGCTTTGCTATGCCTTAGAGGATCAAGGTCAATAAGAAGAACTGTTGATACTACAAATGTAGACATTTCCCTCGATAACGCTATTGCCCGAATAAGCTAGACTTTTATTTATTTTTATATCTTTTTATATTATTATTATTCTGATCTGTATTATTTGTTTGTATAAGTTTGATCAGAACATTCTTAGATGATCCTTTTTATAAATTGAATGCATTGTAATTTGTATATTTATATATAATCGAAATTGTAAATTTTTTAGATAGTTTTATATATTTTTATATTAATATTATATTATTATTAAAGTGATTATTATTATTAAAAAAAAAAAAAAAAAAAAAAAAAAATTATTATTATTATTATTATTATTATTATTATTATTATTATTATTATTATTATTATTATTATCATTCAACATATTTCTCCGTTTCTGATTGCCATATTTCGCCAAAACTTTTACCAAATTTGGACGAATGACGTCTATCGTCCAATAACTGAAAAATTATTGGACGACTTACGTCACACACAGAGAGCGGGGAAATGGCTGCCTCCAATCCAGGACGGTTTCCCTCACTTAGCGAGGAACAAATAGCCGAATTTTTGCAAGGAAAAGATAGCAAAAAGGAAAAGCAGTAGGAATACAAAAGATATGTAAATGAAAAAAGAGAGTGAAGGGAAAAGAAAAGTGAAAGTATAGAGAAGGTCGTCATATTGGCCAGGATACCATAGACCCCTTCACAGTTTCCTGAGCCCTCTTGAAAGGTAGCCGGGTCTTTGCATCAAAGCGAGACGTTGAGCTTGCAATGACAGAGGCACGTGAATAATTGTCCCGCAAGGTGTTAAAAGTCTACCATTGCAAGCTCAACGTTCGTCTCGCTTTAATGCAAAGTCCCGGCTACCTTTGAAGATGGCGCAGGGAACTATGAAGGGGACTATTGGCCATTTCTAATTATAAAATAACTATTTGAAATCACGTATTTTGATTGGTTGAGGCGCGTGCTTTATGAGAGCACACAGCACGCGCGTTTGCATGTTGATCAATTTGTATTTTATAAAAGGAATAGAAAACTTGCTTTCTGTGCTGTATGCAGTTATAAAGCACTTGGGGATTGTCAGGACACTCGAGAAGTGTCCGCTTCGCGTCGTGCTTCTCTTAACACTTCTCTCGTGTTCTGACAACCCTGCGTGCTTTATAACTGCACAAAGCACGCGTGCGCGTTTTCTATTCCTTCATTAAGAAATGCGATCCCCATCACATGCACAAAATAATATACAACTATAAGTATTATTACAGAGTTTGAGCATGTTACTTACTGACTGGCAAGCTTCTAAAAGTCACAAAAAAATATAGAATATATGGGGTTCAAGGTCAGCATCTGCATTCTCTCTTGTTTTTGGTATCTGCAGTTATTCCAAATCTTGGTCAACTTAATAATTTTAGTGTGGTCTTTCATGTGATGGGGTTTGTTTCTTAATTAGATAAATATTTCTACACTCGTTCCCAGTCCCTTCATCAATTCCGGAAAGGAGAATGCTGGTGTACTCACTGTTGGTCTCGCTCTAAGTCATCATCAGTGACATCAGTGATATCCAATTGAGGGGACTCTTCTGGAAGCTCAGATTGATCTGAAATATCCAAAATATCATTAAATAACATGGTTGCTCCAACATGTTGGGCCCGCTTAAACATCCTGTTGGATGTTTAATGAAACTCATCCAACATTTCCTATTTTAAAAAGGTTGTCGGGTTGAATGGCGAAAGGGTATTGCACGACTGACAGGGATTGTGTTTACGCAAACAACATATACGAGTGATGCTTTTCTACTGAGGACGTAACAAACCCTGGTCGTGACCACTCTCAGTGACTTGCTCATCCTAATACATACTAACTACTAATTTCCACATGATTGTAAGCCGCATGCAGCGGTCCGTACACACAAAGAGGACTGAGACGTAAGTGCACCACATTACATTACATATATTAATTATCTCCAGGGGCGGATCTAGGGGGTGTCCATTTAGGAACCAGACAACTCCTAGCGCCACAATTACCCCTATTATAAAATTTAGACATTTAGGGACCGGACACCCCTCTAACACCTTATGAGCCCTTCGTTTGCAATTGGGACACCCCCTGTAAAATATATGGATCCGCCCATGATCTCCCACGGCCGCACTTAGGACCGTTCCCAAGTGGATTACTATTTTTTTCTTACCTACGTCCACGAGATTCTCACGTGACCGTCGAAATACTTCTTTAATCTGGTTCTCAAGACCTGAAACTGATATTACATAACGGTATTGATCTTACTATTGCATAGACTAACTCATGCAACAAAGGTCATGCAGTACTGCGTGCAAAAGTTAATACAGCAACGCTTGAATAAATGAAAAGATTAGTTGTAATACATCTAGGTATTACATCTATCTATCAGATAGAGTAACCACAAAAATCCGTAAGAAGGCTCACGAGCTGTGCAGCCAACCATAACAGCACGCTGTAAGCAACCGTACGGAAAACAAACGTGAGGAAACAACAAACTATGGCGAGCGAGGGCATATGCATTCGTACTCATTTTTATTTGACTGCCTTAAAACCCTTCAATACACATGAAACTTAAGGGGGTTATTTGTTAAAGGTACATCTTTACATGACGTAATTTAAAAAAACAATCGATCAACGTTTTTTTGAATGCGACAATTTTTAGTATATCCTATCTGATCCAGCGACAAATGGAACTCATTGAGCTACAAGTATAAAAATTCACAAACTCAAAATGATAACCACAATTTTAACCATAACAACCACAGTCAGAGTTTGAATCCATACCTACTAGTTTGTAGTAAAAAAAAGTTCAATCTACACAATCAAACTATTGATTTCGAGGGCATAAATTTGACACGCGGGAAATCGTTATATTTTTTCTAGGAAAATATTCGTCGCTTGATATTTCCAAAACGCTCTCATTAATGTTTTTCATATTGCAATATGTTGAGGGCCTTGACCCACACTATCGATTGATGCTTGTCGCATTAAAAGTTTAGATCAATTTTTTGAGAAAATAAGCGATAAACTATTTCCATGACGTCACCACAACGTCACAACCAAAACGCTGACTCAAACCAACTTTATATGTTTGAAAACTTTATTCTATGCCTGATATTGTGTAAAACCGGCTAGCAAATCGGATGATTCAAAAAGAAGTTACAACCGTCTGAATGCGGCTAGGTGCACCATAAAAAATATTGCGCCGAGTCTCCTTAAAACTAATAGAAATGTTTATTGGTTTAAACGTGTATACCTTGACAAAGGAGAGGGAACAGGGCAGAAAGCTGAAATGCATGGACTTAAACACAGCGGCCAAACGACTACGCATATGGTAAATTTGCCATTGTAAACATTAGGAATTTCGGACTTCTGTGTGTAGTCGACTTATATGAAATTACCTGAATATATAAGCTTGAATTTTCATATAAATATAACCTTTGTTATATTGTCCATGCTGTTTTTATAGAGTCCGTACGAATTTCAGATTTGCGTACTGGATCATTTTACTTTTTCGCGCATGCGTGGTCGTTTGACCGCTTTGTTCGGGATGTTAATAATCGGGGTAAATGACATGCGCAAACACGGCCTCCTAATGCACAACCCTTAAAATGTTGTAATATCAAGCAAGAGGTAGTGCAAACTCGTGGGCCATTAAACCAGTTTACCTTCGCTATCCGTTCTTGGTTCAGACTTGTCTTCAATACCGCTGTCCGCAGTACTGTCAGGGTCAGTAAACCGTCTCCGTAATTGCTCAAAGGACCGCCTTCTATCTTCAAAGTGTTTGTGGTGTTCTACTTCTCCAAGCACCGAGTCGATAGAGCCTTCACTACTTGTACTATGAACACTACCATGACGGGCTTTTGGTAACACGGTGGGTGGCTGCTTGGACCGAATGTTTTGTCCTGTAGTGTAGCGTCCTATGCGGTGTACAGTATGAATCGTTAACCGTTACCATAGACTTGTATAGACTACGTTACCATAGACTTGTATAGACTAACGTATAAATACGTACTTATGCATGTACGTACTAATGGCAACACATTAAAAGACGGCGAAATTCGTTGAGACTAAATGACTTGTCACAGTCTATCATCCTCACAGGCACTAACGAAGGCAAGCATGCACTCACTCGCAGTCACTAACGAACGCGCGTACGCACTCATACAATCACTCGCACAGTCACTGACGCACGCACGCACTCATACACTCACTCGCAGTCACTAACGAACGCGCGTACACATTCATACACTCAATCAATCACTCGAACAGTCACTAACGCAAGCAACGGCATGCACTCATACAATCACTCGCAGAGTCACTAACGAACGCGCGCGCATGCACTCATACACTCACTCGCAGTCGATAACGAACGCGCTACGCACTCATTCACTCAATCAATCACTCGCACAGTCACTAACGAACGCGCGCGCAGGCACTGGCTCAGTCACTCGCTCACACAGTCACTAACGAACATACGCATGCAACGCACGCACTCAGTCACTCCTTCAAACAGTCACTAACGAACACACGCACACACTCACTCGCACAGTCACTAACAAACGCGTGCACGCACTCAAACACTACTTCGTACAGTCACTAACGAACACACTCACGCACACACTCAGTCGCTAACTCTCTGGGTTACCTGTTATATAGTTATGTTCAGCTTTAGATAGGTAACATGCACTAAAGCGTTTTTGATCAGTGATGTTTGTTAGTGTGGAGTACAACATTTTAAGGGTTGGCATGCAATGAACTAATACGTGAATCTTGCTCGATTCGCTGAAGATCTGTTAGTGGCATAATGTACAGGCATACATCGGGCTAACATGCGATGCTGGCTTAAATGAGAATTAAAACTAGCAAAGCGTACAACATTTTAAGGGTTGGCATGCAATGGACTATTTAGTGAACCCATTCTCGATTAGCTGAACATCTGGTAGTGGCTATTATTTCTTAATATTGAAGTATTAACCGTAGTAAAGCGTACAGGCATACATAGGGCTAACATGCAATACTGGCTTAAATGAGAATTAACTCTAGCAATGGGTACAACATTTAAAGAGTTGGCATGCAATGAACTAATAAGTGAATCTTTCTCGATTCGCTGGGGATTTGTTAGTGGTTATTATCGCTATTTAAATAAGAATTAACCCTATCAATACGTACAACATTTTAAGGGTTGGCATGCAATAAACTAATAAGTGAATCTTGCTTGATTTGCTGAAGATCTGGTAGTGGCTATTATCGCTTAATATTAAAAATAAATAAATCACTTTTTTTAACGTCTCAATGTATTTAGCCAGTGGTTAATTGGGGAGACTCAGACACACACTCACTACCTCTACGTTAATTATTTTGCACACATCGCAGCTCAGTATTAACCGTAGCAAAGCGTACAGGCATACAATAGGATAACAATTAAATGGTTGTCATGCATCATTACTGTTCGTACCACCATTAGTTTCAAGAAGCGATCATTTATATTACACCCCTTCCGAGAAACTTTGTCACTTGTGAAGAGAAAAGCCTACCAGCTAATAGCGCAGGGGACTATGGGTAACCTATGTATACTTACATGGCTACATCGCCACACTTTATTTATTTTAAATGGAAACTAGCGAGTAAACTAGTATAGGCTGCGTCGGTGTTTGATATAAATGATAGGTAATATAATGAAATTTGTAACACCGTAAAAAAATGTTGACTTAACTTTACTGACGTTTCGAGCTTTAGCCCTTCGTCGGAGTAAGGACTAAAGCTCGAAACGTCAGTAAAGTTAAGTTAACATTTTTTACGGTGTTACAAATTTCAGTTTATTTTATTTTGAATAATATTTAAACAGGTTGCCCAATTCAGCATGGCTGGTTTAAATATTGACCACTTATCAATGTGTTATTGAGAAATGACTATTTTATCTTACTAGACAACAAGAAAGGCAGTCCGAAAGTACATTTAGTTATTGAGCTTATCCAGGATCCTTTGCCCCACTAGCTTGTAGGCTTTTGACGGGTGACAACTTTCTCGGAAAGGGTGTATCTGATTTCTATTAGCTATCTTTATATACACCTATTTCAAAAATCGTAGTCGCAATCAAAGCTACAGTCTACACTCTGAAGCCTGCAAAGGATGTTGGTATTTCTACTCTTGTTATCGATATATTCAAAATATATTTTGGCTGTGCGTGTTTGTGTTATATGAACATAACAAGTTTTGCAGTGATAGATTATCAAGCCAATATTTATTTAAAGAGCGCGTACTAAATCACACATTCAGTTCATATTACCGAGATCCTTTGCAAGCTTTAGAGTGTGGACTGTAGCTTCGGCTGCGACAACTATTTTTAAAATAGGTGTATAACCAATTAGCCAAATAAGGCAGTTGTATACACAGAAGAACATTTAGCTCCCTACGTACGAGGTGTATAATATATTTCTTTATATTACTTGCATGATATAATCAAGCTACTTACTTTCGGTGTTTTCATGTTCTACTTGGCTTTCCAGTTTGTTTATCTCTGATTCTAAAGACTGGGATTGTGTTAGCTTTGGTTTGGGTGCGATTTTGGGCGGTGGTTTCTTAAACGACTTGGGCTTGACTGGCGGCGGTGGCTTCTTTGAGGGTGACTTGGAGTCGAAGGACAAACCACGTGACCGGTCCTCAATAGATGACGTTTGACTGGCCGTCTTGTTTTCAATGGAGTTATGACGCGCGCGTAAAGGAGACGATTTGGGTGATTCGCTTGATTCTGTGACGTTATCTCGAGATTTAATGTTGTTCTCTGTCATTTCGGCTGAAGTACGTTGGCCGTTGCTTGCATCCGTGCGCGTGGTTGGGCTTTCTCTGGTCTCTAATTGAAGAGGGATTTTAGGACGAGCTGTTATTTGTAAAGGCCCAGAAGAGTTCTTGAGACCAGGTTGATTTGCAGGGCTATTTTGTGGTGGTTCAGAAGGTTTCTTGAGACCAGGTTGGTTTGGTGAGCTATTTTGTGGTGGTTCAGAAGGTTTCTTGAGACCAGGTTGATATGCAGAGCTATTCTGTGGTGGTTCAGAAGGTTTCTTGATTTTAGGTTGGCTTGGTGACCGTTTTTGTTGTGATGGTTCGTCGTCCAAGGAATCAAGGATGGTATCAAGATCAGGAGTACTACCTCGTGTTTCATCAAGGGATTCAATATGAAGGGAAGCGACTGCGTTTTCAACTACTTGGTCACTCTGTTCCTTCTGCTTTCGAACCACTGTAGTGACTTCTTCATTATGAAAACACGAGTCGCTGGCACCGTCAGCCGGCAGTCTCGATAATACACTGTCAATATCAGTGCTTCGAACTTCTCTCTCTTTCTCTGATTGTAAAGTATTCTCGTGAACCATGTCTAAATCGGTTTCTAAGTACATCTCCCCATGAGTTATGACTGGGTTAGTATTTGTTGTCGTGGCATTCAAAGTACCAACTGCAAGCCATAGTTTTCGTTGATGTCCTGGTTTAGTTATACCTATGGAATCGAGGTCTTCCATTGTTATGTCTTGTACAAAGTCCATATCGTCAAAACCATTGTCAATCAATTGTGGAGTGTACTGGTCGAGGTGAATAAGTCTTAACCATGTCATAATATCATCCTAAGAAACATAATAAAATAACTATTACAAACCACGAATTCTGATTGGCTGAGGCGCGTGCTTTATGAGAGCACACATCACGCATGTTTGCGTCGTGCTTCTCTAAACACTTCTCTCGTGTTCTGACAACCCCGCATGCACACAGCACGCGCGCCTCTTCTATTTCTTCAACATAAAACAAAGGCCTCGTCTGCGCGAATCCGATCTGGCTGAAACTGCATAGAAATATTTGCGTCCACACGAATCCGCGTATCCGGAGGATTCAAGTAAAAGTATGCGGTTTCGGTGACTGGATTCAATGGATTCGTGTGGACGATAGGCCGATTCGCATCAAAATGTATGCGATTTTAAAAGTATCCGGATCCGTGTAGACGGGGTCTAAATAATCTTATACAATGATTGTCAATTAACAAGGAAAAGTTACTGTAAAAGACAACGTTTCGTTGTCATCTCGACAACATCATGATTATCTATAATAAATTATTATTCCGTTAGGTTTAAGAGGTGCTTTATGACTGAGAGCAAACAGCACGCGCGTTTGCATGTTGATCAGATATATCAAATTGTATTATATAAAAGAAATTGAAACCTTGCTTGCCGTGCTGTGCAGTTATTTATTACAGCGCAAAGCCCAAAAGTATGACCGGCGATAATTTATTCATATTTTCTCCACATCTTTTCAATCAACTCCTCTAGATTAAATGTCAACATTTCTCACTGTGAATCACAAGACAAGAATGATGTCAATCTTCAGATGAATTTTGAGGTTAAAATAGCTAAGAATGAAGTCCATTTGAATCCAAAGCAGCTACAGACAAACATGTCAAAAGAATGTGAATAAATTATCTGCGGTCAAACTTTTGGGCTTTGCGCTGTAAACACTTGGGGATTATCAGAGAAGTCGAGAAGTGTTGTGTAGTACGTTCCTACGTGATCTATACATTTTCTCTTTCACCCCTCTAAGCTTATTTGCCGGTATTTTTATCATGTAGTTCTTTATTTGTTATCACACTTAAATGGATTGTACTGTATTACTATTGCACTTACTGGTCGTTCACGAGGGAACACATTATCAGGGATTTTCTGTTTTGCTGAGTCTGAGAGAAGCTTTTTACGATGACCAGTTTTCGTGATATGTATTGCTGTTAAATCCTAAATCAAAGAAATATTGATTACAAGTTGAGAAATGGTGAGAAATACACAACTAAAACACCATCACAACCAACAACCAACAACAACATAACCAGAATCAACTTCAACTACGATAACACACAAAAAACACCCTTACAACCCCGCAAACAACAATAATAATGATCTTCCCTATAACCATCATCGTTTGTAATAACAAAACTACGATAACATAAAAAGACACCCGTACAGCTCCGCAAACAATAACAATAATAATCTTCCCTATAACCATCATTGTTTGTAATCTAGCAAGTAACAGTATAATTAAAAATAACATACAAAGAAAACACCAACACAGACAAACCCAAACTAAAAGCATTAACAAGAAATATCACATTTCGTCCACTCTAATTCGTTTTCTTTTGAAAACCCCTTCTTGTAGACAGTCCCTACTTTTTCCTCCGGATTCCGAGGAAAACGAGCTTTTTGTAAAAGGCGGACGTGCGGGGATTGAGGGCTAAAAGAAGAAAGGAAGAGGGGAGTGGATATAAAGGCCTATCCTCCAATCAACAACCCACCCAACCCCCCATCAACCCCCTTCCCCTCCCCTCCTCTTTTCCGCATGTCCGCGTTTTATGAAAAGCTTATTTTCTGAAGGAAAAAGTAGAGACAGCTCGCAGTCTACATCCATTGTATATGCTTTATGCCTACGAAAACGGACGTTTTTGAACACGGCCTAACTGATCTGTTTAAAATACACAGGGATCCCAAAGACAAATCCTTTTACCTCAGGTGTAAGTCCTGTGATACTAATCATATCAAAGCCACCTTTAACAAAGTTGTCGATATAAATGGCTAGTTTACAGCTTTCTAGCCAATCATACAGGGAGTTGTATTCGCTCATCTGAAAACAGAGAAAATATAATGTAGGTCAGTAGGGGTTTTATAAATCCCTTCATATACACCTGTTTCAATAATCGTTGTCGCAAACAAAGCTACAGTCCACACTCTGAAGCCTGCAAAGGATGTTGGTATTTCTTCTCCTGTTATCGATTTATTCATAGCATATTTTGGTTATAAGTGTTTGTGGTATATGAACATAACATGTTTTGCAGTGATAGATGATGAAACAAATATCTATTTAAAAAGCACGTAATAAATCACACATTCAGTTCATATTACCGACATCTTTTGCAGGCTTTAGAGTGTGGACTGTAGCTTCGGCTGCGACAACGATTTTTGACATAGGTGTATTATATATAGAAGTAATAGCTAAAACGTTGTTGTATAAAAAATAAACATTAAACAACTGAGACAGAACAGGAGAAGAATACAAAATTATAATAAAATAAAAACTACCGAAAAAAGGGAAAAACAACGGAATGAGTTATTTGGGAAGAGCGATAGGAAGTTGAAATAAACGGCTAAAACACAAGTAGGGACCAAAGAAAATACTGTATTGAAATAAACACAAGGGATTAGAGTGTGCGAGCGTGTATTTCTCTAAGCCTTATTTTATTCATCGTTTCCGACCCCGACCCGTATCAAACTGCGAACGCTGCAGCTGACCCTCACGCATACTGTGAGAATCGATCACAAAATGTTACAAAATAGGATTATGTGCACCTTACGTAACGATTAAAACACTGCAAATATTCATAATAACTAAACCAGCCAAAGAATGCATCAAAGAATGCAAGTACGATGAGAGAATGTCAAATGTTCCCACAGAGATCAATGTACAAGGCAAGGTGTTGCTGTCATCGACGTCGGGCGATTTTAATTGACATGCACGATACACATTCTAAACAAGCGATATTCACTAAATACACTAACTCAATATATGGCTATTTCAAAAAAGGTTGAATTTTGAATGCTGAATATTGTATTCTTAAACCTTCATATTTTGAGGTTTGTGTATCGTAAACTCAAATAAATAAATATTAAAGAAAGCAATGTAGAAAGTATTGTAGAACTACAGCACAAACACTATGTCCATGTAATTGTTCTAATTTGGTCACTATCAAAGACAAGTAAAGTTGTAAAGTTAAATCAGCGGCTCCATCGCTTTGGAACGCTTTGCCCAAGTCATTGCGACGTTGTAATACAATAAGTGAAAAAAAATTAAGACTTTTCCTTTCAAAAACGTTTTTTATCAGCATTGAATTAATATACTATAATTCTTTTTCTCTTTGTTATCTCTTTAGTTTGGATTTGTAAAACTCATCATTATTTTTCTATATTATTATAACTCTATCATATATTAATATATTGTACACATGTTTTATTAGTTTTATAGTATTGATAATTACCTTTAGTCCTGTTGGCTGCACCACTGAAGATGGTCGTGACCCTTCTGGTAATACTAAAAGACAATAATATACTCAATGACTTACATGTTTATGTACATGTTAACAAGATAGCCTAATCCATGGCATACTGTTTGGTATGCAAAATATGGACACTGCATTTCATGATTGAAGCCTGTCATCTTGAAGGGAAGGGAGGGCAGGGGAGGGTGATTTGTTGGGTATTTAAACTATGGAGGCTGTGTCGCATGATTGATGCCTGTCAACTTGAAGGGAAGGGAGGGCAGGGGAGGGGAGGGTGATTTGTTGGGTATTTAAACTATGGAGGCTGTGATCGCATGATTGATGCCTGTCAACTTGAAGGGATTGGAGGGGAGGGGAGGGTTATCTGTTTATTATGTCAACTGCAAACAGATATTGTAATAGCATGATCGATGTCTGTCATCTTCAAGGGAGGGGAGGGGAAGGTGATATTTTGTGTTTTGAAAGTATCACACACTACCAAACTACCAAACAGACAGACAGACAAACAAACAAACAGACATACAAAAAGATACACATATAAACAGACAAACAAACAACAAACAAAGCAGAAAGGCAGACTTACAAACAAACAAATAAGCAAGCAAGAAAACAAACAGACAAACAAGCAAACAAACAACAAACAAAACAGACAAACAGACAAATAAACAAACAAACAAAACATACATACAAACAGCAAACAAAACTGACAAACAACAACCAAAGCAGAGAGGCAGACATACAAACAAACCATACATACAAACAAACAGACAAACAAGCAAGCAAGCAAACATACAACAAACAAAACCGACAAACAACAAACAAAGCAGAGAGGCAGACAGACAAACAAACCATACATACAAACAAACAGACAAACAAACAAGCAAGCAAACATACAACAAACAAAACCGACAAACAACAACCAAAGCAGAGAGGCAGGCAGACAAACAAACCATACATACAAACAAACAGACAAACAAACAAGCAAGCAAACATACAACAAACAAAACCGACAAACAACAACCAAAGCAGAGAGGCAGACAGACAAACAAACCATACATACATACAAACAGACAAACAAGCAAGCAAGCAAACATACAACAAACAAAACCGACAAACAACAACCAAAGCAGAGAGGCAGACAGACAAACAAACCATACATACAAACAAACAGACAAACAAACAAGCAAGCAAACATACAACAAACAAAACCGACAAACAACAACCAAAGCAGAGAGGCAGACAGACAAACAAACCATACATACAAACAAACAGACAAACAAACAAGCAGGCAAACATACAACAAACAAAACCGACAAACAACAACCAAAGCAGAGAGGCAGACAGAAAAACAAACCATACATACAAACAAACAGACAAACAGGCAAGCAAGAAAACATACAACAAACAACAAACAAAACAGACAAACAAGCAAGCAAACAGACAACAACAAAAACTGACAAACAGACAAATAAGCAAGAAAAGAACAAACAAACAAGCATGCTAGAGAACGAGCGTGCATGTGAACAAACAAAAAAATATGGATTTTTAAAAAGAACATATAAATCAGTGTAAAGGGAGAATTAGCCATGACTCAATACCGTATCACGATGTATTGTTTTGTATCAATTATGTTTAATACTTGATTTATCTCGGTTTTATTATAAGAACAAATGATTCAAAAAACATGCAATATTGAACCCTCTATCAATAATTCCTTATCTTTGTTTGAGAAAGATAGAATAAACTATTTACAATTATATGAGTTATGTATATAATACAACATAAAGTAATTCATTGTTCAATTGATATTCAATAAAATACTAAATACATCCCAATGTGGATTTCCAATATTAAGGCTTATATCTTTCCCATCGTTTTTTTCTTGTCGACTATTATACTTTAAGAAGTGCTTTAAGATAGAATAAACTATTTACATATATATATGTGTACATAATACAACATAAAGTAATTCATTGTTCGATTTATATTCAATATAATACTAAATACATCCCAATGTGGATTTCCAATATTAAGGCTTATATCTTTCCCCTGGTTTCCTCTCGTCGACTATTATACTTTAAGAAGTGCTGATTTATGCTTGGTAATCCAACTAAGGTTTCTACCTCTGTCGCAGGAGTTATTTTCCTTAATAACTTGCATTCCTCTTCCAGCTCAGTCACTCGCAGCCTCAAATCGCTGACGTCACTCTCGGTAAAACGCATGCGCTTACCAATACCGTTGATCTCCGCTGACACCTGATTGCTGGCTCTTTCTTTGATTTCCCGAACATTCAAAGCCGTAAAAAGAAACTCAAGATCGGTGACACGCTGTTTCAATGCATCACACTGATTCTGGGTACAGCTATCGCTTGGTTCTCCAGCGTCCAGAGTCCCTCGGCTTCGACTGAGTTCTTGCTGTGTCTGCTGCACTTTTTCCTCCATTTTTTCCTCCATCTTTTTAATAGAATACCTCATAGTTGTTATTGTATTCATGACGTCATCCATGCAGGTTTTAAAAGACTTTTGGAGTCTGCTCTGCTCTGTACGGTACACGTCAAGCTCTTTGATGATAGTGTCTAGATGAACGAGCATCTCAAATGAACGAATACGACTTTCTTTTACTTGGTCTTTATCACATTGCAGATATTCCCTGTTCTCTTCCATTTCATTAAATACTACTTCGTTTTCATTTTTCTCTGCTTTCATCAAGTCTGCAGCACTGGCTTGTTCTAGATGTATGCTATAGTCGTCAGTGTTTGTCGAACCATCAACGTCATCATCCGTCATGGCCGATGAAATATCAACACCGCTATCTTCGTGTCCTACGTCGAAGTTTTCTAGTTCTGCTATCGTTTGGTTGAGTTGTTCCTCTAACTTGTCGAAAATCAGTGCATCAATATCTCCAAGGCTATTTGCGTCGTCTTGTGTGTCTGAGATCCCTTCTGTTACATTGCCGTCTGGTTGTACAATTATCGTTGCAGAATCAATGAAAGACTTTTTCCCACTATAGTAACCCAGTGGTTCTTGTTTAGCTTCATGATGTTCTCTTTTGTCGCCAATGGAGTCGATATCTTCATTATTGGTCTTCACGGTATCACCAATAGTTCCCAAAGAATTATCAATGGTTGTTATGGTATTATTATTGGTTGATATGGTATCATCATTGGTTGCTATGGTATCATCATTTGTTGCTATGGTTTCATCATTGGTTGCCAAGGTATCACAATTGGTTGCTATGTTATCACTATTGGTTGCCATGATATCATTATTGACTGTCATGGTATCATCATTGGTTGCTATGGTATCATCATTTGTTGCTATGGTTTCATCATTGGTTGCCAAGGTATCACAATTGGTTGCTATGTTATCACTATTGGTTGCCATGATATCATTATTGACTGTCATGGTATCATCATTGGTTGCTATGGTATCATCATTGGTTGCTATGGTATCATCATTTGTTGCTATGGTTTCATCATTGGTTGCCATGGTATCATCATTGGTTGTCATGTTATCATCAATAGTTGCCTGGTTGCCTGGTTCTATTCCTTGTGTATTATTTTGTTTTATTTCATGCGTTACATGGGTGATGTAATGTTCTATTCCTTGCTCTACAAGTATGATACTTGGTTCGATTCCTTGAGTTGCACATAGTTCCAAGTCTAGCGTTACAAGTGTGATACTTGGTTCCATACCTTGCGTTACATAGATGGTACTTTGTTCCATTTCTGGCGTTACATGAGTGGTATTCTGTTCTATTCCCTGTGATACATGTGTGCTACTTGGTTCAATATTGTGCGCTACATGTGCGGTATTTGGTTCCATAACTTGTGTTACATATATGGTACATTGTTCCAAGTCTAGCGTTACATGTGTGACGCTTGGTTCCATACGTTGCGTTACATATATGGTACTTTGTTCCATTTCTGGCGTTACATGTGTGTTACTTTGCTCTATATCATGCCTTCTATCCGTGTTACTTTGTTCCATTTCTGGAGTTTCACGTGTGATACTTTCTTCGATTCCTTCCGTTCCATCCGTGTTACTTTGTTCCATTTCTGGCGTTTCATGTGTGACACTTTGTTCGATTCCTTGCATTCCATCCGTGTTACTTTGTTCCATTTCTTGCGTTTCATGTGTGATACTTTGTTCGATTCCTTGCGTTCCATCCGTGTTACTTTGTTCCATTTCTGGTATTTCATGTGTGTTACTTTGTTCTATATCATGCATTCCATATGTGATACTTTGTTCCATTTCTGGCGTTTCATGTGTGTTACTTTGTTCTATATCATGCATTCCATATGTGATACTTTGTTCCATTTCTGGCGTTTCATGTGTGTTACTTTGTTCTATATCATGCATTCCATATGTGATACTTTGTTCCATTTCTGGCGTTTCATGTGTGTTACTTTGTTCTATATCATGCATTCCATATGTGATACTTTGTTCCATTTCTGGCGTTTCATGTGTGTTACTTTGTTCTATATCATGCATTCCATATGTGATACTTTGTTCCATTTCTGGCGTTTCATGTGTGTTACTTTGTTCTATATCATGCATTCCATATGTGATACTTTGTTCCATTTCTGGCGTTTCATGTGTGTTACTTTGTTCTATATCATGCATTCCATATGTGATACTTTGTTCCATTTCTGGCGTTTCATGTGTGATACTTTGTCGTATATCATGCATTCTATATGTATTACTTTGTTCCATTTCAGGCGTTTCTTGTGTGGTACTTTGTTCGATTTCTTGCATTTCATCCGTGTTACTTTGTTCCATTTCTGGCATTTTATGGGTGTTTCTTTGTTCTATATCATGCGTTACATATGTGACACTTGAGTCTACATCTTGCGTTACATATGTGATACTTGAGTCTACTTCTTGCGTGACACTAACCATACTTTGTTGAGTATATTGCGTTTTGTTTTGTCCTGTTTCTTGTGTTTCATCTTCCGATTCCTCGTGTAAGGACAGTTTTTGGACAACTATAACAACAACATTATTTTGACAGTTGGTCACTTCGCCAGATGATTGGTTTGGGATGCCTGTATTGTCCTGCTCTAAATCCTTTGTTTCTTCTGACAGTGATTTTGAATGGATCAATGTGGTCTCATCAGTTATATAATACTGTTTTGAATCTGCTATAGATGCGTACATATCTTGAATACAATGCTGTGATGAGAGTGCTTCTTCTGTGTCTTGTCCTTTAATTACATTATCTCCAATAATCCCTTCAGTATCATCCCATTCTGTAATAGTTCCATTATCATTGATATCGTAACATTTTTCAACATTTTCAATGGTATCACTATTGGTTGCCATGGTGTCACTATTGGTTGTCATGGTATCACTATTGGTTGTCAAGGTGTCACTATTGGTTGCAATGGTATCATTATTGGTTGCCATGGTATCACTCTTGGTTGCCATGGTATCACTCTTGGTTGTCAAGGTATCACTCTTGGTTGTCAAGGTATCACAATTGGTTGCCATGGTATCACTATTGGTTGCCATGGTACCACTATTGGTTGTCAAGGTATGACTATTGGTTACCATGGTGTTACTATTGGTTGCCATGGTATCATGCTTGGTTGCCATGGTATCACTATTGGTTGTCAAGGTATGACTATTGGTTACCATGGTGTTACTATTGGTCGCCATGGTATCATGCTTGGTTGCCATGGTATCACTGTTGGTTGCCATGGTATCAATATTGGCTGTCATAGTATCATTAGTGTTTGTCATGTTAAAGTGCGTTTGATCATGTTCGGCATGTTTATCACTCATTTTATCTTGATCTTGTGGGCTGTTCTCTTCCGTTAAATTCTCAATTTCATCTTCTTTAACATCTTGGTCGACGGCTATAGTTTGTTCTTGGTCCATTTCCTGCTCTAGGTCCTCTGTATTGCACTGTAAATCTGCATTTTGTATACTTGGTTGTCCATCGCCTACTGCAATTTCTTCACCTTTTTCTCTCTTCGTGTCTTCAATTCTTTCTTGTGCACTTTCATCTGCATTGTTTGTATCTCCAGAATGTTGTACCACATTGAATTCATCCTGATCTCTCTCAAGTGATAGACCTTTACTCGCTTCTTGCGTTACAATGTCTTCTTTTAACTTGTGTCTAACTAAGAGATCTAACTCGGGCAATATGTCAACCTTCTTTAATTCTTCTTGGGTGTCATTACTTTCTCTGGCTTCGTTCAGCACGTTTGAGCTTTCTGTTGAATCTTGAGCTTTCTCAATGACTCCACTTATGTCCAGCTCTTTTGTTTCTTGGGTTACATATTGATTATTCGTCTCTTGCGTTACATATCGCTCTTCTTTTTCTAGCGTTAAAAATCCGTCCGTTTCTTGCGTAACATCTTGTTCAGCTGTTTCTTGCGTTGCATCTTCTTCACAGGTTTCTTGCGTTACGCATTGTTCATCTGTTTCTTGCGTTACGCATTGTTCATATGTTTCTTGCGTTACGTCTTGTTTGTCAGTTTCTTGTGTTACACATTGTTTATCAATTTCTTGCGTTACTTCTAGTTCATCTGTTCCTTGCGTTACGCATTGTTCATCAATTTTTTGCGTTACGCCTTGGTCATCAATTCCTTCCGTTACTTTTAGTTCATCTGTTTCTTGCGTTATACCTTGTTCATCAATTTGTTGCGTTACGCCCTGGTCATCAATTCCTTGCGCTACTTCTAGTCCATCTGTTTCTTGCGTTACGCCTTGTTCATCATTTCCTTGCGTTACATCTAGTTCATCTGTTTCTTGCGTAACGCATTGTTCATCTGTTTCTTGCGTTACTTCTAGTTCATGTGTATCTTGCGTAACGCCTTGTTCATCAATTTCTTGCGTTACGCCTTGGTCATCAATTCCTTGCGTTACTTCTAGTTCATCTGTGTCTTGCGTTACGGCTTGTTCATCAATTTCTTGCGTTACGCCTTGGTCATCAATTCCTTGCGTTACTTCTAGTTCATCTGAGTCTTGCGTTACGCCTTGTTCATCAATTTCTTGTGTTACTTCTAGTTCATCTGTTTCTTGCGTAACGCATTGTTCATCTGTTTCTTGCGTAACGCATTGTTCATCTGTTTCTTGCGTAACGCATTGTTCATCTGTTTCTTGCGTTACGCATTGTTCATCTGTTTCTTGCGTAACGCATTGTTCATCTGTTTCTTGCGTAACGCATTGTTCATCTGTTTCTTGCGTTACGCATTGTTCATCTGTTTCTTGCATTACGCCTTGGTCATCAATTCCTTGTGTTACTTCTAGTTCATCTGTTGCTTGCGTAACGCATTGTTCATCTGTTTCTTGCGTTACGCATTGTTCATCTGTTTCTTGCGTTACGCATTGTTCATCTGTTTCTTGCGTTACGCATTGTTCATCTGTTTCTTGCGTTACGCATTGTTCATCTGTTTCTTGCGTTAGGCCTTGGTCATCAATTTCTTGCGTTACTTCTAGTTCATCTGTTTCTTGGGTTACGCCTTGTTCATCAATTACTTGCGTTACGCATTGTTCATCTGTTTCTTGGGTTATGCATTGGTCACCAATTCCATGCGTTACGCTTTGTTCATCAATTTCTTGCGTTACGCATTGTTCATCTGTTTCTTGCGTTACGCCTTGGTCATCAATTCCTTGCGTTACACATTGTTCATCTGTTTCTTGCGTTACGCATTGTTCATCTGTTTTTTGTGTTACGCCTTGGTCATCAATTCCTTGCGTTACTTCTAGTTCATCTGTTTTATGCGTTACGCATTGTTCATCTGTTTTTTGTGTTACGCCTTGGTCCTCAATTCCTTGCGTTACACATTGTTCATCTGTTTCTTGCGTTACGCATTGTTCATCTGTTTTTTGTGTTACGCCTTGGTCATCAATTCCTTGCGTTACTTCTAGATCATCTGTTTCTTGTGTTACTTCTAGTTCATCTGTTTCTTGCGTTACTTCTAGTTCATTTGTTTCTTGCGTTAGTTCTAGTTCATCTGTTTCTTGCGTTACGCATTGTTCATCTGTTTTTTGTGTTACGCCTTGGTCATCAATTCCTTGCGTTACTTCTAGTTCATCTGTTTCTTGTGTTACTTCTAGTTCATCTGTTTCTTGCGTTACTTCTAGTTCATTTGTTTCTTGCGTTAGTTCTAGTTCATCTGTTTCTTGCGTTACGCATTGTTCACGTGTTTCTTGCGTTACGCATTGTTCATCTGTTTCTTGCGTTACGCACTGTTCATCTGTTTCTTGCGTTACTTCTAGTTCAGTTGCTTCCTCGGTTACGCACTGTTCGTAAGTATCTTGGGTTAAGTATTTATCGTTTGCTTCCTGAGTTACATTTTGACCAGGTGTATCTTGCGTTACATCTTGTTCAAATGTTTGTTGCATTACATTTTGTTCAGACAGATCTTGCGCGATATTTTGTTCAGATAGATTCAGGATTACATTTTGTTGAAATGTGTGTTGCGTTACAATTTGTTCAGATGTATCTTGCATAACATTTTGATCAGTTGGATCTTGCGTTACATTTTCCTCAATAATATTCTGCGTGACACTTTGTTGCGTTACAATTTGTAAAGATGTTTCGTGGGTCAATCTTTGTTCTGGTGTGACTTGCGTTAACATTTGTTCGAATGTTTGTTCCTTTACATTTTCATCAAATGCTTTCTGTGACATTATTTGTTCAGGAGCGTCTTGCGTGACCTCTTCTGTACTTTCCTTCCTTTGTGCACATTTTTCTACTGCAACCTCGTAGATTGTTTCATTGCGTGATGTCTCGTCCATAATAGTTACAAATGACCTTGTTTCCTTGGTTTCTGTCGGGTGTTGCGTTACATACTGTCTGTCATTAAGTTTTATTGCATTAAATTCCACAGCAGTTTCGTTAAATTCCCTCTGTTTGATAGTTTCTACTCTTTCCTGTTTTCCTTCTGTTTGATCCACTTCATTCCTTCCATACAAAGCCGTGCTTTCGTGTAGTTTATTTTTATGCTCATCTCCGCTGTGTTCAAACGAGTTTGTCTGTGATTCTTTGATGGGTTCTAACCACCGCTCAGAGGTATCATACGATTGCCTTAACTTAATAGAAGGCACGATAAAGCCTTCTGTGACCATTGTCCATTCATCTAAATCTTCATCAAAAGAATCATCTTCCTCATCAGAGTCTTCTAATTCATAAAAAATGATGTTCTGATAATCAGTCTTTGGCATGACGTTTTCTAACAAGTAAGCTTGTGTTGATGTATGAGTAAAAGTTACGTCTTCATCCACTAGTTTCATCAATTTATTGAAGTATTGTTCCCGCGCTAAAGAGCGATCAACTTTGATATCTCTGCACTTGACATGGGTTTCCTGTGGCGGATCTAAACTGTAGCTCAACTCATTTGACTCGGTGTTTAGTTTCATTTTCTTTCCTTGCACGAAACGTTCTTCAGACATATCTATGGTTCGTTTTAATGATAGTGGCATACACCGTGGGTCGTTTAGCATACGTGCTCTGGTGTTATCTAAAGTACGATCACACTTTAAAGTGGGGTCATCAGACATATTAACAGCCCTATGTTCATCACAGATATCAATAGATCCGATTACCATATCGTGAACGATCATTTCATCAGAAATCTCTTCAGTTTTATCGATGATCTGATTTGCTGATTGCTTATTATGATTCCATTCAGTGTTCAACATTTCAAGACTGTTTGATCCTTGCTTTGACAAATAAGCAACATCTGTTGATATAATGTTTTTTCCCTCAAAATATTGAACGTCTATATTTTCTTTGGTACGAGAATCGTCGACTAGTGTCCCTTGCTTTGACAAATCAGCAGCATTTGTCGATGTAAGAGCTTTTTCCTCAATCAGGAGAACGTCTATATTTTCTTTCGTACGAGAATTATCGACTTGTGTTTCATATTCTCCATCTTTGCGTGTTTCTCCGAGCTTTTTGTGATAGGTTCCGTCCGCTGACCGCGTGTAAGCAATGTCTAGCTTTGATATTCCTTCTACCACAACATGGTCTGT
Source organism: Metridium senile (assembly GCA_949775045.1). Classification (NCBI taxonomy): domain Eukaryota; kingdom Metazoa; phylum Cnidaria; class Anthozoa; order Actiniaria; family Metridiidae; genus Metridium; species Metridium senile. The sequence goes on from OX459099.1 coordinate 18,159,766, forward strand.
GCCTTCAGTACTTTCTTTCTCGTGTTTTTCAACAATTCCTTCTCTTAGTTCTCTCTTGTTTCCTTCGCATTTTTCAGTGGTATCCGCATACGAGTTTGCTATGTTGTTTTCATTATTTTGGTCCTTATTTATCCCATAATCCTCCATTTCATTCACAATCCATTTAAGATCATCCCCTGACGAGGCATGTGCGGATTCATCTTTTTGGTTGTATTCTATGGGATATCGTGTAGTATTACTGTTTTCTGTAGGCCAAAAAGGGTCCTCTTTGTTGTCAACACTAGTGTCATGAATCTTACATGATGAGGTTTCTGTGTGTTGATGTCGTTCACCAATCAACTCGCTCTCATCCATGCAGGAATCTACATCAGTGTCACTTATCCCGGTTTGGGATATTAAACCGACGTGTTTTTCATTCTCTTCCGAAGGATATTCGTTATTTTCAAGATTAGTTGCCAGCTTAGCTGGTAATCCTTCGAGGCGCGTCTTAGAAGTATCGTTTTCATCATGAGAATAGAAACGCTGGACCTGACCTTCCGAGTCATGGGATAAGTTGCTCTTTGTACTTCTTGTCGATTCAGCGGGGTTTTCCTCTTGTTGTTGTACATCTAGTGGTTCATCGCAGCGTTTAGTATCACGATAATACTCTCCCATGTCACAACTTGTAGTATCATTAACGTCATTTGTTTCAGTGGAAAACTCCTCGATGTCAATTGGTGTCGATAATGTAGCGTCATCCATATTGCTGTGATATGTTGCTGCTATGATAGATACGTTGCTTATTGCACTTCGTTGTATATCATTCCTTTCCCCAGTAGTCTCACTGTGAATTCCGCCATGACCTTGATATTTAGCGGTGTCCTCCCCCTCATATTCACCATCCTTCTCCTTGTAATCATCATGATCCATTGATTCGTTGGTGTCCTCTTTTTCAAGTTCAGATAAAATTGCATTCAGCTCACAGCTGCGCGGATAGTCGCGGCAATCACCTACAACTATGTGGCTTAATGATTTTTCAAAATGCTTTAGTGTTTTAGCGAAGTCTATTTCGGTATCGTCTGATTTGTCAATCACGCCTTGGGGTAATGATATTGTCTCGTTTCCACTAGCACCCTCACTTGCATGATGCAATTGGTCGTTTACAATGCCGAAACGTTTTCCGTGATACCCTTGTCGGGCGTCACGTGACCGTCTACTAATCCGTTTACTACCCAGCACGATTGTTCCGCAAGGTTCACTTTCTTCGTTTAGGATTCTCTCGAGGATTTCTATATCTGAAAGACTTCTCGGTTTCCCCAGTGTTTCTTTACAAACATCTTCAGTCTTTGATTCAATCGATAACACCGTCCCTTCGTCGCACTCTAGCGATTCCATTAGATCGGAAATCATTTTTTTCTCTAGTGATAGTTGTTTAGTAGAATCCGCCATTACGGATCTTCTTGTTACTTTAAATACAATCGTGCGTTGTTCAAATCACTGATAATTCACACTGAAAAATCTCTCTTGGACGAGAAGGAACATGACATCATTGTGACGTGTGAGAGGGGTCAGTCTTACTCACAGACAGGATGCCATGCATTACAATCTCAAGCAGATAAGCAAAGGTTACACCAAAACAGCCCGTTTAAAAACAGACAATTGAAAAGCCATTGACTGCGATAAGACCGAACGTACACTTTATCTAAAACACCTACGAGTTGTTTATATAGCGATAATGTTTATTACCCGTATGTGCAATCATGTTATTGGTTTTATGCCCGCAAAGAAGAGAAGAGCACGTGGTAGTTCTCTTTCAATACGAACATGGGTTTAATTAGCCTGATTTTCAGACGGGCTTAGGGTTTAATAACACAGCATTCATAAATACCGATCATTACAAGTACATATTAAAATCATACACATACCGTACACACTGAAAGATATGCAATATTATAATCATGTAGCTGTGAAAGACAGCCAATATCATTAGTATCATCAAGCTGAACAGCTAGCTAATCGATGTTTTGTTTAGCTACTCAAACAGAATTAGATCATCATCAAGGCATTTTTATCATACGTGACTACGTGTATTGTTCATATCGAGTAATCTGCCAACACGATACTTAGAATGAAAGAGGCAAGAGAAACGTATAGGGCGTATAGGTTAACTTCTAAAAGACGCGTAGAGATAAAAACCAAATGAAGACCGAACAAAAACTGAATGAAGAGCGAAAAAAACCCGAATGAACATCGATAAAATCCGAATGGAGAAGAACAAGAACCGAACGAAGAGCGAACAAAAACTGAATGAAGAGCGAACAAATTAAAACCGAATGAACATCGATAAAATCCGAATGGAGAAGAACAACAACCGAACGAAGAACGAACAAAAACAAAATGAAAACAGAATAAATACAAGGCGAATACCTTCTATTTTTAAAGAACTGGCTTTTTTAAAATTACGATAAACATCTTTGCAATTTTGTATATATGTATCAATATGTGTGTAAATAAACAAAAGTTCAAGAATAATGGAATGAATAATTGTATGGAAGTATTGAATATACTAGCATGTAAAACGGAATACAAGACGAATTGTTGTATACAAGGAGTTGGGACGGATATAGATGATATGAATGGAAACTTAATAGACAATTTTCAAAAAATCTAAAACAACAATTGGAATGGAGTAAAAATTTCATATGGAATGGCGATATTTTATTATTGTATTCCAGTAGCTGTAACTGTGATACCAGCAATGGGTTTTTATCACAGTGGCCATGTTTATTCTACCCTGCGAGCAGAGATTTCTTTCTCTCTTACCTGGAACGACCACAGGGAGCCCAAGCTCATCACTTTTACAGTAAATGTATGGAGTCGAGAGATATCCTTTCGCTGTGCCTCAAATATACAATAATAATTTTTTTTTTACGTAGATAGTTGTGTATAATTGTTTTCTAGTCTGTGACCGAGTCCAAAACTCGGTCACAGACTAGAAAACAATTATACACAACTATCTACGTAAAAAAAAAATATATTATTGTATATTTGAGGCACAGCGAAAGGATATCTCTCGACTCCATACATTTACTGTAAAAGTGATGAGCTTGGGCTCCCTGTGGAACGACGAGGAGAAAGGAACCTCTGCTCGCAGGGTATGTTTATTCCCATGAGAGCGAAAGCCTTTGTTTGAAACGTTCTGAAAAGCATGAAAGCCAAGGCAAGGGGATCCATGGGATTCACAATCTATTGTTTCAACCAATTTGGCCTCCCGTGATAAAAGCGAATTGCATTCTATGGAACTTCATTCTATTTGATATTTCGTTGTTTTTTTTTGTTGTTGTATTTCATTCCATTTCATATTTTGTTTTATTCGATTGATGAAATTAAAGGCAAAGGATGTCCTACCTGGTACGTTAATGTTGATGTAACTGTGAGATGGCGCTTCGTCTTGTTCGTTGACATTTAAGTATTCAGAACCTGGACAATCATTGATAACAAAAACAAATAAGCCTGATACCGTGTAGACGTATCGATGACAGTGGCGATGATGATTATGATGATGCATGGTGGCGATGGTGATGATGATGTAACGATGGTGATGATGATGTAACGATGGTGATGATGATTATGATTATGTAACGATGGCGATGATGATGTAACGATGGTGATGATGATGTAACGATGGTGATGATGATGATGATTATGTAACGATGGTGATGATGATATAACGATGGTGATGATGATGTAACGATGGTGATGATGATGATGATTATGTAACGATGGTGATGATGATGATGATGATGTAACGATGGTGATGATGATGGCGGTGATGATGATGATGGCGGTGGTGATGATGATGATGTAACAATGGTGATGATGATGATGATGATGTAACGATGGTGATGATGATGGTGGTGATTATACTGTTGAGATGATGATGATGATGATGATAATGACATGTGTATACACCGAATCGAAATATGGCGTCCAATTTTAATAACTATTGTTCTTGACTGACTAGCCTCGTGTTTACGTTGAAACACAATGGCGTTTTCACATGTATGAGAGGCTAGTCAGTCAAGAACAATAGTTATTAAAATTAAACTCCATATTTCGATTCGGTGTATAGCTATTTCAAAGAAAAGGTTACCTTGTGAATACTGAATTCCAAGACCGAATTGTGTTATAAATCGTTTTGAATAAATCATTAATTAGTATTATTAGGTTTAACTAACTACATTTAGCCCATACTCTATAAAACAGTTAAATATACATTTTACTAAATACATTGAATCTGATTGGCTGAGAGCATACGGCTAAATCTGAGTAGCATGTGAACTTGACTGATAATTGCAGTATCTGTAGTTATCACTGTCAAGTTCCCAGGCTCTCTCCGTCCTCAGGGAGTTGATGTGAAAATGGCAGCGAGATTTGCTTGTTATTGTCTCTTTTGCCTGATTATAATTGTACTTTTACTTTAAAAAATGTATAATAAAACAATTATTGAATTCGGTTTTCGCATGATATCGTAAATTATCAAGACCTCGAGTCAGTATTATCTGCCGAAGCCTCCTAACACAGACCTCGGTCTTGATACTTTATGATATCATGCTCAACCTCATCCAATAATTGCTTAATATCAGTTCAATATAGAAAGCAAATCGATCTATTTAGCTTTTTAATTTTACAAGACTATAACGATATATTTCGGTCTTGAAATGCACTCTTTTAGTATCCACAATAGTCCCTACAGTTCCCTGCGCCATCTTGAAAGGTAGCCGGGCCTTTGCATCGAGGCGAGACGAACGTTGAGCTTGCAATGATAGAGACCTTTTAAAAATTAATTAATCAATTAATATTGCGCAAATTCAATCGTGAGATTTTCAAATGCGCATTTAACACCTTGCGTGACCACTATTCACGTGTCTCTATCATTGCAAGCTCAACGTTTGTCTCTCTTTGATGCAAAAGCGCGGCTACCTTTCAAGATGGCACAGGGAACTGTGAAGGGGACTATTCGACCGTTTTGAAATAGCTATAACAAGGAACACAATAATAGAGAGTATTAAATTCACGTTTACGCCAAACGCCAAACGTCAAAACTAACCGATTTTTCTGCGTCGGTTTACTCTTTACCATTTGACATCTCCGCGTAAACAAGGTCCTTATGTTGTTTGTTAATACACATTTTATTCATCGAGATCTTTTGCACAGTTATTTATACCTTTTAAAGCAATATTAGAAAGGCCAATTTGACGTTTGGCGTTACCGTAAATGTGAATCTTAAACTCTCTAATGATTCGTAATGATCAGTTTGTCCACTTACTTGGAGTATTCGAAGCTTTGACATCAACGTTTTCATACGAATCACTCTTGGTGAGAATACGCCTGTCTTTATGATTTGAACTACTTGTCAAATCTTCCACACTAATGCCCCTTTTCATTGTTTCGTATTTTGAAACATTATCTTCTGGATTCATAGTTTCATAAGCTTCACTTTCTTTACTCTTTTCTCTGTCAAAACCTTTCGTTACGTTTTCATAGTTATGACTTGTTGAATTCTCAATGTCCTGATCGACTTCAGTTATCAACATGCTCTGTACTGGATCTGTTTTTCTCACTTTAATATCTACATTTTCGTAGGACAACAGATGTCTTCGGGTTACGCCTGGTGATGAGCTTCCATCGTCTACTTCAAGCTTTGTAGGTGAATAATGTTCTTTATTATGTCTCTTAAAGAGAGGGTCTTGTTTTTCAGGTGTATTCAGGGTCATATCTTCATAATTTGGTTTCAAAACTTCAGGGTTGTTATCGACTGGTTTTGGGAGGTCAGCTTTGCCTGGAGTTTCGCTTAAAGGTGACAAATCAGGATCTTCCTTACGTTTGTCAAGGTCTAGATCTTTTTCCCAGTCTTTCAGTTTTCTTTCCTTTATCTTTGTTTTCATTTCTTGATTAGTGTCTACAGTGTTTATTTCTGCTGAGTTGCCATTAACCTCTTTAGTAGTATCCTGACTAGGGGTGACAGGCCTTGCTTTGGGGGGTAGCTCCGGCTGACCAGGAGAGTTTTTAATCCAAATGTCATCATCCTCTTCACTCTCACTTTTCAATACTCCATTTCCATTTTTGAATTTTTTCACGGGTAAAGATGGAGGCGGAGTTGAGTCAGCGTGGTCACGCAATTTGTCATGCAATTCGTCACGCAATAACACTTCTGTGTAGTGAGTGGGTTTGGAGTTATTAGTACTTCGAGGTGAAATAGGCGATGTTGGGCCATTATCAACCGATACTTCTACATACTGCAAAGACTCTTGTGTCTTCTGGAACAGTCTGTTTTCTTTGATACCGTTGGTAAGCGGGTTCGGTGTAGATGGCCGATGTTCGTTTTTTGGTAATGTGGGAGGGGTATGTGGGGTTCGCTCATTTTGTATTCCAAAACTGCTCATTCTGGGTCGATTCCCCTGGACCGGTGTTGCCTGTTCTGGAGCTATCAACAACAATATATTGTAAGTTTTCATACATTCATAATGGAATAGAGAGAGAGATTAATAAGGTGTGTTCTCTGAAATATATTAAGTTCTTCAAATTTTATATCAACTTCTCAAAAGATTAACTTATAAAAGGGGGATTCCCTGTAAATAACAAAGGCAATTCCCTTTAAATATCAAAGGGGATTCAATGTAAATAACAAAGGGGATTCAATCTAAATAACAAATGGGATTTCCTATAAAAAAGGGGATTCCCTGTAAATAACAAAGGCGATTCCCAGTAAATAACAAAGGGGATTCAATGTAAATAGCAAATGGGATTCCCTGCAAACAAAGGGGATTTCCTATAAATAACAAAGGGGGATGCCCTGTAAATAGCAGCGTGAACGTCATACCTGTTGGAAGTTGCACCAGTTCATATTTCCCAATGGGTAGTACTCCAACGTCTTTCATTGACAGAGGTTTCCCTGTAGACGTCATTCACAATCAGTGTTAAAGAGTTCATATAGGCTGATCATAGATTTACAGCTATTTCAAGTAACGTTGTTGATCCGGAAATGGTTAATTATCCGGAAATGGACCGACAGGAATTATGGGAGTTCATTCAATTTCATATGCATTGTTTAAATCACACTTGAAATATTTTCTTTTTTTAAGAATCAAGTGAGGCTATCGCATCCATAATAACAATTGTTAGCGATAACATGCATTATCATATGACCTGTATTTTGCCCGGCGCGCGCTCTTAAGAAAATCTTTGTAACCTGGGGTCCGTGCGGCTTTTTTCACCCGGTCCGTACAAACACGTACGGACCCACTACTCGAAATGGCTTCCTCAATCAATCAAACTAAATTAAAAATAGTGGGTCATATGATAAAAAACGTATTGACTGAGTTAGATCGGGCCGTACGGGAAAAAATATGGCTCTCTTTTCCTTTATGCGTGATTCGTGAACGGAAACAATAACAATAACAATAACAATAACGTGATTCGTGAAACGTGATTACGTCGATTTTTGTGGAATGTGAAAAAGATTTCGGTATTTTGCGTGATTGATTCATGAAATGACCAATTTATTTTACGTGAATGCATTTTTCGAGGTGGTATAGTGGACCCTCAGTATGGACTGTAGTTTCAATTTGCGACAACGATTTTTGGATTAGGTATAAATGTGCTTGTACGGTACGTCAAATATTTTCCCGTACGCCCCTCCCACTCAGTCAATAAGTACTTATTATTTCAGTAAGCATTTACATTCTAGCGTGCATGATTAAAATAGTGCATTTGGAATTTAATTAGCTCCCACAATTCCTTTCGGTCTCAGATCAATCAATCCAGATGACCAACGTTTATGGAACTAAGTGTATAATTCAATACCGTTACCTTGAGATTTTCTTGTGTTGGATACTTTCACCATCGATGATGGAAAATAACCAATGATTTCTCTCTACGACAAAAAAAATTATTTGAACACATTAGCCAGAATAGCAAGCATTTCTTTGGGGGGGGGGGGGGGGACGGAAAAAAGGTTGTTTTGGGATAGCTGTGTTACCGTATGGCCGTATCGATAACACAGCTATCCCAAAACAGTGTTTCCCGTTCCTAAAAACAAACGCTTGCTACGCAGACTAGAACACATCAAAACAGCAAATTTCGCGCTCTTCGATTAGATTGGCACCCGTAGTTTCTGTTTTCCTTGAATGCTCGATGATTTGACCAGACCAGCGCTCCCTACTTCCACGTACGCAAAAATCGCATTTTGTTGGGGATTTTTTTTTTCATCCAACTGATTTGGTATACATAAATTGCATGGGTGATTTATTGGTTTACTGCGCGCCTCTCGCGGCTGCTGTGGTCCAGGTTCGAGTTCTGGCTTAGGCATGGGTTATATGTGAGTAGAGTTTGTTTGATGTGTTCTTCTCTCCTATTTCACGAGGGTTTTTCTCTGGGTTATCCAGTTTTCCTCCCTCAAAAAATCAACTGTGAATCGAGTGTTGAATGCTTTAAATATTGAATTGAGCAGTAATGAGTGTGTGTGAACCTCACGGAAGAGCCCCATTGGGGAGTGATGGTTCTAAAATATACTTTTTTACATGTAAAAGTATATATTTCGTAAGGCATGGAAGTGCATGAGTTGTGTTTATATTAGCTTCCTCCACAGGCGTCTCTGTGATCTAATTTGGGTCTCCTGTGATGCTACAAGAGAGAGACTAGGCGGTAGTTAGGCGAGAAAAAGGACAGGCGAGACTTCTTCTTTCTCCTCGACTTCTTTCTCTCTGCCTCTCCCCCTCCCCGCTCGTTTTTTCACTCACCACAGGAATCCCGATGCAAACAGATATAAGAGATGCCTGCGGAGGAGGCTATATTTGTATGTAGATATAGAGACATAGACCTCCCTGCTTTGCTTCTCCGTATCAACCGTTTGGAGAAAAGTGAATGTGTTGTATTTGAATATAGACGATATTACACGGTGGCGCGAAGATATGAATTTTATCAGTTTCGAGTGGTGAAAACAATATTTTACGAGTGAGCGCAGCGAACGAGTAAAATGTTGTTTTTACCACGAGAAAATAAAATTCATATCTTCAAGCCACCGTGTAATGTTCTTTTTATTATATGGACAAATATTCGAAGGTCGTATTCTGTTTTCTTCATTGTGTTTTGGTTCTAATTTTCTTTTGAAAATTTAGCCAAGTCTTCCTCTGAGACTTGTACAAATCGCGCCGCCATGTTTAATTCAGCGAACAAGCGACGAGAAATGGGCGGGAAAGTTGTTTTGATTTGACGCGTACGTACATCCGGGACTTTTTGGTACATAACTTTTTCATATCTTCACTAGTGAAAATATGGAAAATACGAGTGTTTTAGTTTCCGGTAAAACACTACTATCCATATAATAAATCATGTTATGTCTCAGTACTTACATTGCCGTTGGTAACTTTACCCTTCCAACGACCACTTTCGTTCTTTTCAAGTATCTACGATAGGATAAGATTGCGGTTAATACTCAATCAAAACCAGATGATTTAGCGCGCACACTTCCGGTTAGTAATATAGCCGATCAGAAGCATTTTTGTCCCATCACCAGCAGTTCCATGATGAACTTGAAACAAAATGGTGCGAGGCTGAGTTTTACAAAAGCTTGTAGAAGTTTTAACTTTAAGGAAATACGAAAAAATAGAATATTATATTGCAAAAAAGAAATCACGGTTAGCCTCACACAGAAAGAAATATGAAAAAATATCATATAATTTTCAATCCTAAACGGACTTACAGGTAAATAATTAATATATATTTAAACAAATACTTGCATAATACTTATAATAATACTTAATAATATCATACAAAAAGACCAATCCTTGTAAATCTCGTAACATGTGCATGTAATTCGTGTTTTTTTTTTTTTCAGTTTTGTTTATATTCCAGTTGTATTTAGTGTAAACTTTGTAGAAATAAAAAAAGAATAAAATTAAAAAAAAAGAAGTTTTAACATAATCTTAGATTTCTGGGTTTTTTTTTCAGTTTTATCTATCATCCTGTTTTAATCGTTTATATATTTGTATCAGAAATACCGTATGCAATCTTGAAAACTATGCCATTACCATATATGGTATTGTAGGAGAGAAGTAACAAGACTTTAATTAGCGCGCGAGATGTTGAGATTTCAACAGAACAATAGGCATATCATTCTTTGATACGTGAGCCTGAAATATATTGTCGAGTTTGGATCATTGTTAATCCGATTACAAATAATAGAGTTGTTTTCCGTGTTAACCCTATCTCAGAATATGTAATATCATAATAATACGTCTAGACTGGGTATTAGAGACTGTTCGTTTTTACACAGAATCCTTTGCGCGCTTTAATGCGAGCTCACCTGGACGACATATCCTCCTATGCAGCCGCTCCTTTGTGTCGTCACGCAACAAGATCGCCTGCGTTACATCCAGAATGTTTCTCTGGATGCAATGCAGGAATAGGAAGACAGGGCAATCACAGCCGGACTTAGCGAAGGACACACTAGAATATTTTCTATGCTACTGAGTTGGAGCGAATTTCGATCGTCGCTAATCGTCAGCAATTTTGATCGCCAATATCGAGACATATCAGATATCGGCGATTCCGATCACTATACATGACCAGCACAAATCAAGGTTTCTTAAAACTATCATTGTCGCAGCATCAGGCACATATTCGACCAAGCGGGGAAATTGTCCTGGTGTGTCCATTGCTCAACTAGAGCGATTTTGATGAAAAGCTAAAACTCGGTCACAGACTAGAAAACAGTTATACACAACTATCTACGTCAAAAAAAGTCTATACAATTGTATATTTGAGGCACAGCGAAAGGATATTTCGCGACTCCATACATTTACTGTAAGTATGCAAATCACTAACATCAAGTGACGAGCTTGGGCTCCCTGTGGTGTGTCTTCCACTTTAGTCAGATGACTTACCTCAACTGTATCTCCAACCTTTAGCGACAAACATGTTGGGTCGTACAGGTTGCGATAATCATGAACAGCTTTTGCAAGGACAACTTTACTTTTAGATGCCTCTGTAGAAAGAAACGTAATATGAAAATGAATAAATGATTATTTATGTAGAAAGAAACATGCGATATGAAAACAAAGAAACAACGATATGAAAACAAAGAAACAGTGATATAAAAACAGTGTAATAATAGCCGGAACTTTTTGGAGCTGAGCCCTCGACAACATCCTAAATCGAGTTTTGTTGCAACCAACTGGAAATTCATGAAGGTACAAATCAGCTTTAGTTTTCATAAAATACCACACTGTTATGTGTCATAGAAAATATGGTTGTGACCAAGTGTATAACAACGAAAGCTTATAACTTGGAGAAAACCCCTCCGTATTCTATTAATAATGGTTGAACAGTTCGACTATAGGCCATTTGCAGCTAGAGATCACGTGACCTCACTTACCTTAAATCCATCAGCTGTACTAAGATGATGTCCAGAAATTGAAAGAGCATGTTGATATTAGCAAAAATTCAAAATTTCAGCTCTTGATTCTAAATACAAAAAAATAGCAAAGCTTGCTTGCTCTCCAATATTCTATTTGCTGAAATTTCCACTTGTTATATGGCTGGTTCTTATATTATATAGCGCATTTCCAGAACTGCTCAATGCGCTTACTCGACGTGTTCGAGTTGAAGGTATATCAAGGCGCATTAAGTTGCCACCATACAACCCATGTCTGAACACGGAGTTCTTTTACGTCCCTCAATGTTGTTAATTTTTATTTATTTTTTTTGCTTATGTCCACATGCTCTTTCTATTTCTGGACATCATTTTGGCACAGCTGATGGATTTAAGGTAGGTTTGGTCACATGACCTCTAGCTGCAAAGGGCCTAATGTAGAATGATGAAGCTCACCTCTCAGAAGATCCTTGATTTCGTGTGAAGCACGAGAACTGGTAAAATGATTGACAACATCCAGTGGTGTGTATCCCTCTTCATTTGTAATGCTCACATCAGCTTCATTCTGTAAGAAAAGCATTTTGTTTTGAGCTTGAGCTCTTTGATTATATAGCGCAACAAGCTGTTATTTGTACCCTACTTTGGTTGTTATTTGTGAAAATAAATAGATGGGAGAAACGTTTTTGTATTATTATAATTCAATTGCTAAGATAACAATAAAATGATAAATATTGATATAAAGACAAATGAATATTAAATTGAATAACGTATAGTACAGCATACACCTATTTCAATAAACGTTATCGTGGCTTAAGCAGCAAGCATTAAGCCAAGACTGAAATGAAAGCTGGTTTTGTGCTGCTTATGTATTGATATTTAAGCTAATAACAACATGTGATTATTTTTTTATGTGCTTGTTATTCTATTAGAATCAATTTTGTTGATAACAAGTGTAATTTCAATATTTTACCAACACAAAACCAGCATTCATTTCGGTCTTGGCTTGTTGCTTGTTGCTCTAGGGGCAATAACGATTTTGAAATAGGACATGTACAGACTGCATATTTATCACAAAGAAGGACTTTGTAGAAATGAACTTCAGTGCATTTATCAGTAGATGATATTTTTGTGGAGAATATTCTAAATTATTATCCTGTCTGAATACTTACATCTAGTAAGATCTTTACAACGTCTGTTTTGCCATACAAGGCAGCTTCATGTAATGCTGTTCCATTGGTACCACGTTGATTTACATCTGCACCACCATCTAACAACATCCTACAATAATGACATGGAATTTTTATAGCACACTTTCAATTGTTATAAAACTCATTAATAATTCATGAGCAATTGACAAAAGAAATCTTATCTGTGAAGAGGGTTCTATTGCTAGAATTATGAATTTATATTTATCAAAGTGTCATGTAATAGTTTATATCTACATGTATATGTGTAAATAAAGAATATTATTACATAAACTTCTGTGAAATATCAGGTGTTATTATATAACATATAGTGGTATACCGAGTGATATCAACTAGATAAAAAGCCTATCCTAGTCATGAAGATATCATTGATATCGCACATGTGTGATATCACTCTCAACCAATCAACTTTCAAAATATAATTATTTTTTTTCTTCAATCTGTTATATAATAAACAGAACATTACATGTGCGCTTGGAGATATGAATTTTATCTTCTCGTGTTGAAAATATATCCCACTCATTCGCTGCGCTCACTCGTGGGATATCTTATCAACACTCGAAGATAAAATTCATATCTCCGCGCGCCCATGTAATATCCTCTATATCTCCCACGCGAAAAAGTGATATCTTCACATTGTGAAAATAACATGTTATTTCACATGTGAAATAACATGTTGCCATCTATTTTTTAAGATTTTTAATATTTTTTGATGCATATCTTGATAAAACTTTTGCTATTTCATTTGTCATGTGTATATATAATAAACAGAACATTACATGGGCGCTTGGTGCGCTCACTCGTGAGATATCAATTGACCACTCAAAGATAAAATCTGTATCTCCACGTGCCCATGTAATATCCTCTATGAATTGAATTGAATATTTTTTTATTTTTTTCCGGCCAGATTTACTTAGATCTTGGCAATTTTAGTACAATGAAAGAGCTAACGTTGGAGTTTCATAAGTACTATACAGTATTCATGTCTAATCTTTATGAGATACACAGCAGCTCTTCCTCAAGTCCCCACTGTATATCCCATACAGATCGGCCACTCATACTATATATATTACATAATATGATACACTTGAAGATGACTATACAACTAGTAGAGGATTATGAGTGTTGCAGGTTTTTTTTATATCTAATCAAACCAATAGACAATTTTCATAAATAGTGCAAAATGATTTTTTCAAGTAAACAGATATTTTAATATTTTAGCACTGTCATAAGAAAGGACCACCTCAAATAGGCATGTTTGGAAGGTTTTGATGCTCTGGTTGAAATGCCAATGGAGTTATGCTCAATGAAAAATGTAGAAATTTGTATGTAATTTTCTGCTGAGGCCTAAATTAAAATACCTGGTTTTAATGTTTTTCTGATTTTTCAAATTCTTATAGCTTCATGAAAATTCAATTGTTTTTGTTCTCAAAGTTTCACAAAAGTAATTTTTATGGTAAATTCCTATCATATGATAGTTTTCTTTTTCTTAAAACTTCAATTTTAAATTTTAAGATAATTATTGGCGGCCATTTATGAAAGTCGTCTATGAGAACACCAATAATTTCACTTACACTACTATTTCCTCACGTCCTGTCTTGCATGCAATATGCAGAGGAGGGTCAGCTGTTTTAGGGTTTTCTTCAAACAGTGTTAAAAGCTTTGGGAAGTCTTTACTTTTTAAAAGTAATTCCACCACCTTGAAAAGATACAATGCTTTGTAAGTATTTTTTTAATTACTTTCTAACTAATACAGTCAATGTCATTAACGTGGACAATGTAAAGTAGAGATTATCGCTAAAATTGATTTCAGCAGTTAAAATTTTAACTGTATTAGTAAGTTTTTATCTCCCTTTCACCAAGTGGTAGGGGTGATTGACCAGCGCTCCTTTTAGGGTTGAAAATATTCCCTGTGCGTACCTTTAAAGGTCCTTTGAGGGATCTTCTCAAAATTCTCAATTACGTTACATGACTCTGTACCCATAAGCTTAGCTGTCAAGAACATTGCACAGTTACACCTATTTCAATTAACGTTGTCCATCTGGAATGGTGGATCTGAGATCGGTAGGAATTGTGGGAGTTCATTAAATTTCAAATACATTGTTTTAATCACACTTGAATGGTGCTGAATTACAGATAACAGTATTTGAGAAGCAAACATTAATATTCAAGCGTGATTATAATAGTGCATTTGCAGTTTAACGAGCTCCCACAATTTCTATCGGTCTCAGATCAACCATTCCAGATGGACAACGTTAATTGAAATAGGTGTATACCTTTAATGAGTTTTCAAAACTTCATTTATAATTCATGAGAAATTTACAAAAGAAATTGTAACCGTGACGAGTGTTTTAACTGTTTTATCATGTAAATTAAACCACTTGGCCTTGCCTCGTGGTTTTAAATCCTCATAAAACACTCCTGCTCGTTTATTAAACTATAAGAAATCAACAAGGTTTTGACAGTTCTCTTAATTCATGAGTACCATTTAGTGTCTTTTGTGAAATCAACCGCCTATCAAACCTACAACTCGGAGAAAGGGATTGCCCCCCCCCCCCCCCCCCCCCATGTTAACTGCTTTTTACATGTTGTACAGTTTTCCTTTTCGAACCCAAATAACTTAGAGCAGAAAATTTATTGTGTTTTACTCACTTGTACATGTCCAAATCTACAGGCTAAATCTAACGGAGATTCACCAGTTTTATTCACCACTGTACAATCAACACTGGAGTCAAGAAGGATTTCAACCTGACAAAACAAAAGCATAACAATAACCTGTCAGAGCTCAAGTAACAATGGTTTAATTTGTAATTAATAAGTTATTAGAATTTGTTAAATAATATATTAATTAAAAATAAAAATATTTGACCCAACAAAAGCCTCTGCAAAAGATTACATACAAATTTCTAAATTTTATATTGATGGGATTTTGTTCAGTGTTGCTAACAAAGATTTCCAAAAATGTGTATTTCTGATGTTATTTCATAAGGCAATACTAAAAACTAAAATATCTGGGTTTTATTGTTTTGAAAACATTTACATATATTACTGTCAATAATAAATGTTGATTGCTTGACGCCAGTGACAGTTGTGAGCAGGAAGATGCTGGCAGTTGACAGGCTTGAACCATTGTGGCATGGGTGGCCTAGCAGTAAGAGCACTGGCCTCTCACTGCTGTGGTCCAGGTTTGAGTCCCGTCTTGGGCATGGATTATATGTCAGTTGAGTTTGTTTGATGTGTTCTTCTTTCCTATGCCACAAGGATTTTTCCCCGGGTTATCCAGTTTTCCTCCCTCCGCAAAAATGAACATGTGAGCCGAGTTGTGTGCAAAATATTTAATGTAGAGGTAGTGAGTGTGTGTCTAAGTCTCCCCAATAAGTAGGGCATGTGTGTCCAGCTAGAAGATTTGAGATAGTAAAAAAGTGATTTATTTCTATTTTAATTCAATATTTAATATATGTACTTTTTGACTCATTTTTCCTCATTTAAAAATTTCAAAAATATTTTTTATCATATGACCCATATTTTGCCCGCCGCACACTCTTAAGAAAACCTTCGGAAAAAGTCATGTGATGGGGTCCGTATGGCTTTTTTCACCTGATCCGTACAAACACGTACGGACCAGCTACTCGAAACATTACAACAAAAATGGCCTATAAATTAAAAAAACTTATTGACTGAGTTAGGTCGGGCTGTACGGGAAAATATTTGGCTCTTGGTCACCATGACTGCGAGCCAAAGATTTTCCCGTACGGCCCTCCCACTCAGACAATAAGTACTTAGGATTCATTATAATAAATTACTTACCACGCCTGCATTATGGTGCTGACATGCAAGATGCAATGGTGTGTCTCCAGTATCAGCACAAGTATTAACACATGCCCTGTAGTTGACTAGTAACTTAGCAATCTCTGTCTTACCAGCCCAGCTTGCAAGATGTAAAGGAGACATGCCTAATAAAATACATCCAAAGTTAGACTTAGAGGGCTTTCACTTTTTAGTGTATGGGGGGGAGGTCAGCAAAATCACCTGTCTTTTCCAGATAGGTAATATAATGAAATTTGTAACACCGTAAAAAATGTTGACTTAACTTTACTGACGTTTCGAGCTTTAGTCAGTAAAGTTAAGTGAAGATTTTTTTACTGTGTTACAAATTTCATTATAATTACCTATCTTCTATATCAAACACCGACGCAGCCTATACTAGTTTACTCGCTAGTTTCTATTTCTATTTTTTTACGGTGTTACACATTTCATTATATTACCTAATAATCTTCTATATCAAACACCGACACAGCCTATACTAGCTTAGTCGCTAGTTTCCATTTATTTGTCTTTTCCAGATATTACCCAGCCCCTCCCCTTTCCTAATTGTCAAAAATATCCCAGACCCCTATATTTAGTCCAGTTTTTACTAAACCCCTATAAAACAGCATACAGTTTGAAACAGCCCCCCCCTCCCTATATAGCTTTTGAAAATAATGTGACCCCCTCTCAATATTGACCCCCCCCCCCCACCCCTCCTTGATTTGTGCAGAAATTATCCATGTTGAACCCCTAATGAAACCTATACACTGTCAGTTAATCCTGTTTCTGAATGTTACAGCCAAACCTACAGAAGCGTTCCTATCGAAGTTGGAAGGCTCGATTTATTCTTCCAAACTTGATTTATTTTAAATTTGTTTTGAAATTTGCATAAATGAATCAAAACTTGTAAGTTTCAAAATGCAGACTTCAAACGTCAGATAATGGTCCCGAAATCACGATCTGTGGTCAATAACTACTGATAATGCTATTATTATTTAATAATAGAATACTTTGAATGAGTAAGTATTTATAACAATAATTCTGTAAGCAGACTAGGTTTAGCAAGTTTTCGTTGTCCAAAAAAACATTGAAAGTAATGTTTTGATTTGAGGCGGTTTTTGAAACTTACAAGATTCGATTCATTTATGCAAATTTCAAAACAAATTTAAAATCAAGTTTGGAAGAATAAATCGAGCCTTCCAACCTTGATAGGAACGCTTCTGTAGGTTTGGCTGTAAAAGCTTGCTCTACTCTGCATTATCCAGGACTAGCACTATAGGATTTTATCTCTATGCTGGTTTCATTTATTTAAGAATTAAACCAGGATTAGCACCAACACAGGATTAACTCTATAGGTTTTATTAAGAGTTAAACCAGGATTAGCACTAACCCAGGATTAACTATGTAGGTTTTATTAAGAGTTAAACCAGGATTAGCACTAACCCAGGATTACCTCTTTAGATTATATTAAAAGCTCAAATAGGATTAGAACTAACCCAATAAATTAACCCTTTAGGTTTTAAGTTAAGATTTAAAGCAGAAAAAGCAACACCAACAAGAACATTACCAATAACTTCCCCAATAGCAATAATAACAGCAATGAGCTGAGACCAACAACATGTATCTAGCATCAGAAATGATGATGATAATAACAACAACAATAACGATTATAATAACAATAGCAATAATAAATTCAACAACAACAACAACAACAGCAACAACTATAACAATACCAATAACAACAATAACAAATGAAAGCAATGACAACAACAATGACACCAACAACATTGACAACAACAATATCAACAACAACAATTATACCAATAACAATAACAAAATCACCAACAACTATAGAAACAACAACTGTTACAACATCACCAACAACAATATTAACAACAACAATTATACCAATAACAAAAACAAAATCACCAACAACTATAGAAACAACAACTGTTACAACAGCACCATTCACAACAACTTTATCAACAACAACTGTAACAACTCCATTAACAACAAATTAAAAACAGTAACACAACAACAACAGCATCATGTGACAGCAGCATCGACAGCTATAATAACCAAACAATATAATAATAAATCAGTTTTCTGTATGATAGTTTACCCTTTCTTTACCTTTCTTATCTCTTGCATTGACATTACAATCTTGTATATCCAGTAACGCCATGGTGATCTCTGTGTTACCATTAAGGGCAGCAAGATGAAGAGCAGTGAATCTAAAATGTATTCAGAATGTACAAATTACATACAATATTTCTATGGCAGACAGCACATCAGGAAAAAAAAATACACCTTAAAACAGGTTCCCATTTAAATCTGTACTTTCCCATTTTTAAAAATCTATACTTATGCAAATTGTGTCGATGTGTGCTAAACACACAGATCAACCAATCAGAATATATTATTTCTGAAGTGAACTTCTTTGATTGGTTGATATGTGTGTTTAGCACACATCAACAAAATTTGCATAAGTACAGATTTAATTGGGAAAGTACAGATTTAAATGGGAACCTGTTCTAAATATTCTGTCCCAGCCAAAGCTACATTGTATATGCAGTCAATACTCCAAGACAGCATAGGATGCATAGTATTTTTTTCTCGTGTTATCCTGTTCTCATAGCATATATTTGTTGTATGCATTTGGCACACATTATCGCAGCTAGTTGCATGTTGCAGTGGAAATTGAGAGATGCAACTTTTCTGATCAGAGGTTAGTTTTTCATGAAAAACTTGGTTGTTAAAAAGTTGTTACGTTGTTCTACTCACCCGTCTTCATCTTGAACATTGATGTTGATTTTTTTTGCTGCCTTTTCTACAAAAATGAACATGTGTGAGTTATTTATTAAAGGTGCTGAGGTGGTTTGGTAGTGGTGAGATGAAATTGCCTTGGGGTTTGTAGTTTTAAATAAACTATTGATGTTAACATTTCAAGAAACCAAGCAAAACTATTCGAGTAAAGAAATAGAAAGACTATGCAAGCACAGTTATTATCTACAGTGTTACAATCACACAACTACTTATGGATAGCATGATAGGTCATTACCACCGATTTCATTGCTACATGGCCGACAGAGTTTATGAAGTGAGTTGGTGATTCTCTTTAGTCAATCAAACACTTGTAATTTGTCTAGACATTTTACAAACAAGGTGTGAATGACAGTTAAAAAAACATATTTTGTTTCAGGCCTAAAGATATATATTCTAGGCATCAGACCGTGCAAACTATTGTATTCGTATCAAAGATACCCTATGTAATCTTGAAACAATGCCAATACCATATGAGGTATTGTATGTGAGAAGTAATGGCTCAATTTTCTATTAGAAATAACATTTCTACCGGTGTTATGCTCACATCAATCATTGTTTACAGTTCAAGTAATTAGTTGTCTAGACAAATTGTGTTTGATTAACCGAAGAGTATTGCCATCTTTGCTTCATAAATTTTTTGTCTGACATCACGTAGTAATGAAATCGTTGGTATATGCTTATTGTTCTCTCCCTATCTGATGGTTACCCTGCAGTTACCCTTCCTTGCATGAACAGTGTTGTGGAAGTGAATGAGCGTACCACATATATATAAGACACTTGTGTCTGGTTAAACAAAGCGATTTATTTATGAGTCATTCATTAAATAACTCATTATGAATTCATTTAGTAAGCATGTTTGCTTTACATTGTATGTTTACAAAACATAAACTTGGCCCGGAAGTAAACAAAATGAAGACGGAAACAAAAATAATTCATAAAGTTGAAATAAGAAATATATGATGTGCATATCACAGTGGAGTAGTAAAAAAGAAGTATTTTAATTTTTTTTTCCTTAGTCAGATTAAAATATGCAGTTAAATCATTTCAATTTTTCAGATCTTTTTTGTGTGATCCCCAAAGGAAATATATTAGTACCAATGCTTACTAGTACACAAATATTTAAAGGAAATAAAAATTTTACAATAAATTAGTAATAGAATAAAATTAATATATAAAATATATAACAATTATAATAAAATCATTACAGAATATTTATTTTCTGTTGGCTTGATTATTTAAAAACATTAACCTTTCTTAAACTTCTTTTTGTGAGGTTATTTATGAGACAAAGAATATCCCAGGTTTAAACAGTCAATGTTTTTTTAATATTGAATTGTGTTTGTTTTCCAAATATATTAGTAAGATGAATCAAAAGTTTCATATTTTCATTTTTCTGTGGATGTTAAAACATCATTGCTGATGGGCATCACCACATGCACTAAATTCTAATTTACAAATAATTTATGTCAAACTAAAAGGTTAAGATACTTTTGAGATTTGTTTATTTGACAAATACACATTTTTTAAGCTTTATAATTAATTGAATATTTTGTTTTTATCTAAACTAATTCTAATTCCAAAAGAATATTAACTTAATTATTTATAGAAAGAATTTAAAAAACAATAGGTGTTACTTTCATATCTGCATTATGTAACTTATAAATAGGAATTAAAATTAAAACATGCATAATTTCAATTGATTGATTGGTGTTCGCGTACAAGCTATTTGATAAGGGTCGTGACAAAGATCTTCATTTCGAATCAGATATAGCAATCAGAGCTAATTTTATAAGAATATATTTTGACGTTTATATTTTAGGTACTTTCGAACAATAACTTTACACATACAATGTACAATGAAACTTTATTTCATTTGAAAGAATAACAAAAACAAATAAGCCTCAGTCAAAATAAATGAAGCATTTTTATTTGGCAAAGACGTGCTTAACGAGCAATGATCATTCGAATCCTTGGGCCAATATCGGGATGTCGCAAATATCAAATTCTCGTACTGTCTCGCGGTCTAACCTCAAGAATTCATATAAAATCCAATAATGGTACAGTCATTCGATAGTTCACAATTTTTGAGATATATTTGTGACATTACAGTAATATCCTCGACAAGGAAGCCATGAACTTTACTTGTCAAACCGCAATGTTAAGAAATAAAGAGTTATGAAGGGGGTTGCAAGCATTATGAAAACCACGGGTTTCATTATATTATTCTTTGCCTGCTACTTGAATTATAACCTCAGTCATTTGTTTCATAATCCTAGAATTACGTACGATACACTACTCCAATAAAAGGCTATTTGGGGTCGATTCTTAAACAGAGGTGGTGAGAACTTCGCATTAAGTCACGACATAAAAAGAGCAACTACCATGAGACTTTAAGCGTTAAAACCTTTCAACCTTGATCAGTAAGTTACTTGAATAAGCTTTATAACAACAATCAAAGTAGAACTATTCGACATTTGGAATAATTAGCAGGGATACAGACGAGATTTTTCACAAGTCTTACTTACTTGATTTCGATGATGTTATTTTGCCAAGAATCTTTCTTACTGTGCCAGCATCATTAGTTTTTACAGCCTGTATCAAATCCTGGTCTTTTCCCATACTGTAAACTCACTGAATATTAATACCAGGAAACAGTTAAATCAGTTTCTTGCGGCACGAAGAATGGACCAGTTGCAAGGCACACAATCCAACAGTCCAAATTAATATCGTTTCATGCTTGAACCAAAATGACTAACAAACGTCCAAAGTCGTTTTGTCACAGCTTGGTCTATAGTCGAACCATATCGGCGAATAATATCGGCAAATAAATCAGCTAATACTTTTAAATTTCCCAAATAAATTGAGCACAACGCCGACCATATATTTGCTTGATGTGTAAACACGAGTATTAACGAGAGTCCATCGACGGGACTTTGAATCACTTCGGAGCCGATTCGTATTTTACAAATGTGACGTCATTTCCTGTGTGTGAATCTCTCGAAATTAATCAAAGGTCTTGCCAATAAAATACTAATGGTCAAACTCAAATCTTTATTCCATCTAGGCTGACAGCTAATAAAATAATGACAGTAATGGCGATTGGAAATAGTTGTAATTAGTTATTTAGAGATAAGTTCAAAATCACTGGTCGGAAATGGGACCGGAACACAGGAATTTGGAGGGAGTAGCTCATTTCCGGTCGAGTCATTTTTCCAATCCCCCTTCCATTCAATCTAATTCAATTACTGCCATATTTGTGCTTTTATAATAATGTTTTCCCCTAGAAACGATTGTAACACAACAGCATATATTGAGAGAAGCAATTTTATTTAGTAAAACTAGCTAAAATGAGACTTGTAAAAAATAGTCGAGAGATGGTTACATTCACTGTGAATAACACAACAGACTGAATCGCTGACGAGAAAGGAAACTGATGAATATATAAACAAACACTGTACTTCCGTACGTAGTCAACAATTAATAATTAATATGCAACAGCACTAGCAAAACATGTTTGAGCCTTGTACCCATATAATCGCTACGATCGCCTTTATCGGCTTTAGGGACGAACAATTTGATCAGTTTGACCATGATCGGGGTTGGTGGGCCAATTTATAAAAAAAGTCGCTCCATACTTTTTACAGAGTATATTGAACGATATTTTTTCAGGATTGAGACCTTGCTTTAATTTTTTGGTAGGATTCAATTATAAATTATTAACACCCCACCATCAAATATTCCGGCAGTAGTCCATCCCTTCAGTTAAACAGTATATTTTGGACAGATCAGTTCGACGGACAAATATCGTCTTGCAAATTTATTTGTTCCTTTAGATTTAGTAAATTCAACAAAATCACACAACTTTTTCGCCTCTAATTCGGTTCGTCCAGTGTTCACGCAGAAATTAAGGATTGTCCGTCACAAGACAATATGTCCGTCCAGAAGATTTGTTGGTCTATCATAGAAAGTCTATAATGGTATATTCCAGCAATCGCGGTCTATTTCATTTTCAGTTTTCTATGCTGAATCGTGATACAATTTCTCCAATTGGCTGACACCTGTATAAAAGCTAGGCTGACCTCAAGCACATGTATCTACAGGTGGTTTTATAGTTATAGCAGCGAGGGGGAAAGTGAAACTCGTAGAACCGGCTTAAGGCCCGTTTACACTAGCAATTTTGTCGCGCGACAAGAGCTGCGATTTCAATGACGATTCTATCGCAGCTTTGTCGCCACAATTTCGAATACGCTCGAAATTAGGAGACAGAAAGTCGCAGCAAATTGCGGCTAAATTTTGAGCATGTTCAAAGTAGCGTTGACAAATCTGAGATAAAATCGCCATTGAAATCGCAGCTCTTGTCGCGCCACAAAATTGCTAGTGTAAAAGGGCCTTTTAAGGTGGATCACTATAGTTTTTGAAAAGCCACACCAAGCCGTTATAAACGTCGTTTTGACAAACTTCCCAATTTTCGATTGACCTGAAACTTTTACAGATTATCAGTCTTAGACTGAAATTTAAAACAATATACTTAAACTAATCTTCAGTTAATTTGTACAATGCTTGTACTAAATCCACAAAACATATAGCACTTTATGATAATAAATTTCGCTAATTTCTTCATTCCATTGTTCTTTTGTTAGTTGTGACTTTTTATTCGCAGGTATTTTGAGAGAAAAGGTAACTAATTTGCAATTCATTTCACAAATTCAACTGGCACAAAGGAATGTATCACTACATGCAGTCAGATATAATCAAAAGAACAATGGAATGAAGCAATTAGCGAAATTTATTTTTATCGCCGGAAGTAATAACTCAACCAAAACCGTCACGGTGTATTGCGTCGTGACTCCAGAAAGTAACGCAGATTTGCATCATTAGCGGCCGTGAACATCTGAACGAGTTTAATTTTTTTTTACCACGTTTAAATGCCTCAATTGAAATGAAGCTTCAGGATAACATTTCTAGTACTTTGGAGAAGAGTTTGTGAATTTTACAGAAAAATGTAAACGGCAGTTTTGAATATTTCTAGAAAAGCGCAACAGTGATGTGTTTTCGCTTGAAGTCAAGCTCTAACATCTCTAAGGAAAAAAATAATTTCTCAATACTGTGAACGATTTATTGTCTCAAACTTAGTAACTAAAGACATATATGTACAGGGAAGGTTTTGACGGTTTTTGAGCGCTATTTGTTCAGTTATTGTAAGTCACATTGCCACACATTGAGTGATTCCTTCTAACACTCAAAACTACAAAGTACAAAATATATCTGTAATTTTCTCGAAATCAAACTTACAGATTTCTCTAATTCTTTGATATTTTGGGTGCCTAGTGTTGTAGTTTACTGTGGTAGTAGCCGCTTTTGGAGATCTCATCGCGTTCGTCTACAATTTAAGCGCAACTGATTTCCGTTTTTCCTGTATATCGCTGCTATTAAAATACAAATCTAAAAACAATGTATACTGTTTTAAATTTCAGTCTAAGACTGATAATCTGTAAAAGTTTCAGGTCGATCGAAAATTGGGAAGTTTGTCAAAACGACGTTTAAAACGGCCTTGTGTGGCTTTCCGAAAACTATAGTGATCCACCTTAAGTTTTGGAACAATTTTCTGTTTTTGTAAAAAATTCAACGTCAGATTTCGGATGGACCATGAACTTTGGAGCACTGCAAAAATTGTGTTTTCTCAGTGTGGTGCAGAAGTTTTCCTTTTTTTCCAACCTTTTATCAAGATTGTTTCTCTATTTAGCCGGGAAAAGAACCAGCCCACGTTTTTTTCAAGCGTTTTTTCATACCCACATCAGCGCTGGCTCATGCATAAAGATATATCTAAAGCTAACAAGGGGCTTCCTGTGGTGCTGACGCTTTGTGGCTTTTTATGCCATCAGCGCTGGCTCATTATAAAGATAGGAAAAGCTGACGATGGGCTTCCTGTGGAGCATTCTGTTGGTCGTATCGCTTTTTGCAAGTTATCAGTATGAAGGCCTACGCTATTTTGGTTGTAGCTATCTTTCCGTGTATTTTGATAAGACCGCATCACCGCACTGATGAAACCCAATAAAAAGACACTGAGTCAACAAATTTGCATTTCGTTACGTGTTGGTGTTTTAGTTTATTGTTCTAGTACATGTATGTAGGTCCGCATTTTAATTAATGGCACACTTACTAACTGGCCGATTGACCTAATCAGTCGAAATATGGCGCGTCCTGGTGCCAGTTGCATGTACAAGGCCTGGATAAATCCACACTGGATACCGTAATACAATAACAGTAATTCAGTGTATAGAATTTGCATATAGGTTTTATCCATTGGATAGAGATTTATCCGGTTGATAAAGCTATTCAGGCTTCGTACATGCAACCGGCCCCTTCTATTGTAATGGAGCTATTTTCTCATGCATGTATGAGACGCTGAGAACAGATATTCAAAATACAGTGGAACCCCGTTAATCCGGTCACCAAAGGGACATCCCAAAGTGGCCGTATTAACGGGGTGGCCGTACTAAGCGGGTAAATTTTATAGAAAATGTATGGGCATGCATTTCGCCGGGACCTAAAAAACTGGTCGCAATAACGGGGTGGCCGTATTAAGCGGGTGGCCGTAATGCGGGGTTCCATTGTAGTCGTCATATTTCTATCCTTCCTGATTCGGTGTATGACGTCACTGAAAACTAGAACATAACAAATAGGAGGCTAGGAGAGGAGAACAACCTAGCAGTTTAATAATATAATAATAAATAATAATAACTTTATTTTATATAGTGACAATTACAAAAGCTCAACACCGCTTTACAATTTTAGAAGGAAAAAAAAATATGATTGATAAAATTCTATATACAGTACATGGAATGAAATCTAAGCTAAATCTATATAATTAATAAAAATGTTTTAAAAAGGAAAATAAATATAAATATAAACAAAGTTACTAAATTTCATATTGTTCAGAGATATAAAAATGTATCGATATATTATGGAAATAATTAAAATTGAAAAACAACAAAATGATAAATAAAAACAACTGTGAAAGTTACTAAATACCCCATGGTTCACTCTTAACTAATTAAACAGGATACAGCAGTTTAACAGCAGTTGTACACCTATTTCAAAAAAGGTTGTAGGAGAGAATTGGCGATTGGCAATTGCACGACCGAAAGGAACTGCGGTTCTTGATATAATTCGTAAATGGCACTTGGATTTTCCTTGTGTTTTTAGGCTCTAGAATTTAAGACCATTTAATTTTACTTGTCAAAAAGAGTACCCAAAGTTCCTTTCAGTCGTGCAATCGCCAATTCTCGTCGACAACCTTTTTTGAAATAGGTGTATATATTGCTTATATAGATTTTGTATAACAAAATAAAGTTTTTTTTTTTTTCAACAATTTTATTGAGTGACAAATACTACATTAAAATGTGAAATGCTTTGTTGTTGATAATCATTGGATAGAAGTGCCCTTTCAATGTGCTGGCGTTCCTTGACTTTAGTATCAAAACAACAACAACACATCAAGTAGAGACCCTGGCAATGATTCAAACGACAACATCAAAGGCTTTGCAGCCTTGCCTGTTGTACATGGTGTTGCGGAGAGAGTTAAACGTGTATTACAGTCATATAATATAAAAACATGCGTACGACCGCACACCACATTACGGAAACTCCTGTCTAGTTCCTAAGGAAAATTAGAAGACAGGAGTAAGATATTCTATCCCGTGTGGTGAGTATGATACTGTATACATAATAACATAATAATAATAACAACTTTATTTAATGAGGTTTAACACATAACAGTCTAGGACTGAAAAACTCGTGGACCTCAAGGAAAGACGAAGCGTGCCATGGGCTGTTAGGCCCGAAAGCTTGGAAAATACAAAAAAATTTGGTTGAAGAAACGTTATCTCTATGAGTTATTACTTTATTGACTCCAAAACTTAAAGTTTAAACTCAAGCATTTACAATTATTTTCTATGTCACTACTTTTCGCCTTATAAAAAGTAGGGCAAAAACAAAAAAATATTCTACTCTATGCTACGTACCCAAAAGTTTTCAAAAATAATCATCATTGTACAAGACAAACGCTAGGAGATTATTTACTACGTTTCAACATCGTCCGTTAAAAATTGGTTTGTGGACGTTCTTAATTATTGAATGTTCCTCGAAACTGGAAATAGCTAAAATTGTTTTTTTCGTGACGTCACACTTGAGTGTATTACCAAGTTTTTTACCACCTGGAATGCGAGTAAATGACGTCATTTACTAACTCAAACGTACCCTATTGCTTTCTTATGTTTTGACCAAACTTCCTGAGCTTAAAATATAATTTATTATTATTCTTTTTTTGCACCTTCCACTAGAAATCATGTCTCGAATTTTCACTGATTCTAAAACTAGTGTCTAATATATACAGCTATTTCAAAAAAGTTGTATACTGAATAGTGCATTCCAAGACCAAAGGGCATTGTTGGGTCTCATTAACTTGAAATAGAAAATAATTATGCATCGATATTTACTCCCCATAACTAGCTTCTATATTGTTTTGAATGCAATTTGCATACATACAGTGAATGTTATTAACATTGTCTACATAAAGTAGAAATCAACACTACAACAAAGGGCACGTGATTCTTTGTTTGTTTGCTTTCAGCAGTTGAAATTTAAATTTTTCACTGTATAATGAGTAACAGAGAACATGAAATATGAATTATGAAAGATATGTTCACAATAAACCTCTTTACCATGTGTCATTCCCTTGAGAATTGTTCTTTTATGATGAACGTGTTATATCATTTACATGTGAAAGAAACAATTCCCAAGGGTAGCATCACATGATCTGAAATGGGACAACAAACAAGGAAGGTAAATAGGTCTATTATTGCTAGTATTGAGCATAAATTTTAGTGCGAACTTATGGGGTGTCACGTGACATTTCTATTAGTGTTAATGTCTTTTTGTTGGTCAACAATGTTAATAACATTGAATATATAAAACACTGTTTATATTCATTCCAGATATCCTCTGATCTATTGATTTTTACATTATTTACAAAAAGGTAGAAATTTATATTAAAAATAATCTAGATATGAGGCTCATCCCCAAGCTTGACTCTTGCAGTAGTGTAAGACAAGCTTTCCATCAGCTCCAAAACACTAAACAAAAAAATAGTGCATTAGTATATGAAATTGTAAAAAAAGCAGTCGCCGTCAATAATAATAATAAGTCAACACTCCTAAAGGCACTGTTACACTGTGTAAATTTCTTAGGGATGGACCATTTCATATTTGATGGGGAGGGGGGCTGAATTTAAAAAAAACTATCGAGCAAGCTTTTAAACTAAAAAAAAAATATCAAGCAGCCTTTGTTGCACGGACAAAAAGTATTGAGTAAAAAAAATATCCACTCCAAAAAAAAAATATCTTGCAACATCTGTGTCACAAAAAAAATATTGGGCACCTGCAACCCACCCACTATCAAATATCAAATGGTCTGTCCCTTAGCAACTTGTTTCACAATACTTGAAAATATGGTATTGCAATTAGCAGTACAGTTTGGAAAAGTAGAACTAGATTCTACTTTGTGCAATGCTGTCTGCAACAACAAAAAATTGTAAGACAGCCTCTGTTACACTGTGCAATTCTTCAGCAACTTTTGCCACAATAACATTGAGATACAAGTTGGTAAGAACTAGGTTCTATACATTTATAGTGATTTCAATTTTGACTTCCAGTACCCTGCGAGCAGAGTCTCCTTTGCCTTCCCTGTGAGAGAGAAAGGAAAGAGAGACTCTGCCGAAAGCCTGTCGTTTTTCATTTGAGCATGCCCTCCGGTTGCTTAGAAACTGAATAATTTCCACGCCCACTTGCTATAAAATAACATTTCCGTTTCCGGTAACTTTCAACCTCGTGCAACTTGTGGGCCGTAGCGAACTGATAAATGAGCGATTTGCCGTGCCCGGTCGGTAAAGAAACAAAGGTATCTTGTCCCAAGATAAATTCTGTTATTCCTCTCTCTTGATAAGTCGTTAATTGAAATTTCTTCAAGGAAAATAGACTTTCAAACACGTCAGTTATGGCCTTACGAACGGTCGCCGCCATATTATGCTTGTGGGCGCAGTTTAGGTCATCGGAATAAATCATTAATTCAACCGTGCGCACAAAAACAAGTTTGACCGGAAGCAAAACAAGTTTGACTAGCCCCGGGTCTTGGGCTAGCGGTACATGAAAGAAACGACAGTCTTTCGGCAGAGTCTCTCTTTCCTTTCTCTCTCACGGGGAAGGCAAAGGAGACTCTGCTCGCAGGGTAGACTTCCAGTAACATGCAAGCAAATCTTGTGTGGAAATGATAGACAAGAGCATTGCTTTCAAACATCCTTTCAAACTTTATATGTATAGTTTAAACAATAAACGAGCAGGAGTGTTTTATCAGGATTTAGACCATGCAGCGAAGCCAAGTGGTTTTAGACCTGATAAAACATGATCTGCAAGTTTATTAAAAACAAAAACAAACAAAAACAAAAAGTTTATTAAACGGCTTCAAAAACTACAACCTATATTTTGTGTTTTTGTAAAAAAAAATCAAGGAGTTATGAAAGTTTATTAGAGAAAATTCAGGTTAAAGTTTATGTAAATTAGGGTGAATCTATATCTTCAGTTAAAACACTCTTCACGGTTATTTTTCTTTTGCCAATTTCTCATGAATTATTAATGAGTTTTTGAATACAATGTAATGTTTTTATTATAATGCTGGCTTACTGTGACGTCACCACCTAAACTTAAAGAGGGCCACAGAACTTATTGATAGGCTTTGATTGCAGACAAAAAAGCATAGAGTTCAGAACTTTAAGTACTGAGCTGCAAAACGTATTTTATAGCCTGCGTGGCCGGCTCTTGGGGAATTGGGGATGAGGAGGGGAGGGGAGGGGGTGGAGGAGGAGGAAGGAAAGGGAAAGGAGAGCCTGCTAGCAAACCCCACTTTTTCGTGTACCTGCGGCCGCCAGAGGCCGCACGCTCCTATTGGTCAAAATGAAGCATGACGCTGGCAATCATAGTATTTGTAATTCGACGCAATGTTACTAACTTAGCGTCTTCGCGTGCTTGTTCAACTAAGACTTCTTCGGAGACTTGAAAACATACTACAAAAAAAACCTGCTGACGATTTACTCGAAGGTAAAGATGTTTTGGCTTTGTTTCCCACTACGGTAATGAAAGTCGTATATAATTTTAATTGTTTTAAAAGTATTTGAAGCTTTTTTCAAAGGTCAAAGATCAAGAAGAAAATTGAGCTGTTGTTTGGGTTGCCGCAAAAGCTGAAAGATCAATGCGATAGAATGAGTTTAGATAGTTTCTAACACAACGTAAACTGCAGGGTTTGAGGCATTGTATAATATAGTTTTATTTCAAATGATATAGGTATTAAAATAATAAAAGATTTGATAATATGAAGTCGCTGGCTCTTGTTTACAAACTCAACGGTCGACACGTAAAAGTGACAACTTCCAGATCACTTCCTGTAAACTCTGTTGTATGCTCTGATTGGCTGAATAATTTGATGTTTTGAAGTGTCTTGAAGTAGGCGGGTACACGAAAAAGTGGGGTTTGCTAGCAGGCTCTCCTTTCCTTTCCTTTCTCCTCCTCCACCCCCTCCCCTCCCCTCCCCTCCTCGTCCCCAACCCCCCAAGAGCCGCCACGCAGGCTACGTATTTTATGGCAAATCAAACAAAAACACAAAGGCGTCATAATTCTCTATAATCCCCTTAGCAAGTCATGTGAGCTTCTAGCGTTTTCCTGGGAATATCTTGTGGAGCCTGGTACCTACTAGTAATTTGCATACCTCTGTTTACACGTCAAAATTGCAAACCATACTATAAATTACCAGTGTTACTTAAATTGTATAGGACAGGTTCCCATTTAAATCTGTACTTTCCCATTTAAACCGGTACTTATGCTAAACACACAGATCAACCAATCAGAGAAGTTCACTTCAGAAATAATATACTCTGATTGGTTGATCTGTGTGTTTAGCACACATCAACACAATTTGCATAAGTACAGATTTAAATGGGAAAGTACAGATTTAAATGGGAACCTGTTAATAAGTCCTTTTATTAGATTAATAGTGGCTCATAAAAACTTACTTCATAAAGATTTGAAACTACTTGATCTGGAGAAGGAGCAAATGCTTGTCCCACATACAGAAACTGCAATAGATGAAGAATAATATTAATATAAAAGACACAAGGGAATTTAGACTTCCAAAAAGTGTTTCTTGATAAATCTTACTGGATGAATGACTATAGGGTCGGGTGGAATAGTGATTTAGGGCTTAGCCTGAGTACCAGGCCCTATGGGAGGGAAGGGGAAGACTAGTCCTTCTCCCCCTCCCCTCCCCAGAGGGCCTGATACTCAGGTTATTTAGGGCTTGCTTATCATTGCTGAGATCCATGTTAGTGACCCAGGTTAAAAAACTCATGAATAATTAATGGCCTCCTGGATTTACTCCTTTGAGTGAAAAGGTGGGGTTCCTGTGGTTTAACCATTTGAAAGAACATGAATGGGGTTCCCATGGCTCGTCGCACACGATTTATCAAACACAAGACATGTTGAAATGTGTGGTAAGTTTTGAAGATATTGTGCAATTTGATTTCTTTCAAGTGGGAAAACATTCCACATAACAAACCACAGGAACCCCAATCACTATAGAAGCCATCACTCTCAAAGGAATAAACAACCTTCTTTTACAAATGGCGCGCAGTAAAAAATAATTGCATTCGCTTTAAAAATTCCTCAGAAAAAAATAGTTGGGCTGTCTGTGTGCAGTAGCATGGATAATAAAAACACTGGTGTTTTTATTATCCATGGTATTAGCTAGTGTTACAAGTGTGAGTGTGTCTGATATTTAGTACCCTAGAAACTAGAGTGTTTCTTGATCTAGTATTCGTATTTATCATTTGTACGTCTGTGTTCGTTATTTTCAAGAGAAACCCTCTAGCCAAACGAGCCTTTTCTTTTGAATTCGCCGAGCCAATCAGAAGCGGAGGGTCGCTACGTGACCCCGACTTCTGATTGGTTTAAGTCTATGAAGATCTTTGATTGGATGAAAGCTGACAGCAAGATGTCAACAAGTTTGCCAAGTTTCCAATTATGGCTATAATTGGCGGTGTCAATCAAAACAGCATGGAAGTGAGATTCTAAGCTCTTTGGGCCAGGGGTTAGTCTCGTTGAATAACAAACCGTCAAATTTACAAACGCTAAAGCAAATGATAAAGCAAGGAGAAAATAACCCCTGGTACCCAGGGTAGTCAGAGTCTGACCCTGGCCTTCTGATTGGTTATAAGTCTTTGAAGAGCTTTGATTGGACGTAATTTGACAACTAGATGAGATTAGGTTCCAAATATAGCTATAATTGATTGTTATATACCAACTGTCAAAGTTCATTTTTCTCGCACTTTGATTGGGCAAGAGGGTATCACGTGAACGTGAACAAATTTGGATGTTTCCGCGGCAACGACTCTCAGCGGGCAACAATATGTTATTGACCGGGAATAACAAAACCGGAAGTCAATTACTGGAAGTCGATTGAGTAAAAAGCAGGAAAATCCCAGCACAAGGCACGCATTTCAAAATCGTTGAACCAGAAAGACAACATGGAGGAAAGTAAGAGATTTGCAAGCAGAACAGAGGAAGATATTGAAAAGTTGTTGGACAAAAAAAGAGTCTAAATCCACAAAGAACTCCACCAAACTAGCCGTGAAAATTCTAAGGGATTTTTGCTTAGGAAAAGGAGTTTCTGCTGACTTTGAAGAGCTAAGCAAATCTGAATTAAACCAGCTTGTTAAAACAGTTCTACGCAAGTGCAAGAAAGCGAGATGGCTTGGCTCCGCCTCGGGAAACATCAGCGGTCTCTGGACCACAAAACATACTGTTTCCCTCGCTCCCAGTCATTGAGTGTTAAATGTTAATCAAATCAACATAGAAGTGGGATTCTAAGCTCTTTGGGCCAGAGGTTGAATTCTAGTTGCATCACAAACTATCAAATTTACAAACGCTAAATCAAGTAGAAAAAAACCTCTGGTGACTTCCAGTATCTCGTCATTGCGCGTGACTCATTATATTTTGATAACTTCAAAATTCTCTTATAGGAAATTATTGAGTATAAATATTTGGTCATTTTGTTTCTCTTACCAAGGAATCTTCCGGTTCACAGCGGATAAATTTTCGAATAAACTCGATAAGATATGCGATCGTTTTAGTGCCCTCTACA
Source organism: Metridium senile (assembly GCA_949775045.1). NCBI lineage: Eukaryota > Metazoa > Cnidaria > Anthozoa > Actiniaria > Metridiidae > Metridium > Metridium senile. Next base: position 18,193,261 of record OX459099.1, read on the forward strand.
GTCCACTTTTTCTTCTTCATAATTGGTGCATCTCCAGCAGCTTTCAACAGAACTTCAACTAAAACACATAACATAAACTTGTTAGCAGTACTGGAAAGTTTGTTCTTGGCAGACTTGAACTAAGCTGGGCCATGATCAACTTTAATTTTGCGCGTCTTGATCAACAACTAGGAGAAATAACGACTATTTTACAATACTAAGTAGCTACCTTTCTGTTTAGCTTCATTTTTAGTCGCTGACTCGTTTGTTTTAGGGGCCGATTTGCTGTTCTCGTTAGCTTTGCTCTCTTTATCCACCTTCTCCTCATCCGCCATATTGGTTATTGTGACCAGCGGTCGAAACAGCAGGCTCAATTTTCAAGATGGCGGACACTGGATGCTGTATAAAGTGGTTGTGAAGTGCAAATGAAAGACAACAGTATGCCTCGTGGCGTTAAAGTTGAGCGTCCTGTATCTACAGAACCAGAAGAGGTATTTATTTATGTTTTAATAAGAGTTAATATATTATCTAAGTCTCCCAAATTTGTAGGACACTAGACTGTGTCTTTATTCTATTTTAATAATACTTGAATTGATCAATTTTCGTTTGTCTTATTCGGTATAATATTTATAATACAAATAGTCAGTCAATGAAATAGTAAGAAACTAAATAGCACGATTATATATATAAGAATTATTGTGGTTGATTCTTGATACATGTATAAATAAACAAATAAGCACACACAGCTATATAGTGCTTTATATAGGACCTTATAGAACGCATAGATTGATGCTATATAACTGTTTAATAAAATGACGTCATTTCAAGACAATTATATGAAGAATCGACCATTATTGTAGAATTACATGGATTGTGAAAAAACACTTAATATATTTAGTGCATGTTTCATGGCTGTAATACGTATATATTAATTTATTTCCAAGATAATAGTTAGCATAGAATTGATCTACAGTAGTAAAAGGAAAAATTACCACATCAATGCTGCCATATAATTCACTGCTATATTGGACATATTTTTGTTGTTTTGCATATATCTTCCTTTAATTAACTTACCTTCTTCAAAGTTAAAACAAAAACAAATACTAACTCAATATTAGTGCTTTTCCGTACATGCCGGTTTATTAATACAATATTATCTCCACCCAGCATGCAGTACAAGCATCTACTTTGCTTGTCCTTCATCCAGGATCAACAACAATGTGGCTCGGCCGTGCTACAGACCATCTACCAAAGAGCTACCCCCATGTAATAGCATGGAGAACACCTCCACAGTACACTGATCCTCATCCCACTGATGGCATCTTAGAAAGAGAAGGCATTTATCATCAAGACAGTCAAACACAAAGAGATCTTGCTTTGAGTGTAGTGGAGCAAGCTGTCTGGCCAAGAAGTTCAAATCTTGGGTCAAATCGCAGTAAGATGCAAATATCTGCCAGTCAGGTAAATAGCGTATTGTTATAAATGGAACTCAATCACTGATTGATATCCAAGAGAATAGCACAAGCCAGTGATGAAAAGTAAGCAAACAATATTTTTGTTATTACTTCAATAAATGTACTTCATTTGGAACCCAGCTGGTTAGATGGGTAAAAAGCCATTGAAAAGTCATGAAAAATCATGGAATTTTTGAAACCAATACATTGTACATTGTGTGGAGAGCTATTTCTTTCTTTCAACCACTAGATACCCTTTAATTATATATTATAAATGTCTTTAATATACAGATTGCTCAGTTTAACAGCAGTATTGAACCAGAAGTCTTGGATGAAGAAGACTGTTCTGTTGAATGGACAGATGTTAGTTTGCAGCCAACATATGTAACTGGAGAACAGGTGAGATACATCCTACATTTATGTGACTGGGAAGTCCTATATTAGATTTAGTAGAATATGTTAAGAAAATTGTAAAGGCTATTGATCCTTGTTCTGAAATTAGCAGGGAATACTAACTCATTCTTGAGTGAGGTTGACCATGATATCGTAAATTATCAAGACAGAGGTCTAGCTGTGCTATCTGCTATAGCCAGAGGCTGAGCAGATAACACAGAATCGAGGTCTTGATAATTTTACGATATTATGCGAAAACCATAATTTTAGGCTACGTTTACACGGTACCAGACGACATTGTTGATGACATTGTGATGATGACATTGTGACCGCTTGCAGGTTCCGCTCACACAGGACCGCGCTAAACGTGCCATAATTTGGACACCTAACTGGACAAATATTCAACCTGCAAAATCGAGGACGATTTTTTATCCCGCCCGGTCAAAAAGTTGACCTGTACCATAAATTTGTCCGGTACCATGTAAAATACTAAATGCAGCCATAAACAGCCCAGTGCGCATGGGCAGATGTTAAAACCACTGACAAACCTTACAATTGCCTGGTTCTGATAGTCTGGTCTGAACAGAACGAAAATAATTATTGATCGGTTCCGTGTGACAGGGCATCTGAAAAAGTGCGAGGGTGTGATTCCGCACTATTTCCCAAAAATCGCACCGAATCGCACTATTTATCGTTTTCCGCACTTTTCGACATTTTCCGCACTTTTTGCCGGAAAAATACAGAAAAACTTGCAAATCTGTTAACAATGTTCTTGAATACACAATAATTCTTCAAATAAGGAAGTTTTTCATCGGAACTCATCGCATTTTGGGCTGGAAATCGACTGTAAAAAGTTGTTTTCTTTCGCCGTTTCACAATAATCTACCAGGCGTTCCTCGCGGTATCTAATTCTATAAATGCTTTTGATTGGTCTAAAAAGCATCCAATCACATGCCTCTATAAAAATACAGCAACTTTATCGGGAATTTAGCGGAAAATTTCTTCATTTTGCATCAAAATAATATTAATAATAAATAATAATATGCAAATTAGCATTTCCGCACTATTTGCTAAAATTTCCGCACTTTCCCAATTTTTTTTTCCGCACTTTTTCAGATGCCCTGGTGTGAACAGCATGTCTAGGTCAATCTTTTAAGCGGTCAAAAATTTGTCCGGTACCATGTAAACATAGCCTTATAGAAATATATTTTATTCACAAATTATATTATTTTATTTAATATTTTATATTCATTGGTGTTTGTTTGTCTATCTGTTATGTAGGCCCTATATATTGACCCTAAAGAACCTTACATGGTGCACTGGCCCATCAAGCAAGGCAGTTTAAACATGCATAATGGGGTTGGTGGCTCACTGACTGCAATTGTTGAAGACTTAGAGAGGATATGGTCGAATGCAATCAAAACAACGCTGAATATACCAGTAAATGACTTCTCTGTAAGTGAACAATGATTAATTATCCTAATGGTATCTTTGTTAACATGCATGTATACTGCAGGTTGTCATCCTATACTAAGGATGTGAAATTTATAAACAAAGCTAGAAATCTTAAATAAAAGTTTATAAATATAGTGTTTTGACTGCAACTATGGCAGTCTTCATCACAATCATAGTTAACATTAATTTTCATTATTATTGCTGTTAGTCAAATTGTAATTGTTATTATTGTTGTTGTCATCGTCATTGTAATTGTTGTTATTGCTCAGTGCTATTGTCATCATACTGCTTTCACTATTGACATTGTAATTGTTGTTATAGCTTGATCAGTGCTATTGTTAGTAATTGTTATTGTCATTGTATTGTTGTCTCTGTTGCCATTGTAATTGTTGTTATAGTTTAGTGCTGTTGTGATTGTATAGCTACCAGTATTGTCTTTGTAATTGTTGTTATTGCTCAGTGCTATTTTGATTGTATTGTTGTCTCTGTTGTCATTGTAATTGTTGTTATAGTTCAGTTCTGTTGTGATTGTATAGCTACATGTACCAGTATTGTCTTTGTAATTGTTGTTATTGCTCAGTGCTATTGTCATTGTATTGTTATCTCTGTTTTCATTGTAATTGTTGTTGTAAATCAGTGCTAAATATTATCATCGTATTGCAACCAGTATTGTCATTGTAATTGTTGCAGACACTATTGATAGACAGTGCAACTTTTTCTCTTTGATTAATGTTAGTCATACAGAGCAGTACTAGTTGTTCCTGATACCTTTAACAAGAATCATATTAAAGAGATGATGGATATACTAATCAACAGACTCAAGTTTTCTTCTGCTATCATACAGAAGGTAAGAATCTAAACTCTTTTGATTAGATGTGCTTCAGTAAAGCTGGACATACAGTAACATACATATTTTGTTATGGTTTTGCCAACTAACCATTGTTATTAGTAAGAACAAAGAAAATTAAAAAATCTATTGTTAAAATGGTTGGCAAATTACAGTGCGACTCACCGTACGTAGTCACTTACAAAAACATTTGATTAATTTTTGACGTTATTTTAACATTTTTTTCATCTCAATTGGACCAATCAGGTACAAGTTTATATCGAGAGGCGGAGTTTATATCGAGAGGCGAAGACTTTAGAAACTTTGATGTCTGTAATTGGTCTGATTGAGATATTAAAAATGTCAAAATAATGTCAAAAATTCATCAAAAGTTTTTGTAGGTGACTACGGTACGGCAAGTCGCACTGTAACATCACAATACCAAAACTTGTAAACACTACGCTCACCTAAAGTTAGTCATATACAAGAGAAAAAATTCTACTCAAAGGGGTCATTACTTATTTTTCTACTATGCTGGTTCACTGACACCTAGTTCAATGACAGGACACTTCTTTGACCTACCATTACCAGTTAACCTATGTTGCATTCAGACTCAATTTTCTCGGTATTACAAAGACAATTCTGGATGCTACACAGGCCATTTTGCCAAAGTTGTATTTGTCAATATAAGTCTTACAGACAGACAGATAAAATCTTCCAGTGATTTCTTGTTCATTTCATAAATGGAGTGTTTACAGTGAAACTGCTCAAACCAAGGCCACCCAAAAAAATTTGTCACAAATTATTCAATCCCTATACAAGATAATTCTGATGTTTTTTGTTGACACTTTGATATTGTATTTCGACAGTAAAATTTTCTGAATCATCAATTTCCTGTAAGTCTATTGTCATACCTTTTAGATACTTGAATGTGATTGGATGATTTGTGAAAAATGTGTTTGGATGGCCTTGGTTGGAGTAGTCGCACTGTAAAAGTTTGTGTGAATGTTTGTTTATGAAAAAATAATCAGCATGGGTTTATTCTTACTATTATGTTTCTTTGGTAATGTATGTCTTGTTTGTATCATGATCATTAAATGAATATTGTTTCTTGATAATTCTTTGTTTTTCAGGAATCTGTTTGTTCTACGTTTGGCTGTGGTTTGAGTAGTGCATGTGTTGTGGATGTTGGAGATGAGAAAACAAGTCTCTGTTGTGTAGAAGATGGTCTTGTCATCCCAACGTCCAGGTATTTGTACCTTACAGCTATTGCAAGAAAAGTTTGTCCTGTGAAATTACATTATGAAATATATGAATATTTTTTTTGCTCTAAATTTCTTCTTCTGACTCGAAGAGCGATGACATATTTAATGTGTTGTAAAAGAGCCTTTGTTTTGTCAGCATCTTTACTTTGGAACAATCTGCCTGATTTAATGGAGCACTCACGTTATGTTGCCAAGTTTAAAACTGCACAAAAACATTTATCATATGACCCGTATTTTGCCCGGCGCGCGCTCTTAAGAAAACCTTCGGAAAAAGTCACGTGATGGGGTCCGTACGGCTTTTTCCATCTGGTCCGTACAAATACGTACGGACCAGCTACTCAAAACATTACAAAAAATGGCGCGCGCCTGGGAAAATATACGGATCATATGATAAAAAACTTATTGACTGAGTTAGGTCGGGCCGTACGGAAAAATATTTGGCTCTTGGTCATTTGTACGGACCTCGCTGCACTCGTTCCGTACGTCATGACCGCGAGCCAAATATTTTCCCGTACGGCCCTCTCACTCAGTCAATAAGTACTTATTCCTGTTCATCAAGAGTAATTATACATTTTTCCTTGAAATTTCTTTTTCAAGAATTATATTAATTTTTGTGTGTTTATTGACTTTTCTTTTTAGTTTAAACTTTGCCCTTTTCTAAAAAGCGAGGTGCCCTTTCTTTAATTTTGATTGTACGTGCTTCTATATTGCACAATTGTGGTATACTGGTCTCTTAAGGCCCGAGCAAACCCATATTCCGACCACGGAAACAAAAGAAATGTTGGATGAGTTTCATCAAACATCATCCAACAGAGTGTTTAAATGGGCCCAACATGTTGGAGAAACCATGTTGGTCCAACAATGTTGCGTGCGTTTGCACGGGCCTTTATATCAACTGTTATTCTCTAGGTTATGGTTACATTATGGTGGTAGAGATATAACTCGCTGTTTCTACTGGCTGCTGAAAAAGGTATGTGCAGATTCTAGTGGGTGGGGGCAGAGGGGGGGGGGGATGCATTGTATGGGTGTGTTGGGAGGGGGGGGGGGGGGTATGTTGTGGTGAAGTTGACAAAACACCCCCTCTCATCCTTCCTGGGATTGCATCAGGTGTTTTGACTTCAAAATGCAGTATTTGAGATTATATACAAAAATAATGGTGGATTAATTACGAAATTTCCATCTCATTTATTAAATATTAAATACATATATAAATTATACTGCTTTACTGGCAGGTTGGTAGGTGCGTTGATTGGTTGGTATTTAATCAGAGAGACAATGGTTCAGTTCCCCTGTAGAGAGCTTGGGATCTTTTTTTTGTGGCGGGGGGGGGGGGGGGGGGGGGGAGGGGGGGGGGGGACCTTTCACATAACAACACAGCTAACCTTTTTATTATTCTTCATTGTTTTCAAAGGTGAACTTTCCTTATAAGGAGTGTGACTTAAAAAGTAACCTTGATACATTCATGCTCACTGAGCTTAAAGAAACCTTCTGCCACCTGAGTCAGGTGAGTCTTACTCTGACATACAGGGAGCCCTGGTGATGAGCTTTTTACAAAATATAGATTGTACTATACATATTGAACATATGTTTTTATAGCAAATTTTATAGAGTACAAACATTAAAAGTGTGCAATACTTTGTACTATTTACCACTAAATAGTGAGATTAAACAATAGAAAACAAAAGAATTTGCATAATTTAGCAGTATTTAGTGGTATTTATGTTGCACACTTTTAGTGTTTGTACTCTACATATATACTTCCACTTTAATTTATATTTTAATATTATATATTTTCACTTTTATATTTTCAATTTGTTATGCGTATCCACATATTTAGTTAATTAGTTTATGTTATGTTATGCTTGGTTGGTAGGAGATTGTTGGAGGTCAGGTTCATGAGTTTCAAGTTCATCATCCCAATGAAGCACCTTTGTCGTTTAACCTTAAGATAGGGAATGAAGCAATGCAAGCTCCTATGGTACGTCCCTGTCAATATTGTTGTTCATCTTTTAATTTCAGCTGCAATCATCTTTGTATTGCTACTAGCAAATTGCAAGTTTCAATTTCAATAGTCCCCTTCACAGTTCCCAGTGCCATCTTGCACCGAAGCAAGACAGACACTGAGCTTGCAATTATAGAGACACCTGAATAATTATTCCCTAAGGTGTTAAAAGGTCTCTATCACTCCAAGCTCAAAGTTCATCTCATTTCGATGGAAAGGTCTGGCTATCTTTCAAGTTGGCGCAGGGAACTGGGTTTTTCTGATCTGTCAGTCAGTTTGGAGGTGGAACTCACATCAAATTTACCAATGACTTTACTAGTTTACATACAAGCTCCACCACCAATCTGTTTGATGGATTGGAAAAACCTAAAATCAATTTGAAATTCACAACTTGCTAGTTGTTATGCAACAATAGCTGTTATTACAGTTATATGCAAATGATTTTGAACAATGGGTTGAAGTCAAGGCTTTCGGGCGAAAACAATAGTTTTGCCCGAAAGCCTCGATTTGAATCCATTGTTTGAAATCATTTGCATATAACTGTAATAACAGCTATTATCTCTGTTGTTGAATTATTTTGTATTTAGTTTTTAGTTTTTGACATTCTTTTGTCCTTTTGTTTGTACCAGGCAATGTTCTTTCCACAACTGTTTGGTATTGTTGGCCAACAGCTAGTAGCCACTCCTGACCCTCCATATGATGATCCAGAAGACCTACTCGATGACAGATATTTACTGGAGGTACACCCCCCTCATTCCTACCCCCTTAACAACAAACCCTTCACATACAACCCCCTTACCTTAAATACACTTTTGGTACAATTCCCCTCAAAAACTCATTTCATCTATAACTTCCTTACGCTATCCTCCCTTTCAACCCCCTAATTTCTATCGCCCTTAATTACAATTCCCCTATCTTGAACCCCCTCCTTCCAAGTAATGTTTACAACATGGACAGCTTGTGTTTGTATCGGCTGATAAAACACGGACCCGAATGTTGTAAACGACTTAAAAAACGTCTAGATAAGCCTTTTCAAATTTTACCAAACTTTTCAATATAAAAGTAAATCTTGCCGATAAATTTCAAGTTAAAACCGTCATCATTATCGTCATTATCATCATAATGAACATCAGATCATCATCATTACTATCATCATCATCATCATCATCATCATCATCATCATCATCATCATCATCATCATCATCATCATCATCATCATCATCATCATCATCATCATCATCATCGATATCATCATGTTGTTGTTATTCATATTTTAACGAGATGTACATTCTAACAAGATTTTATTAATATCTGATCAGTCACAGCGTGGAGATCAGTCAAGTAAAAAGAACGTAGCAGCTAGTGATGTAGTCAGTGAGGCTGATCCAGATACTGATTCTCCCATCGTTACAGGAAGTAGGAAGCGACCATTTACTGAATCAACAGAGAAAGTCCTGGCACTAGACCAGGCGATTATACAGAGTATAGAGTGTTGTCGTAAGTATTACTAAACTAGTAAATCACATGCATATTCAATATCCTATTATTCTTATATTTTAATTAAAAATTAAATAGATCAATACAGAGCATAGAGTGTTGTCGTAAGTATTACTAAACTAGTAAATCACATGCATATTCAATATCTTATTATTCTTATATTTTAATTAAAAATTAAATAGATCAATACAGAGCATAGAGTGTTGTCGTAAGTATTTCTACACTTTGTCTAGTAAATCACATGCATATTCAATATCTTATTATTCTTATATTTTAATTAAAAATTAAATAGATCAATACAGAGCATAGAGTGTTGTCGTAAGTATTTCTACACTTTGTCTAGTAAATCACATGCATATCCAATAACTTATTATTCTTGTTCGTTATTTCTCAGCTTAGGGAGAAAAACAACATGAAAAACTCCGAATTTCCAAATTTAATTAACAAAAAAAATAATATTTTCACAAACTTACCTCATTGCATAGTTAGTTTTGAAGAAAAAAAAAACAGAAAAAAATGTTCCAGCAACACTTCACAGTAAAAAGTAGATTATTACTAACTTTCAAAATTTTCCAGTCTTCGTGCAGCCTCGTTTCCAGATTTACTGCGGCAAAAGTGAAATCAATTTGAAAAACTGCGGCAAAATGCAAATTAGCTGGAAATTTCTGCGTCAACACAGGGAGCCCAAGCTGACACCTCGCTTCATATGTGATCAGTTAAAGAATAAAGATTAATACATGTGTTCAATAAGGATTGTGCTACATGTTCTGTTTATGCTCACCATTCGTATTATTTTTTAGTTTCTTAATACTGCAGTTTTCGACTTTCTGCGACGTGACTCAGACATTCCAACAGCTATAGTTGTAAAATACGTTTTTGGCTGCCGTCAATCAAAAACATAAAAGGTGCCGAGTAATTAGCAGCAGCCGAAAACGTATTTCACAACTAGACGTTGGAATGTCTGAGCTCGCAGAAAGACGAAAACCTCAATAATACAAAGACCGAATGAATGCCAATATGGCCGACACTCCATTATCATATTTGTTAACATTCATATTTTAGTTGATGACTACATTAAATCTATAGATTAGAATTACATTAACAAAGGTACAAAAAAGGTACAACTATCGAATACCCCGCATCTTTTCCCTTCCTGGTGTAGCCAGTGGCTACGGCTACGCGCTCACTAAGACACAGGCAACCCAATTCTGACCTGTAGCCGCGTAGCCATTTCACAGTGATACTTCGTTCTATTAAGACATAGGAAGACCGATACTTGTAAAAAATGCGTAAAAAATAAGAAATGGGTTGTCTGTGTCTTAGTGAGCGCGTAGCCGTAGCCACTGGCTACACCAGGAAGGGAAAAGATGCGGGATATTCTATAGTTACTTCAAAGTTTGAGACAAATTATTAAATTCTCGAGAAGTTATGAGAATTTCAAAAGTGTGAAAAACACCACAACGAGCCAGCTAGTAAGGAAACAGTTCACTGAACACATACAAACCTTTGTAATTTGGATTCCAAATAGCTTCACTTGAATTATATTTATACAATATAGGTAATATAATGAAATTTGTAACACCGTAAAAAATTTTGACTCCGACGAAGGGATAAAGCTCGAAACGTCAGTAAAGTTAAGTCAACATTTTTTACGGTGTTACAAATTTCATTATATTACCTATCATTTATATCAAACACCAATGCAGCCTATACTCGTTTACTCGCTACTTTCCATTTATACAATTTAAACATATTTCTGCTTGCTCTTTCTGATAGTGGTGCTTATTTTTTAAGATTAGGCATTTTTATTTGAAAGTCAGTTTGCATTCGGCCAATAGTCTCATTTGTTATGGTTTATTTTTGTTTTCAGCAAGTGACGATACCAAACGTAAGATGTACGGCAATATTTTATTAGTTGGAGGTGGTTTGAGTTTCAATGGCGCCGCGTCCATGTTACAAACACGAGTACAAGCTAAACTACCAACGTACCTACGTAAAGTTATTGATCAAGTAGAGGTTATTGCTAGACCCAAGGTATGTCTACCGTCCATTAAAGTAGAACAATACTCCAGTTTCATGTTATCTATAACCGCTGTACTGTGATGGCGATGGCAGTGGTTGTGGTGGTGATGATGGCGATGGCAGTGGTTGTGGTGGTGATGATGGTGATGGCAGTGGTTGTGGTGGTGATGATGGTGATGGCAGTGGTTGTGGTGGTGATGATGGTGATGGCAGTGGTTGTGGTGGTGATGATGGCGATGGCAGTGGTTGTGGTGGTGATGATGGTGATGGCGATGGTTGTGATGATGGTGATGGCGATGGTTGTGATGATGGTGATGGCGATGGTTGTGGTGGTGATGATGGTTGTGGTGGTGATGATGGTGATGGCGATGGTTGTGGTGGTGATGATGGCAATGGTTGTGGTGGTGATGATGGCGATGGCAATGGTGGTGGTGATGGTGATGGCGATGGTTGTGGTGGTGATGATGGTTGTGGTGGTGATGGCGATGGTGGTGGTGATGATGGCGATGGCAATGGTTGTGGTGGTGATGATGGTTGTGGTGGTGATGATGGCGATGGTTGTGGTGGTGATGATGGTTGTGGTGGTGATGATGGTGATGGAGATGGTGATGGTGATGATGGTGGTAATAATGGTGATGGCGATGGTTGTGGTGGTGATGATGGCGATGGCAATGGTGGTGATGATGGTGATGGCAATGGTTGTGGTGGTGATGATGGTTGTGGTGGTGATGATGGCGATGGTTGTGGTGGTGATGATGGCGATGGCAATAGTTGTGGTGGTGATGATGGCGATGGTTGTGGTGGTGATGATGGTTGTGGTGGTGATGATGGTGATGGAGATGGTGATGGTGATGATGGTGGTAATAATGGTGATGGCGATGGTTGTGGTGGTGATGATGGTTGTGGTGGTGATGATGGCGATGGCGATGGTTGTGGTGGTGATGATGGCGATGGCAATGGTTGTGGTGGTGATGATGGCGATGGCAATGGTTGTGGTGGTGATGATGGAGATGGTGATGGTGATGATGGTGGTAATAATGGTGGTGGCGATGGTTGTGGTGGTGATGATGGTTGTGGTGGTGATGATGGTGATGGCGATGGTTGTGGTGGTGATGATGGTTGTGGTGGTGATGATGGCGATGGCGATGGTTGTGGTGGTGATGATGGCGATGGCAATGGTTGTGGTGGTGATGATGGCGATGGCAATGGTTGTGGTGGTGATGATGGAGATGGTGATGGTGATGATGGTGGTAATAATGGTGGTGGCGATGGTTGTGGTGGTGATGATGGTTGTGGTGGTGATGATGGAGATGGTGGTGGTGATGATGGTGGTAATAATGGTGGTGGCGATGGTTGTGGTGGTGATGATGGTTGTGGTGGTGATGATGGCGATGGCAATGGTTGTGGTGGTGATGATGGCGATGGCAATGGTTGTGGTGGTGATGATGGTGATGGTGATGATGGTGGTAATAATGGTGGTGGCGATGGTTGTGGTGATGGCGATGGTTGTGGTGGTGATGATGGAGATGGTGGTGGTGATGATGGTGGTAATAATGGTGGTGGCGATGGTTGTGGTGGTGATGATGGTTGTGGTGGTGATGATGGTGATGGTTGTGGTGGTGATGATGGTTGTGGTGGTGATGATGGTGATGGCAATGATGGCGATGATAGTGAAGGTGGTGGTGATAATGGCGATGGTTGTAGGTGGTGATGATGGAGATGGCGATGATGGTGGTGATGATGATATTAGTAGTGATAATGAAGGTGGTGGTGATGATCATGTTGGTGGTCGTGATGATGATTATGATGTTGGTGGTGAAAACGAATATGGTGATAATGGTAATGGTGATGGTGATAATTATTAGGATGGCGCATGGCAATAAAGAAGACAATAAACTGTTGTTGTAGCCGGGTTTTAACGATATTGATGCAGACACAATGATGCGATGAATGGTTATTATGAACACCAAGGTGACGATGATAATATACGTAATTTATAAAGCACTTTTACATCAAGTAGCATTTTCAATTAGTAGCATTCTAAGTCCTTCTAAAATACGTTACGTTATCTTTGCAGGAGATGGATCCCCGTATTGTTGTGTGGAAAGGCAGTGCAATTCTGAGTATTTTAGATTCTGTACAAGAATTATGGGTTACTGAACAGGAATGGAATATGATAGGGATACGGGCACTTAGAGAGAAGTCACTATTTGTGTGGTCATAAATAAGAGAGACTTACACAGGAGAGTGCCACAAAGACGTCCAGTGAACTTAACCTAGCGGTTGAGCTTTAACGAACCGCCTCGGTGTTTCTAAGGCAATTATTGGTGCAGGAATGTACAATAACAAGCTGATGGACGTAGTGTGACTGCCTCTGTGTTTCTGTAAACGAAGACAGCGGTTAAACTTGCACGAGCTGCCCCGGTGTTTCTAAGGAAACCATTGGTGCAAGATCGTACGATCACTAGCGGTTAAACTTGCACTAGCTGCCCCGGTGTTTCTAAGGAAACCATTGGTGCAAGAACGTACAATAACTAGCGGTTAAACTTACACTAGCTGCCTCGGTGTTTCTAAGGCAATTATTGGTGCACGAACATTCGTTAGTCATTATTGGGAAGTCATTTGGACAAGAACGTAAGATAAATAGCTTGTGAACTAGTACGAGCTGCCTCGGTGTTTCTAAGGAAGTCATTTGTACAAGAAAGTAAGATAAATAGCTTTTGAACTTTTACGAGCTGCCTCGGTGTTTCTAAGGAAGTCATTTGTACAAGAACGTAGGATAAATAGCTTTTGAACTTTTACGAGCTGCCTCGGTGTTTCTAAGGAAGTCATTTGTACAAGAACGTACGATAAATAGCTTTTGAACTAGTACGAGCTGCCTCGGTGTTCTAAGGAAGTCATTTGTACAAGAAAGTAAGATAAATAGCTTTTGAACTTTAACGAGCTGCCTCGGTGTTTCTAAGGAAGTCATTTGTACAAGAACGTAAGATAAATAGCTTTTGAACTAGTACGAGCTCCCTCGGTGTTTCTAAGGAAGTCATTTGTACAAGTAACGCTGAACTTGAACTGAAATTGGAGTATTGAAAAAATGCGTACAGAGCTATTAAATATTGATTACTTTCCTTTTGCGACCATAAATATTTACCATAAAAAAAAAACAGCGAAAGGAAAGTTACTATAAAAATATAATTGACTATAGCTTAATTGTCTAAGAAAAACACGAACAAAATACAATTTATTTTATTTTATTATTGTATTTATTTACAAAACTACATGTAGAATGAAAGCAATATGTATAACGTAGGATTGTATGTATGTACGTACAAGCGAGTTGGTTATAAAAAAATGGGAAACCGTGACAGAATATCAGAACAATTATTATATGCATACGTAGGTTTACGCTACACAATTCAATTAGATAAAAAAATTGTCTTATTGAAATTTGAAATCCAATTAAGCCAGATATTATATTATTCAGCAGTGAAAAAAGTCGGTTTTTACGATGCTTCCCGCCATAAAGCACCCTGCCTTCTCTTTTGCAGCTGCTTTAAAAGTGGATTTATATCGATTTGAAAGTTTTGATGTTTCGGCCGCGTCAACGGTAGAGGAATTTATGGACAAACAAGAAAAGGAAAATACATTATAGGCGTTGGAAGTCAACTAAGCTTTTCTTCCTTTACAGTGAAGCGTATCGCCAGTTCTAACAAAGATCCGGCTTGCAATTGTGGAGCAGCCTTAAGAACATTGTAAACATTTTGATTTGCAGGACGGTTTTTTCTAGCCACAACATTGGGTGTCAAACGTCTTCTTTTAAGTAGCTTTTGCAGCATTGTTCTTAGGTCTTTCATACTCAGTAATAACACAGTTGGACTAACGGCAGTATTTGAGTACGCCATGATTGCACCTGTTCTCTTTAAAATATACTGGTTTTGAAAACTAAGTGGCAAGTTAATGGCAGTGCTAAGAAGAGAAAATACCACAAACAGAAGATATGGCACAATAAACGCAAAAATTAACGCCACAAATGCAAATGTTCCGTAAAATCTCCAGGATTTGAGGCGAAGCTGGCTGTGGACATTCCTTTTTCGTGAATTAAGATAGAGAAGAATGCGCATGTTTGTTGCGGTTAAAATAATCGCAGGAACAACGTAGCTGAAGGTGTTAAAAGAAAGGAACATTATTCTGTATATTTGATTAGTTTTATCGTAGGAACAAATTGTTGTAAAGGTAGTTGAATCTAATTGGTAGCGATGAAGTCTGTAAGTTACCGCAGGTATGACGGCAGTAAGACCAAATACCCAAGCGCCTACTACCAGTGACTTGATACGTCTTAGTGTCGGCACTCGAAACGGATGGAAGACCGCCAGGTACCGTTCAATTCCTATCACAAACAGATTATTGATGGTCACCACTGGAAAGAAGATGTTGCAGAAACGAACTGCCTTACATTTGAGGTCAGTATCGATGATAGGCAAGAAGTTTGTAGCAATAGCAAGCGGTAGAGATATTATAGAACAAAGCAAATCTGACGCTGCAAGACTTTGGACAAACATACTTGTCACAGCTCGACGACTAAATGGTCTGTTACAAACCGGTTTTCTCTGTATATCTATTGCGTGTTTTCTACTGAAGTGTAAAATTAATCCGTTTGCCACAACTCCATAAACAGCAAAAAAAGCAACGAAAAAGTACAGGGTCACTTTGATAAAGATATCTACAGGCAAGAACACAAACGTACTATGAGTGGCATTCATCATGTTACCAACCAACGGTTTTTTGCCGGTATAACCGAGTTATTGACTGTTGACAAAAAAACACTTCTCTCGCTGATGGCAGCTTATGTCAATTTGATTGAAAACATCAATATTGCTTGAATTTAAATGAGCTTGTTTATTTTGCCGCAGTTAAGCAAATTGATTGGTTTTGCTTAGTGTATTTAAAAGAGCCCCACTGGGCAATCGACTAATACAATAGCTTCTTAAACTCATTAATATATTTTCATAATGTCGACGACCAATGTACGCGCACTGTTTGGGTCACGTGGATGGGTTTGGAAACTTAATGAAACACGAATTGAAAATCACAAGTGTGTTAATTTATTCCGCTAGTGATAAAATATTTCTCCATCTGCATGTTCGTGTCAGACAAAAAATCAAAAAGCTACGCACATTTGAGTAACTAGTTGCTGAGAGAAGAAATTCTAAAATCTCGTTTTTAAGGCCCGGGCAAACGGTTTCAACATCGGTGTTGAATCGATGTTGAATTAATGTCGAAAGATTTTAAAAGCGTTTAAACAAATTCAAACGGATGTTGAAGCAAATCTTGAAACCGTTTGCCCGGGTCTTTAGCACTCGTAAACAAAAGCACTCGACTTGTGGACACGGACATGCATGTGCTTTGAAACGTTTTCTCGAGTTAGCGACCCCAAGGGCCCGGGCAAACGGTTTCAACATTTGCTTCAACATCTGTTCGATTTTGTTGAATGGCAACGTTTAAACGCTTGTAAACTCTTTCAATATCAATTCAACATGGATTCAACATGTTTCAACAATGTTGAAAGAGTTTAAAAGCGTTTAAACATTGCCAATCAACAAAGCAAATGTTGAAACCGTTTGCTCGGGCCTTAATGAAACAGTCACTCGAAATATAGCCTGCGTAGCTGGCCCTGGGGGTGGGGAGAGGGGGGGTATTTGATTTAGCCGATTAGAGAATATACAGTATGTCAGACTCTGATTATTTCAACATTTGGCTTTATTTCTTGTCAAAAGACCCGTGCGATCATCCTAACATTGAAATATAAATGGAAACTAGCGAGTAAACTAGTATAGGTTGCGTCGGTGTTTGATATAAACGATAGGTAATATAATGAAATTTGTAACACCGTATATAAAAAATGTTGACTTAACTTCACTAACGTTTCGAGCTTTAGCCCTTCGTCGGAGTAAAAAGGTTTTTATATTGCGACTAAGAGAGGAACTACGCAACATCTTCATTTTCTTAAAGTTTGTTTAAAATAAGGAGTTATAAATCAACAGCCGCCAGCTTTCTTCGCGATGATCTAACGTCTATGATTAACAAGTACAGTGGACAATTGTTAGGCTAGCAGCTTTTTCACGAGAGTGGTCAAGGAGTAAGGCGTGATGCGTGATTTCGGCTAAGATTAGTGCGTGATTCCTGAAAAATGATGACTAAATTTAGTCCGTGTGATAGGTAAATTCTATGTTGATCGTGACGCATAATTCCCTTCATAATATTTACGTGATTTGTGAATGATTAGCTCCATTTCGTGCAAGATTTTTGTCCATATCGATTATAAATATTTTCCCAGGACCTTAAAACTTCGCTTTTGACGACTACCACCAATAAACATGGATAAGGTATTCAGGTTTCTTTTCTGGAAATGACGCACAAGAGTTTCATTCTATGTCAAGAAGTCAAAATCATGTTTTTGTGACTAGAAATGAGTTATTTTTCTAACAATTTTCATTGTTCGTGAATTTGACTTCAATTTGTACCTGATGTGCGAATATCATTAATATCGATTCGTTAAACGTGACGACTCTCCCTTGGCCACCCTCTTACACTGATTTCAAGTTTCAGCATATTAAGTCCAATTTGATAACTTTCAAAACATCATGAGTATCTTCAAATTACGTTAATTGTACAAGAAAATTGTGCGATTTTTTATTTTTTTCGGGAGAATTCTCGAGCAGGTCCAAACACTGTACTGGACTTCGTCTTGTGTTTGAACTGATTTACTCTCGTAATCTCCCAAACGCTTTCTCGGTTTTCATAAGCGTGTGAAACCACAAAAGACGTATTACATTTCTTAGTACTCCTCTTGTCCAATTAGAATCGAGTAATTTAGTACAGTATATTATAAAGAGTAGTCCTAAATTGAAATGAGTTGCTTTAATACGAAAGATGGTCGCTTACGAGAGTAGTCCGTTCAGAGAGAGTCAACTGTATTTAGCTAACCATATCGTTTACATACGGAGAGTTGCTTTTGACAAATTAAATTTGATAAGAAATAGCTGTCTCATCGGGTTTCTTTTTATATTTCTGACCAGAGAATGATTTATGGCACTTTGAAACCTCAATTGTCTACGGACACAAGACTACTTCAGCTGGCCGACAAAGGCAGCAATTAAGCAAATTTAATAATTAATTTGATTCATCAAACACTGTGTGAAACCGGCATTTTATCTATTGGAAAAACCGCTCTCTATAAGTTGATTTATTTCATTGATCCTTGTTGTAACAAAGTCCTTGTCAGTTCAGGGTACTAACAAGCCGGAGTTCTGAAACTCAGTTCTACTTTTTCTAAATCCGTAAGGTCGACGTTCGCGGGCAAATGAATTAACAATATATTTCTCTTCAAACTTCGCCTGTTGAAGTATGATCATAATACAAAGTTTATGAGCAAATAAAAAATGGGGGTCACCGTACTCGTTTAGGAGTGAGATGATCTCAAAGTGCAGCCTTTTTCTTGTCAAAAATCGTTACGCGCAATACGAACAATTCGAGCAAAAAAGTCATTTTTTTGATAGAAAAACGAATGGTTGCCAAAAAGTTCTTGAGACAAATGTCTAATAACCTACAGATAAATGTTATGTTTAATTATTATCCAACTAGTCATAGACGAGTAAAAATATCCAGCGATGTTTTTACTCGTCTATCTAGCCCGCAAGGAAAACAATATTTTCCATTATAAAAGAACAAAAACCTTTAGATTGGATAATAAATAACTTATTAAACAGTTTGATGTGTAATATGGCTGGATATTTTACTCGTTAACTTGTATTTTGACTCGCCCGGATGCTCGTCAAAAGACAGCGTTTCACTCGTAAAATATCCAGCCATATTACACATCAAACTGTCTAATAAGATATATATTATTTGTCAATAAATACAACCAACCCTTTGTTTTTGGCAATTTTTTCGCCGCCATCGTGCAACATTCGGTGATGCTTTCGATCCTGCTTTCGACCGATGAAGGTTGAAGTTTTCATGCAAATACGCGTATTATTCAATATTTAACCATAACTTTTTCTTCAAATTTTGAACACAGGCAACTTTTGTAATTCTTCATAAATGTTTAAAATAAACAATCCAATACGATATATATACAAAGAAACATACAGCCGATCTCGAAAAGGTTGTCCACCTGAAAAGACATATATACTAAAAGAAATATCACGTGACTCATTTTAGATTCACTTTCCACGCGTGTAGAAAGTCAGGTACTTCTAGCGAGGGAAGATACTGCTTGTTCGAATTCACCGCCATATTACTTTCAAACGCACCTGACTTTCTACACGCGCAGAAAGTGTATCTATAATGAGTCACGTGATATTTCTTTTAGTATATATGTCTTCTCAGGTGGACAACCTTTTCGAGATCGGCTGTATATAAAACAAGATATATATCAAACAATTTAAACAAAACATTTCAAATTCAATTAAAAATACAAACACACGGAACAACAAATACAATACTGCACATGATGGTAAACAATGGACACTCAATAGAAAACATATCAAACTAAAACTTCCAGAAAAAAATAAAAAAATCGCGTAAAAAAAAAAAACAGACATGCAACAGTTATCTTCCATCACGCGCAAAGTTCAAATTTTCTAGAAATTAGTAATTGAACGAAAGATGGCAATCTATGTAGTCTAGTAAAACCTTTTCATGGGCAAGAATGTGCGCATTAACCAGAATGCTCTACTTTGTTCAAAGTGTAAGCTGCGTGTCCATTCTGATTGTGTCAATATGTTCCACCACATATTCATAGAACAAAAGGGCATTGTGGGTCCCACTAATTTGAAGGGAAAAAAAAACATTTACTCCCCCACAACTAGCTCGTATATTGTTTTGAATGAAATGACTAATAGATATATTTTACTTTAAACAATATTACTTGACACAAAATGTATTTCGATCTTGCAATGCACGTACTATTCAGTATTCTACGTTTTTTGAAAAAGCTATAAATGCTTGTTTAAGTTTACAGCAGTTCTCAGTCACACGTGCACCGCTCGCATAAAAAAGCACCGCAATAAAACGTGAAGTTGGTGGACGTCAATCAAATTAGTGTTTACAAGACGCACGGTGTTTTTTACTTCAGTCGGGCTGCGAAACATGTCTGAATCCAACGAAGAGGTTGTTGTGGGTATTCAGCTTCCAGATTACGATGAAACGCAGATATTCCAAAACGAAAATGAAATCGTAAGTTTGATTGACGTCCACCAACTTCACGTTTTATAGCGGTGCTTTTTATGCGTGCGGTGCACGTGTGACTGAGAACTACTATAATGGATTGTAGTAATACAATGAATAAAAAGGAAGTATAGCCCGGCATGCTATATCACATGCCGCGGTGGTGATCGCCAGAAGCGGGTTAGATAAATAGTCATTTTACTTGAAAGTTCTTCAAATATGATTTACTGCGATATTAATTAACGATATCACATTCGAAACAAATTAGCGCAAGGTGGGCCTTCGTAATGGCCGACTCCCGTAGGTAAATGAGACAAACAGTCATGAAAAAAAAAAACACCTCTTTTAAGGCGACAGGCATCCATTTAATGTTGATTATCTCGAAAACAAGCCCTGGACACCCCATTTTTCTTTTCATATTTGGAATTAGCATTAAATTTCACATTAAAAAATCGTAGTTTAAAGAAAAGTGAAACATTATTTCCAAAAGTAGCCAGTCACATAAACAGACAAGCACATAAAAATAAAAATAAAAGCAACAAGCAAGATCAGTTCAAACATAATACACAATAATAACTGTATTTTTCTTTCGAAAAGATAAAAAGGCACATTTGACACCTTACTTTACATTTGACAACGATAACTTTCAGGCGAAATACTACTAACTGGACCAGCGACGAACACCTATCTGTAATATACATGTCCTGATCACATCTACAAATTAATAATCACACGGACTGACTTAAGGTTGTTCAGGTAATCTTTGAAAAAATGAAATATAACTTAAAATGGTTACCACAAAAAGAACATCCTAACCAATTATACCTTAAGAGATCTATACAACGTATACATTTATATATAATATATAACCGAAAAGCTTTGAAATGTTATCTACTGCTAGTTAGAACATAGCAATGTCAGTTCTCAATATCACTTTGGAAATTATCAAGTAAATTAACAGTTGTTTCTTTGTATTAGTAAGGGTATTTCCACCATAGTACGCCTCCATCATTGCTGACGCTGATGATGTAATTACTGTTGGGGCATATCTTAACTTTAGATATATCACCACAATGACCAACACCAACATGGGTCACTTCTCCTCCATCGTACTTCCAGACCTGCAACAGAACATGGTTAGCTTTAATACAGGGGTGGGCATAGAATAATATTCAAGGGGAGGTTCGCCATGTTAATGAGAGGGATACACCGCGAGAGGGATACATAGGAGGGGATGAGCCATCAGATATTTCGGAAATTAATTCATAGATCCACTATCCATTGTGTTCTATCTTAGTTACTGTTGCTACCTCCGACAAGCCAAATACGTTTTTCGCAATATACAGCACAAATATATACATAGATTGCTGAAAACTTTATAAGTTTGTCTTGGAATTTATGTATTCTAAGAGTACGTTAGGAAAAAAACAGTAAATGCGGTAAATCTTTATGAAATCCTCGATGTTTGTCGGACATTTTATATTCCTGTGGGAATACTGCGCAATTGTTTTATGCTCACTCAAATAAATTGTGGATCTATGAATTACACGCTATCGCCGATACGAGGCTGAGGGGAAGGAGACCAACAAGGCACAAGCACTCCAACCGCAAATACAACCACAATACGAAATGATCCTCAAAGGGATTCAACGACCGGTATATTAGATCTACTTTCAAAATCTACAACACCCCCCCCCCCCCCCCCTCCCCTACCCCCATGAATAATCTTTATACTTTTACTTTACCTTGATCAATTAATCAGTTCGTCCAGTAACAAAGAATTTTCCATATACCAGATCTACTGTCAAAAACTACTACACCACCCCCCCCCCCCATCCCCTACCCTACCCCCATGAATAACCTTTATACTTTTACCTTACCTTGATCAATTTATCAGTACCTCCAGTAACAAAGAATTTTCCATCACACGATATATCCATTCCTACCAGATCTACTGTCAAAATCGACTACACCACACACACACCACCCTCCCCTCCCCTACCCCCACCATGAATAACCTTTATACTTTTACTATACCTTGATCAATTTATCAGTTCCTCCAGTAACAAAGAATTTCCCATCACACGAGATATCCATTCCTTCGATAGAGCCCGACTTGGAGCCTTCTAGATCACGAATCTGGGATCCATCGTAAGTTTCCCAATAAACAATCTAAATTGGTACACAAAGTATACTTATATTCGTAAGAATTTTTAAATATTACAGAGAAAGAACATTTACATTTAAAAAAGAAATGACAGCGTATTATGTAGAAAGTAATCTGAGGAGTTAAAATTTTTCATTTGACTACATTAGGCAGAAGTGCACATTGTAGTAGAGTTGGTAGAATTTGTTTTTACCTTTTTATCAGTACCAGCGGTAATAACTTGACACTCGGCTAAGTCATAGCACACTGCTTTGAACATGGTATTGGCAAACACAATTTGAGATCGAACTTCTCTCCTAAAACACAATAAAAGCATTGGATATATATATATATATCTTATTAGACAGTTTGATGTGTTATATGGCTGGATATTTTTCGAGTGAAACGCTGTATTTTGATGAGCCTCCGGGCGAGTCAAAATGCAAGTTAACGAGTACTGACGATGACTCTGGATGGTCGCGTACAAGAGAGGAAAAACAATGAAAAAGTCTAAGTGAACTTGAAACCATAAGGTGGTCGCGGTCGCTTACAAGAGAGATTTATTACAGAGTTTATATGGAAAATTGGGAAATTGAAATAGTGGTCGCTTACAGGAGATGGTTGCTTGTGAGAGTGTTCGCTTACGAGAGAGATTTATTACAGACTTTTATATGGAAAACAAAACGGGAAATTGAAATAGTGGTCGCTTACAGGAGATGGTCGCTTACGAGAGAGATTTATTACAGAGTTTTATATGGAAAACAAAACGGGAAATTGAAATAGTGGTCGCTTACAGGAGATGGTCGCTTATGAGAGAGATTTATTACAGAGTTTATATGGAAAACTAAACGGGAAATTGAAATAGTGGTCGCTTACAGGAGATGGTCGCTTATGAGAGAGATTTATTACAGAGTTTTATATGGAAAACAAAACGGGAAATTGAAATAGTGGTCGCTTACAGGAGATGGTCGCTTACGAGAGAGATTTATTACAGACTTTTATATGGAAAACAAAACGTGAAATTGAAATAGTGGTCGCTTACAGGAGATGGTCGCTTACGAGAGAGATTTATTACAGAGTTTTATATGGAAAACAAAACGGGAAATTGAAATAGTGGTCGCTTACAGGAGATGGTCGCTTATGAGAGAGATTTATTACAGAGTTTATATGGAAAACTAAACGGGAAATTGAAATAGTGGTCGCTTACAGGAGATGGTCGCTTATGAGAGAGATTTATTACAGAGTTTTATATGGAAAACAAAACGGGAAATTGAAATAGTGGTCGCTTACAGGAGATGGTCGCTTATGAGAGAGATTTATTACAGAGTTTTATATGGAAAACAAAACGGGAAATTGAAATAGTGGTCGCTTACAGGAGATGGTCGCTTATGAGAGAGATTTATTACAGAGTTTTATATGGAAAACAAAACGGGAAATTGAAATAGTGGTCGCTTACAGGAGATGGTCGCTTACGAGAGAGATTTATTACAGAGTTTTATATGGAAAACAAAACGGGAAATTGAAATAGTGGTCGCTTACAGGAGATGGTCGCTTATGAGAGAGATTTATTACAGAGTTTATATGGAAAACTAAACGGGAAATTGAAATAGTGGTCGCTTACAGGAGATGGTCGCTTATGAGAGAGATTTATTACAGAGTTTTATATGGAAAACAAAACGGGAAATTGAAATAGTGGTCGCTTACAGGAGATGGTCGCTTACGAGAGAGATTTATTACAGACTTTTATATGGAAAACAAAACGTGAAATTGAAATAGTGGTCGCTTACAGGAGATGGTCGCTTACGAGAGAGATTTATTACAGAGTTTTATATGGAAAACAAAACGGGAAATTGAAATAGTGGTCGCTTACAGGAGATGGTCGCTTATGAGAGAGATTTATTACAGAGTTTATATGGAAAACTAAACGGGAAATTGAAATAGTGGTCGCTTACAGGAGATGGTCGCTTATGAGAGAGATTTATTACAGAGTTTTATATGGAAAACAAAACGGGAAATTGAAATAGTGGTCGCTTACAGGAGATGGTCGCTTATGAGAGAGATTTATTACAGAGTTTTATATGGAAAACAAAACGGGAAATTGAAATAGTGGTCGCTTACAGGAGATGGTCGCTTATGAGAGAGATTTATTACAGAGTTTTATATGGAAAACAAAACGGGAAATTGAAATAGTGGTCGCTTACAGGAGATGGTCGCTTATGAGAGTGGTCGTTCAGAGAGAGTCAACTGTATCCTGTATTCAACGTTGAAATATTTGAATTAATAATATACATAAAAAAATTACTCGATTCTGATTGGCTGATGAACAGTGCATTTTAGAGGTAATTCAGTGCAAATTACATTCTGTACAGTGCAAATTACAAAAAAAATAAATCGATTATGATAGGCTTTATTCTTAAATCATTTTAGTCACTAATGCTTGACAGTAATTTAAAAAACACTTTAAGTGGCAATTCTTTCAAAAATCGTCGAAAATTTGTAAGAAAAATACAAAAAACTGACCAAGTTTTGAGTGGAAAGTTTTGAATTTTCCGCTTGATCTCGAGCGCGCGCTTGCTTACGACATCAACACGTCATTTTTGGCGCGCGCTACTAGCCGAAAACTGACCAAAAAAATTGAAAAAGAGCTTGAGTTTTTTTCATGTATATTATTAATAAGTAAAATTACCTATACATATACGTTTAGCGCACAGATGATTATAGAAAAGTGTGTGTAATAATTGGTCAAGGTGATCGCATACCTTTCAAGTTATATACACTTTTCAAGAAACTTTGTCACCCGTGAAGGTCACAGCCTACAAGCTAGTAGCGCAGGGGACTATGGGTAACATGTAAATCATTTATTAGAACACAGGGATTTCATAGCCACATTGCTACACTTGTCAATCTGTTATTGAGAAATGACCGTTTTGACTTATTAAACAACAAGAAAGGCGCTTCGTATGCACATTTAGTTTTTGAATTGATCCATGATCCTTTGCGCCACTAGCTTGTTTGCTTTTCGACGGGTGACAACATTTCTCGGAAAGGGTGCATACATCACAACCTTTTCCTTCGAATATTATTAAATAACTATTAGAAAACCACGCATTCTGATTGGCTAAGGCGCGTGCTTTATGAGAGCTTACAGCACGTGTGTTTGCAAGTTGATTACAGCAGTTCTCAGTTACACGTGCACCGCACGCATAAAAGGCACCGCTATAAAACGTAAAGTTGGTGGACGTCAATCAAACTTACGATTTCATTTTCGTTTTGGAATATCTGCATTTCATCGTAACCTGGAAGCTGAACTCCCACAACAACCTCGTCTTCGGATTCAGACATGTTTCGCAGCCCGACTGAAGTAAAAACACCATGCGTCTTGTAAACACAGTTTGATTGACGTCCACCAACTTCACGTTTTATAGCGGTGCTTTTTATGCGTGCGGTGCACGTGTGACTGTGAACTGCTGTAAATAAGTCAATTTGTATTTTATAAAATATGTAGAAAACTTGCTTTCTGTGCTGTATGCTGTTCATCCTCGGGAACCCAGGGGTATTCTTCTGTCGCTCGTTTCTCGCTTCCACAACATATACCCCTGGGAACGTAGTCTGTTGGAGCTTGTTCCGGAAGTCAAAATTCAAACTTATTTAACGACTTTCTTTGAATGGTTATCTTGATTTTCATTGGTCGACCTAATAAGGTCGACCAATCAGGAAAGAGCTGAATTTTGACTTCCGGAACAAGCTCCAACAGACTACGTTCCCAGGGGTATATGTTGTGGAAGCGAGAAACGAGCGACAGAAGAATACCCCTGGGTTCGCGAGGATGTATGCTGTTATAATTAAAAGCACTTGGGGATCGTCAGAACAGTAGAGAAGTGTTGTCAACGTGCCTCTCTGAACACTTCTCTCGCGTTCTGTCACTGACGGTCCTGACGAGTTCTTTATAACTGCCCATAGCCCTCACACTTCGTTTATTTATAAAATACTTACTGTAAATCCCAGATGATACACGTGCCATCTGCACTAGCTGAGATGCACTACAAATAGAAAACATACAATCATCAAAAATATAATAAATCAGGCCCATATTTGAGTTGCCGATCTTAGGAAACTTATAGCCATATTTGAGTTGCCGATCTTAGGAAACTTATAGCCATATTTGAGTTGCCGATCTTAGGAAACTTATAGCCATATTTGAGTTGCCGATCTTAGGAAACTTATAGCCATATTTTAGTTGCCGATCTTAGGAAACTTATAGCCATATTTTAGTTGCTGATCTTAGGAAACTTATAGCCATATTTTAGTTGCCGATCTTAGGAAATTTATAGCCATATTTGAGTTGCCGATCTTAGGAAACTTATAGCTATATTTTAGTTGCCGATCTTAGGAAACTTATAGCCATATTTGAGTTGCCGATCTTTAGAAAACTTTAAAATATTTGAGTTCCCGATCGTGGACGACTTTAGGAAACTTGCCATATTTGAGTTGCCGATCTTGGGCGATCTTAAGAAACTTAGCCATATTTTAGTTCCCAATCTTGGGCAATCTTTGGAAACTAAGCCATATTTGAGTTGCCGATCTTAAATATATCGCTTACCTCAGAATCGTTTCTCTTTACTCTGATACATGTAACAGCTCCTAAAAAACAAGTGCAAAGTGTTCACTAAACAGTGTAGCTAATGCCTCAGTTTGAACACTATTTCAAAACTAGTTGTAGCAGCGAAAGTTACAGCCAACACTAGATGTTACGTTGCAAAGGACTTCATCTGTTCTGTTACAGTGCAAAATGAGGGGACATAGGGGGGCTCAATACCGCAATACCGCAAAAAAAAAAAAATCATCAACACCACAATATGACAATATCTCTTGCGGCCAATGAGCAAAGCCCAACTGAGTCTGCGTATGTTGCTTATGCTTATGCTTATGTGTGAACCAGGCTTAAAAGTTCCCAACAGACGAAATATTGTATATCAAAACTCTAAAATTCAAATCGAATACTCTAAAAGATATAGTCTCCCAAGCAGCCGTGTTTAGCCTCGTCACGCATGCAACGTTCTCTTACGGAACGTTGCGTGACGAGGCTAAGCACGGCTGCGGGGGAGACTGTATAAAAGATACCCAATCACTGATTTTGACCCTTAAAGGCTGGTTTTCACTAGGCACAAGCATAGCATAAGCTAAACACAAGAAAACGAACATGTTTGTTTTTCTTATGCTTATGCTTATGCTTATGTCAGCTTATGTCAAGTGAAGAATAGAAGAAACTATCTTATGCCTGTGCTTATGCCTAGTGAAAACCAGCCTTAAGAGATACGACAAGCATACTTTGACCCCTGAGGCCATTCCGGTAATTTGACATATGTACCTGTGTGTTCTTTCAGTGCAACCCTGAGCACAGTGGTGTAGCCTTTGGCTCCTTTGGAAATAATCCAAACTCTTACTTGTCCCTCCCCTCCCCCGCTGATAATTCTTCTACAGTCAGAAGTAGTAGCCAGGGCAGTAACACCTTTGGAGTGAGCATCTACAATCGTATAGAGCAGTTTGCCCGTCTGTGGTGTGAAGGCACGTATCTCGTTATTATCCCAGCCTGAAATAACAATTTCTCAAACTTATTGATAACTCATTTCTTTCAAGTAAGGTAGTCTGGTTGTTAATCTTTGTTTTCAAGTTCATATATTTAAAACACTTATAACCACAGGTAGCCCAAGCTAACTATCTGTGGTCTTATAAGCCTTAATATGGGATAATATACGGCGATTTCAAAAAAGTTAGAAGTTTGCATAAATAATAAAAATAAACTTTCTTACTTGTTTCTTGTGTTTTACTTTGACTCCCTGTGAAGTTTCAAGCCATTTGAGCGAGTAGTGGAAAATTTTCTCTCCCTTGACGAACAGTTTCCACTACTTGCTCAAAACTACTCCAAATGGCTTGAAACTTCACAGGGAGTCAAAGTAAAACACAAGAAATAAGTAAGAACGTTTCTTTCTATTATTTATACAAATTTTGTATTTTTTTAAAAAATCGCCGTATATTCTCCCATATAAGGCTATAAGACCACAGATAGTTAGCTTGGGCTACCTGTGTTATAACACTTACAATGTAGCTTATCTGCTTATCTGTGTTATCTAGCCCACAAAAATCAACAAGTGAGCGGCAGAGTTATGTGCTTATTTCCGCCAAACCATGATTCCAATTTTTTAATTTACTTTACTTACCGCTAACAATTGATTTGCCATCTCTCATAATGTCTACGGCATCACATTTCATGTTTGGTACTTCAATACGTAGTATTTCCTTACATGTACTGGTGAACCACACACGGATCTCATTTTTGGAACATGTGACAAATAGATCAGAACATCCACTGGGGAAATAATACAACAAAGTAAGCAGACAAGATACCTAGCAAGCAAGCAGGCAAAATACCTAGCAAGCAACAAGCTAGCAAGCAGACAAGCAAGTAAGTACGCAAGCAAGCAGGCAAGCTAGCAAGCAGACAAGCAAGTAAGTAAGCAAGCAAGCAGGCAAGATACCTAGCAAGCAGTCAAGCAGGTAACTTAGCTAGCAAGCAAGTAAGTAAGCAAGCAAGGAAGCAAGAAACCTTGCAAGCAGTCAAGCAGATACCTTAGCTAGCAAGCAACAAGATAGCATGCAGACAAGCATGTAAGTAAGCAAGCAAGCACCAAGGTAGCGAGCAAGTAAGTAAGCAAGCAAGATAGCAAGCAAGCAGGGAAGATACCTAGCAAGCAGTCAAGCAAGTAACTTAGCAAGCAAGCAACAAGATAGCAAGCAGGCAAGCAAGTAAGTAAGCAAGCAAGATAGCAAGCAAGCAGGCAAGATACCTAGCAAGCAGTCAAGCAGGTAACTAAATAAGCAAGCAGGCAAGCAAGCAAGAAGTAGGAAAGCAGGTAACTAAGCAAGCAACAAGATAGCAAGCAGGCAGGCAAGTAAGTAAGCAAGCAAGATACCTAGCAAGCAGTCAAGCAAGCAAGCAACAAGATAGCAAGCAGGCAAGCAAGTAAGTAAGCAAGCAAGATACCTAGCAAGCAGGCAAGCAAGTAAGTAAGCAAGCAAGATACCTAGCAAGCAGTCAAGCAAGCAAGCAACAAGATAGCAAGCAGGCAGGCAAGTAAGAAAGCAAGTTAGCGAGTAAGCCAATGATCCCCCCCAGACTGGGCAAGTAAGTAAGTAAGCATGTAAGCAAGCAAGCAATTATGGTTATCTATAAGTTGTAGTATTAAAGGAATACATTCCTCTGCATACTTACAATGGGAAAACAATGTCATTGATACAGCTTGAATGGGATGTCTTGATCAATTCCCATGAAAACTCATCATAGTTAAACTTGTATATGTTTGAGTGCGAAGTACCAACAAAGAACTAAACAAAGCAAGTATATATTAAGTACTCTGCAAACAGAGACACTTTTCTCCGCCGCCAAAAAGCAAGAGAAAAATGGCTCTGCCGACTCCCGATAATTACCCTGTTGAGCATGCATGAGGGTCAACGGAAATTCACAAATGCTCGTGAAGAAGCGGGGAAAAACCGGTTTTAAACCAGTTTACTTAATGGACTACCCATAATTTTTACATCCAGAAGTTTGGATGTAATTATCGGCAGAGCCATTTTTCTCTCGTTTTTTTGGCTGGGGATAAAGGTGGCTCTGTTCGCAGAGTAGTATATAAGTCACTATTAGTAGTCGCTTGATGAGGTAATTATTGATAACAATTATAGTAACAATGCTAAACAATTATAATAATTATGATAATAACAATAAATAGTAATTATAGAGAAAACGTTTTTAAAAAGTGTTCACACATAAGTCATATTACAATAAATTCCCTGCGCCATCTTGAATGGTAGTTGGGCCTTTGCATTGAAGCAAGAACAACATTGAGCTTGCAATCATAGAGACATGTGAAATTGTCCTGCAAGGTGTTACTGTGCGACTTGCCATACCGTAGTCACTTACAAAAACTTTTGATGAATTTTTGACATTATTTTGACATTTTGACATCTCAATCGGACCAATCAGCTGCAAGTTTAGAGGGGTGGAGACTAAGAATCTTTGATGTCTGTAATTGGTCCGATTGAGATGAAAAAATGTCAAAACAATGTCAAAAATTCATCAAAAATTTTTGTAAGTGACTACAGTATGGCGAAAAAGGTCTCTATCATTGCAATCTCAATGTTTGTCTTGCTATAGTGCAAATGACCTGGCTATATTTCAATATGGCGTAGGGAACTGTGAAGGGGACTATTGAGGACCAATGTAGTTTTCACATACATGTACAGCTATGGAAATGGGTCATTAAACAATCATCCTTGGTAACCCAGGGGTAATCTTGTTTCGCTCGTTTCTTGCTCCCAGAATAAATACCCCTGGGAACGTAGTCTGTTGGAGCTTGTTCCGGAAGTCAAAATTCAGCTCTTTTCTGATTAGTCGACCAATGAAAATCAAGATAACCATTCAAAGAAAGTTGTTAAATAAGTTTGAATTTTGACTTCCGGAACAAGCTCCAACAGAATACATTCCCAGGGGTATTTATTCTGGAAGCGAGAAACGAGCGACAGACGATTACCCCTGGGTTCCCGAGGATGTTCAACAATGTAAACAATTATATTATTCAAATTCTAATCAGAAGAACTTTGCTTGTAAAATTTAACAAGAAAACTAGCGAAATACAAATTAAGACATTTCATTGTCATCACGACAACATTATCATGTAAATGATGGTGCAAAGAGAAAAATATATATTAGTGGTGGACAATGGAAAAAATGCAATAAGTTAAATAAACAGTTTTGCTTGAATTGAGTCTGACTGGACATTCAAGCGTGGCTTAAATTATTAATTCGTAAATTTAAGCCACGCTTGAATGTCCAGTCAGACTCAATTCAAGCAAAACTGTTTATTTAACTCATTTACTTGATGTTGTCGTGATGACAACGAAACATCCTAATTTGTATTCGCTAGTTTGCTTTATATTAAATTATTCACATTGTTGGCCATATTTTGCTTTCTGCATTTTCACACATGAATTGATTGTTTTTTCTGTCTATGTCGTGAGCATGAAGGCAATAGTCCTATGTGTACAGGCCTGTAAACTTGTACATTTTTATATAGGAAGTCCAATGTACTCCAATTTTACATACCTGATGACCATTGCCTCTCAAAGCAACTGATGTCACTGCTCCTTCTACCTTTTGAGATCTTAAAGAAAACACAAAAATGGCTTAGAAGATGAAATGACAGAATAACCCACTTTGTAAAGCCATTAATTCTGATATCTCATTGTCTCCAACCACGGCTTTAGAAGGCCTCTAGTTCATCAATGTAAACTGTCATGTGTCATCCTCATTAAATAAAGTTGTTATGTTGTTATTATTATGATTATAATTATGGCGTTTAAAATATATGTGACTACAGCCCACAGTAAAAATGTAAGAAATGTACAATTGTATAAACAAACAATATATTTAAAGAAACAACAAAAAATCAAAATCACAGCCAAAGCTACAGTTGTCACTCCTAAGGTTGTAAAAGATGTCAGTATTTTGTTTCTTGTTTACAGGTTCTTCAAACGATTTGTAAGTTGTATGTAAATTTATGATGTATTATCAAATCAAGTGTTTGGTGTTAAAGGAATATTTTAGACTGAAATAAATACTAAAATGTAATTTTAATAATTTCATTAAAAACTGAAAAAAATGATGTGCGAAAAAAAAAATGATGTGCGAAAAAAACATGCGAAAAAAAATTCCATGCGAAAAAAATTCCTTTAATTGCCACCTCATAATTGCAGCCCAAGCATTTTTGAAATAGGTGTGTAACAAGTTATTGAGGCTGAGCCATGATGACTGTATAATACTATAGCATTATAAGGGGGCTTAAAATGAAATTTTAGCCAAACAGGTTCTTTAAAGCCCAGGTTCTTATATGCGGGCTATTACTGTAGGTGTACTTACTTGAGTTTTTTAGATTTCTCCTTATATCCACTGATAACCTCTACAGTTCCATCTCCACAACCTATCAACAGGTTGCCTGACTTTAAGTTATGGATTGTTGTCACACCTTGACTGTACTTGGGGCCGTTTTCAGGTAGAGAACCCTTCAGAATGTGTGTTCCTACAGATATCTGAAGAGAAAAATATTCAACATTAGGACTATTAGAGACTTATATTAGTCAATGTTGAAGGAATGTATGAATACTTTATTTAGACAATTGGGAATTTTGGCAAGTCTTCATGAGAACCATTGAGAAGTATTCCGCTAGGTGACATGCTTCACATAGTGCTTTTTAAGATTATTTTTTAAATTCTTACGTGTTCTATAACTCATTATAAAATATTTCAGATCACACTTGCTCTGGCTAGCTTCCATGTTTATATCAGAGGAAAGGGACATGCTCAGCTGATGTATCGTTCAAAAATATATTATAAAAGCAATATAAAACATCCGGGGGGATTGGGAGGGGGGTACTCCCTTAGATAATGGGTAGGTATGCTCAACGGACCTTTTAGGGTCGAAAATAAGACCCTCATATACCTTTTAGTGTCTCGACCCGTACCTTTTAGGGTCAGTTTTCCAACTTAAGATTATACATATTGAAATTTGTTTAAATGTGGTCATACCTTTTAGGGTCTGAAATCAGTATCTGAGTTAATTTATACGTACCTTTTAGGGTCATTTTTAAAACCGTCCGTCGAGCACCCCTATCCAATTTCTAAGGGAGTCCCCCCGGGATAAAACATGCACTTGTGCCTATATATATTGTGATATAAACACTCTGGGAGCTGTAGAGCACTCAAGAAGTCAAAGAATATGGCTACTATGCCTCATGTTTCTTTACAGCTTTACTCTTGCTCTACAGCTCCTGTAGTATGTTTAAATCACAGTATAGTAAAGTAAAGAAACCTTATTTAACGTCGGTAACTCGTCACAGTCGTATACTGGTAGACAGTCATATACTGAAACTGTATATACTGTCATATACTGACGAGTATATAGACATGTGTGCCATTCTATATTCCTTAAATAGAGCACACTGCCTGTTTTTCTTCAATAGTTAAAGGGGAGCCAGGTGATTTCAAGATTAGACATAGGTGGTACTTACAACAAGGATATCTCCACTTGAAGTTCCACAGTAGAAGTAATCATCATTCTCAGAGACCTTAACATTGATTAAACATATTAAATATATATTAATAGTAGTTGTTGGTCCTCAACCTTAAATTTTTTTTAAAAGATTTTTCTTACGACTTGTAACGAACTTTCATTCCTCTGAAGATGGTTGTAAAGGTCGAAAGCTCTAAGGAGACGTTTTTTTTAAAAATTAAAAGCTTGAGGTCCAATAACTACTATTATGAATCAAAATCCAACCTACAAACATGTGTTTGATATTTAAATATAAAAATAACTGAATAATTAATAGCATTTGTTTCATTTTAACATTATTTTTCTTTTATCAATTGAAAGTTAATTTTTTTTTCATTATTTTTGCAATGCAACTGTAAATATTGGCCATCCATTTTCTGCTAAGGTTCGCAAATAGCTCAGTGGTTAGAGAATCTGGCCAGCAACCAGGACGTGTTAAATTCCTGTCAGGGGCCAGTTTTATGAAGCCTGAATAGCGCTATCCACCGGATAAATCCCTATCCAATGGTAAAACCTATACAAATTCTATAAATTCTTGTTTAAACTGTTGTCCAATGGATAACTTTATTCAGTCTTTGTACAACTGGCCCCTTTGTACAACTGGTTTCGTTCATGTAAAAAATGATATCATCCTGACAATTCTATAGTAATATTAATGGACATTAATGTTTTGGATTCCATAATTAACAGGTTCCCATTTAAATCTGTACTTTCCATTTTAAATCTGTACTTATGCAAATTTTGTTGATGTGTGCTAAACACACAGATCAACCAATCAGAGAAGTTCACTTCAGAAATAATCTACTCTGATTGGTTGATCTGTGTGTTTAGCACATATCAACACAATTTGCATAAGTACAGAATGATTTAAATGGGAAAGTACAGATTTAAATGGGAACCTGTTAATTATATCATTTTTTACATGAACGAAAACAAAGGGTCCAGTTGTACAAAGCCTGGATAAAGCTAAGCAAACTTCTTATTTCCACTTAATGTCATATTTTCATTAATTTATCATTGATATGGGTTGCTTGCATTCTAGCTAGTATAGGACATACCTGTATACAATTGACGTCTCTTTTGAGCTGACCCAAATTGCAATCAACTGGACGGATCTTGCGGTTCGGAAGATCTACATTCCAGATTCTCAGTGTTTTCCTATTTAGAAAAAAATAAAGTTAGTTTAGAAAAATAAAAAGTTATTTGTCATAAGTTATGAATGTCATAAGCTTGGGCCGCACAGCATTTTCATTGCTACTTAATATAGTATTCATCAGTTGATGGTGTGAACTGGATATGAGCATTGTCCAATGACTGAGCAATACACTTATAATCATTCAGCTGATGACATATAGACTAGATAGACTGTGCCTGAAGCACATTTATGATCAGGTGATTCAGGTGATACAGTAGACAGGATAGTTTTTCTGAATAAATTATAAATGTTATGATAATTCAAATGATGATTGGAAATATTGATACCCAGCATAAAAACCAAGGCAATTGTACAAGATTCACCATCTAGTCTATATATTATCTATCTTTAAGCGTGAGATTTGGTTGTTTCCCTGGCAATATATCTGAGAGGGAAATAATATGTTGTGGACTACACGTAGTAATAACAAAACAGTCACATGACTTGACGTACTGGTAGCTGATATCTTTTTAGTTCATATTCTAAATTATCATGTTGTGGTACATGTATATATATACGAATTTTAGAAATAAACAATTTACATCTTTTTTTCTTGTTTAATTCTTGTTAACACTTAGTATGACTGTCACAAAAAAACTTTATTGATAGTGGCTAAGGAAGATGGTATGGTCCAGAGACCGCTGATGTAAATGTGTACTGGCAATATGCCTTTGGCAACAATAGGTCACGTGACCCTATCCCTTTTAAATCGAACAGCTGTGTTAAAATGAACATCAGAAATGAAAAGAGCACCTCCATATTAGTAAGAAGCCAAAGTTTTAGCTCATAATGTTGAGCATGGGAGAAATAGCATTATTAATAAATATAAAGTTCAAGGATTTGTATGGAAAATGTCCACTGGATGGCAAAGCTTGCAAACCAGAGCAGGTTTTTCATACAAATCATAATAAATTATTGAATTTTTAACTAAATGCCATTTCCCTTGTGTTACATTTTATGAGCTGATATTGCGCCTTATTACTAATGTTGAGGTGCGCTTTTCATTTCTGATGTTCATTTTGACACAGCTGTTCGATTTTTAAGGGATAGGGTCACATGACCTATTGTTGCAAAAGACCTATTAAAAGGAATTTAAACAAGAACTTACTGTCCAGCAGTGAAGAATAGCTTGTCATCATGATTTGCAAATGCAATAGCATAGGTTATTCCAGCACTTGGTACAGCAGCAGGACTACCACATATAGCTTCTTTACCTTCGATATTCCACAAAACAACACTGGAACATGATAAAACATAAGGTGAATTTCTAGAGTCTTTAAACGATAGATAATGTAATGAAATGTTATCTTAAGGTTAAACATACAGATCAACCAATCAGAGAATTTCACTTCAGAAATAATATACTCTGATTGGTTGATCTGTGTGTTCATCAACCCAATTTGCATAAGTACAGATTTAAATGGGAACTGTTAAAGGAATTTTTAGATAAATTACTATCAATAACAATTAGCATTTTTCAAGGAAGTCTTGGTTAGATACATGTTAGAGCTTACCTTCCGTCATCTTGGCCTCCAAGTGAAACAAGGTACAATTCATTTGGTGAGAAAGCTAATGCTTGGACCTTGACATTGTGCAATGTAAATGTGTGGTAGAGTGTTTGGTTTTGAAAGTCCCACACAATGATATCAGCTTTAAAACCCATGTGTGTTTGTTGACCAGAGGCAATGTACTTGCCAGTGTTAGATACAGCTATACAAGTGACTTTATCGGTGTGGCCTCGCAGATATACTTTTTGAGAATCATTAAGACTTTTAGTCTTTCTATTTTCTTCTATATTTTCAATGATGACTGTATCTCCAAGTGCATAGATCAAATGCTGTCGGCCTGGGTGCACCAGCAAGCCATTTGGCACTTTCCCTGTAATTATATGTTAAAAACATATTATTAAATTCATTTTAATAATAATATTTTCACAGCAGGCCAAATAGTGGTTGTTCTTCTGCTGGCACTCACACTCACTACCACTACATTAAAAAGCTCCCTCTCTTGTGTGATCCTTACCAAATATATTATTATACATATAATTTCAATTGATTCTATTTTTTTACTTTTTGTAGTAAAGTATTCTTATTGCACTCATTTATACAAAATAAGTTAAATTTGAAAATAAATTTATAATTTAAGTTATCTATAAAGCTATTTTGTTTTCATTACTTGCAAAAACTTTGAATTATCGTGTAAAACAGGCCAAAGCAATCCTTATATTAATATTACAATTTATGCAGATTTGATGTGTGTAAAATGTGCTAATAAACTTGCTTTTGATGAAGAATACATTGTAGTAAATAGAAATCTTTGTTATAAAATTCCACACCAAAGGAAAAAGCAAAGGAAAAATCTCTATATAAAGTCTTTTAACTTCGTTAAATTCAACATAAATGCCAACGAATGACAATTATACACAACAGTGCATGAAAGATGACTCGCAGGAAAATACTTTTCGTAGTCACTACTTCATAGCCTTTTGAGAGATTATTTCCACTGGTATACCTTAAAATAAATATCTTCTATTTGATAATTAAATATTCCTATGGGTTTTGTTTTACTATGGCCGAGGTTTAGTCCTCAAGAAAATATGGCCTCACTTGCTTCATATCTCACCTGCAAAACCAACGACAGACAACAGCTCGAGGTTTGAAAATCCTTGTATATCTTCGTTAGACATTCTAGAATATCCACAGATGACTAAAATTTACAAAATCATGTAATGTGGAAGGAAAACAGACAGTTTTGTTGTACTTCAGCTGACAAGTTTATTTTCTACCACGCGTTACTATTGGTAACAAGATAGCTTCATTGTAAAAACACGGTACGCATGAGAAATAGGGATAAGCCGCTGACCAGGTGTAATGCACAGGAACCCCACAAATATATAATATATAATAATATAGCTTGTATAGTGCTTATACAAGTCTGTTCTGGCGCTTAAAATAGAAAAAAATAATTCATTCATTCATTTAAAAAAATGGATATGATTACAATATATTTTTTTAGTTGTAAAAAAATGAATAAAAATAAAAAATGGGAAATTATTGTGGGAAGAAAAAATAAGATTAATTTTAAGAAAAAAATAAGATTGTTAAAAAAATCAAAAATATATAAATTAAAAAACGATCAAATGATAGAAAAATATCGAAAACATGCCAAATTATTTGATAATGCTATAGTTGAAGTCAGGATTCATAATCTTATAGACCCTTTTAATAAGTCCCGAAGTGTTGTGTTTTCCGCGCTTGACGTCAAATTTACTTCTTTTGAATTCCTTTCATATTATACAAATTTCAAAATAATAAATTTGACGTCAAGCGCGGAAAACACAACACTTCGGGACTTATTAAAAGGGTCTATAATAGTCAATTGTTTGTTTGTTAAATATCGTCTTGTCACAAAGTCTGATCAGTCAGCATGTGTACATTTTGTCTGCGCATGCGTGTATTTTTTTCATTTGCATAACTTTCTATGTCGAATGGAAGAATTTTACGCTAACATGGAACATTTGGTTGAAATCTCATCCTTCAAAATAATGTTGAAGTACCAAGATACTAAGAAATGAAAAGCCTACCTTCCATTAGTGTGCTGTGGATAATTATTTCAATTGAACGCACTACAGATGGAAAAATATCATGCTTCAAAGTCAGTGTAAAGTAGCAAAAAGGACCAGAACTTAGTACTTTCGAGTAAATTTTTGGGCACTAAATTTGAGTTATAAGGTAAATCCAAAAGTAGAAGTCATTACCAACACGATACGGTGCGGACTGGATTATATTAGGACATTTTAAACATAATCGATCATCATATAATTCGCAATGAAAACCTCTACTTCAGCACTTTATCGTCCGAAGTTCTCGCAGATTATTCTATCTTTGACATCGCCCCCCAGCAAATTTATTGAAAGATTGGCCTTTCTCATGTTTACTTTTTGCAAAACTGAGCTATTTTGGTAGAAACTCGTGGTCCCTGGATATGATCTCGGGCAATGTTTACAACATGGTTTCGGTTTCGTGGCACTGTGACAAATTTGACTACATTTATCCACCTATATTTTATAATATGAAACATTTATTCGTGATATAATTATCTTTTGCGATATTATGGAATCCAAAGAGTTCGTTTTTTATAAAGCCGTTATTTATACTTAGTTTTAGAGTAATAAATAGCTCAATGAAATTCGCATGTTTTCTGGAGTAGAAATATGCATGAAATCACGTCTCAAAATTGGTTGAGATCACATCACGGGACCATCACTTTCTACCTAAAAAGCTCAGTTTTGCAAAAAGTAAACATGGAAAAAGCCATATATTTAATAAATTTGCTGGGGGGCGCTGTCAAAAGTATAAAATTTCTAGAATGAAAAACGGGAATATCGGACGCAAAAGTGCTGAAGTTGAAGTAAACATGGCGAATTATTTGACGATCGATTGTGTTTAAATTTCCTAATATGATCCAATCCAAGCAGTATCGTGTTGGCAAAGACTTCTACTGTTAGGTTTGTATTATATTTTAATGTTGCGCTCAAACATTTACTCGAAAGTGCGAAGTTTTGATCCAACTTCTCACTTTGAACTGACTTTGATACATGATATTTTTCCATCTGTAGCGTATTCGATTGAAATAATTATCCACAGCACATTAGTGGAAGGTAAACTCTTTATGCCTTAGTTTTTCGGTACAAGGACATTACTTTTAAGGATGAGATTGCAAACCAAATGTTCCATGTCAACGTCAAATCTTTACACTCGACATAGAAAGTTATGCAAATGAATTTTGAGCGTAAAAATACACATACATTCACGAGAGATACAACAGTAACGCTGTCAAACGTCCGTGTCATAAATGGTAGGTTTTCCGAAAACAGCTGAGAATAAACGTGCTGGTCAATTTAGAGCTGGTGTTTCAGTTTGCTTTTGATTGCCACCTGCGCGGGAAGAACTTCACTGTCAATCTTTTTTGTGACATCACAGGGATATACGTCACAATCTAGATATATTTGTATCTTCAGTGAGCGCGAATCATTTTTTATCGGGTCAAAAGTTTTTAGAATACTTTATTACATGAGAACATTTGTAACTTTTTAGAAAAATTGTTTAAACTAGCACTCGTAATGTCAGCTGAAAATACAAACTACGAAAGGTAAGAAGACCTTGAACAAGAAATATTGTAACATGTAGCTGATAATAATGCTTGATCGTCTTGCATGTTTGCAGTGATAAAGGGAACGGCTACAGAACACGACGTCCAAGGCTGTGGAATCCAAACGCTAAAGATGAAAACGATCAAGAAAGACTTCAAACTTTGAAGGTATTGCAACCAGTATATGCTGTATACCTTTTTAAAAAACATACATGTAGCGTTCGGCATTTTTTTAGATTTGAGAAGTAAGAGAACAACCGGCGCCCGGTACGGTATTGCTGGCTTTCATGAATAAGTATTAAAATTGAAATTATTTTACCAAATTTGACATACCATTGCCTTAAAATCTACATTTCAAACAGATTTCCATCATAAGAATCCAAATTATTGAATAATCTGTCATATAAAGCCTCTCAATGTTTTTGCCATGTATGCGCCTTTCTCCTCTTTGCTCTTGTAGTTGTACAAAAATGCGTCATGATATATAAGTTTGCTTGCCCATTGACGCCGCAGCGAATATATAAATTGAACAACTTCATGTCTTTTGAAAGTTTAATTCAAGGCAAAATTCCTAATTCCAATTTTTTGACCTGGACGGCACTTAGATGTGCAACTCCGAGATTCTTGAGACAAGTTGACAGATCCCAATTGTGTAATATAAGGGGCGGACCATTAGAAGTTGGGGGAGGGGGGGTGGCAATATTTTTGTGTAGGTTATTTTTTTTCGCCGCACGGGTTGTGCAAGATTTTTTTTTCGACCAGAGAGGTCTTGCACGTTTTTTTTTTTTTTACAGAATTTTGTTCTCTGAAATTCAAAGCGAAAACAACTGTTTGTGTTTTGGTTAAACTTTTGAAAAGCCGTTTTTCCGTTTTATTTATTAGTCCGGTACAACGCGCAGATACTTCGCACAGCGATTTTTTTTTTTACTTTCGGGCGATTTGTTCACTTTTTGTCGGGAAAACACACCGAGGTCGATTTTATTTTGGTATATTTTGTATACTGATACAAAGAGCGTAAGTCTAGGATTTTTGTGTTTTTGATGTCTCGGATTTTCGTGTTTTTGATGCCTCAAAGTCTCGGATTTTTGTGTTTTTGATGCCTCAAAGTCTTGGATTTCCGTGTTTTTGATGCCTCAAAGTCTCGGATTTTCGTGTTTTTGATGTCTCAAAGTCTCGGATTTTCGTGTTTTTGATGTCTCAAAGTCTCGGTTTTTTGTGTTTTTGACGTCTTAAAGTCTCCCGGGAGTCTCGGATTTTCGTGCTTTTGATGTCTCGGAGTCTAGAATTTTTAAATACAATAAATGCATGAGCTGATATATTTCTAGGATCTCAGGCTCGGATTTTAAAATTTTAGCATTCGCTACCCCTCAAGGTTCTGCACGTTTTTTTTTTTTAGCTTGGCTCGGTGCAGGATTTTTTTTTTGGGGCGCATTGGCCTTGCACGTTTTTTATTTTGGGAATTGCCACCCCCCCTCCCCCAACTTCTAATGGTCCACCCCTAAAGAAATAGTATTAACATCTTTAAATAAAGTATAGCATTGTAATATATTTATTAATTAATCAGTTATCAATGTATTTACTTTTTGCGAAATGATCTACAACTTTGAAACTTGCTCAATATATGTAGTTTTGAACACTTTACAAGAACATATTATGGTATTTATGAAAGTGGTCTAGGCATATCTTTGATACGTATATATACGTATCAAAGATATGCCTAGACCACTTTCATAAATACCATAATATGTACCGGAAAAGGATTTTTCAAGTTAACAG
Organism: Metridium senile; assembly: GCA_949775045.1. Taxonomy (NCBI): domain Eukaryota; kingdom Metazoa; phylum Cnidaria; class Anthozoa; order Actiniaria; family Metridiidae; genus Metridium; species Metridium senile. The sequence continues at coordinate 18,234,803 of OX459099.1, forward strand.
ATATTTTAATATTTTAGCACTTTTAATGTTGACTATGTAGGTTATATTTAAACTAGACGCAATCTGCGTTAACTTGGGCTCCATTACGATTATGTAATTATTTTCTCGGATTAGCTTGAGATGATTTGAAGCGAAAAATAAGTCACTTTAATGTTTTTGTTTTATTTGTATTTTTGAATGTCGTCCGTTTCCCTTACGGTCCGTCGTTCCCCCAGTCCGTGATCCGCTGACAAGTCTTCTTTTTACCTGGTTCGATCTCACGGTTCGTGCGTTCAAAGAGTGTGTAAGAAACAGTGTTATTTTAATAAAAGTTGTTCTTGCAAAATAAACGTCAGAAAAAGCAAAATAGATAGTCATTGAAGCAATTGGTGTTATATTTGAGGCGATTTGGGCTGTTGGGTGTAGTTTTCAGAGAGGCCGTTTCAGCTGTTTATATAGTTGTTGTTGTCGAGCTCGACCTGAAGAAATATTACTTTCATCTACATATACATAGATCGTTAATGTGCCGGGGCTTTTTGAGGCATTTACTAGACGACACACTGATGCTGGTTTCAGTATTTATTTGACAGGTATATAATCTGAAGCTTGATATACAAATCGAGCATTAGAAACAAATCGACTGGTAAATGCTTACATAATAAAGAAAATCACTAGAAACTTTACAAAACAATGCCGAGATTATCTACTTACATTTTTCCAGCAACAGTTCTCTATAATGTCCTTTAAACTACATAATTTTCTCGATTTAAACAGTAACTTAACTTACAGCGCAACGCGTAAAAGTATGGTCACTGATAATGTATTCGCATACTTCTGTCTCGCCATCGATCCAATCAGCGTTGTAGGATTGTGTTATCTTGTCGCTGATTGGATCGATTGCGAGACAGAAGTATGCGAATACATTATCAGTGGCCATACTTTTACGCGTTGCGCTGTAACTCATGTTTATATAAAAAGCACATGGCATAAGTTCTGTGTGTACGCATGCGTAACTACACAGGGAACCCAAAGTTCAAACAATATCCACAGGAAGACCAAAACAGACCGAAACAGTTAAGTTGAACTGCTAGATAATAGAGTAAAGCGATTTTTAAAACTTAAAAGTTTGGCGAATAAGTTTGTTGTTCTGTGCAAGAAGCTAAGAGCTCGGCAATCGCCAGTTTCAATCGCTGATCTACGAATTAATAGTAGTCAATAAAATTAAACTATTGACAGATAAACTGGTTATTTTAATCAAAAATATAAAAGAAATAATTACAATAAGCAATATATTTACCCTACAACATCACTAAACTATTATACTGTTGTTGTCTTCACTTCTAGTGTGTATCGTACTCTCTAATTAAGAATGCTTACCGGCAATACTGTTAAATATCCAGTAGTAACAGCTTCGTTGAAACCGGTTGTGAATCCATTCCATACGGCATGAAAGGATGGATAAAAAGTAGCTTCTGTTTATAGCAGGGAAGATATCTCGATAAATTTGATCATAATAAGTTAGTTCGCTCGTAAATTGCATGATCTTTAGTAAAATTCACAGTGACCATTTCCGAAAACATTCGACATAAACTTATGTGTAATTCTACTGCGAATCGTGTGGCGTGAGCACATGAGTATTCGCGATTACTTCGATCGAGAAATCATTCCTGCAGAATTCCTGCGAATCAAATATCCATGTGCTCGAAGTACGCTGACCGAGATCTTGGGGCTCAAAAGTTTACACTGACGGTCTAGTGAGTGAGTGAGCGAGTGAGTGAGTGACACTTCCGGTTCAAAAGCCCCATCCCAATAGCTCGAGGATCTTCAATCCACGAGTTAAAAATGTAGTCATTTTACCGTATATATATCCGTGGGACATCTGAGAAACTACAAACAGTTCTTAAGCAGCATAATTTACAAGTAGCACACCGGCCTATGGTCAAGATTAACAACATGTTGCGCCCAAAGCAAACCAGAGATCGTTTATGCAAGAAAGGCGTGGTATATAAAATCGACTGCCACAATTGTGATTTTGCATATTACGGCCAGACAGAAAGATCTTTAACAACAAGAATAAAGGAACATAAGAGAGCCGTCTGTAATGCTACCTCTGTATCTAAAGTGGCTGAACACTCCAATTCTGAACAGGCCATGAGATTAATGGATGTTAAAATCATCGACAACGAGAAAAACAACCACCAACGATTATTTCTGGAAGCTTGGTACTCATTGAAAGACCCCATGTCAAAAAATGACAGTATCAAGATTCCAGAAATATATCGAACTCTCGTCAATGATCCGAGCGCGAGCATGCACCAGCGCGCGCATGCACAACATTCAAATGCGCGTACCACAACCACAACCACATGTACAATCGCCATTTACTGATGAAGGTCCGTGATAATGGACCGAAACGTCTATTCTTCTAAAGTTTCCAAGTCAGAGACAAACGTAAAAAATTGATAATATTGGTAATAAGTGGTGGGTGGCCTATTGTTCTCATAGCAATAATAAGGAATAAATAATTAACTTAATTACTTTCATTTAAGACAACTTTTTCATTTTTTGTATTATGAAACATAACAAAAAAAATGTAAAAAATACAGCTATTTTAAAAAACGTTGAATACTGAATAGTGCATTCCAAGACCAAAGGGCATTGTGGGTCTCATTTATTCGTGATAAATAATACATATACAACGATATGAACTCCCCATAACAAGCTCGTATATTGTTTTAAATGGAATGCACTAAGAATAAAATAACTAACTATTATTTATTTTACTTTAAACAATATTACATGACCCAAGATGCATTTCGGTCTTGCAATGCACTATTCAGTATTCTACGTTTTTTGAAAAAGCTGTATATAAAAAAACGGATAAAAACTGAAACAAATTAAGATCTAAAAATTGAATTTAAAAATAAGAATGAAGTAAAATAAATATTTTAGCCGGCAGTTGCTAAAAATCCTTTGTAAGACACGTTTATAAATTTAATTCAAATTTTTTTTTTTTATTTCATATACATTATTTCGTAATGACTATAGCCATTACTAGTCAGTGTCTAGTGTATTTACTTACACATTACTCAAGGTTAGGTAAATTAGAATCAAAATTTTCAACCGGTTTCTCTAAGTTGATGCGTATTCAGGATAAAATTATACAATGTTGAATTCATGCCCAATTAATCGATCGACCTTACTCTTGCTACATACCAACCCTTTACTTGTTCGAGTAGCGGTGTAGTAGTGCGTTTCGGCAGTTATTAATTTCTAAAATGTTAGGGTTTTTCAGTTGGTTGAGCACTTCCACCATGTGCATGTCAGTTAAACTTTAATTTAAAGTCCCGAAAAAAGTTGTTTTCCTTCCATATTTTTGATGTAGCTAGGGAAGTAATCTTATGTAAATGAACTTTTAATCATGAGCGATAGGTTACATGAAGTAATTCGCGAACCGAAGACATAAGTTGCTTTAAAACTAATATAGAACATATAAAAAGTATGAGTAAATGAACTATTTACCTGTAGCTTGGCGTTATTCCCAGATACCCTATTCCAGACAAAAACCTTACCCTACCCCAGAAAAATTGTAAAAAATCGTGCATGTGCATGTGCATGTGCATGTCAGTTAAACTTTAAATTAAAGTCCCGAAAAAAGTTGTTTTCCTTCCATATTTTTGATGTAGCTAGGGAAGTAATCTTATGTAAATGCACTTTTAATCATGAGCGATAGGTTACATGAAGTAATTCGCGAACCGAAGACATAAGTTGCTTTAAAACTAATATAGAACATATAAAAAGTATGAGTAAATGAACTATTTACCTGTAGCTTGGCGTTATTCCCAGATACCCTATTCCAGACAAAAACCTTACCCTACCCCAGAAAAATTGTAAAAAATGATACCCTACCCCAGACCTAAAAGCCGAAAACCCATACCCTATCGGGCGGCACATACCCGTATAGCAAATATAGGGGCTGCACGCAAGCTAGCCGGAGTGTAGATATAGCTTCGAGGGGCGAATGTATGACGTAATAGCCTTAAAGTCCGTGAGAGACTAGGCCTGTATAAAATTAAGTTTATTGAAGGCGCCATTTTTAACATACAACTCGAGGACGATAAAAGGAATAAAGTCAAGCTACAGGTAAATAGTTCATTTATACATACTTTTTATATGCTCTATATTAGTTTTAAAGCAAATTATGTCTTCGTTCACGAACTTCATGTATCCTATCGCTCATCATTACCAGAAATCGAAGACATGTGACGTCACCGCATGCTAAAGTTAGATTTGTGGCATTTAAAAATGGCCGCTCAGAATTACTGATAAATGTATGGGCTCAGAAAGAAAATGTCTAATATATTTGCTAAATACCATTGTACTATCGGTGCCGCCTCCCAACTTTTAACTCGAGTATAAGTTCTATTCATTTATGCAAGTTACGTTTGATTTAGTTTTCTCAATATGCAGCACAAAGGAATAATATTATCGAGAAATAATTGCTTTACTTTAGTCTGTATTTCAGCGAAAAATGTGTAATTTACCTTGTGTTCAGCATCACCTGCCATCAATAGTTTACATGGATCTATCTTTGCCGCCTTCTTAAAATGCTTCTGAGATTACGGGCTTTTCAATACTGTTTTAGAAGTCTTTCCAAGTAATACACCAATGACGCAGATTAACAGTAAAAAGTGATGATTTTTTAGTTTTAAAAATTTCCATTTTACACCAAAATATCATAAAAAATGAACGATAAATCCTGTAAAGAAGCTTGTTTCGATCGTCGAGTCGATTGCAATGTTTACAGCTTAGTAGCCTGGTGATTTTACGTGTAATTCCGCTGTTTAAAGAATCCGAAGGCTTCTTAAGCGGGAAATTCAAAATTCAAAGTTCATAAGAATGGGCTTCCTGTGTCCTTTTGAAATTTTCTAAGTGACCTAATTCGTTCGAATTATTCTATGCCGAGCGTAAGCGGGCGCTTCAATTTTAAATATATCAACTGCACCAGACGCGCTTGGTACTTCTAAACAAACTTATAATAGTTTGGTTTTGATAAATTGATTTATTTCGATAGAAATTCGAGGATAATTCTGGACTGCCAGTAGACCGCTGGTCATAATATCGCGGACGTAAAATGTCTTAGATTTCTGGTAATGGTTTCAATTGAAGGTTTCTGTTGCACAACCACCTATTGCTAGCAGTGACATCTACTTGCCTGAAAACAGACCACAGATCGTGATCACTAATGCCATCAATCGTAAGTAACTTGATTTGATAGAAAATTGAGACGAAGTTTTGCTACTCATGATCAACAGTATTGTCATATACCTTATTGTGATAGATGTTATTATTAAAAAAAAAAAAAAATTCAATTTGTCCAGAGGTAATCGTATTCACTAGAAGTTGTTCAGAATATCCTCGCTGTTCTGTACAGGCCTGCAAATGATCCCAGGCCCGCAAATGAACCCAGGGCAGATAAAACAAAATACGGAATCTGGCACCGAACTAAATCATAAAAAAATCATGACAATAAAATTATCTATACTGCTACTATATATGATACATTATTGTTAATATTCAGTTATGAAATATTTACACAAAAATAAGCAACCAAGTGAGGGCTACCGGTTTATAAGTGTTTATTAAAAAACGAGTGAGTAAAAATGATATCAGGCTCTAAACATGTAATAATTTAATACAACTCAATATAATTAATAACCGATATAGCCATATATGTGCTATATTAAATATATCATTTTAAATTCCGTTCTTTAATGTGTCGAACTGTATCAAAAAGAACTTGGTTCGTTATACTTTACTGAAATTATATCCACTTATTTGACGTAATTGTTTATTTTTACTATCGTCATTTTGGGGAATAAATACGCGACGAAAGAATAAAGCAATGTAAAGTAGCTAGTTCTAAGCATAAGAATATTTCCTTTTCCATTGTCTTTTGTTCTAACAACAAAAACAAAACAACAACAAAACAACAACTTGGCCCCTCCCCCACACCTGAAATATGTAAGAGATAAATACCGAGAACGGAGGCAATAAGCCGAGGGCTTTATAGGCTTATTGCCGACGTTCGAGGTATTTATCTGACTTATTACATGATTTACAGAGGTTTTCCAAAAAGGCCTTGTATTTTTAAATTTTGTATGCAACATTTGGGTTTTTACGCCATATACTTTTATCGATGCAAGTCGTTTTCAAGACGACAAATATATTCTTCAGAAGATTCTTGAATTGTTTGTTTTTATTTTTAGTGCATGACTTATTACATGATTGAATAGGTTTTCACACAACTTCATGTCCCAAAGGGCATCATCAAGCTGATTATTGTTTTGGTTTCCCATGAGAATACAATCCAAACAATGCATGGGCGTTTAGTTTTGTTGTACACTACAATACTAATGAACTGTAACGAACAAATGAATACGTTTTCTTCTCACCAACTGACATCGATCGGACAGTTAGCATAAAGTGTTAGGGTCAGGATTTGTATGCAAAGGGTTCGGGGTTCGATCCTCGAAAGGGTCACTCTATCACTGAAATGATTTTTTATCCGTTAAAGAGGGTCCTGAAGGGGGGTATCCAATCCCAATTCCCAATCAATTTTTTATCAAAATCCCAATTACCACAGGAAGCCCAAACATTAACCACAGGAAGCCCAAATTGAATACTAACCACAGGAAGCCCAAGATAGTTCGATTTTCTCTTCTAGTCTACTAAAACGACGTAAAATGTTGCAAATTACTCAATTTAAAACATTATTTTAGCATCTAAAGAGAAAACGAATGGACAAGAAATAGTCAAATCCTATGGATAAATCCCAATCCCAATGGACAAATCCCAATCCCAATGGGCAAATCCCAATTCCCAGCCTCGAAAAAAGGCAAATCCCAATTCCCAATTTACCCCTTCAGGACCCTCGTTAAATGTTCGCAACTTGAAAATTTCTAAGTTTAACGTTACATATAAAGTTGAAAAAGAACGGAAATGACAATTTAAGGATAATATAGGGATTAGGTCATTGGTATTCAAGGGCAATATACATTAGTATTCAAGGGCAATATACATTAGTATTCAAGGGCAATATATAGATATTGCCCTCAAATGGGGGCAATATCTGTATAAAGCCCTTGAATTGATAATGAACAGGGTAATACGCGATATAAAGCCCTAAAAGTAACAATGAAAACCGATGTAATCATGTAATAAGGCTCGAATAGAAAGCTATTTTTGATTTTTATAACGAAAAAAATAAAAGCGACTTTCTTTATCCACAAGAAAAATATTCTTCCACTAACCAAATACGTATTTTGCATTTTGTGTTTAGAAGTGGTCTGATGACGTCAGGTCGTGGTCGTCGAGCACGTTGCGTTCTTATCCCAGCTATCAAAACAACAAATTAGACACAGAAAGAATGGTTTTACCATTTAAATTTGAGCATTATGTAATTAAGTGTGGGGGAGGTGGCAAGTTAATTGTTGTTTTGTTGTTGTTTTGTTTTTGTTGTTAGAACAAAAGACAATGGTAACAAATTTCAGACTGTACTAGTTAGCGCCGGCGTAAAATGTTTCAAAAGGAAATATTCTTATGCTTAGAACTAGTAGCCTGCGTACAGACGGTTTAATTATTTAAACCGGCTGTACGCAGGCTAAGAACTAGCTACTTTACATTGCTTTATTCTTTCGTCGCGTATTTATTCCCCAAAATGACGATAGTAAAAATAAACAATTACGTCAAATAAGTGGATATAATTTCAGTAAAGTATAACGAACCAAGTTTTCTTTGATAAAGCTCAACACATTAAAGAACGGAATTTAAAATGATATATTTAATATAGCACATATATGGCTATATCGGTTATTAATTATATTGAGTTGTATTAAATTATTACATGTTTAGAGCCTGATGTCATTCTTACTCACTCGTTTTTTGTATCATATCACGAACGAGCGTTTTTTAATAAACATTTATAAACCGGTAGCCCTCACTTGGTTGCTTATTTTTGTGTAATTATTTCATAACTGAATATTAACAATAATGTATCATATATAGTAGCAGTATAGATAATTTTATTATCAAGATTTTTGATGATTTAGTTCGGTGCCAGATTCCGTATTTTGTTTTATCTGCCCTGGGTTCATTTGCGGGCCTGGGATCATTTGCGGGCCGGCTATGGGTTCATTTGCGGGTCTGGGATCATTTGCGGGCCTGGGTTCATTTGCGGGCCTGTACAGTTCTCAAAATTTGCAACTTGCGTGACCTTACGTGAGGTCACGTGACCTTATCTCCCTTAAATCAAATATCTTTGTCATAAAATAAGCCTCAAAATGGAAAAAAATCCTTGATATAAGTTTAAAATACACAATGTTTAGGAGAATGTGCATTAAAATAATATAAGTTCGTTTGGAAAATGTGTTGGATGACAAGCTAGTGCCATCCTAGGCGTTTCCCAAACGAATCTTCAGAAAACATCCAATTGTAAAATTACCGCAATTTCTTCTGCCATCCATATTACGAGCATATTTGCACTTTTATTGAGGTGCTCTTTCCATTACTTAAATCGCGCACTCTGATTGGTTCGAGAACTTTGAACTTCGGTTGCCCGAACAATCAAAACGGCTAAATTAAAAGACGGCAACCAGGGGTACAACGAAACATTACAAACGCAAAAGCACTAGCTATAATGATGATTGCAAAGTATACGCAATGTAGCATAAAAAATGTAGTTGAAATATATTACAAAATGTAGCTAATAAGCACATAATGTATTCATTGTACTTTCAGCGGATGATCTTCCTCAATGTAGACCCAAATCTGAATGTCAAGACACTCACCCTGCAGGTAGGTAATGCAAACAATAATACACATTTTTTAAAACACCTTGTCAACCATGAAGTTAAACGCCTAGCAGGAATCATGGGTAATCATGGGACTGCAGGTAATCATGGGTAACGGATATCTATTCACCAGAATGTGGTGATTTTATGACAACCAGTGCTTGCAGTGTTGATGCATTTTTATACGGCTGACTATAACTAGCTTGTATGCTTTATAAAATTCTCTTCACATGTGACAAAGTTGCTTGGATAAAGAGTATCAAATATGTTAGTTAACATTGAAAAAAGACGCACACTCCGATGATGATTATCATTATCTTTATTTTTATAACCGTGAGTATCGTCATCTCTTTAGAATGTGTTCATGTCACGGACACGGACAGCTTCAACCAGCGACAGAATATTTTACACGACAAATGGAACAACCATGACATCAAAGTCTTCACCGACAAGTATGTTAATAACTACCTATTTAGGCTAGGCCTTACGTAAGGTGCTTACGTGAAGTAAAGTGCTGCGTTAACATAAAGAGATTGCCTAAGGTGTTAACGTGAGGGGCATATGCAAGACGCAAACACATGTACAATGGCTTTATCGGAGAGTTTAGCGCATTGTCAGTCTGACATATATAGGACGTTATCGCTTTGTGCCGACACAAACACAAGGGCTTTATCGGAGAGTTTAGCGCATTGTCAGGTTTACATATAAAGGACGTTAACGCTTTATGCTGACGTTTATAAGGAATCAAGGAATAAATGGAGTAATTTGCAAACATTGCTTATGTTAAACGCTTTATATGTAATTTAATAATAGAGGGCTAGTCTGCATTATGTTTGTAATAGGAACGGCGGAACTCGAGAATAGCGTATTTCACAACGTCTCAAATGCAACGCAATTTTCAATTTTTAAAGTGCACATTGCAGCTACTTGTGCGTACTATCGTACATCTATGAGAAATTAGTATTAGTATGCATTAGCATGAGTTAGTCACTGAGGTCTCACTGAGGGTGATTCATATTGGCAGGGATTGTTACGTTATCAGTAGCTCTTTAATTTACTTCCCTCTGCAATCCAGGTTGCGTGCACGATGGGTCACGATGCGTAACAGAATTAGTATTTCATGAAACCAAGCGAAAACAAATGAATTCCGCATTTGTGTTTTAGGTATCAACATCTTGAAAGCAACAAAGACAAAAAGTTTGATCTCATTGCCAAGGCTCTTCCAAACAAGGTATGCCGCAGTACGTTATGATTCGCCCATTGAAACTGAAAAAGTCTTTTACGTATACGCAGCCGAAGTTTGCGCCCTCGCGCAACGTTTACAGACACAAACTGTACTATCATAAACTTGGTCTTCTGAAATTTCCTGATATAGTCAAATTACATACCTGTTATTCTACAATCATCTCTGTGATGATAAGCCTATAAATTCAGATATATCTCAGGTTTCTGAGCTGCATAATTATAACACACGAAGTAAATCTTCTGAAACTGAAATTATTTATACCACCTTTCAAAACAAACCTAAGGAAATTCTGTCCAACTATCATTGGAAAATATTTTTGGAATGATATACCTCTTTACATCTCAATAGAAAAAATCTAAAAAATTATCTAAATCAATACTAAGATTACTCTCAATATGTTTATAAATTACTTTACAAATACCTATTGTAATTATTCGTATATATATACAATTATTTTTCTGTTCTTTGTTTTACGTATGTTCATTTATATTTAAACTTAAGAATAGCTATATATTAATTATTTTGTCTTTATGTTATCTATAAATTAGATTTATCTATATATATTCTTGTTACCATTATCTATAAACGTTATGTATAAATTAGATTTATCTACATATATAATTTTGTAAACATTGAAGGAGATAAATCAATAAATAAAATAAAACTGCAGCTAGTAGCGTAAGCTGATAAATGCTGACATATGACAAAAGAAAACCATATAATTATTATATTTTTGCGCTTGAAGCTTAATATTTGCATTTGAGCTTGCACAAACTTGTCTTCTTCATACTATGTACATTACCACTGATCATTGCGTTGCTGCATTAATATGCAATCTGTATATATGAATAAGCAACAAGAACAACCTTTTTTAAGATGTGGTTAAAAACCCATAGTCACTTACAGGCATGCTTTGCGTTGTTCATTTTAATTTGAGTGTTGATTCGTGTATTACGAGAAAACAAATAAAACAAAACAATTTAGTAAGAGCGTAGATACCCACTCACATCGTAAACAATATCAAAGTATTTCTTGGTCCACGTCTTTCGCGCGTTGCATGCTGGTAAGTAACAATGGGTCTTTAACGTACCTGCTAAAAGAAACGCTTTTTGAAATTCATCCAACAGACCTCAGCTGACTGTAGGGAATTCTACTACATGTATAAACACATCCTGCCATTCAAGGAGCCAGAGGTAAGCTAAAGAATGCAAATTAACTGATTATGTAGAACAGACCAAATTAGAAAAAACCTGGCCGCATGACTGGTTGGTGCGGGTCATTCAAATCAACTGGGTAAAAATTGATTATTAAAATATATTTCAGGGAATGACGGAGTAATGTCTTTTTCACATTTAGAGAACTCCTGAACACTTTTAACGTGCGAATCGCCGTACCGTATAGTCACTTACAAAAAACTTTTGATGAATGTTTGACATTATTTTGACATTTTTTCCATCTCAATCGGACCAATCAGGTACAAGTTCATATCGAAAGGCGGAGTTTATATCGAGAGGCAGAAACTTTAGATACTTTGATGTATGTAATTGGTCCGATTGAGATGAAAAAATGTCAAAATAATGTCAAAAATTTATCAAAGGTTTTTGTAAGTGACTACGGTACGGCGAGTCGCATACTAAATATACTCTGAATTGAGGCTATCTCATGTGCAAATGGCCTTACAGTGTACAGCGGTGCTAGATAACATGACATTGGTCTATTAACTGATCTTATTGATTTATTGATATCATGCAGAGAGTACGTAAACAGAAAATCAAGGAAAAAAAGAAGTCGCTACTCCAGCTTAAAGAGCCTTGTACAAGTCGCTTGAGATCGGGAAGTGTGCCATCCGACATATTCTGCGTGAAAACAACTCTTAACAAGGTGAGTCAAACCTTTAATATTTAGCTCTGTTGTGAATACACCATTTCAAAATTCTCATACTACAATCTTAGTCTTGATAGCGTGTAATATATTCTTTAGAATTTGACTATAGCCCGTGGAAATTGATAGTGTTTTAATTATAATTCGAATTGTTCCATTACCACTGGCTGTAGTCAAATTCTAAAGTGCTATCGAAACTGTCGCTATCGATCTTCGTTTCAATAGCAGGGGTTTTTTTCCATTTTATGTTATTATGTGTTTTCTCTTAACGGTTAAACACTGCCCATACCACGCCCTTTTAAAAGAAATATCGATCGCGACATCTATATATAGATCTCTTAGGGGTGTTTTTGACAATTCTCGACGCGACGAGTATATCCGAGCCCTTTAACACTGAGTCTTCCCAACTCTCTAGGGTTATTTATTGCATTTGTGAATCAAACTGATTTTGTCCGTATTTTATTCTATAGAAGCGTACTTCATCTGACAGCAGTACCAACAAGCGACCTGTTGTTGTCAGTCACAGTCAAAGTGCAACTTTATTGACAAACCTACAAAAGACAGAAAAATGTGCCACTGCAAATACATCCCCTAGCCCCGACCTAACCAACCTTTTTCTTCTGGCCGACGTATGCATTAAACTCCCAAAGCTTGAATGCAAGCTAAATGTACATACTACCACGCTTTTCACCCAGCAATGCAACGATCGACAGCAAAGTGTGCAGGGAAAACCTCTGGATGAATGCATGGTAGATGATAAGTTAAGCAATAGAAAGAGCAGTTTGAAGAGAAGACGACCTAGAGAAGAAGATGTCGTTGATGCAACGCGTAACGGTCGAGCTATCAAACGACCGAAAAGAATGAACTTGTGAAAATATCAACATTTGAATGTTTTTTAATTATAATGATGAGTAAAATAGAAGTAATGATTTAGAAGCTATCACATGATAAAAAAACTTAGACTTTTGAAGCTGTGACTACCTAGTCTACACTTGCCACGCGCGAATTCCGCTACTTTAATAAAGTATATAAATAAAATATGGAAGGTTCTTTTTCATCACTGGCTTACACTAATCTAGCGTGAGAAAACAAGACGTTGTTTCGCTCCTCGTCCCCCCGCGAAACAGTTTCGCGGGGGGACGAGGAGCGAAACAACGTCTGTTTTCTCAGGCTAACACTAATCATACTCGTTTTGTCTTTGTTTTTGCTTTTCCTATCCATTATTGTAAAAAAAAAATCAGATGAACTACAGTTGATTCTCTTGTTACGAGAGATGGTCGATTACGAGAATCTTAACACAGGAAGCCCAAGTAATTTGAAACTGACGTCAAAAATTATCAACAAATTAAAAATTACTGCATCTTAACTCTTTATTTGGCATTTTTCCTCCACTCGTCTTTCAATTTCGCTTTTAGCCTGAGATGTTTTAGGCTAACTGTTGGGCTGCCTGTGGTAACTGCGATCATCCTGAGAGCCTGCACTACTGCAATCCAGCGGATAAAGACTAAACTGAACGTATGATTGAACCCAATCTCGAACCCAGAGCCTGCGTTACTCTTGGCCAGCAGTGCCGAGCAACGTATAACTCTGGGGAAACGGAATTATTCTGCTCCAATTTTGGAGTTCCGGTTTTAACATGAAATGCGCATGCTTAGTTAATATTATAATGATCTGTTAGTTTGGGCATCCTGTGTTACTTAGTACGTTATATGACATTCAAAATATTGTTGAGCTAGTAGTATTTTACATATTTACTAAGCCAAAATATAAACATTTTCCTCACTTATAAAACATTTAAAGTTTAGGAAGGTTTTTTAGCGGCCATCAGGATTTATATAATGATATAAAAACGAGTCTAAATCTCCTTCAATTTAGATCGCTTTAACCGTCGATTTATTTATAGTTTTTCAACGGTTATTAGTTTGCTTTCGTGGTACGATTGACCTTTATTAAATAACTGGATGCCAGGAGATGCCAGAGGTCTGAGGATTGTCAATGTTTAGAATAGTTTAAAGGAGTATTCTGTGTGTATTCTAATTTGCTTCGCGACTCGATAATCATCGCTTCGCGGCGATACAATTTCTCGTCGCTTCGCGACTCGCATTTATTCCATAAATGACGATATTATTCTATCTAGTATTAAAAACCGTTGACGTCGTATTAATCGTAAAATTTACATTTTGAATGTACATTTGTTGACATGATGGACCAATCAGAGCTTTTACTTCGTCTGTTTCCGGTCTGACTATTGTATTTTCAAAGGCCAATCACAATAAGCAGAGAATCCCGGTACCCCAGAGTTATACGTTGCTCGGCACTGCTGGCCAAGAGTAACGCAGGCTCTGGGTTCGAGATTGGATTGAACCCACTTCCGTAAACAACGTGTTATTCAATGATAATAATTCCACCACGATCAGATTCACGCCACGAACAGCTTTGAGCAAAGTTCGCTATGTTTTTACAGGCTGTTATTATGGAAAATATTTTAGTTTATCGTCGAAAATGTACCACAATTTTGGCAGTTGCCTTGGTGTTGTTTATTTGTTCTGAGGTCGAAATGTTAGACAATGGTATGGCTCTGACTCCGCCAATGGGCTGGATGGCTTGGGAAAGATTTCGTTGTAACGTTGACTGTAAACGAGATCCCCAAGATTGCATACATGAGACGCTGTTCATGGAAATGGCGGATGAGATGATGTGTGGTGGTTATCTAGAAGCAGGTTATGACCACGTCTGTATTGACGACTGTTGGATGGCTGAAAAAAGGGCACCAGATGGACAACTAGTAGCTGATCCTAAAAGGTTTCCTAAAGGTATAAAAGAACTTGTGAAATATGTACATTCTAAGGGATTAAAGCTGGGAATCTATGCTAACTATGGGAGGTTTACATGTCAGCGGTACCCTGGTAGTATGGGTTTTTTGGAAACAGATATGAAGACCTTTGCCAGCTGGGATGTTGACTACCTTAAGATGGATGGCTGCTACTCCTACCCCCCTGAGGCTGACGTGGGCTATCCAGAGGCCTCTCGGTTGCTGAATGCAACTGGCCACAAGATTATGTTTTCATGTAGTTGGCCATTTTACCATGTTTTTCACCGTTCTAAACCTAACTACACAGAAATCATAAAACATTGTCATCTATGGAGAAATTTTTTGGATATTGAGGATTCATGGCAGTCCGTTACAGGTATAATTGATCACTATGGAGATAATCAGGATGAGTTTGTGTCAATCGCTGGACCAGGACATTGGAATGATCCCGATCAACTTATTATTGGCAACTTTGGATTAAGCCCTGAACAATCCAAGTCTCAATTTGCTATATGGGCGATCCTTGCGTCACCCCTTTTTATGTCTAATGATCTTCGCAAGATTGCACCTTGGGCCAAGGAAATACTTTTGAATACTGAAATCATTGCTGTAAATCAAGACAAGCTTGGAAAACAAGGTAGGAGAGTTTGGAAGGGTACAAGTGGATTAGAAAAGTACACTGAAGTTTGGGCCAGACACTTACATGATGGTTCAGTTGCTGTAGTATTATTCAACCGTCGACATGATGAGCCTGTTTGGATGAAAGGTATTTTCTCTGTGGTGGGATTCAAGTTTCCTAAAGGAAAAGTTAGAGACCTATATGCACACGAAGATAAAGGAGTCTTCAGCCATTCATATACCGCAAGAGTAAATCCAAGTGGAGTAGTGATGGTTAAAATAAGCTTCTTCGAGTGTTCATTCTGGACATCGTGTGTAGCTAACAAGTGTGATGTTAAAAATGAACACTAAAAGGATAAATTCATATCTCCAAGCGTCCATGTATTAATCTGTTTATTATATAACATACAATGTTTTAAATCAAGAAAATATTTTAAAACGTTAAAAAGTAACATAGACACGTGTGATAGATAGAAATATCAACACTGGACACATGTGTGTTGATCAGTGTGCAAAATCCTTATAAAACACTGTATGTTATATAATAAATGACAATATTGGATACAATGTAGTGACTGTAGAAGATATAATCTTTTGATAACTTATTAATGTTAAAGAGCATGAGGCAAGCAGTTTTCATGGATAAAAAATCAAGTAAGCAACAAAGATGGCTAAATGACAAAAGACTGGAAGTCTTATGCTAAATTATTATGTATATAAGGTACATGTAATATAATATTAAATTAAACATTTCATTTGAGTGTTTGCAATAGAGCAGTACTCATTCACCCGTGAAACACTCATTGGTCTATCACTCATTAATGCATCTAATATTCATGAATAATTAACAAGAATTTTGTAAAAAGAAATCACAGTTGTGATTAGATTTGTAAATCTCATACAGATTTGGTCCTGATTTGCACTAGTTTCATCTTGAATTTTATAAAAACACAAAATATAGTTTGGAGTTTTTGAAGTAAACTCGCAGATCATGTTTTATCAGGTTTAAAACTACTTGGCTTGGCCTCGTGGTTTTAAATCCTGATAAAACACTTTTGCTCGTTTACTAAACTATACTTAAAAGAGGTCACATTTATATATGCATGCATTAAATATATTAAGTTAAATTTTGTTATAATTTAATATTGTAAAAATGAAAAAAATATATAAATTATATTCATAACAAAAGGTTCATTAAATGAATGTAAAGTTTACTTATCTAAAATATAGATTATTATTGAAGGCTGGTCAGTCAAACAAAAGCAGCCTCGTTCCCAGGGCCCTCTCCCTTCGCTGTTGGGTGGGGCGGGAAAACAAAGCGAAGGGAGAGGGCCCTGGGAACGAGGTTGAAACAAAAGTTATGCAAATGATTTCAGATATTCTATTCTGCTCTATTCTATTCTATTCTATTCTATTCTATTCTAATCTATTCCATTCCATTCTATTCTATTCAATTCTATTCTATTCTAATCTATTCCATTCCATTCTATTCTATTCTATTCTATTCTATTCTATTCTATTCTAATCTGGCTATTCTATTCTATTCTATTCTATTCTATTCTATTCTATTCTATTCTATTCTATTCCATTCCATTCCATTCCATTCCATTCTATTCTATTCTATTCTATTCTATTCTATTCTATTCTATTCTATTCTATTCTATTCTATTCAGGCAGATCTTGAAATCGTAGACGTACTCAAGGATGTCCTAGTCTTCATGAACTTCAACATCCAGCATAGAAGGACAGGCGTCCTTCCAAAACATACATTTCCTTCTATTTTTAGGCATTTTTATGAGGGTGTATCTTGGTCAGAAAACAACCAAATGCAACCAAACTCAGGAATCTAACATATCTTGATGTACTCTCTTTAACTATGAGGTTTGTTTCTTAATTACATTAATTAGGCAAACTAGTACCCAGTCCTTTTCTCGTTTAGTTACTGGCCAATTGGTCCGATTGAGATGAAAAAATGTCAAAATAATGTCAAACATTCATCAAAAGTTTTTGTAAGTGACTACGGTACGGCGAGTCGCACACTAAATATACTCTGAATTGAGGCTATCTCATGTGCAAATGGCCTTACAGTGTACAGCGGTGTTAGATAACATGACATTGGTCTACTAACTGATCTTATTGATTTATTGATATCATGCAGAGAGTACGTAAACAGAAAATCAAGGAAAAAAAGAAGTCGCTACTCCAGCTTAAAGAGCCTTGTACAAGTCGCTTGAGATCGGGAAGTGTGCCGTCCGACATATTCTGCGTGAAAACCACGCCCACCAAGGTGAGTCAAACCGTTAAGATTTAGCTCTGTTGTGAATACATCTGTTGTGAATACATCAAAATTCTCATACTACAATCTTAGTCTTGATAGCGTGTAATATATTCTTTAGAATTTGACTATAGCCCGTGGAAATTGATAGTGTTTCAATTATAATTCGAATTGTTCCATTACCACTGGCTGTAGTCAAATTCTATCGAAACTGTCGCGATCGATCTTCGTTTCAATAGCAGGGTTTTTTTTTCGTTTTATGTTATTATGTGTTTTCGCTTAAGGGTTAAAAATAGTCCATGCCACTCCCTTTTAAAAGAAATATCGATCGCGACATTTCTTAGGGGTGTTTTTGACAATTCTCGACGCGATGAGTATATCCGAGCCCTTTAATACTGAGTCTCCCCAACTCTCTAGGGTTATTTATTGCATTTGTGAAACAAACTGATTTTGTCCGTATTTTATTCTATAGAAGCGTACTTCATCTGACAGCAGTACCAACAAGCGACCTGTTGTTGTCAGTCACAGTCACAGTGCAACTTTATTGACAAACCTACAAAAGACAGAAAAATGTGCCACTGCAAATACATCACCTAACCTGGACCTAACCAACCTTTTTCTTTTGGCCGACGTATGCATTAAACTCCCAAAGCTTGAATGCAAGCCAAATGTACATACATCCACGCTTTTCACCCAGCAATGCACCGATCGACAGCAAAGTGTGCAGGGAAAACCTCTGGATGAATGCATCGTAGATGATAAGTCAAGCAATAGAAAGAGCAGTTTGAAGAGAAGACGACCTAGAGAAGAAAATGTCGTTGATGCAACGCGTAACGGTAGAGCTATCAAACGAACAAAAAGAATGAACTTGTGAAAATGTCAACATTTGTATGTTTTTTAATTATAATGATGAGTAAAAATAGAAGTAATGATTTAGCAGCACATGATTAAAAACTTAGACTTTTGAAGCTGTGACTGCCTAGTCTACACTTGCCACGCGCGAATTCCGCTACTTTAATAAAGTATACCGATAAATAAAATATGGAGGGTCCGTTTTCATCACTGGCTTACACTAATAATAGAGTACAAATACTAGAGTGAAGACATTTAACCCGTGAAACAAAATCAAATAGTCAAGGTGTAATATTAATAGTCAAATAGACACAGAAGAAAACACTAAAAACATTTTAGTCTAATATCTATTTCTCGGGTTAAATTCACTCTACCCGTGAAACAAGTAGAGTACAAACATTGAAAGTGTGCAACATAAATACCACTAAATACTGCTAAATTATGCTAATTCTATTGTTCTCTATTGTTTAATCAACACTATTTAGTGGTAAATAGTGCAAAGTATTGCACACTTTTAGTGTTTGTACTCTAGTACTAATGAGTACTAAATAGTGCTAATTAAAAAATAGAAAACAATCGAATTAGCATAAAATATCACTATTTAGTACTATTTATGTTTCACGCTTTTAATGTTTGTACTCTACTCGTTTTCTATTTGTTTTTGCTTTTCCATTATTGTAAACAAACTCAGACAGTGAACTACAGTTGATGCTCTTGTTAGCGACCAACCTCGGACCAGGAGAAAAGGTACGTCGCTTACGAGAGAGTGGTCGCTTACGAGAACCTTAACACAGGAAGCCCAAACCATGTGTACGGTAATTTGAAAATGACGTCAAAAATTATCAACGATTTAAAAATTACTGCATCTTAACTCTTTATTTGGCTTTTTTCCTCCACTTATCTTTTCCTTTTAGCCTAAGATGTTTTAGGCTAACTGTTGGGCTGCCTGTGGTAACTGCGATCATCCTAAGAGCCTGCACTACTGCAATCCAGCGGATAAAGACAATAAACTGAACGTATGATTGAACCCACTTCCGCAAACAACGTATTATTCAATGATAATAATTCCACCACGATCAGATTCACGCCACGAACAGCTTTGAGCAAAGTTCGCTATGTTTTTACAGGCTGTTATTATGGAAAATATTTTAGTTTATCGTCGAAAATGTACCACAATTTTGGCAGTTGCCTTGGTGTTGTTTATTTGTTCTGAGGTCGAAATGTTAGACAATGGTATGGCTCTGACTCCGCCAATGGGCTGGATGGCTTGGGAAAGATTTCGTTGTAACGTTGACTGTAAACGAGATCCCCAAGATTGCATACATGAGACGCTGTTCATGGAAATGGCGGATGAGATGATGTGTGGTGGTTATCTAGAAGCAGGTTATGACCACGTCTGTATTGACGACTGTTGGATGGCTGAAAAAAGGGCACCAGATGGACAACTAGTAGCTGATCCTAAAAGGTTTCCTAAAGGTATAAAAGAACTTGTGAAATATGTACATTCTAAGGGATTAAAGCTGGGAATCTATGCTAACTATGGGAGGTTTACATGTCAGCGGTACCCTGGTAGTATGGGATTCTTAGAAACAGATATGAAGACCTTTGCCAGCTGGGATGTTGACTACCTTAAGATGGATGGCTGCTACTCCTACCCCCCTGAGGCTGACGTGGGCTATCCAGAGGCCTCTCGGTTGCTGAATGCAACTGGCCACAAGATTATGTTTTCGTGTAGTTGGCCATTTTACCATGTTTTTCACCGTTCTAAACCTAACTACACAGAAATCATAAAACATTGTCATCTATGGAGGAATTTTTTGGATATTGAGGATTCATGGCAGTCAGTTACAGGTATAATTGATCACTATGGAGATAATCAGGATGAGTTTGTGTCAATCGCTGGACCAGGACATTGGAATGATCCCGATCAACTTATTATTGGCAACTTTGGATTAAGCCCTGAACAATCCAAGTCTCAATTTGCAATATGGGCAATCCTTGCTTCACCCCTTTTTATGTCTAATGATCTTCGCAAGATTGCACCTTGGGCCAAGGAAATACTTTTGAATACTGAAATCATTGCTGTAAATCAAGACAAGCTTGGAAAACAAGGTAGGAGAGTTTGGAGGGGTACACGTGGATTAGAAAAGTACACTGAAGTTTGGGCCAGGCACCTACATGATGGTTCAGTTGCTGTAGTATTATTCAATCGTCGACATGATGAGCCTGTTTGGATGAAAGGTATTTTCTCTGTGGTGGGATTCAAGTTTCCTACAGGAAAAGTTAGAGACCTATATGCGCACGAAGATAAAGGAGTCTTCAGACATTCATATACAGCAAGAGTAAATCCAAGTGGAGTAGTGATGTTTAAAATAAGCTCAGCTGTTTAAATGACAATACCAGATACAATGTAGTGACTGTGGAAGATATAATCTTTTTATAACTTATTAAATGTTAAAGAGCATGAGGCAAGCAGTTTTCATGGATAAAAAAATCAAGTAAGCAACAAAGATGACAAAAGACTGTGGACGTCTTATGCTAATATAAGGTACATGTACATATAATAAATATAATATAATTAATATAATTTAATATTAAATTTCATTTGAGTGCTTGCATTAGAGCAGTACTCATTCACTCATGAAACACTCATTGGTCTATCACTCTTTAATGCATCTAATATTCATGAATAATTAACAAGAATTTTGCAAAAAGAAATCACATCAATATCTGTGATTAGTGATATATTTATGCTAATTCTATTGTTTTCATTGTGTAATTAGCACTAATTAATACTACTTGTTTCACAGGTATATTATTTGCACTCTAGAGTACAAACACTAAAAGTGTGCAATACTTTGCACTATTTACCACTAAATAGTGTTGATTAAACAATAGAGAACAAAAGAATTTGCATAATTTAGCAGTATTTAGTGGTATTTATGTTGCACACTTTTAGTATTTGTACTCTATTTAGTACTTAATAGTACTAATTAAACAATAGAAAACAATAGAATTAGCATAAAATATTACTATTTAGTACTATTTATGTTGCATGCTTTCAATGCTTGTACTGTATATCATTTTTAGCTGTTATTTAATAATTATTTGCCAAAGGCGAAATGAATAGAGTGCTTACACTAGAGCACAAACACTTAATCTGTCAAATAAAATCAAAATTCTTACTAACAAATAGTTCTTATTTAGTGGCTATCACTCAACCAGAACAGTCTAAGAAAAGGCAAACACAAAGGAGACAATACTTCACTACAGCTTTACTTGTCTAATATAGTCACTAAGTAAGAACTATTAGACAGTAAAAAAATAGATTTTATTTCACAAATTAAGTGTTTGCGCTCTATGTCCATGAAATAAAATCTAAATAGTTACTTTTTAACTAATAGAAATGGTTTATATTTGGTGACTATTAGTCACTATCACTCAACTGGAACAGCTTTAGTAACAATACACAATGAATAAAGTATCAACTTTCTATGGTCTTGAGTATTTGGTTTCCCTTGTGTATTGTTACTTGTTACTAAAGCTAGCTGTTCCAGTTAATAGTGTAAGCACTCTATCAGTGAATAATAACCGAGACTGAGTCAAGGTTACTATTTATCAATATTCACAGAGCCTGAGGTGGATAATTGTTTTAGAATAAATACAAAAGTGATAATATCAAAAAGTCAACAACAACAAAACAGCCCTTTTCATATTTCTAAAAGCATGTGAAACACTGTAGGTGACTATCAAGAATTAAAAAACTCATTAATGATTCATGAGAAATTGACAAAAGTAACCATGACGAGTGTTTTAAAACCTGATAAAGATTCACCCTAATTTACATAAACTTTAACCTGAATTTTATCTAATACACTTTCATAAATCCTTGATTTTTTTTTTTTACAAAAACACAAAATATATAAGCCGCTCAATAAACTCGCAGATCTTGTTTTATCAGGTCTAAAACCACTCCTGCTCGTTTACTAAACTTAATACAGTGTGAATTTCTCGGCCAATCACTGTGAATGGTTTTCTATAATCACTTTGGTATTTATACTAACACTGATTTAAGTACTATGTGTTTCATGGTTTCACAATTTTTGGTAATAAATATATTTTTATTGACTATTATGTATAGTTTAGTAAACGAGCAGGAGTGTTTTATCAGGATTTAAAACCACAAGGCGAAGCCAAGTGGTTTTAGACCTGATAAAACATGATCTGTGAGTTTATTAAACAGCTTAAAAAACTTCAACCTATATTTTGTGTTTTTGTAAAAAAAAATCAAGGATTTATGAAAGTTTATTAGAGAAAATTCAGGTTAAAGTTGATGTAAATTAGGGTGAATCTTTATCAGGATTTAAAACACATGGTTATGGTCATGGTTACAATTTCTTTTGTAAATTTGGACAAAATAGTCATTAATTATTCATGAATTTTTTAAAGATGCTTAAAAGAGGTCACATTTATATATGCATGCATTAAATATATTAAGTTGAATTTTGTTATAATTTGATATTGTAAAAATGAAAAATATATATAAATTATATGCATAACAAAAGGTTAATTAAATGAATGTAAGGTTAACTTATCTAAAATATTGATTATTAGATTATTATTGAAGGATGGTCAGTCATACAAAAGCAGCCTCGCTCCCAGGGCCCTCTCCCTTCCCTTTTGGGTGGGGTGGAGGGAAAAAGTGAAGGGAGAGGGCTCTGTTCTATTCTATTCAATTCTATTCTATTGTATTCTGCTCTATTCTATTCTATTCTGTTCTGCTCTATTCTATTCAATTCTGTTCTATTCTATTCTATTCTATTCTATTCTATTCTATTCTGTTCTATTCTATTCTAATCTATTCTATTCTATTCTATTCTATTCTATTCTATTCTGTTCTGTTCTGCTCTATTCTGTTCTGTTCTATTCTACTCTATTCTATTCTATTCTATTCTATTCTATTCTATTCTATTCTATTCTATTCTATTCTATTCTATTCTATTCTATTCTATTCTATTCTATTCTATTCTATTCTATTCAATTCTATTCAGGCAGGTCTTGAAATCGTAGAAGTACTCAAGGATGTCTTAGTCTTCATGAACCTCAATATCCAGCATAGAATCATTGGGTAACGCCTAGGAGATTTTTTTTGTGGTCTGATAATGTGGTCTCAATCAATAATGATTGAGATATTGATTTAATAATGAAAATTAAAGGAATTATAAAGTAACGAGGTTTCGGTGTCATCATGAAACCATCATCAGACACAATTCAAGTAAAATAAAATGCTCGGGGGGAGTGGGGGGGGGGGGGGGTACTCCCTTAGAAAATGGATAGGGGTGTTCGCCGGACCTTTTAGGGTCGAAAATAAGACCCTCGCGTACATTTTAGGGTCTCGACCTGGCACCGTACCTTTTGGGGCCAGTATATATACATATTGAAAATTTTTTTAATGTGGTCGTACCTTTTAGGGTCTGAAATCGTCTGAAATCAGTATCTGAGTTAATTTAGGCGTACCTTTCAGGGTCATGTTAAAACCGTCCGTCGAGCACCCCTATCCATTTTCTAAGGGAGTACCCCCCCCCCCCCCCGGGATAAAATGATGTATTTGTATAATTTACTTTACTTGTACCTGTTGATGGTTTCATAAATCGTGACTTTATAATTCCTTTAATTTTCATTATTAAGTGTAAAAACGGCTGCTGTAATTGGGACTCTTGGTTTCTTATATTAATATTATATGCGTTGTTTCTTTTAATCAATCAGTTCAATACAATTATCTTTATTACAAATGATATGATATATACAGTGCATCATTATATAAACTGCTAGCAAATAAGCAATATAAGTTCTACTAACTTTAGCGACAATGAATATTCACAAGTAGACCGATAAACTTGTCTTCACAGTTCCCTGCGCCATCTTGAAAGGTAGCCGGGTCTTTGCATCAAAGCGAGACAAACGTTGAGCTTGCAATGATAGAGACATGTGAACAATTGTCCGGTAAGGTGTTTTATAGGTCTCTATCATTACAAGCTTAACAGTCGTCTCGCTTCGATGCAAAGGCCCGGCTACCTTTCAAGATGGCGCAGGGAACTGTGAAGGGCACTATTTCCACACGGCCGATGGATTTGCTTTAATGAAAAGCACCCCGAATTCAAATAGAGAATGCGCTTATTTAATACATCGCAAATAATTCAATAATTTTAAAGTAATCAATACACCGCTTGTCATAACAAATTGTTGTCTTTTCTAAATACGCACTCCATATGTTACCACAGCAAATATTTGCCATTATATCACCGACACATGCATGTCACCTAAATAGAGTACTGAAGTGAATACGTCACCTATTGTCAGTTGTCAAGGAAACTTGTTCCAAACTAAAATCGATCAACCGTATTTCTTTTGTTCCTCTATAGAAGTGTGTGCTGAAAAGTTACTGTTTGGAACCAGAATCCATGGCAACTGACGTCACACTTTACCACTCTATATGCTATGCGAAATAGGTGGATGTACAGTGACGTATTTTGTTATGGTTTTGCCAACCAACCATTGTTATTAGAACAAAGAACATTTAAAAAAACTATTGTGAAAATGGTTGGCAAATTTGCATCACAATACCAACACTTGTAAACAATACGCTCATGCACTATACAATGAATACTAAAAACAATTCTATTTGATTCCTAGCTATTTTTTTCTTGTTGCTGTTGTAAAGCGCACCGAGAATTCATGTACCCTGGGTTCCAGAGGCTCGAGAGGGGATTGGGGGAGAGAGAGCGGCGGGAGGCGAACGGCGGAGGGGAGAGCCTACGTAGCAAGCAGTTGATGTAATGTATTCATAAAAATATATATACAATGCATCACACGTAATACAATAGATAGAACGACAATAGAATACAATAGATTGTGTGCATACATTACATCAATTGAGTGCTATGTAGGCTCTCCCAACGGCGGAGAGCTCTCTCCCCTCTCCTCCTCTTCCTCTCCCCATTCCCTCTCGAGCCTCTGGAACCCAGGGTAGAATTCATATATAAGAAAGCGATTTTTATTATTATTAATTGACAACAAGAGAAAAATAATGCTTATAGTGTTGTGGTCATTTGGGTTTGTGTAGTCTCAAAATAGCTAGACAGCGGTGGTATTTAGAAAAAGAAAAAAATGCCGAGAACCAGTTTTGCACTCGCTATATCCGTGGACGGTGACTAGCTGTAGCCTCCCCCTGCGATTAGTTGTGTATATTTGAGCATCTTTCACACTTGTAACATGGACGGATTCCATTGTTGGTCCCCCGTCAGGCCGTTAAATCTCGTATTGCACCCTTCGTTCACCTGGGGGTCTGCCGTTTGTAACATGGGTATCGTCTTGTTTTGGTGCCTTTGAGAAAAGAAAATTAGTTAATGTAAGAATTTATATGAAGCTAAGATATCGTTATATAGGCTGCTTTTAGTAATCGGAAAATTGTAGAAACATGTAGCACGTATTGCAAACACAAATACACCTATTTTCAAAATCGTTGTCGCAATCAAAGCTACAGTCCACACTCTGAAGCATGCAAAGGATGTCGGTATTTTCTTCTCTTGTTATCGATTTATTCATATAGCATATTTTTGCTTGTGCGTGTGAGTTGTGTTTTATGACCAGCAACTAGCTGTTGCAGTAGTAGATAATGAAACAGTTTATGTTCATGTTACCGACATTCTTTGCAGGCTTCAAAGTGTAGACCGTACCTACGGCTGCGACAACGATTATTGAAATATAGGTGGTGGGGGAGGGGGGGGGGGGGGGGGGGGGGGGGGGGGCTAGAGTTATTTTTTTTGGATTTTAGTTGAAGATAAAAAGTAAAAAATATATCATAATGAAATAGCTTAGCCCCCATATTATTAGAATACTTTTATTATTTATGACCTTAAAATTAAGTTAAATTAACGTATAACACAACCGCTTTTCAGTTGTAATTTACTTTTAGAGTTCAAAAAGTTGCTGAATAAAGTTGAGTCATATTTCAATAAAGGCGTCTTAGCCTAATATATTGATGATAATGAGAATGAGAATAACATATAACTTTTGTCGTGCATATTGTTTATTTGCAGCCCTCGTAGCGTCATTTGCACCCTCGCTACGCCCGGGCCGCAAATAAACAATATGCCCTCCAAAAGTCATGTTGTTGTCCTATTGTGTTCACCGCTTGGCCGAAACAAGAACGAATGTCAACAACAAATTACTCAAATTGATAAGTATATGGAATCAAAAACTGGCGCAATTTTAATTTGAATAAATATTGTTCTTGACTTGCTAGCCTGTCATACATGTTAAACCTCCATTGTGTTCCTACATGAATACGAGGCTAGACAGTCAAGAACAAAGCAGGTCTCCATATTTCGTATAGGTGTATGGTTTGGTTGGGTTGTAATGAGTGGGGTGCCCGTCCCTTATCAGGGCTATGGTTTGTTGGGTTGTAATAAGTGGGGTGCCCTTCCCTTATCAGCTAGCCTATGGTTTAGTTGGGTTGTAATGAGTGGGGTGCCTCCGTCCCTTATCAGGGCTATGGTTTTGTTGGGTTGTAATAAGTGGGGTGCCCTTCCCTTATCAGCTAGCCTATGGTTTAGTTGGGTTGTAATGAGTAGGGTGCTCGTCCCTTATCAAACCTATGGTTTGATGGGGTTGTAATGAGTGCATGGGTGCCAGTCCCTTATATTTCCGGCCCTTTTGTGTTTTACCGATTGATTGGCCTGTTCATTATTGTCATTAATCGTCTGTGGTTGCGTCTCTGCTTTTGATTCTGTAGGCGATTTGTTATCCGTACTTGTGTATTGTACATGATCTGATGAACGTGCTCTCGAAGACCGGCGGCTACCGCGTGTAGCTTCATCATTCTGTCTGCAACTTAAGAAAACAAATTCAGGCAGTGACACTTGTATATCCACTCCAAAAACGGGCATTTTTCGAAATGCGTTGATCCGACGCTTTTTTGAGTAAAAAGTCAGGGGCGGATCCAGGGGGAGGGGGTGCAGGTGGTGCGCATCCCCCGCCCCTGAGCTCAGACAATCATAAAGCTCGAAAATATGTTTTCTTAAGTTTTTTTGGTATTACGTCATATCCTAATGGTGCACCCCCTGGAAAAAATCCTGGATCCGCCACTGAAAGTCATGAGGTTTTACTCAATATTCTGAGTTATATCTACTCAGTCTTTTTTCGCAGTGTATTTACACGAATTATTTACTCAGTGACAGCAAACTAGAAAACTTTTATGATAGATCAAGGTACCTTTTGCTTATTTTAAAGTAGAAAACTATAGCTAATAGGACACCCAAGACAAGGATTGCTATTATTACTCCTACAACGATACCAATGATTGCACCATCACTCAAACTCGACTTCTTTTCTTCTGCTGCAAGTAAAACACAATAACAACCGTTCCTTATACACCTATTTCAATGAACGTTGTCCATCTGGAATGGTTGCGCTGAGACCGATAGGAATTGTGGGAGTTCATTAAATTTCAAATACATTGTTTTAATCACACTTGAATGGTGCTGAATTACCGATAACAGTATTTCAGAAGTAAACATTAATATTCAAGTGTGATTATAATAGTGCATTTGCAGTTTAACGAGCTCCCACAATTCCTATCGGTCTCAGATCAACCATTCCAGATGGACAACGTTAATTGAAATAGGTGTATACATAAGGAGCAGGTCGATCTCCTAACAGGACCCCCCACAAAACCAAAATATATTGATTATAACCCCTTCAATAATGACAAAAAGTAAAAAAATACACAATCAGTCAGTCGTATTACGAGAAAATAAATCAAACAAAACGCTAAACGATTTAGCTGTAAGAGCGTAAATACCCACTCACATTGTAAAATACACCTATTTCAAAAATCGTTGTCGCAAACAAATCCACAGTCCACACTCTGAAGCCTACAAAGGATGTCGGTATTTCTTCTCTTGTTATCGATTTATCCATAGAATATTTTGGTTGTACGTGTTTGTGTTATATGACCATAACAAGTTGTTGCAGTGGTAGATATAAATACAATTATTATCCAACTAGTCATAGACGAGTAAAAATATCGCAGGAGTAGGACTGGATCGAGTAAAAATATCCAGCGATATTTTTACTCGTCTATGACTAGCCCTCAAGTAAAACAATATTTGCTTTATAAATGAACAAAAACCTTTTGATTGCATAATAAATAACTTATTTAACAGTTTGATATGGCTGGATATTTTACTCGTTAACTTGCATTTTGACTCGCCCGGAGGCTCGTCAAAATACAGCGTTTCACTCGTAAAATATCCAGCCATATCAAACTGTCTAATAAGATATATATATTTCTTTAAAAAAACGTGCAATAAATCATAAATTAACTCCCTGTAACTGACATCCTTTGCAGGGTTCAGTGTGTGGACTGTAGCTTCGGCTGCGACAACGATTTTTGAAATAGGTGCAGTATATATCAAAATGTCTGATTAGCGCTATTCATGGTCCACGAAATTCGGTCTTTCGCGCAGTGCATGATGACATTTTATTAGATCGTTTTTATATTCATAATTGTATTTTAAATTAATTTCATATATTCTAAATAGTAATTTTATAGATTTTAGCCTTTTTTAGTCCATTATTTTATATTGACATATTGTAATTATATAGCTATATTAAGTGATAACGTTTAGTTTATATCATGTATTGCGCATTAGATCATATACGTATGTATTTTGGGCATTATAAGTATTAAATTTATTATCATTATTAGTAAGTGATAATAAGTCTTAAAAATAGTATTTTTTACCTTTACATACTCGTCCTTGATATTCACCAGTGATTTTCAATGACCATGTAGTCGAGCATGCATCAACACACTTGCCACTCCCTTCCATCACATAATTGATACATCTAGAAAACACAAAATTGGGCATTCTTAGAATGTATAGCATATAGCTCAAAGGGACACAGGAAGCCCGACACTACAAACGGCTGCGAGGGAGTTGATTCCTTTGATTGATCGAAAGTAAAGTTTCGAATGTAATTAATGGTGTTGAACCTCGTCTCTCCTGTGGTTACTATACTCAAAATCCTTTCCAGCTTGCAAATATTGTGAACATGGAGTAAGAATTATGGAAACTATATGTTCGCAATTAATGCTAGTATAGAGCATTTGGCGCAAACTTGTGGTGGTGCCACGTGACATTTCTTTTAGTGGTTTGAAATATGTTTTTTTTGGTGGACAATATTATATATTTACACTGATCAGTATATCTTTTCAATATTTACATTCTAAAAATCACATTCACTTCGCTACTTGGTCAATCATGATGGATTTTTTTTTAACTTGGTAATGGTTTCTTATTTTATGAGCAGTAGTAACTTGCTCTCGTTTCTTATTAGTCAGCGGAGTTGCGAATAATGTGCAGCATGTTATGCATCGAGACTCCGCAGACCACCGAATAACTCGGGCTATGATGACATGTTTTTGTTGATTTGGGGGTTATAATGTACACCTAATTGCAAAAACGCAACCTCGTTCCCAGGGCCCTCTCACTCCCTTCGCTTATGGATGATACAGAAAATTTCCCATTTCCCGCGCCCCCACCCAAAAAGGGAGAGGGCCCTGGCAATTGGCAAATACGTTGTCCTTATAACTTTTGCGATTTAGTGTGAAAGGAATTTATAAAAAGACAAAAGCAGCTCAAGCAAGCTGAACTCTTTCTTTTGCCATTCCATGTATAACTAATGTTCTTTTTTCATGTGACAACGTTCTAGCTTGCGATTAGGTATATTTATTTGTATATATAATATATATCCACGCCCTTATGTGAGATTACGTTTTAAACAATTTAAAAACTAGCGTGATATACCCATAATTCCTTGCAGTCCTCCAAGTCATCACAGATTTAATTGATCTTGATTTGCTGTGTAGATCGTTGATGAAATGTTGGCTTGCTAGGTTTTAGTGCGTGTTAGATTTTAGTGTCAAGACACTCACAGTCAGCGGATATTCGTACGTGTTGATGAAAATACTTCTTGAATTTGTTCTTTTCAAAACTGACTGAGACTATTAAATAAAGTTGTTCCATTGAACCCTTGGCCTGGCATTGATTCAAAATAGATACCAAAATAGTATCTCAACTAATGGCTTGAAGCCAGGGTGATGGCTTAGCAATCTGTTCCAGAATAAATCACAATGATTTACTGTCTCGCAAATCAACTATTGCTTGCTATTATTATTATTCATATCGTTAAAAGCGATTACACTTTTGTAAACAAGATAAAAGTATTTGATATTTTAGACAACCAGGAAGTAACAATGTTATTTTGTAACGTGAATATACATGCAAGAATGAAGCTATCATCATAGTAATAAAAAACGTTTTCTGTGATTGGTAGAAGTTCACCTACTGACCTGACTATATCGCTTAGACTTACGTATTCAATTCCTTGTGTTGTCTCGACCAGTACGTTTAAACATTGAATTCAGTACAACATCGAATAACAATCCCTCTTCATCTACTCCGATAGTTCGTCTAATAGTTTCTTTACACTATGACTGATAAAGTCGTCCAGCCAGGTCCATCTTTTAAGTTTACTATCATCCTTGCAATAATGGCTGTTATTTTATGCTGTGAGCAAGTTCGCATTGAGCTGATACTCACGAAACAAGATACAAGAATGGATCAGTTGGAGCACAACTTGGCTTCAAAACACATCAACAACATCAATGACATCCAACCAGAGAATAACTTAAACCAGGAAGTCACGAAGGAGAAGCAGCAAAGTGTAAACAGAATTGTACGCCGAGATACTTCTCTTCATCTCACAAAGATCATCGACCAAAAGATACGCAAAGCAATAACAAACATACAAATGACGAAACAGATTACAGGCCCTCCCGGCCCACAAGGTAAACAAGGACAAAAAGGAAGCAAAGGAGTCCCAGGACAACGTGGTCCAAGGGGATGGCAAGGACGTCAAGGTAAAAGAGGACCATCAGGATTAAAAGGAGACCCGGGACCAAATGGAGATCCAGGAATAAATGGATCACCTGGTCCCCGAGGTATGCCGGGACCAAAAGGAGATCCTGGACAATCAGCAGAATCTCCAACAGTAATGATTTCACCTCCTCACTTGATTGTCAATGAGAGCCAGTCCGCCTTCTTGCATTGTTCTGCAAGTGGTTATCCACGACCTGTCGTTGTGTGGAGTAAAGTACGCGGTTCCTTACCAACCGACAGAACGACAGTTGATGGTAGTGGGAAACTCGAGATTAAGAAAGTCACGCCAGGTGACTCAGGAATCTATCAGTGTAAAGCATCCAACATTCTCGGTAAAACACAAACCAAAGCTACAATCGAGGTAAACTTTCGATCCAGAGTGACCTTGAACAAAGGACCAATTTACATAAAGACAGGAAGTGACATCACGCTGCCTGTATGTCACGTGACAGGGCATCCTAAGCCCAAGGTCACGTGGTCCAGGTCTATTAGTTTATTACCAACCCATCGTACTGTTATCAAGAATGGACAGTTGTCCTTGTTGACATCCAACAAAGATGATTCTGGGACATATTTGTGTAAAGCAGAGAATCTTCTTGGATCTGGCATTGCCTGGTCAGTAGTTGTTGTTGTTGTTGAGCTGCCTGTTTTTACTGTTAAACCACCTGCTTCATTCAATAAGACTGTTGGAGAAACAGCAACACTTGACTGCAGAGCAAAAGGTGACCCTCAGCCAGTCATCAGCTGGAGAAAAGAACATGGCGTTCTTCCTGCTGGTAGAAATGAAATAAAACACGGTTCTTTGATTCTGAGAAACTTGAAAAAAACAGATTCAGGTGTGTATGTGTGTACTGCTACAAGCGCTGGTGTGTCTGATACAAGTAAAAAAGTATCATTATATTTAGGGGCTTTCTATAGAGACTGTTCTGAAATCTATAAGCAAGGAGAGAGACGTAACGGTGTGTACACAGTACAACCTGACGACCAAAGCGCCTTCCAAGTCTACTGTGACATGACAACTGACGGTGGGGGGTGGACAGTGTTCCAAAGAAGAAAAGACGGATCAGCAGACTTTTATCGCAACTGGCAAGACTACAAAACAGGTTTTGGAAACCTGAATGGCGAGTTTTGGTTGGGCAATGACTACATCCAT
This sequence comes from Metridium senile, assembly GCA_949775045.1. Classification (NCBI taxonomy): domain Eukaryota; kingdom Metazoa; phylum Cnidaria; class Anthozoa; order Actiniaria; family Metridiidae; genus Metridium; species Metridium senile. The sequence goes on from OX459099.1 coordinate 18,267,478, forward strand.
CGACTGACAGCAAGAACAGCCGTGACTCTTCGCTTCGACTTGGTGGACTGGGATGGAACCAATGTTCATGCCAAATATTTTAGTTTTAGTGTTGGTGATGAATCAGACAAGTACAGACTGAGGGTAGGCCCTTATTCAGGTAATGCTGGGGACTCGTTAACATATCATAACAACATGGCCTTTAGTACAAAAGACAGAAATAACGACATTGACAGGGATCGTCATTGTGCTATTGCATATACCGGTGCCTGGTGGTATAAAAACTGCTATGAATCTAGTCTAAATGGTAAATATCTTGGAAATATTGAAGACGGCAATGGCATCTGTTGGGATAAATATAAGCGTGACCAATCTTTAAAGTCAACTGAGATGAAACTACGCTAATAAAAAGACAATATACATATTTTTAACCCACTACGATTGACGCCCTCTGATTCAAACAAATGATAGCAGTTTCAAAAGATTTACAAAAGTAAACAGTGACTGATCACAAAATCTATATTGTTTTTATACCAACAAACACTTTATATAGAGAAATAGAAATATCACTAAACGGACAACTTACTACCTATATATAAGATATAAGATAGGTAATGATATAATGAAATGTGACAGTGTAACACCATACGTAACAAATGTTGATCACTTAACTTCACTATCATCAACTATCCTGTACGCTCGGACAAACGGCAAAAACTATCATCGACTATCATGTGAAATTTGAACATGTTCAAACTCTATGATAGTCCATGATAGTCGATGATAGTGCATGATAGTTAGAACTATCATCAACTGTAATGAACTATCATTAATTGCCGTTTGACCGAGGCTTTAGCCCTTCGTCGGCGGAGTAATTTCATTCTATTACCTATCGTTTATATCAAACACCAACTTTCTGCTGACGTCATTCATGCGCTGCGCTATTCAGTTTAGTTGTGATATTTACCTTTTACATTTACTGCCATCAATACACTCATAGCACTTGCCATTTCCACATCGTTCTAAATCAATGAATTATAGAAAACCATTGTTGAGTTATGATTATCCATGTGTGCCGTTTCGACAACCTGCGCAGAAGCCCGGGGGGGGGGGGGGGGGGACTCCGGGGAAAAAGTACCGGGGATGGTAGTCGGAAATTTTCAAAAATACCATTAAAAGATACCGGGAGTCTTTTAAAAAGGGCGTTGCTGGATGAATTTTACCCCCTAAGAGATACCACATTAATTAATAATATTAATATACGTATCAGAAGCAAATATCGATGCGCTCTTCTCTCCTTTTCGACACCCTAAGAGATACCAGAAAATGCTAATTTTCAAAAATTCTCATTTCGCATCCTAAAAGATACCAAATCGCTGTTTTTTACCCCTAAGAGATACGACGAGCATCCCCGGTACTTTTTCCTCCGGAGTCACCAAAATTTGCTAAAATGCGCAACCGCAAGATTTGTAAAAGCGTAAAACTGCAGATATAAATAAAAAAAACGCAAAACCGCACCAAAAATACTACGTGAAACCGCAACACCGCAAACCCTTACTAAAGTTTCGCAAAAGCCGCGGTGTAATTTTTTAAATCGAAGCATTTTCAAAGAAATTTATATTACCGGGTATGCGATGCACGGCAAGCCGTTATCAGTTATCGTCAGTTATCGATCGTTATCGTTAGACACATACATTTCTTTGCAAAAATCATATTCCACAAAAATTCTCAGTTTAAAAAATTCAAAACTTTGTCAATTTAAGGACAACTTTACGAACCTTAGCAATTTTGAGTAAATTGACTTCTTTTCAGTTCCCGTAAAAAAAAAACACGTCTAACTATGATTCTTTTCGGTCGTACCATCACCGTTGACCCTCTGTTTACTCTAACAACCCTTCTGAAATATGTATATGCTTAACTGAATAACACCCTTACTCGATCAGCTTCCTTAGAAACACTGGCGTAGTTTTCTATATGGTCATGACGTATGTGATTGGTATTTATTTACTCAAACGGGACTTGATTTACGGGTGTTTTGACTGTTTTGATCGATGATGTCAACTGAACCGATAATTTATTAATAGATAAAAAAAACTATACGATAATATGCACCTACTTGCAAGAATAATGTCATATGAAAGAAGAACATTAGTAATTTAGTAACAAAGGAATATAAGGAATAACAAAAGAAAGAGTTCAGCTTGAGTGATCTTCTTTTGTCTTTTAATTCATTCCTTTCCCACTAAATTACAAAAGTCAGGAAAACGTTCTTGCAATTAGGTATATATATATATGTATATATTAGACGAGTGTCATTTCGTTACAAAAATATAAACTACACAGTATAATTCTAAAGCTTCATTAATCAAACGACAAATTTTCTTCTCAAATTGTGTTTGTCTCGTTTTCACACCTGACAATTTATCCGTCCTTATGTGCATTGAAAACGGCCATTGAGTAATTATCAGAGTGACTACTCAGTATTTTATGCCTGCAAGCTAAATGAACAATGAACATAACATTCTATATATATTGACCAAAATAGGGAAAAAATAAAACAATGAAATTTTGGTCGATTCAACAAAATCTCCAAACAACAAATTTTCAACAAATTGTTTTCGTCATAAGATAATTTGTAAGACGATTTGTCCGTCATAAGATGATTTGTACGACAATTTGTCCGTCATAAGATGATTTGTACGACGATTTGTCCGTCATAAGATGATTTGTTCGACGATTTGTCCGTCATAAGATTGCTTGTACGACGATTTGTCCGTCATAAGATGATTTGTACGACGATTTGTCCGTCATAAGATGATTTGTACGACGATTTGTCCGTCATAAGATGATTTGTACGACGATTTGTCCGTCATAAGATGATTTGTACTACGATTTGTCGACCGTCATAGGATGATTTGTACGACGATTTGTCCGACATTTTATCTAGTATATATTGACCGAAAAAAATAAAACAAGAAAGAGAAAATAAAATCAAAATGCCATATAATAATATTTTGTTTTCAAGCTACGTGACGGCCAAATGGCTCATCCTTTGAAGGCCGCAAATTTCTAAGATTAAACTTTGCACGAGATAAAAAAAGATTTTTAAAAATAAGAAAAAGAAAATTGGATTCCTATTCCTATTATTTGATATGTGTATATATATATTTTTAATTTTGCTGTTGAACTTATTTGCTGTTTTTTATCAATTAAACGCATCTTAAAAGCTACTTAAATGCATTGAAATACGTGAAAGCGGAGAGTGAAACGACAATAATATTCAGTTTATGATAATTTAAGAAACAGATGTTTTAATGGCTCTTTCCAAACGGAAGTCACAGAGTCAATACCCGTAATAGATGAGAAACTGAAAATGACAGGGACATTATTCGCTTGATAGTACTAGTAGACAAAACTTGGAAATCAAAACACATATATACAGATAACACAGGAACAAAAGTAATATACTTCTAGTACAAAAAGGATTGTTTATACTTTATACAATAAGAGAAAAACTTAAAAGTGTCAACATGAGTTTAATGAAATTAATAAATCATATATCAGTAAATAAATACAGGTATTATTACATGAAAAATTTCACAAATCCTATTTGTTTTGGTTGTGTTTCTGACAATCAAAGCTAGTCGGCGCATTATTATAAAGTTTCTGCGAAGATCAATTAGAAACTTATGCTAATGTCCTTGCTGTTCAGGAGGCCCTTCATTTTAATGACTCTGTCAATGCAAACCGCTTCAGCAACTAAGACTACTCATTCATGCAAATATTGAAAATACATTGTCCGTTTTACTTTCATGTTTAAATTTATCTTGCATGGAAATAAAGTAGTAGTTAGGGTGCTGGGATATATTCTATTAAACTTGTATCTTCAAACAAGACGTATTGTTTTTCCCGACACGATTACAGTGTCGAGTTCTATATTCGAAATATAATAATTATATCGTTGAAAACAATTCCACGGAAAAAAAAAAACACGTCTAGGCCCGGAATGATTGTTAAACGGTACTTTATAAAGGCATAATTTTGGTATTGCATTTACCTATTTACCTGCTAATGAAAAAAACAATTTCAGATATTCTAAAGCGGGCACGCGTATACAACTGGATTAAAGTAATTGAAGTATTCAAACCGTATTAACTTTATAGTGTGAAAAATTGACGCTTGAAAAAGTTTAAAAAACGCTATTTATCTTCAGCTTTTCTAGAACGAAGCGGATTGTTAATCTATTGGCAAAGCTGAAGTATTTTTAGTATGTTGTTTAATTTTAATATCGTATTAAATTGAATTGAATGTGAATGATTTACTTACGATCAATGCAATTTTTTCCCTGTTTTCCGGTCGGTTTTGGAGACTGACTGAGGAAGCCACCATTACAATTGCAAATGTTCTTAACACACATGGAGTTCCATCCGCAAATATCATCATTTGTACAATTTTGGACTGAATATTTACAGGAAAAAAATTAACAAACATATAGCGACATCAGCTGAATTATTAAACACAAGTTATACTTACTTTCAGAATGAATACATCTAAATACTAGTACCAGAATAAAGGAAACTAGAGATAGTCTTGTACACATGTCGGCATCAAGGTTATTTGATTCGAATTCACCTAATTCTCAGCTACAGTCAACTTTTGAATTCATTTTGTCTAGTTTTCCCGGTTCGCTAACTTGTTATTTGAAGTGTGGAAACATATTCAATATTTATAATATATTCAGCTACAACGAGCATAGACAAAAGAAATGATAGATCACCGATATGTCAACAATTACTCATGCTGCGACCAAAGGTAACCCAAGCTAACTTTTAATTTGTGTTGACTTACGGCTTCCGGAGAATATAATGACTTCAATATTATAGGAACGTCCAATGCTTTAGACTTAGAGCGCAATGAAATATCTAAAGACATTTGTTGGTTGGTTGGTTGGTTGGTTGGTTGGTTGGTTGGTTGGTTGGTTGGTTGGTTGGTTGGTTGGTTGGTTGGTTGGTTAATTGGTTGGCTCGTTGGTGCGTTAATTAGTTGGTTGGTTGCTGGGTTAATTGGTTGGTTGGTTGGCTCGTTGGTTTGTTGCTGGGTTACTGGTTGGTTGGTTGGCTCGTTGGTGCGTTAATTGGTTGGTTTGTTGCTGGGTTAATTAGTTGGTTGGTTGGCTCGTTGGTGCGTTAATTGGTTGGTTGGTTTGATTGGTTAGTTGGTTGGCTGCTAGTTAATTTGTTGGTAGTTGGGTTTCAAGTGAGAAGAAGCGAAGCTGTTGAAGGTTTCCAGAAGTGAGACATGGACGTTGTAAGCGCCTAAGAGATACCGAACAAAAACAGAAAAACGAGAAAATCGCTGAAAGCAAAATAATTTCATTTTTTTGCTACCCTATAAGATACCAAAATGCAGAATTTTAGATTGCTACTATAAGTAGAGATGATGATGATGATGATGACAAAATAAAACCCTTTTCTTGAAGTGTAATATTTAAGTTTTGTACAAAATTTTCAGAGATTGCTTAGTAAGCAAATTAAAGGTGATGGACAAATAAAGAAAATATCTTATATTTCAATTAAGCTCTTCAGTTTTCTTGTTGCTGTAGATATTATCATAATTCTCTACGTGATCAGGAACAACATATCGATGTAGTAATTGTTGACTCTATGTACACAATTAGTGGATAGTTGAAGTTCCGCATTTAACCGGAAAAAAGCAATGTTTGATAAATAGGGAAGGGTGTTGACACTGCACCATAGTTTGCAAGACTGCCTACGCACTATGTAGTCCATGATTATTCTGTAACAACTCTTTCAAAGTGTTTGTTCAAGGTGATAGGTCATCCAAGAAATGGAAATAGTTATGTAGGTAGGTAGGTAGTCAAAGCAGTCCGCTATACCGTATCAAAGATACCGTATGCAATCTTGAAAACAATTGCATTACCATATATTGTATTGTAGGTGAGAAATAACAAAAGACTTTGATCAGCGCGTGAGATTTTTTTTCTTTTTTTTAACAGCTTGAGATTGCAACAGAACAATAGGCATATCTTTGATACGACTATGAGGGTATTTTATTGAAAACACCCTATAATTGCTCTGAAATACAACAAGACACCCAACAGCTGCAAAAGAAATGCTAAAATAAGACACATTTATCATAAATTCGTTCAATAGGAAAGGATTTCACTAATCAGGAGTTTGGGCTCCCTGTGCTTTTACTGTAAAACTTCCGACTGTTCGAAGCTATAATTGAAAGTATGTCGACTTTTAAAATAATAAAAAATCAACAATTTTAGCAGAAAGCTATACGTACGATAATAAGAGTTACACAAAAATAAGAAAATCATTTATTATACTAATGCAAACTGTTTTCTTTTTTTATCATAACAATTAGTTCTCTTTAGAAATGTATGTTACATGCAGAAGGGGCCGAAATCTTCATCCTTTACGTAAGCCGATTCGATGCTCCAGCATCATAAAATGTTTTGAATCGTCCCATTTTTCAATTATTATATATTGATATTATTAATATTTTATTTCCAGGTTTAGTATCCGGGAAGTACATTTCTTTACGGGATGTTACGGTCAGGAACTCAAACCCTGTTGATTCCGTCTTCTATTTTCCTTCTTGGTTTGTTTTGTTTTCGTTGCTGTTTTTTGTTTCATGTTTTTTTTATTTTCTTGTACATTTGTGCATGTTTTAGGGTCAAACATCAGGTTCAAACTCACGGCTAAGGAGCCAGTACAGTCCTGTGTATTCCCCGTGTTTTCGTAGGTCGTTGTATAACGAAGCTCTGTCATCTTTAGTCGTTTCACGAGACAAAGCCTTGTAATTCCTTTTCTCTTCGGGGATAGGAAACATTTCAGAAGCTGATGAGATAGTTCCTTCGGACTCTTCGCTGTATTGATATTCTATATCCGCGGTTTTGTTGAGGTTGTGGATGCCATAAATATAAGTGGCTGCGGCATGACTACATTTAGAATGGCTGTGTTGACACTCGCATTGAGCACTCTCAATATTCAAGCAATCGTCAAGATGTATCTATAAAAATAGAATAATATTGTAAGACATTATACTAACAAGAACCGGCTTTCATATACCACAAGGATCTGCGGAAGAAGAAGAAAAGTTAATAGAGAGACTGGTTATGAAACCCGGCAAACTACAAAGGAGGGGCAACTCTTTGTTATGATTTATCACGTGACTCTGAGAGTACACATCCGGTCCCAAAATGCCGGCGAATAATTACAGTAAATGTGTTTGAGTTTTGTATTCTATCGGCAAAAATCGGTCGTTTCTAGATAAAATATTGTTTAAGTTCCCTTGAAAGACATATTGTTGATATACCTTGTAGACTGAATTAATCCGTTTTTGGTGCGTTTTGTCAAGAAAACTAAGGAGAAGTGATGCTCAGAGAGAATGGCTCAATTAACTATGAGAAGAGGGAGAAGAAGAATTAAGAAGAAGTCGAAATAGAGAAGAGTTGCTGTTAAGTTTTGCAAACTTTTAATTACTTCGTGAATTATGGTACTAGTGAATGATTTACATTTTAAAACTCGCGCGTTCGAGCACGTGTAGCAGGATTCATGCAACTAATGTTCGCTTACCGTGACTTTGTATGTTGTATTCCTCGTACTGTCACAGACTTCGCCCTGAATAACACCAGAGGAGTACTTGAAGCTTTCAACATGATCTAAGTGATAATGTTTTTCACCATATTCAATTGATTTATTCTCTCCAGAGAAAAAATCTAAGAGAGAAGAGATTGATAGCGACGCCATGTTGACTCTTGATAACAAAGAAGATTTTGTTGTCATGGCAACGTGACAACACACTTCAATAGTCCCCTTCACAGTTCCCTGCGCCATCTTGAAAGGTAGCCGAGCCTTTGCATCGAAGCGAGACGAACGTTGAGCTTGCAATTAACACCTCGCGGGACAACTATTTACGGGACAGTGCTGTTCCGCATTTAACAGGAAAAAGGAAATGTTTGATAAATAGGGAAGGGTGTTGACACTGTAACATAGTTGTGTTTGCAGTTGCCTACGCTCTCTATTTCATACAAAAATAAACAAGAACCTTTTTTTTACAATAAACTTTTACTTTTTATTTATTGAATCAAATATTAAGTTATATTTGCAAGCCGATTAAAATAGGTATATATTTAAACATTATATATGATTTCTTAAAAAGCCAGGATTTTAAATCCTTCCTAAAAATATAGAAATAGTTTGACTAGACCTGATGTTTATTGGCAAAGCATTCCACATGTACACCACTGGATCAGCAAAAGAGAAAAAAAAACCTTTAACCAGTTCTCTTTACACTCACTATGAACACTTTAAGTTTTCTGATAAATTTCAGCCCAAAAGCCTTGAGCGAATTGATTAGAAATAAGATATATGATGAACACTGACTTAGTGTATTTGAAGTCACTGCTTCATTTTAAGAGGTTTTAAAGCAGTAGAAGGCTCAGAAAATAATAATCTGGAAAAGTTCTTCTTCTCTTGTTAATATCGATATATTTGAGTCATAGCCGGTTCGGATTGTACTTGTTTGTGTTATATTATTATATGACCATAACAAGTCTAATGCTGCAGTGCTAGATGATGAAACTAATTTGTTTCTAAAAACAATGGCGTAAAAATTCCAAATGTTCATATTACCGACATCCTTTGCAGGCTTCAGACGGCGGAGTGACAACGGTTTTAAAATAGTTGTACACCTATTTCAATAAACGTTGTCGCAACCGAAGATACAGTCTACACTCTGCAGCCTGCAAAGAATGTCGGTAACATGAACATAAATCGTTGGTTTATTACACGTTTTGTTTTTTTTCAATAAATATTTGTTTCATCATCTACTACTGCAACAACTAGTTGCTGGTCATATATATAACACAAACACGTACAAGCAAACATATGCTATGAATAAATCGATAACAAGAGAAGTAATACCGACCTACTTTGCAGGCTTCAGAGTGTGGACTGTAGCTTTGATAATTGCGACAATGATTTTAAAATAGTTGTATATTGTTAATGCTGACCTTGTCGCCCTAGTATGTTCGTGTTGCAAGCCACGTCGAGTTATGTCAATATTTTGATGTTGATGTTGAAAATCATGGCGATAGCTTGTCTAGCTTTAGTTTAGTTTAGTGACACACCAAAACAACGCTATGCTAAAACTTTTAATAGTATTTACTGTCTAGGAAAGCTTAAAGCAAACTTGTTGGAAGAATGATCTCGACAAATCGGAATGGACTACATCGAGTCATTTCAAGCCGACACTGCAAAAAAAAAACTTTTGCTGTTGAAGAAGCGGCAAAACAAGGCTTTTCGGAATTCTATATATATTAAAAAAATATATATTTTTGACTTTACTTTTATACTGAAAACTACGTTTACTTTGAGTAATTATAGAAAAATAACAAATCAAAATGGGTATTGAATAAGGTTTTGAGATATGGAAACTAGCACGTATTCTAGCTTTTTTAAGAAGGCATATTTATCATTTAACTTCATCTATCTTTCTCCACAAGAAGTACTCAAAGTAAATGTTGACTCAAAAAAAAGTTGTTTTGTGTTTCTATCAACAGTTACCCCATTTATTTTTAATTTTTTTAAATTTTTATTACAAACTTTACGACCAAAGAGTAGACACAACTAATTTAGTATTGGAATCCACTCCAGGATGTCACCAAGCAAAACAAACAATCATCAAGAAAAAATTCAAATTTATTTTAAGTTAACATGACATCTTTCAAAGTGAAGTAGTAAAATAGCTGAAAGACAACTTAAAGATGTGCTTTTAAAAGCTTTTACCTTTAAGTGACGCAATTAACTTGATCAATGGATATATTAAAGAATTACTCAGCTTATGACATCACATTATTAGCCAATAAACACACAGGATAAGACTTTCATGTGAATGAAATGTTGACTAACTGTCAATGTATACAATAGTTCATTTGAGTAAAGAATTCCAACTTATTATTCATTACATAAGCGTACAGACCCACGCAGATAACTAACAGTGAAACACTGAAGTACTATGAACAGTACAGCCTTGAAAGTGGCGCCCGACAAACCAACTCACGATTCGGCTGACAACAACATGGCGGTACAACACAACTACTGTAGTAGTAGATGCAGCGTTGCGGACAGCAGCTCCGTAAGTAGCTACTACACTAACGATAATTCAAGGTCTTTAAGCCGTGATAGCAGTTTCTCCAGCTATTCTACTAGTAGCACAACGGGCAGCAGTGGCTGTGGATGTGATATCGATTCTCCATTAAGAAAAATCATCGCACGAAGTTCGTCGCGAAAGTACGAGAGACGAGACGTTGGGCAGAAACAGGAAGATAGACCATGTTCCCGTCTACTTAACTCGCGACGAAAACTCTTTGAATTAAGTCCACAGGGCGGTCTTAATTCACGTAACCGATACGACGACTCGGACTTCTACAAAGTGGCATCTTTAGATCTTTTAGATGAAAATGGATTTCCGAAAACGGGCTCAAGTTCCGCCGAACGCTGTAGATCGGAGCCGGAACTTTCGTTGACCAAATCGCTCCTTTCTAGCCCTGAAGGGCTAATCATTTCAACTCCTCATGCAAAAACAACGCCAGTAACAGAAAGAGTTCGTTCATGGTCGGAGTCATACGACGACAGTACGGAGAAAACTGAAGAAGCAAGTAAGCTGACGAAAATAGAAAAACCAAAGCGACGGTTAAACACTTCATTTGATTGGAATTTAGACGAGACTGGAATGAAACGCGTTCTTGAGTTATTAGAGGGGAGCAGAACTAAGGTAAAAATTAAATACAAACAATGACTGGAAACACTCAGAATCGACACAAAAGCAAACACAAAATCAAATATCATTACTAATTAACCAAATTTTACTCCGACGAAGGGCTAAAGCTCGAAACGTCAGTAAAGTCAAGTCAACATTTTTTACGGTGTTACATGTACAAATTTCATTATATTACCTATCATTTATATCAAACACCGACGCAGCCTATACTAGTTTACTCGCTAGTTTCCATTTAGTAATTAACCCAACTGCTAACTGCATGACTATAATACAACCAAAATCAGTGAAAAATCTAATAAATGAATGCAGATACATGAGAATAATATCATTTCCCTTGAAGGGAACGGGTGGTCGGTCCTTGTGATGTAGTGTTTACTAACTAGAAAGCCGCAACCGTGGGGTTCAATTCCCGCCAAGGGCATAAGATATTTTTCTATTGTATCCGGCTGTATTCGGATTTCCACTTATGCACCGGACGCATTTCAGCTCATTAATAAATGATTGCATTACAAAATTAACTGTGTTGAACATGCAAAAACTAGAGTTACAAAAACTCATAATTATATGAAAAAAAAATCAGTAAAACACCAAAGAAAGAAATTTTTTTATTTGTATTTACTCAACATTTCTTGAGAAATAATACACGCACTGATAGCAAATAAATAAAAAAAAATCCGGGCAGAAACCAAGTTAAAAAAAAGCAACTGAATGCGTTTAAAAGAGAGGAAGATTTTAAGAGATTTTTAAGAAAACAAATAAAGAATAGTGTCAATTGAGAAGAGGAAGGGCTAGATAAGCAGACAACGTTTAATGCGCTTATTATAAATTATATTCACTATGCAGAATCTGATTGGCCATGAGTGCATTTTTATTTTCACAATTAGACAACCTAGAAATTATCAAAAGATAACGATTTCCGGCATTTATCGGTGTAGGCTGCGTCTGAAATGCAAAACTGATTCGCCAAAAAATATTCATTATACATTTTCCTTGTTTTCTAGTTCGAAAAAACTTGCGTCCAACGTGAAAATACGCTAAAACAATGTCTTAAACAAATATTAAGTTATTGTGATATGAATTCGAAAAAGATGGTCTTAGCATGTTTGCTTTATTCGTACCCCGACCTCGGCAGATTGCACCTGCTTTGAACTTAACTCAGTGATTATTTTTAATAGCCTGGAACAAGAACCACATCCAATGCAATTTGAATTGTTTGAAATTGAGCAGCAGTTTTGTTTTTCACAGATCCATTTCAGCTTCACACAATACTGAGACGATTAGCTTCGATCACTTTTTTCGAAATTATTCAAATAATGGGCGAGTTGCATTAGTAGTCACGTGATAGGCGGACTCCATAACTCGGTCCCAGTTGGCTCTCTCCATCAGAATAGACATTTTCACGGTTCGAATCGAACAACTTCAGCCTAGCACATAGCGTGTAATATATTATTTACAATTCGACTACAGTCAATGGAATTTTGAAGTGTTTCAATTAGCTTCAATTGTTTGATAAAGTGTACATTCCTCAAATTACCACGAGCTGTAGTCAAATTGTAAAGAATATATTACACGCTATCGAGGCTGAGGTTGTCGACGTGAACCTTGAAAAGGTGTATTTATTTTGTCCATTTGCCAAAGAGCGATATGCGTTGATCTGTCGGAATCAATGTAATTCAATTACTAAATAGAGCAGCAACCTTGACACTACTTTATTTATTTGTATGCTTGTCTGTTTCAAAAAAGGTCGTTGGTGTCACATCTAAATCTGAAAATAGTCCCCTTCACAGTTCCTTGCGCCATCTTGAAAGGTAGCTGGCCGCCTTTGCATCGAAGCGAGACGAACATTGAGCTTGCAATGATAAAGACCTTCCAACACCTTACAGGACAATTATTCGCGTGTCGTTATTCGCGTGTCGTATATCATGGCAAGCTCAACATCTCGCTTAGATGCAAAGGCTCCGTACCTTTTATGATGGCGCAGGAAAATGTAAATGGGACTATTTCCAAAGTCAAAGCAAAGCCACTTACCAGCATGCACCGCGCGAAAGTCTGAATTTCGTGGACCAGGAAAATCACACATTCAGACATTTTGATATATTTCACGATGTAAGTGAGTATTATTTACGCTCTTACTAAATCGTTTAGCGTTTGGTTGTATTTGTTTTCTCATAACACGACTGACTGCAAATGGATTATTACACTCAAATCAAAATAAACAACGCAAGGCATGCCGGTAGGTGACCATGGAACACCGTACGATGTTCTATAATACAATTATAGAAAACATATAATTCGTTTCGGATATACTTCAACCTAACAATGATAATCTGATTTAAGGATAACACATCCAAAAGGGATGAAGACATCGAAAAAAGACTTGATCTTTTGACAAAGGTAAGAAAGTTGTAGATAAATTATTTAATGAAATATTTCCCTTAAAACTATTTCCGGCTGATAGTGGATTGAAAAACATTAAGAAAACCACTCCGACGAGGGGAAGACGGATAAATATGTACAACGGTCATGGCGGACATGCAACTGACACAAAACAAAATGGCGGAATTTAACAACATATTTTGCCATGTTCCCTTGCTCCGACATAACGTAATAATGTGATATAATAAATAAGATGTATTATTATATGGCTTAAATATTTCTCGAATTCTGATTGGTTGACGCGCGGTCCATCCAAAGGTGTATTGGACCGTTTCTATGACAACAGTCCAATTTTCGTATTTTTTTCAGACCGTAAAATTAAAAATACTTTGTAAAGTATTGCAATAAATATTTTGTTAAAGTTTTGCCCTGTCATACCTGCAAAGTGCTTCTTAGCCAGTTTAGTGTGTGTTTATTGTATTTTTATTCATTCAATAATGAGAGATTCTGTGATAAAATATTTTCGATTTCGTACATCGTTATAAAAAAAAAGCCATATAATAAACGATTTATTAACCTCGCTTGTTCGGTCTGTACGGAAAAATAACAGACATCGGTCTTTTTTGTCAAGACCTCGGTTTGATATTTTCCCGTACAGACCTCACACGCTTAGTGATATGTTTTTTTTAAATGTTGAATAAGTTTTTTTTAATATAAATATTTACAATTAATAAATACAGTGCTTTTTTTTAATGTTGGCTTTTTTTACAATATTAAATACATATATCAATTTAGTATAGGATCCCGGGGGACAAAGGGATAGGAGATACATGAAAGATCTTACTATGCTTGGGACAGGCAGGGACAACTAAGAGATACGGGAATACAAGTGTTATGTTCGTGACCGTCACGCAATTATTTGGTATATTTTAAGACATATTTTATTTATTTATAGGAACGTGATAGTGCGTTACGCGAGCGTGATGCGGCGTTACGTGAACGAGATGAAGCGTTGCGTGACCGTGATTGCTACAAATGTGAACGTGACGCCCTGCAGTTGGAGCGTGACAATTTAATCGAAAAGAGAGAAGACTTACGAAAAGAACTAAACAACAGAAGCTGTGTTATTGAGCACTTGAAAGAACATTTGGTAAGGCTTTATTTGGGACTAACTCGTGTTTAATTATTTCCAGAAATAGGGTTAAGCATAGTTCAAACGTCGCATCTCACATGTACAGAATCTAACCCAAACCAGCAAAACCCATTGTTTTAATTATTTTGCATTAGAGTTCGGCACACGAGAGATGCAACGTTTGAATTGGACCTTAGAGCAAATGCAAATACTATGTCTATGAAATATAATTGCTACTGTGTAGAGTGAAGACGTTTAACCCGTGAAACAAAATTAAATAGTCAAGGTGTAATAGTCAAATAGACACAAGAGAAAACAATGGAATTAGAGACTGCTAAGGTGTATTAGTCTAATTTCTATTTCACGGGTTAAATGACTTCACTCTAATAGTTCTTATTATGCGACCATTAGTACGTCACTATCAAAGACAAGTAAAGTTGCAATGAGGTATTTTTTCTATTGTATTTGATATTTCTGGTTGATAGTGACTAAACTAGTCACTAAATAGAAACTAGAGTGATTTTCATATGACCGTGAAAGAATTGGCAAACTATTAGTTGTTACTACACTCTGAATCTATTGTTTTCTTTTGTTCTTTACCAACAAGTTCGAACTAAATAGTAGTTTTTCTTGCACGGTCAAATGAAAATCACTCTATTATAAATTAACTGGTTTTTTTAGCTGAGTTTATTTCGTGGTTATACACCTAAAGTGGCGACCAATGTGATTAACTATTGTTTTAAACTGGCTAGCCTCTCATACATCTGAAAACTCTTTTGTGTTTCAACGTGAACACGAGGCTTCCCTGCTAGCACAAGCGTCTTCTCTCGTCTGTAAGGTGTAAAAAGTGGCCTTTTCTAACACAAAAACCCGAGGCTAGACGGTCAAGAACAACATGACAGGTTTCGATTCGGTCTATAGTGTTTTCGTGAGGCGCGCGTATCAAAGATATGCCTATTGTTCTGTTGCAATCTCAACCTGTAAAAAAAAAGAAAAAATCTCGCGCGCTAATCAAAGTCTGACACATCAGACACACGTTTATATCGAGAGGCGGAGTTAAAGTCGATCAGAGGCGGATATGAGACTTTAGAAACTTTGATGTCTGTGATTGGTCCGATTGAGATGAAAAAATGTCAAAATAATGCCAAAAGTTCATCAAAGGTTTTTGTAAGTGACTACGGTACGGCGAGTCGCAAAGTAACTGCCCGCTGCCTTGCTGTTTCCATACTTTCCATTACCTTCCCACCCTTCATCTTTTGCTTATTTTCTCTATTATCTCTATACTTTCAAGGGTCTGGCGTACATTCCTGTGAATATAGACCCATACAAGACCGTCGACACATCCAAGACCAACGACAACCAAAAGCACAACTTGGACGTTTCAGCAAACTTGAAAACTCGTCCAAGATCCAAGTCGGAAATCCGACGGCCCGAGTTCTTTGTTCCTGATGAAATTTTCCAAAGAAGCAACGCGTATACACGACTCTGATAGTAAAACCTACAACAAGATATTATGTATTATTGGTGGAACTTTTGATCGCTTATTTATATCTCTCTTAGGAATCCCCAATAAAAAATGTTATTTAGAATGATTTGGATTATTTAATATAGTTTCTAGAATATCATGCTCCCGCACTATGCCAAAAGCCGAATATTCGATAGTATTCAAGACTCGCATATTTGACCTTCCATACTTCAAGTATTCGGGAGTATTCAAGTCGCATGATTATACTTGAAGTATGTCTGTAATATTGAAGGTGAATACCAAAGAATACTTCACGTACCAGGTATTACTGAAGTTTTCGTATACCCGTATACTTAACGAATTTATATTCTGGAGTATACGACTTGTATGTACTTGAAGTACATCTGTAGTATTTTGATTAAATACGATATGGTGATACTTGAAGACTAATATCACTGGGGTATTCATACCAGTATACTTCACAAATTAATATTCTATGGCTCCACAGAGCTGTTTTAGCTTTTAAAAACTATGGCTGTTTTGGCCCAGAGTAGGGCTGAAAGTGCCATTCTGGCCCCACAAAAGTCTGTTTTAGCAAAACTCGCTTTTTAACAAGGTTACCTATTTGCATTTAAATTCTTTGTGAACTAATCTTGTTTTTTGTTTGTTTTGTAGTATAATAATAATAATAATAAACTTTATTCAACACAGAATACAAAAAGGAAAACCTTATTTACATTGTAGCTGTGCGTATAAATAAATTAATAAATAAATAATTAAATTACTCTTAGACTATAAAACTATGTTATTATAAAATATATACGATAGAATACAAATAAAAATTAAAATTATCTCAAATATTTGTCCAATAAGAATTTTTAAAAGCTTTAACAGTAGTTGATTTTTTTACATTTTTACTAACTAAAGGGAGTTAAACAGTTTAGCTGCAGAAAAGGAAAACGAGCGAAGGCCAGATCTAGAAGAAACTTTAGTCATATGTATATTATTTTTACAACGAGTATTATAGCTATGTACATCAGAATTCAGAGTAAATATTTTAGATAAATAAGAAGGACAAAATCCATTTAAACATTTAAAAACAGTAAGACATTTATTAAAGTTCCACCTAGCAGTTAGCGTTATCCAACCAAGACTTCTTAGCAATGTCTCTGTATGAGTCTCTCTGACTCTCTTTTGTAGGATAATTCGCGCTCCCCTTCTCTGCAGACGATGGAGTCTCTCAAGACTAGTGGGATCAGCATTAGTCCAAATTACATCGCAGTACTCGTATAAGGGCTGGATTAGGGATGTATGCAACTGTCGACAAGTGTCTACGTTTAGAAATTTCCTAATTCTACTCAACAGACTTAGTCGACGTGAAATCTTTGCAGCAACAGTGTCTATATTCTAAGAAAATATAGTATCATATTCTAAGAAAATATAGCGAAAATAAGACAAAAACAAAATATTATTTTTGCGGGATCCCTGATTTTCCATTGAATTCAGCTCGTTGGATTCCTTCGCTATTTAAACAATAGAGTAGTTGAATCGAGGGCATTATGCTGTGATAGTTGCCCGCGGAAACTGGATGTTCAGAAAAACAAATATTAGAATACTATGAAGTTTTGAGGAACATCCAGTTTCCAAGGGCAATTATCACAGTATTATGCCCGAGATTTTAACTGCATGCTCTATTGTTTTTCTTATTCGACAACAAAATTTTCCGAAACGGACGAAAAGCTCAGCGGGCACTATGCGCCGTTATGAAATATTTGATTTAAATCGCGCGCTCTGATTGGCTGAGAAGCGTTCTCTATAACTCAACAGTGCACGGAGCGTCGATTTGTTTGATTTTAACTACTGAATATTTTATAAAAGAAATAGAAAACTTGGCAGCAGTGCTCTGTTGAGTTATAGAGCACTTGGGAATTTTAAGAAGACTCGAGAAGCGCTGAGAAGCACTCCGCTACGCGTCGTGCTTCTCCTAACGCTTCTCTCGTCTTCTTAAAATCCCCGCGTGCTCTATAACTCAACAGAGCACGCTGCCTCGTTTTCTATTTCTTCAATAGTATCTCTCCGCGGCGGGCACTGTCACGTCACGTGATCGCCCCTCGACCAATGAAAGCGGAGGAAAATTTGTTGTTGAATTATAAGCATCGATAGTTCCAAGTCATGGTTGGAATTGCTGTGCATGATAAATTATAATTTAGCTGTGTGGTAACTCCAACTTCAACTTGTAAGTACGATTTGTGGTTACTCGATAGAAATATAAAAATATTTATTAAAACAAAAGTTTTTGCTCATTTGTATTGGATTCGGCTAGCTCTATGCCGTCTCAGTATTCCGCCTTAGGAGATTCTCCAAAATCCCGATTTTCTTCTTCAACTTATGCACTTTGTCTCACGGTTTAATGAGAAAAACTCTAGTAATACTATTTAGTTTTTTCTGGTTTCCTATTTTAATTTTCTCCCTTCTTCTTTCTCCCTTTCATCTCGTTGTTTCTGCTATACACAACAAATCGAAAAATGGAACTTCTAACTGAAGTGTTTAAACAATGACGTTTTCACATGTAAGGTAAACTATACGATTAACAAAAGGGGGCTATATGTAAAAACAGAACATTACATAAATATTCATATAGAAATAAATGGTTTATTTCATTACCAATATTATTACACTATTTACAATGAATATATCAAATGGGTATCGTGATAGATACACTATTACACTATTTACAATAAATTTATCAATAATATAAACAGCCATAGAATTATGCTAAGATTATCGTCACTCAGAATATCCCATCATGCACTGGTCTATCCATGACATATAGTCAACATGCAACACTCCTCCAAGACCTCGAGGAATGCATTCTACTGGGAGGTGTTGTTTCAGAGCTGAACGTGAAACAATGTGAATCTTTTCTTTGTTTTTATCTTTTAACAGTTGTGAACACAATCTCATTTCTGTTTGGACCCAAAATGGTGGAGATATGATGAAGGTTTTTTGAAGGCGCACTGGATACGCTGACTGTAAAGCAAGAAACACTATACGTTAGACCTATCTAGTTAACTGATTACAACACATGGCGGATATCAGTTGAAAGTTGACGTAAAGAAATATTACAACTAGGATTTTTTATGGCGGAACACTTCTCAAAGCTCATTTAGTGCCCGTATATTTATTTAATAGAGGTTGTAATTATATGTACAATTATATGCTTTGCTGAAACGTTTTACATGGCATGGTCATTCAGTGCCGGTATTATAGAGACCGTAGTGTATATAGATGATCTACGTACCTTTAATATGGTTATGATATCGACGCATAGTTGGACATCGCTTGTCATATATGATGTGTTAGAGAAATCGTACAATAGAACCATACCATCGGTTTGGAACTGTGGACTGTAAACAACATGTCAATAAGTATCATTGTCATCGTGTGTCCTGTTCACAATGTTTTCTTACTGTAAACAACATGTCAATAAGTATCGTTATCATGTTGTGTCCTGTTCACAATGTATTCTTACCTTTTGAGTGCTTCTTCGAGCTGGAAGCCTATGTTATTCATGATCACTTTGTGGTTTCGTTCAGAGGAATTTCGTTGTGCTGTGAACACTGCAATTGCTGAACCCTCGGGGTCAGGTTTGTCCTAGTAAGGAGTTAACAAATTGATTTCAGCCATTCATATATTCATCTGATTGATTGATTGATTGATTGATTGATTGATTGATTGATTGATTGATCGAGCGATCGATCGATCCATTCATTCATTCATTCATTCATTCATCCATTCATTCATTCATTCATTCATTCATTCATTCATTCATTCATTCATTCATTCATAAAAACGTGTAAATTTTCATTAACTTATTAATTCATGCATTGATTGATCCATTCATACTTGTATTTGTTAAATCTTCCATTCATTCAGATATTCATATACTGATTTGTAAGTGTTCTTCTATTAAGTTTTTCATCCCGACAGAAACTGACAAGTCTGTATACTTACAAGTATGGTAAATCTACCAGACAATATTTCTGTTTCCAAAGGATTTCTTGCCGGTGCCAAGCTATTATCAAAGTACACATTTCTCTTTACCTAAAACAAGAAAGGTCATAGATTATACAATAAGAAATTAATGTAAAAATAGATGTATATAAAGGAAACCAGTGTAAGGTGTGCGTTGCATTACAACTACAGTCGCTTTGAAAGTGTTCCAATATGATATCTATGTATTTAACAAGACATTTATAATATTACGAGAAGCTGTTAGTTACCATGTAGTTGTGGTGAAGAGCAACAGCGTCATCAACGTCAAAGTCTGTCGCCCTGAGAAACTTCATAACATACGCAGTGCTGACTGGACTGAGATGACAGTTTTCACGCTGTTTGTTGATCTCAATCATGGCAGATTTCACCATCTGTTTCTGAAATATAAAAAAATCGTCTTTAAAAGTAAAGACGGCAATGTGGACATCTATTTGTGCAGGCATTTCTTCACACGCTTATTTATTCGCATAATTCGTCCAAAGACTTGTCAATTTTCTACTTTTCCATATAACTTCAATCTTTTGTTTACTCGTTATTAGCATCCAATTACACTGTCGTTTAAATATAAAAAGATTTACTGTTCTTTACCTAGGTCCTAAAATATGGAATTCCTTGCCATCTAGTATCGTAAACTCTTCAACTCTGTCTTCTTTCAAAAAAAACACTTCTAAGATATATTACTTCCTCAGATTATAAAAACATGCCGATAACAAGTAAATGTTTTTCTCCCACTTGAATTTATATATATTCATGTTATGGTAAATGCGTTATTATCACATATATACTTGCCTATATAATTTGAACAGTTTTTTTGCAGATTTATTTATATTTATATAGATTTATTTATATTTATATAAATTATAAATAATAATCTTAAGGAGACCTCTTTCACATAAGCCTATTGGTTTCCAGAGGCCTCCTTGCCATATTACACCATTTAATATTTATTTATCTATACTGATTGCATTGTAATTTTTCTTATATATAACATTAATTATTTATTTATGTAAACCTTGTAATATGGCAGAAACAATAAACAATAAACAATAAACACTATCAACACCATGCATGCAATATTGTTCCTACCTCAATCTCCTCATCAACGTTAAGCTTCCTTGGGGTTAGCCTTTGTCTATCACGGCGTAACTCTTTTAGTATTACATCTGATGTCGACAAACTAAGATCAGACCCCTTGTTACTGTCATCATCTTGTGTGTTGACCAACGTATAATCTCCTCGACCGTCATCAGTGCTTAGCTTTTCCTGTGACTAAAAAAGACCAGGTTGATTAGATCCACAGTCAATACAACAAAACAAGAAATGCTATCTAAATTTACCTGAGTTGGCTTGTTTGTTGTTTCACTGGAAGGCAGACTCTCTGTTACTTTACTGGCTCCATGTACCTTAGCAGTGCATGGAAAGTTAGACAGTACTTTGTTTGTTTTGCCTTTTTTCCAGGCAGGAACAAATAACAATTCTTTGTCTGATTCTTCCTTTGCACCAAGCTGAGGAATGTCCTTATTTGGTACTGATGTAGTGGGGGGTGTAAAGACTGAAAGAACTGATTCCTCAGCCACTGCAACTGGAAGAGGGCCGGTCTTGGCCTCAGCGTCGATAGTGGGCTCTAGAGCACCAACTTGTTCATATGTCTCAACTGGTTCTTGAACAGCCACTGTGAGTGGAAGAGGGCCTGTCTTTACCTCAACGTCGATAGTGGGCTCTAGAGCACCAACTTGTTCATATGTCTCAACTGGTTCTTGAACAGCCACTGTGAGTGGAAGAGGGCCGGTCTTAACCTCAGCGTCGATAGTGGGCTCTAGAGCACCAACTTGTTCATATGTCTCAACTGGTTCTTGAACAGCCACTGTCAGTGGAAGAGGGCCTGTCTTTACCTCAGCGTCGATAGTGGGCTCTAGAGCACCAACTTGTTCATATGTCTCAACTGGTTCTTGAACAGCCACTGTCAGTGGAAGAGGGCCTGTCTTTACCTCAGCGTTGATAGTGGGCTCTAGAGCACCAACTTGTTCATATGTCTCAACTGGTTCTTGTACAGCCACTGTCAGTGGAAGAGGGCCTGTCTTTACCTCAGCGTCGATAGTGGGCTCTAGAGCACCAACTTGTTCATATGTCTCAACTGGTTCTTGAACAGCCACTGTGAGTGGAAGAGGGCCCGTCTTTACCTGGGCTTCAGTGGGCCAACTAATTTACCCATTAATATTGACTGTGGTTTGGTCAGCAGCTTGGTGTCGTTTTGCTTCTCAACTTGAGAGTGCGACGTACCAAGTGAATTAACGCTGTCCAGGCCTGCCTTTGAGCCTATCAATGCAAAACATTAATTAAGTAACTTTAGCATGTTTTGCAGTACAATCTATACAAAAAATGGTCGAGTTGTTGAGTGATTAATTTCCAAACAGTAATTTTGAATAAACAACTCTACACATATTTTACAAAAATAACTTCTATCAAATATTTACCATTGCTGAGGCTTCTTCTACGAACTGCCAGTTGTTGCCTTGACGTAAATCGTAAGAGTTCCCGCTCAAAAGATTCGATGGAAATCTAAAAATTGTAAAATAGAACAACATTTTAGAAAGTTATGCTAGTTTTAGGCCAGCGGATTACAGCTTGAATATGAAATTTCACTTCCGGCGCACACGCGTCAGTTTTGGCGCCAATTTTTACTTCAGTGACTCGAGTGACTAAAACTTAGTTGGTGATGTTTTTCCGTTCATTTTTAGATTGAAACTTATGAATAACAAAAATATTACATCTCTACTATCTCATTTTTAATGTCAGAGACATACTAATCAGTTTTTTAAAGGAGGGAAAAGTTGTAAATGAAAAACGTTCACAAAGAGATGATATTTAGAAGCTTTATCTTGGTGGTTGTTCAACATGGCTGTTCAACATTGGTTCTTGTTCGTTCTACAACTACACTACATCGGCACTAGTTCAGCCAGTAAACCATGTTTAACGTAGAGAAGAGCTGTGATGTTTTCGTCATAGTAAAATTAAGGTATGTGAAGTTTTTATTGTTAAAAAAAACTGAGCGACATTTGCAATTTTTTAAAGTCACTTCTTTTTTTTCAGCGCCATAATTTTGTTTGTAACAAGAACTGAAATATTTTCTCTAAGTTTTAACCAGTTTAAAAATTTATATATTTATTTGTATATTTTGGTTGATGAAGAAGAAAATACAAAAAGAAATTCGAGAAAAGCTTTTCATTCGTAGGTTCAAAAGTCGATCTATGTTGAATTTTACCTGAACTGCGAGGTCATCATATTTTTTTTGTTTCCCGTCGCCCGACCGACCCGAAATTTCCAAAATCAGGTAACCACTTCTCGACAATTTTAATTTGTTTTTATTTATATTTTGTTTTTATTTCTTTTAATCGACGGGAAACCAAAAAAATAAATGAGGATGACCTGATTCAACAACTATTCTTATTTTAACAGCTATTTTTGTTACTTTATGCTCCTAATGCTATTTCTACTGAAGCTATCATGGTTGTATTACTAATGATATTGTGTTTCTTACCTCTGTTTGACAAGACTTCACTTTATAAATCTAAATGAACAAAATGAGATAATTGATTAATACAAGCTTGTGCGGTTTCTTTCAGAAACATGAAGTTGGTAATACGAAGAGAACAGACGAAGACGATTGCAAGAGGCGAAGAAAACATAGAATCTTGAAGATAAAGAACAAAATTGAATAGAATAAAAAGACATTGAAAAGTTGATTGAAATTGAAACAGAATGTTTCACACAAATGCACTTTTTGAGAAAGTAAAACTTAAAATGAGAAGAGAAAAGAAGATGAAAAGAAAAGGAAGAAAATGGATACTATGAAGCTAAAAGGAAATGAAAAAGCAACTAGAAAGAGCGGAGGAAAGATAAAAGTGGTGGAATAAGAAGTGCTTGTCAAAATTCAAAACAATCAGAATTACCTCGTCTTTTTTCAAATCTTTAGTGCCAAAACAGCACTTGCAAAGTGGTTTACTTTGCGAACATCCCATCGTGATAGGATGATTTAGTGATAAAACGATGTTCAAAAATACTTTATATAAACTTTCTTTTGTCAGTCAAAAATGCGTGTCGACTTCAATCAACTCTCTAAAAAGCGATTTTCATTAGCGCGCTTGTGATGTCATAAGCACTTCGATGACGATGTGTCGTGATGTCATTCTCGAACACCACAGGAAGACCGCACGGAAAATAGCGCATTTAGCGCATTCTCGCTCCCAGAGCCCACGGGTTTCTGACCGTAGGCTATGAACACAGCGGTCAAACGACTACGCATGCGCGAAAAAAACAAGTAAAATGATCCAGCCACAACCTCGTTCCCAGGCTTAATTTTCGCATGGACTCTATAAAAAATGATGGATTGGACGACTTTCATCGCTTTTTTCTCAAAATATAAACAAAAATACAAAAGTATAGACTCATGGTAGCTTTAAAATATAGCAAAGGTTATGTACACGAAACTTCAAGCTTCTATATTTCGGGAATTTCTTATAAATCGACTTCAAACACTTTTACAATCCAAAATTTTGCGCTGTGAAAATTTTGCCACTCATGCGTAGTCGTTTGACCGCTGTGTTTAGGCTAAATTATAGTACTTCTTTCGTACATAACATATGTATTGAAATAATATTGGCATAGTTAGGAAATACGTATTTGATTTTATGTTTTCTTCTCCATCAATCCTATATTCATACAATATAATTATTTCTCCATTTCCGATCAGTCTATTTTATCTCCGTCTTTTTATCTTTTTTATCTCTCTTTTATGGGGTGCAAATAATATGGATATACCCATGAAAAATTAGAGCTGTTCTCATTTACCCGTGCATGAAACACACTTTAGTGCATTACTAGTCTTTAAAGCACCTTAATTCAATTGTGTTCTTTTGTTGTTATTTGAATACCACGTTTCAACTTATGCACTTTCAATTGATCATCGTAGCGGTGAAGAAAAACTGAACGCTCTTTAAGATCAACGACAAACTATCTTCTAGTCAACCTGGCTGTATCTGACATAACGAATTTGACATTTCTGCCATTTATATCTATATCGTCTGCGATATCGTTCAACCAAGGCACATTGGCAGATTGTCTCTGCAAGTTCTTAATCAACTACCATATACCACTAACAGCAAGTCTAGTCTCTACGGATACAAAAATAATTTAGGCTGTTCTGGTTTTGGCGATAGAAAGGTATTACGCTATAGTAAAGCCGATGAAGGTCAACAGGCGACTTCGCGAGGAACACGTTCGCTACAGTAAAAACTCGCACATAAGAACCACTATTTTTCGAGGTTAGGCTAAAGTGGTTCTTATATAATTGGTATTTAGGGGCTGTATATATGAAGGCGAGTTGTCCCTGCTAGCCGGGATAACTCTATTGTTTTGTGTCCCCAGGGGAATATAAAACAATAGAGTTATCCCGGCTAGCAGGGACAACTCGCCTTCATATAAACAGCCCCTTAGTGAGAAATTAGGCTAAGGTGGTTCTTATTTACAAAGCAAAAACAGAAATTCACACTTTGTCGATAATCATACAGCGTCAGTTTCGCGCGCATTTAGAAATAAGAAATGAACAAATTTTCTCCAAAATTTGGTGATTTTTAATTTTTGAAATAATCATTTGCAATTGTGTATATATATATGCTAAAGCAATAATCCACCAGGGACTAATAACCCTGATCCTTTATAGGATATTCACTTTGCCTTGGCCGAATATTTGTTAATGATAGGCTGTTTGGTTAGTTGATTGGTTAGTTGATTGTTGGGTTTTGGTCTGTCATATGCGTCTTCTGAAACCGGGCATCCTCGGGAACCCAGGGGTATCTTCTGTCGCTCGTTTCTGGCTCCCAGAAAAAATACCCCTGGGAACGTAGTCTGTTGGAGCTTGTTCCGGAAGTCAAAATTCAGCTCTTTCCTGATTGGTCGACCCGCTGAGGTCGACCAATGAAAATCAAGATAACCATTCAAAGGAAGTCGTTAAATAATACCCCGGCTTCATTGGTTCCCGAGGATCCAAACAAATTTTAAAGTAAATAGTTTTTGAGTTCAAAAAAGGAAATTGTACAGGATTCTCACAGACTAAGATGGAACTGACTAGCTATAGTAAACTATATTATATGCTGCGTCGGTGTTTGATATAAATGATAGGTAATATAATGAAATTTGTAACAACTCCGACGAAGGGCTAAAGCTCAAAACGTCAGTAAAGCCAAGCCAACATTTTTAAGGTGTTTCTTATATACTCTTGGTCTATTCCGTTCACATATAATGAAAATTATTAGCATTTTAAGAAAACTGGAGATTCTATTGTTCATTTTCTCGATCGTGATTGAATAATTATGTTTTTGCGCCCCCCCCCCCCCCCCCTCCCCCACAATCGCACTGTAAAGCCTTCAATCCCATGCACTAAAGTTTGTCTAAGGATTATTTTATATATATGGAAT
Organism: Metridium senile; assembly: GCA_949775045.1. Classification (NCBI taxonomy): domain Eukaryota; kingdom Metazoa; phylum Cnidaria; class Anthozoa; order Actiniaria; family Metridiidae; genus Metridium; species Metridium senile. The sequence continues at coordinate 18,293,774 of OX459099.1, forward strand.
TGGCACCTATATTGTAGCCGTTCCACGTAAGCTTCGAGTATTTTCAGAAATGGTCAGCTACAACTCCACCTGAAACATTTTTGAAATAATAATTATTTAAAATCAATTGTTTAAATGTTATAGTCCAAATTCAAAAACAATTTTGAAATAATAGAATGTATTATTTGCATTATCCAGAGGAGATCAATTAAAACAAAATAGAAATAATTCAATTTTCACATCAAGTTATTTGTGATGCATGGGCCTCAGCATGAGTAAAAAAACATTACGATGAAAACACCACGCGGCGTACGAAAAGAGAAAAGTAATATTATAAACGATTCTACTTTAATTGCAGTTCGAAGGGGCCGGTTAACCGAGACAAGAACACAAGAATAACATTCGATAAGTCAGTAAGTATACTGTATATAAAGTACCTGTTTTAAAAAAGATTGACAATCTCACTTTTGAATATGAATTTTTATTTTTTCACTTTGTGATTAAATACAAAAGTCGCACTTTCATGCATTTGTTTATAACAACGTACTCTATTGAAATAATACATTAAAATATTCATTATCCAATAAGGTTAAAACATTAAGTCACTTATATAATTAATCCCCATATTATAACTGAATCTCGATCTATACCCCAAACTCAAAACTTATGCAGGCTAATTTCAAAACAAACTACATCTTTGGGCTTTCAATATATCAAATTTTGCAGCTAGTTACTTTGTCTCAGATGTTAGATTCATATGTTAAATCATCGACCTTTTGAAACTGGTATATAAAACCTGTTTTTTTTTTAATTAAGGTATATTTTTTCGATTGAGCAGTGTTTCCATAGAAATCCCTTTGCAACTTAGTAATGAAAACGCTGCTAATAAATAATTAATAGTTCATTGTTACTCCCATTCACTTATACATACTGCAAACTGCAAACTGCTATTGACTAACGAGAGGTAACAGCGCTCATAAACGCCCAGAATACAAAACTGAATCAAGAGATCCAGGAGTCGTGGTACATGGTGCATTAACTGTGTACTCTGAGACGCGATACAAAAAGTCTTCGTGTTACAAATAAGATAGTGAAAGCTGCGAAAGAAGTGTTTACTCTTAAATTCAAGAAGCAACATCCTGGTTACAAGGTAGATTAGAAATGTATTCAGTGATCAACATGTGTGTACTAGTATAGCTGTCTATGCGTTTAATAGTTGGTTTTATAGCTAGCATATACTGTGTATAACGAGCGGATTTTTAATATTTAAGAAAGGATTGTGCGTTCGTTTATTTAAAAAATTCACTACATTCATTCATTTCTGAACTTTTATATGTAAGCAGCCCATAGCTTTCGAACGTCGACCTTACCTAGGAAGAACCTACTTGTTAATTATTTGGTTATGGCATATATACTTTATACTTTTATACATATATACTTTATTTAGTACCTCTTATGACATATTTTACATTACACCGCTGTAATAATTTTACCAGTAATTTAGGTACAGGCTGTCTTAATAACTAAAAATTAAACTACACAGTTACAGTTATGAACAGTTATCGCAAAACTAAAACATAAAATAGATACACCTACTTGCAGTAAGGTTGTCATACAAAATAGAACATTTGTCACAAAGAAAATAGAACATTTGTGGTTTAGTGCGAAAGGAATTAATAAAAAGACAAAAGAGAGAGAACAGCTTGAGTGATCTTCTTTTGTCTTTTAATCAATTCCTATCGTACTAAATCACAAATGTGCTATTTTCTTTATAACAAATGTATATTTTTGTATGACAACCTTACTGCAAGTAGGTGTAAATGTAATTATAATATATAATATTAAGTATAAAATATTGGAAAATAAATAGAACGTTAAGTTATTCTAACGCCAACGTCGTAATCTTGCTATTTATATTAGAAAGTTTGTTTTGATAATCAATTTCCTATTTATTTAATTTTGCACTAGTCCTTTGGCAAAGGCTTATTGAACGCAAATTATTGCTCTTGTCGTCTTTTCATCGAGTAAGTTAGACAGTTATCTTGGAAAAACAAAAATTACAATTTTAAAAAACAACTGCAACCTTTAAATAGGTGAGAAAAGATGTATTTGTTTATGTAATCTAACACCTGCATCTATTAGACTTGATTCAGTGCCATATTCAGTATTTGTTGTATGCCCTATAGGAGAACAGTTTCTTTAGTATTTCAGTTTTCCTTCTAAGATCTTGATATTCCTGCATTTTTTCTTGGCTCAGACTCGGATTGAAAAGAACTTAAAAAGAAGCTCAAAATATTCTCACTTCTTAGTTTTAATTAATTTATTTTCGATTACATATTTATTAACTTTTGTTTAATTTACATATTTGCTTTTTTGTTTAATTATAATAATATCTATGTTTTTCCAAACTGATTGTTTTTTTCGTAGAATCGGAACGATTTGTTACATTCAAAAATTTCTTCAATACCTTTTCTAGTTCATTATTTTCGAAAATGTTATTCTGTTAAGACAAACTTATAACTATTATCGCAGTAAATAGCATCAGAGAGCTGATATATAAGATGTAAAAATATGAAAAGTATAAATTTATCAATAGTATTTGAAATATGCAAAAACATTTACACTTGATTTCAAACTGATCGTTGTCGCCACTAGAGCAACAAGCATGGTTTTGTGCTGATAATGTATTAAAATAGGGTTTTCCGATTTACCGGCACAAAGGCAGATTTGGCACTAACAGTGCCAGATGATAGCACCAGTGTTAATTTGTCATTATTTCTGCAATATTGTTCTTATTTTTTATTCTTACTCAGAACTGAAATGTAAAATTTTTAACACATGCAACTGGCCTAGAATCTCCTAGGAATTCTAATAACGGTTAGCACGTATGCTAATTAGTATCTGGTACTATTAATTAGTACTAAAGCCGCTAAATCGGAAAACCCTAATTGCACTTTCGACTCTTGATAGGATCTACTTGAATTTTCTCGATTTGCTTTGCTCAAGGTATGGATATCTTTTCGGTTTCGAGTGCATTTTAATAATTAAGGCCAAGTTTAGGCAGCTGCAGGGCAGCACATCCGAAGCGTAATAAATGAGGTCCAATATACCACCTATCCCCACCCCCACCCCCTGGAAAGTATATCCTATTTGTAGTGCCGCTCAAAAGAAAGAATAGCGGTCTCACAATTCAATAAAAAAGTAATTTCTATCAAGAGAATGATATCAAGGGGAGCGGCAATGTCGAACAAAACAAACATAATCTACAATTCGTAATATCAGCGACTACATATCTGCTTTTAAATGGTTCACATTAAAGGCAAAAATATAAAATAGAGAAATGTTATTATAATATATATAATATTAAGTATAAAATATTGGAAAACAAATAGTTCGTAAAGTCATTCTAACGCCAACGTCGTAATCTTACTATTTGAATTAGAAAGTTAATTGTTTTGATAATAAATTTCCTATTTATTTAATTTTGCACTAGTAAAACTTTGGCAAAGGCTTATTGAACGCAGAATTTTCGGCTATATAACGTTATTGCTCTTGTCGTCTTTTCATCGAGCAGGTTAAACGAGGATCCTGAAGGGGGGGTCCGAATCCCATTTCCAAGTTTATATTTGGACCAAATCCCAGTCAAAAATCCCATAATCCCATCAGTTTTGCTTAAGTTTTCAATCCCATTCCCATTCCCATTTTCTATTGTTCTTTTATTTGTAAATCCCAGTCCCAGTGCATCAATCCCATTTTCCCAGTCAAAAATAAGGCCAATCCCAGCTCCCATTTTACCCCTTCAGGACCCTCTTAAACAGTTATCTGGCAAAACAAAAATTACACTTTTAAAAAACAACTGTGACCTTTAATAATAAAAAAGCTGAGAAAGGGTGTATTTGTTTATACAGTCAATGTCATTAACCTTGTCCACGTAAAGTATAGACGACAGACGAATGGCTAAAGCTCGAAACGTCAGTCAACATTTTTTACGGTGTTACAAATTTCATTATATTACCTATCGTTTATATCAAACATCGACGCAGCCTATACTAGTTTACTCGCTAGTTTCTATTTCTATTTTTTACGGTGTTACAAATTTCATTATATTATACCTATCGTTTATATCAAACACCGACGCAGCCTATACTAGTTTACTCGCTAGTTCCTATTTCTATTTTTTACGGTGTTACAAATTTCATTATATTACCTATCGTTTATATCAAACACCGACGCACCCTATACTAGTTTACTCGCTAGTTTCCATTCACGCAAAGTAGAGATTAACACTACGACAAGTGACACATTATTCTTTGATTATTTATTTCAAGCTGTTGAAATTCGAGTTTTTGACTGTATCAGCGATCAAGGAATAAGAATTATGAGATTAATTTTCCTAATTAAGAGTAGAATTGAGCATTTAGAGTGAGCTTACGTGGTGTTACGTGACATTTCTCTTAGTGGTTTAAAATGTCGTTTTTGGTAGACAAGCTTTTAAATGACATTGACTGTATATTGATATAGTATTATATTGATATTTAAAATGTCATGGCAACGACAAAAAGCAAAAAAAATGTGGACTTCTTCATATTAATTTTGCAAATACATCATAAAAAATTAAGTTCGGATCAAAAATAATAGACATTCAATGAAAAGTAAACAGCAATGTCTTAATAAAAAAAAGGCATCTGATTAATGAAAGACTTCCCGAAAGAAATATTAAATAACGACATGACGTTTTCAAGTTATTTCCCGTTTTAGATGCATTGAGGCTTTTTTTAATTTGTTTATATCAGCTAGCTTTGTAACAAAGAGAAAATATTAACTCGGCATTTTGGACGCCATTTTGAAAAGTGAACAGGGAGCAAATTAACAACTTTTTGGCTGTTCCTTCGAAACTGTGAGTTTATCGGTGAGATCATAGTTAATATGGTGAGATAGACCACGGTTTTGGACCAATCAGAGCGCGCGTTAGAATCAAACTATGCTATAAACGTTAATAAAAGCTGACAACATTCGGCCGCGATCAAATAACTTTTTATTATACTGATTATGAGATTAATTGTCGCAATTAATGCTAGTGCTGTGCATTTAGAGCGAGCTTATGTTTTGTCACGTGACATTTCTTTTAATGGTTTAAAATATATTTTTTGTCGAACAATGTGTGGCATTGACTGTATATATGTATTTAAGTATTAATGCAAATATATAATTGGAAACTAGCGAGTAAACTAGTATAGGCTGCGTCGGTGTTTGAAATAAACGATAGGTAATATAATGAAATTTGTAACACCGTAAAAAATGTTGACTTAACTTTACTGACGTTTCGAGCTTTAGCCCTTCGTCGGAGTAAAAAACAAAACGAAGGGCTAAAGCTCGAAACGTCAGTTAAGTTAAGTCAACATTTTTTACGGTGTTACAAATTTCATTATATTACTGCTATCAAATATATAATTTACTTTATAAATTATTGTTGATATTCAAAATGTCATGGCAACAAGAAAAGCTAAAAAAATGTGATGAACTTGTTCATATTTGCAAGAAATAGCAGAAATTCGATGAAAAGTAAACAACGTACTATTTAATAAAAAGGCATTTGATTAATGTAAGACTTCCCGAAAGCAATATCAAATAACGACATGAATTTTTCAAGTTATTTTCCGTTTGAGATTAAAAGTCCAAACTTTAATAAAGCTGACAAAAATCGGCCGAGATCAAATAACTTTTTATTATACTGAGCTTCATATCAACATCAAAATCTTAAGTAAATGTTCAAAAATATCAAAAAACCTTAAAATGAGCATTTTCTGATCTGATATAAGTCACGAATGAGTTATTCATAAAAATATGTATGTTCAGTTGTCGATATTAAAGGACGGTGTTTTGGTGTTTTTGATCTTGCAAACGTTATAAATGGCTGCCATAGTGTTTTTCGGAATTAAGTCAGATATGAATATTTTTTCAATGGCATATTTATAAACTAACAAAAATAAACATTTTTGGAAAGTTTTACAGCCCTGGACAAAATGTGAACGAAGTTATGGTGGAATAAATATGTAAAGATTTGTATGTAATTTTCTACTGAGTCCTAAAATGCCTCGTTTTGGTGTTTTCAGTATTTGTTTAATCCTTATAACTTCATCAGAAATTAATCTATATTTTCAAACTTTAATATGTTAATTATTAATAACTTAGGTTTCTATCATTTGATAGTTTTCCTTTTGCTAAAAACAAATTTTAAGACATATGATAATTAGTGGCGGCCATTTTTATGACATCGGTCTATAGATTATATGCAACTGTAATAAAAAAATAAAAATAATGAATTTATAAAAACGAAAAGATCCAGTCAGTTTTCTCTGGATGAAAAGTTTGGATCCGCCATCTTGATTTTGACGTTAAATTCAAAATATGGAATATCTCCAGGAGTATATGTGTATTCAATGGCAAAGTTAATTCTTGGACTAGCTTCTAGGTAGTTAATCGATTTTTCTTTTTAATTGTATAACATAACAGCAAGTGAATAATAACTTTTTTGCTTATTATAATACCCCCTCATTGGACACCCCGGTGATGGATGTCATTAACTAATGTCGAAAGTTAGGCAGTCTATCAAAAGTCCATCTCCTCAAAAGCCGGCATGCAGTGTCCTTAAGTAAAAATGTTGAATTACTAACTACTCATTGCTCTTTCAGATTGACTTGGCTCTATAAAGCACTGTGACAGTTTTTTATTACTGAATTACATTGGTTTAAAACACTGAAAGTCTTTGGAAAGGAACTCTAGGCAAGATGGCGTCCAACGAGTCTTTTCCGGATTGCCTCATAGTGAACTTCCCAAAAGCTTCCCAAGTTTTCCTACTATGTCTGTGTTCAGTATGCTGTATATCAGCCGTTGGTGGAAACATTCTTGTTTTACTAGCAGTCTACAAAACCCGTTCTCTGCAAAACCTTTCAATGTACTTCCTCGCTTCGCTGTCCTTCGCTGACCTAATGGTGGGATTTTTGATGACTACATTTTACATCGTTATTTTAGCTTTGTACAACGTCGAAGATAAAGATTTACCGCGCAACTTTTTCGACTTATTGAGTCGCGTAGAGAACTTTTTCTGGGTTTCAACGCTTGTAGCCACAACCCTAAGCCTATGTGGTGTTAGCATCGATCGATACATCGCCGTAATGTACTCGTTAAGGTATCGGCAATTGGTTACAACTCGTCGTTGTATCGTATCGATAGCCTCGATATGGTTATTTTCGTTCGGCTTTGCCGCTAGTCTTTTCATTTGTGGTAATGATTACGACGCGCGTGAAGTCTTCTGGGTAGTGTGCTTCGCCCTGGCTGTAGGCGTGCCATTTGTTGTTATTGTATTCTGCAACATCAAGCTTGCGATAGCTGCTCGACGGCAAATAAGGCTTATTCAAGGAACATCCGTCCATTCGGAGATCGATACGACTATAACTAACAGAGCTAAGAATGCTGCTAAGAACAGAAAAGCAACAATTACAGCGATAATTGTGAGCATGGTTTTCTTCGCGTTGTTCTATCCACAGTTGGTGGTTTTCATATTACTTTTAGAAACTGATGACGAATGTTACATTATGGAGCTACAGATCGTGTGGATCTGGGTCGCCATTGTGTCGTTCTTTCATTCTGCGGTCAATCCATGGATTTATTGTATTAGAAGCCGAGAATTTAGAAAAGCGATCAGAAAACAACTCTTGTGAACTAGCTACAGCTTATATGCAAATATATAAATAAAAAAATAATAATAAAAAAATAAAATAAGTAAAAAAATAAATAAATACATCAATAAATACATCAATAAATAAATAAATGAATAAATAAATACGCAAACATATAGATAAATAAATAAATACATCAATAAATAAATAAATAAATGAATACATACATCAATAAATAAACAAATAACTAAGTAAATGAATAAATAAATACTTGTGTATTAAATAAATACTGGTAAATAAAATAAACAAATAAATATAAATAGATAAGAAAATAAATAAATAAATAAATAAACAAAAAAGTAATTAAATAAATAAATAAATATATAAATAAAAAACAAACGATAAACGAAAGAAATGGGTTATTGTACTTTCTTTCGTTTTTTAATGACAGCACTTTTGAAATTTTCATAAAATGCAAACATGAAGATTCAATGGCACATATATAATTTGTCGGGCTAGAGGGCCCGACTCTAGGTTTACCTTTTAGTCAATGTATGTATGTATTTATCTATCTGTCATGTCGCGTATAGGCCCCATGATGCTTTGCGAACGAACACAGGAAGCCCAAAGTAAAATTGTTTAGCCGGCCTGTGTTGATTCTATCACTAGCCCGACTTCACGCTCCTAGAGCGTCTAGTTTGTTTTCGAATAAAACATCATGTTATAAAGCAGTCAAGAGGCATTCACTTTTGTCAGTGAATCAGACTCTGATTGATATTGGTGATGCTGCACAAATTGATGTCCGAATAGGCGATATATAAGTATATATAAGTATATCAAAACTTAGAGCAAAAACACTATATCTATGAAATAAAAAAATTGTTCTTATTTAGGCCTAGTTCAAACGTCAGATCTAACATGCACCGAATCTAATACAAATCAAATTTAAACAAATTATTTACATTAGATTCGGCCCATGTGACGCGGATGCGACGTTTGAACGAGAACTAAAATTGTAAGTTGTTGTTTTCTTTGTGTTTGATCCTTTTAGTTTGAGTGATATAGTGGATTATAAATAGTCACTAAAAACCAAAGTTGTACTTATTACCAAAGTGTATTAGTTAAAGTGTGATAGAGTGGTTTTCATTAGAATGGTTTTCATTAACCCGTGAAACACACTTTAGTGTATTACTCTTTAATACACTCTAATTCCATTGCGTTCTTTTGTTGTTATTTGACTATTACACTTTAATTAGTACGGGTTTGAGTTGTTCTCATTAACCCGTGAAACACTCTTTAGTGTATCACTCTTTAATGCACTCTAATTCCATTGTGTTCTTTTGTTGTTATTTGACTATTACACTTTAACTAATACACTTTGTTTCACGGGTTAATGAAAACCACTCTATATCTAGTCAAATACAAACAAAAAGAACATAATGGAATTGAGGAGTGATACACTAAAGTGTATTTCATGGGTTAATAAAAACGGCTCTACTATTTTTTGTTCAAACTATTTTATGTTTTTAGTATTCGCTCTATATGGAATAAAAAGAAACTATTATGATATCTCAGTATTTAAGTTATGTTTTTGTATTTACATGTATATTTTATGTTGTCTCAAGGGCAGCGACGCCATCATTTATCTCCGTAATCTCTTTTTCTGATACTTTTCCATTTGCACTCTCTCTTTCAACTTCTTTGCCATCGTCTTCGCCGTGTTTTTCGACGCCATTTTGTTCAGTTTTCTTCTGATTCTTTTGCTTTTCTTCTTGTTCTTTTCTTTCTTGTTCGAGCTTGTTTATCCTTTCTTCTTCCTCGAGTTCTTCTTGGTATTCCTTGGCAAGTCTTTTACAATGTTTCTTATGGGTGCCCCAATGGTGTTTCTGACAATTAACTGAACAGTAACCAACCTGAACAAAATATATAGTTGGTTAAGTCAGCGATTTTTCTACACTGCTACTGTTAGTGTTGATGAAGACCAGAAGAAGGGGGTCATAGGGAATTGCGGTGTTGATGAATATTTTTTTGCGGTGTTGTGTTGAAAAAATTCTCAAAGTGCGGTGTTGCGGTGACGTCTTCAGTGTGTGGTGTTTGCTTTTTCAAAGCTGCGGTGTGGTGTGAATTGTAAAGCTGTAGTGATCATAGTGTTTGGTGAGAGATATTGTGATGGGGTGTCGCGGTGATGTTGTCTTCGGTGTGCGGTGTTTGCTTTTCCAAAGCTGCGGTGTGCGGTGAAATTTTAAGCTGTGGTGTTCGTAGTGTTTGGTGAGAGATATTGTGATGCAGTGTTGCGATGATGTAAATGTCTTCGGTGTGCGGTGTTTGCTTTTCTAAAGCTGCGGTGTGCGGTGAATTTTAAAGCTGTGGTGTTCGTAGTGTTTGGTGAGAGATATTGTGATGCAGTGTTGTCAAAAATGTTTTGCGGCGTTGAGCACCATAACTGTACAGTTGTTCAACTCTAGGCATGGGAGCACGGCAGAAACTTCCTGTGGTGATGACGAATGCGGTTTCAACGAAAAAAAAAAATAGTTGGCTCATTTTGTTTACCGAGCATACAGGAAGCCCGCGTGCGCTTTTTTGTTATTACCACAGGAAGACCAGTTTCTGCCGTTCACCTTGCTCTAGGAAGGTAGGGTAGGGTACGGCCCTATCCCCTTGAGGCAACCTATTGAGGCAGGTCTTTACCTTTTTACACGCTGCACAATTCTTCACAGATTTCTTTTCACTGCATACGGTACAACACTTTGAGAAATCAGCACTAAAGAAATAAAAGAAAAAAGAACAAAGAATTGAACAAATCCGAAATATAGACTGAAGTAAGAGTTGGTGCAATGCTCCTCCAACTGAGCTATGAAGTCACACACATGAATATGTTGGTAGTAGGATATTTGGGTTATATTGTTTATTACTCAGACTTCCGGGTAGGGAAAAGCCCGAGTCTAAAAATGCAAACGGTTCTTTTTTTTTTCGTCGTCGTCGTCGTCGTCTTGGTCCTCAAATTGAAGGACCAGGTCCCAGGCGTTCCTAGCAACAATGACATCATGTCTCATTTGAAGCCCGAGTGATTGCCCAGATGGCGTCTGTTTTGGGGGAAAATCGGGATTTGGGCTTCCTGTGGCCGAGGGGAAATACTCTCCTCTCCCCATTTCCCCTCGCCCGTTCAACACAGGAAGCCATAAACCCGATTTTTCCCAAAAACTCAAAAGAACGCCTGTTTTACAGGCTAATGGCTTCTTGTTTGTAAAATAATTTGTACCATGGTATGAATGAATAAATGATGATGTGATCTGCGCAATTTAACCTATTCCAAAAGAGACTAATCCTGCAAAACAAATTTCAGGGCCTCAACAAGACTCGAACAAATGACCTCTACAATGAATGTAATCTATAGCACATTTGTATTCTAATTCGTCCCCTTACCTTTGTATTCCGTTGATTGCCTGTGTTATAACAGTTAAAGCTGTTGGCTCATCACCCTGAAAAAAGATAAATACACATGTTATAAACTATCCGGTAATACCAATAACATAGATTAGATTGTAGATTTTTTTTATTTTCGAGTGGCTTAAAGTTCCTAAAATAGGGTCAGGATTGGGGTTTTCCAATCTACCGGCACAAAGGCAGATTTGGCACTAATAGTGACATATCATAGTACCAGTGTTATTACTCGGGCTACCTGTGGTAGCTCGAGTCTAAAAATGCAAACGGTTCTTCGTCGTCGTCGTCTTTGTCGTGGTCCTCAAATTGGAGGGTCAGGTCCCAGGCGTTCCTAGTAGTGCATGACAGCGCATGGGCAACGATCGCTGACCGAAGGTTAATACGTACGAATAAATATCGATTGAAATGAAAACTTGTTTTTATTTGTGACTGGATATGATTGACGAGACTCTGATCCCTCAGAAAGCAGTATATATTTTGGACTGATGATCGGCGACACATTCCCTATTGTTAGTTGCTGTATAACATGGTTGACACCCGAAGTATAGCTTGCATTTGCTATTTTTTTATATATAAAGACGAGGATATCTTGGCCGGAATCAGTGATCCGCCGTTAGCGAAGTCCTTTCTAGCACAAAACAGAAGATGTGCCAGCAGAATTGCATTCGCTACGGCATATTATCAAGCACTTACAAACAGAAATCTTGAGTTTATTTTGAATAATGAGCTATTTTTGTTCTTCATAATGTCAGAGAACGTGACTTCCTTCACGAAGCCTACAAAGCGAACACCGTTTAACAACATGGCATGAAAACATTCAAATCGGCCTGTCTGAAAACCACTCTCAACAGCCCAAACCGCCTCAAAAATTACACAAATTGCTTTAGTAACTATCTATCTTTCTTGTTCTGACGTTCAATTTTCAAGAACAACTTCAAATTTTCGAAACTTTCGAGTTTTCGAACTCTAGATCGCATTCTCAATTCTGAAACTTCGTAGCGGCGCTTTAATTGGGGGGAGGGGACGGGGTGAAATGTCAACACTTTCTAACACAGGCATCCCGGTACATAGAAATATATGTCGAGCAGATTCATACAGCCCGAAAAAAACACACAAATGCCTCAAGAACTGTCGATCTTTATTTTCGTGACGTTTATTTCTCAAAAGGTTCTTGATAATAATGTTTCTGAGACATTGTTTCTGAGACATTTTCTCAATAACAACATGATGAAATTTGGGATAAGGACATTTCTCATTAAAATAACCTAAAATTAAATGATTATTTGTTTTATTTTTGTGCACATTTCAAACATTTGGTTAACATTAATCAACCAATTTAGTCCTTCACATTTTCCTATTAGTGCCTCAGGATAGCTTTGTGTAAATATGTGAATTTATGAAACATTTTTAATGCTGTTTCAAACTACCAACCAATGCATCAAAACACTGAAAACACGAAGCAGGTTAAAATGCCTAAAATAAAACACAACTCTGGCTCTGTCATCTCCTTGGATATAATAACGTTTTCCTATTTGTGTCTCAGGGTAGGTTTCTATACGTATAATATGCCTGCGTTAGAGCGTTATCAGTTTGCTCGTGACTAACTGAATTTGCATCAGTTAGTTTCTATGTATACAGTGGTACCTCTATTAAGCAGTGACCCTCGGGACTTTCCAAAGTGGCCTCTTAATAGAGGTTGGCTGATGAATACAGGTATAGAATAGGTATATGAATAGATTTTGGACTGTTTATTGTGACCGCCTAATAGAGGGTGACCGCTTAATAGAGGTACCACTATATATGTATTGTGCATGATCTATGTATGATACATTATGAATTTCAATCCCTCAGAATCCCTTCTGTTCAGTAGCCGAGTAATCGCTCACAGAGCGTCTAGTTTGTAATTATTTCTGCAATATTGTTCTTATTTTTTATTCTTACTCTGAAAATGTAATATTTTGAACACATGCAACTCCTTGACATTCTAATAATGGTAAACATGCATGTATGGTAATTAGTATCTGGTACTATTAGTACCAAAGTCGCTAAATCGGAAAACCCTATTTAAGAACTCTGACGGCAAATCCCTATCTAAAACTAGATCGAGTACTCCCCGGGAATATATCAATTATAATAACCTTCAGCGCTTTTTCAAAATAGATATAATAATACAAGGTCTGCTACATAAAATATTTTTTCTGGAAGCTACTATCAAAAAATGATAACATTTTTAAACAATCTGTAAAGCACATACCCTTTCGACAGGAGACAATGTTGACACAAGTTGCTGAAAGATGGTGCATTGTGGGTAGTCAAAATCTTTGATTGCCTGACGAATGAAGTCTTCTGTCCCTAGTGGAAAGCCATCTGATGGCCGCCCTCTAATTAAACTACAAAACAAACATTATATTAGATCTAAAGTATTATTTCATCCGAGAAACTTGGTCACTTGTGAAGTGTATAAGGTATAAGGTTCTTTTTGCTTTTTGGAGAATTTAGGATCTTGGGCTTCCTGTGTTAATTTTTTGACCGCGCGAAATATGGAGCTTAGCCAAAAATTCAACACAGGAAGCCCAAAACCCGAATTTTTTCCCCAAACCCGAAAGAACGCCTGTTTTGCAGGCTATGTATTAGGTGGCTTAGTGGTTTACCGCGCACCTCTCACCACTGTGCTCCGCGTTAGAATCCCGGATCGGGCAAGGATTGTGCTGTTCTCTTCAATGCCGCGAGGGCTTTTCACCGGGTTATCTGGTTTTCCTCCCCCCGCAAAAACCAACATTTGTTATATTTTATTAATGAATATATGAATGAATGAATGAATGAATGAATGAATGAATGAATGAATGAATGATGGATGGATGAATGAATGAATGAATGGATGGATGAATGGATGAATGAAAGAATGGATGGATGAATGGATGAATGAAAGAATGGATGGATGAATGAATGAAAGAATGGATGAATGAATAAATGAAATGAATGGATGAAAGAATGGATGTATGGATAAAAGGATGAATGAATAAATGAATGAATAAATGAAATGAATGGATGAAAGAATGGATGGATGAAAGAATGGATGGATGAAACAATGAATGAATGGATGAAAGAATGAATGAATAAATGAAATAAATAAATGTAGGTATGTATGAATGCATGAACGAATGGATAAATGAATGGATGGATGGATGAATGGATGGATGGATGAAAGAATGAATGAATAAATGAAATAAATAAATGTAGGTATGTATGAATGCATGAACGAATGGATAAATGAATGGATGGATGATTGAATGGATGGATGGATGAAAGAATGAATGGATGGATGGATGGATTAAAGGACGGATGAATAATAAGTTTGTACAAACAGGATATAAAATAGCAAATCAAGTACTCACAATTTCAAAAGTCCCTCTATTCCATCTTTGCCCTCCAATCCCTCATGCCACCTGGCACATTTCTTGACAGTATATCCATAATAATGCATCTTCATTGATATAACCTCATTCATTGACTTCTTCTTGACAAGACTTTCACACATCAGGTCTAGCACTTTGTGAACAGATTTATAGTTTTCTACTAAATCCATGTGATCTTTTAGAAAATATACCAGCTGAAAACAGAAAATATTTTAATTTGAGATTATTTTTACATGACATGGTTTTGGCTTCCTGTGATAGGGTTGTCATCTTTTGTGGTAATTGCGGCACTAGGGCAGTGGCTGGTGCCACTAGGGACACTCCCTAGATCCGCCCTTGATTAGCTTTTTAAAGTTTGTGGAAAAAGGACTATAGCTGCACTACATGTTTCTCTTGCTCAATATACCATGCTTACCTTGACTGGGTTAAGAGATGTTATTGTAATGTACATATATAATGATGGAACAATCTTTGGTTGGAGTTTACCTTCCTTTTCAAACCCTACAAAAGAAATACATTTTAAATCACAAATTTCTAATGTGCATGGGCGCCACTTTCTAGAACAAAGCATGATGGGAAAATGAGCCATTCCTATGCAGTTATTCAATGACTGCTAAAACTAATCTTAAAACCAGTATTTCTGTTTTCATTATTAACAATATATTGTACAAAATTACTAGATTCTGATTGGATGAGAGGAGTTTAATTTAATCGTCTGCAGAGTACCAATTATGTTCCCATGGCAACGGCAGTTTTTGACCAATTGGAGTGCGTGTTAGATCAGGCATTGTGTTTGTGCGCGCGCTCCTTACCCCACTCACGTTTGAAATTTTAGAAAAAAGCACAAATCAGTTTGGAATAAGCATGTGCGAGCTTGATTTAACAAAACTTTCAAAACATCACTCGTACCTATTAATTTACAAATTGTACTCAAGATCGTGCGATAAATTCCTATACAAATTGCAAGAATTTTAGCAACAGATAAAAAAATTCCACAGGGTGATTTGGGGGTTTATTTGAGGTTAAAAAAAACAGTGCGAGGACTGGAAAATGGCACTAATGCAAAATTTTGCTTATTCAGTTTCACCTTCTCATGGAGAAAAATGTTTTATGGTTACTTACAGCACCTTTTATACTTATGCAACCACCGGTGTTTAAATTCAAACATGAAAAAGGTGCTTTACAATGCCAGCAATCATAAATAACCAGGCTTTGATACATCTGGTATTTTGATTGACAGCAGAACTTTAAGAAACTCCTCTTACACATTGTCATTCTCGGGAACCCAGGGGTAATCTTCTGTCGCACGTTTCTCGCTCCCAGAAAAAATACCCCTGGGAACGTAGTCTGTTGGAGCTTAATCCGGAAGTCAAAATTCAAACTTATTTAACAACTTCCTTTGAATAGTTATCTTGATTTCCTGGTCAATCTTGGTCAACCTCAGCGGGTCGACCAATCAGGAAAGAGCTGAATTTTGACTTCAGGAACAAGCTCTAACAGACTACATTCCCAGGGGTATTTTTTCTGGGAGCGAGAAATGAGCGACAGAAGATTACCCCTGGGTTCCCGAGGATGACACATTGTTGTCAGATTGTCAAATGCCTTATAAGTATAAAAGGTGCTGTAATACATACCCTCTTACAAGAGAAAAAATTACATACCTTGTGGTCTTGTATAGTAGAAAAGATCATCTTTTGAAATGAAATTGTTGAGAATACTAACACAATCATGCTGTCCTAGAAACAAACAAAACAACAACAAAATAATAAAAATACATTATAACGAATCAATCAGTTGTAACGATCACTGATGAAGGTCTAAGTGCAGATCGAAACGTCTGAATAAATTTAACCAAAATCAGGCCAGAGTCAAACCAATTTGTATTTTAACAACAAAATAAATCTATATCTATTGAGGAACATTAATACTTTTAGATAAGATTTACACATAATAATAATAAAGTTTATTGAGAAATACATAAATGGCAACATTAGTTTAAAAACTCAAGCTTACATATTATAAAGAAGATAATAAGTCACTAGTGGTATTATATACATTACAATATATACAATACACATCATAAAAACACATGAACACAACCATGCAACAACAAAATATTAGTAACTATTTATATACAGTACCACTATTCACTATAATTACTGGGCTACCTGTGGTAGCACAGTCTTAAAATGGGTTTGTTTTTTCTTTGTCTTCGTTTTCTTTTTCCGACCAGACAAAATGGACAATAGGACCCCAATAGCCACAACCTGGTAGCCTAGTTAACCCTGGAGCCCAGGGTCTAGTTTATGAAAGAAAATCGAAAGCTTTTGTCTCCTTTAGTATGAATTTTCTGATTAAGTGATACTAACAGGTGTCTGGTAAATATTTTTTTAATTTCATGGATTTAATGTTTCTGCTTTAAAAAATATATTTCTATATCTTGTATAATGACTATTATTATAATTTTTATATGATCAACATTTTCTAAAAAAAATATTAATTTATTTATTTCATAGTTTCTTTTATATTTTTTTACTAACTCACCAACAAAGGCTCCTAGCTGTGCTGCTGTTTTCCCCAGGTTGTTCTGAGCATTCACATTTGCACCAGCTTCTAGCAGTAAACGTGTCACTTCACATGCACCTGGTAAAGCAAGGATATATTTTTAATCAGGACATGGTTGCTCAAAGTTAGATAATCTAAATTTTTAATTAAGATGACCATCGCTACAGGTAGAGAATGATATAATACCAGCTAGTTCATACCACTCAGGGAGTTCATTTATGTATTAACATTGTACATCACATGCCACATGATCAAAGCTTAGACATACATACATTTAAACTTTATTTCAATTCAAATTGAAGTTAAGCAATAATTTAAAACTAATATCTCCAAAATTAATATATATAAAACAAATCACAAAGAAAATAATAATTGAAAAAGACAAATCTATATCTTTAAACTGTAAAGAACAGGTTCCCATTTAAATCTGTACTTTCCCATTTAAATCTGTACTTATGCAAATTGTGTTGATGTGTGCTAAACACACAGATCAACCAATCAGAATATAATATTTCTGAAGTGAACTTATCTGATTGGTTGATCTGTGTGTTTAGCACACATCAACAAAATTAGCATAAGTACAGATTTAAATGGGAAAGTACAGATTTAAATGGGAACCTGTTAAAGGTTGTCCATTTATTGGACAGGAAGTGACAGACCAATTTTTTTTCCTATTTCGAGCCCTGACTAAGAAGTTCAACCTGGGATTTCCAATCCATAGGATTCCTAAGTACTAATACAGTCTGAAACTTACCAGCAACACAGCTGAACATCAGAGCAGAATACTAGGAAAACAACAGAATATAATAAATAAATAAATGAATCAAGACAAATTGATTTTTTATAACTTTTTTAATTTAATTTAAAATTGCAATTATGTTTATTTTACATTACCTTACAAAATTGTATTTAATATAGTATATTCAAATGAAAAAATAATTTGTTTATCCAATAATAAAAGAATAAAATCAGTGACTTCTTAAAACCATAAACCGAATCAAAATATGGTGTCCAATTTCAATAAGAATTGTTCTTGACTAGTATAGCTAGCCTCATCTCATGTTTATTTTGAAACAATGGAGTTTTCACATGTATACGAGGCTAGCCAGCCAAGAACAATAGTAAATTGTTATAAAAATTTAACGCCATATTTCGATTTGGTGTTAGAATTAGATGTTATATATATACACCCTTTCCGAGAAACTTTGTCACCAGTAGAGTGAAAAGCCTACAAACTAGTAGCGCAGGGGACTATGGGTAACCTATGTAAATTTTATTAGGACACAGGGATTTCATTGCCACATTGCTACACTTGTCAATGTGTTATTGAGAAATGGCCGTTTTGACTTATCAAACAACAAGAAAGGCGTTCCGAATGCACATTTAGTTTCTGAATTGATCCATGATCCTTTGCGCCACTAGCTTGTTTGCTTTTCAACGGGTGACAAAATTTCTCGGAAAGGGTGTATATAATTATGTTATATAAATGTTATATAAAATGTTATAATATAATTTATTCCAGGATATAATTTCTCACTTTGTGTTCATGTTGATTGGAATTAACATCAGCACCGTGTGCCAGTAGCAGCTCTGTTATCTCAGCACTACCCTTGTATGCTGCATGCATTAATGGGTTCATTCCTTGCTGTTAACACATACAAAATAGAATATGAGGGAAGTGAATACAAATCTTCTAACGCGTTGCTATGTATGTTTCCACCCAATTCAAATCTTTTGGGAATAAGATTCTTTGTCTTATGTTTTTCAATGTCACATGGAAAATGTTTGGAACAAAAGTTTTTATTCCCAGTGGTTTTGAATTGGGTGGAAACGTATCACAGCAACATGTTAGCTGATTAGATCTATTGGCTAGCCTATAGACCAACTGCAGATTCAATTTTTTTTACGCTCAAAATATTCACCTTGAGTGTACAAAGATTGAGTCTACCAAAGCAGGCTAAACTTTAAACAAACAGTAGTTAATTAGTTTAAATTGGAGGAAATATTTAAAAGATTGGAATAAATTAGTGTGAATTCTTTAACCAAGGCTACCTTAACAAAATTATCCTATGATGATGTCTAAATAAAATCTCAACATGTGTAAAATTTTGTGTAAAATTGAAGAATAAATATTTTAACCTTTTAAAAAAGTCAACACAAATATTGTGTTTGATTTCAAAAAAATTGAAGAATAAATATTTTAACTAAAAAAGTCAACACAAATATTGTGTTTGATCTAAAAAAAAATTTTTTTTTTTTAAATTTATTAAACATATATTTTACTCTGAGTGTTCTCCAAGAGCTGTGCTCAGTACTGATTTACAATATTTATGGAGTTAAGGAATAGAAAAAAAGTACAAAACAAATATTAATATTAATTTCAATCTTTTTATGTGGCCTTAATTGAACTAGTCCCACAGTATTAATATTGACCATAATATCATTTCCCATACACAAATTCAAATAAATACGATCTGACAAGCTAGAAAATAATGAAGTTACTAAAGATATTTATAGACATAATTACAGTACTTCTCAAAATACTTTGTTTTATTAAGCTTACAACTAAAGTGGCCTTCACAAGAAAAAAATGCCTTTTCAGAAAAATAAATGTGATTTTTTACAAGCGTCCTAAATTTTTTTTTTTTTAATTCATAGCTTTATCCCGGCTTTATTTATCTAATAAACTTACATATATAACTACAATCTATTGGGTCCGTAAAGACATGAGATAGCGTCAATTATTTCAATCCCAAATGCTGCTCAGGTCTTAATATTAATGTATGCATTAACTTTAAAATGAACACACTGACCTCATCCTCACAGTTCACCCTGACAGATGGTAAACTTAACAAGCGTCTAACTTCATCAATATTAACTAAAATCGCAAACAAAATACACCGTTAGAATAAGTATTTATATACAAATAAAAACCATCAAAAATAATCTAGAAACTACCTTTATTAATGGCTTTGACGAGATCTTTTTCGACCTCATTCATCGTTAGGCCCTCCATCTTTTCTTGTCAATAAGAATTACCGCTGATATTTTTCCATCGCGGGCTTTTATTGTGAATTTGAACGCCGCTGGCTGTGATCACTGGCGCACATTTCAAGATGGCGGACGAATTGAAGTTTGGTAAGATAAATGAATTTATTTGTAGTTTTTGTACGTTTTTGCGACAGTTTTACGATTTTTAGTATGATAAATTGTTTATTAACTTGATAGCATATAAATATGAGTGGATATAGTGGTAAATATTGATATGTAGTCATATTTTTATGATAAATACATTGTGCACGTGTTCTAGACAACATGTGTATATTTACATTTGTCGCGTTGTCTCGACCTGTGTTACTATAAGGATTCACGAGATGGTTCACATACGGTCTGTGCTGTAACCATAATACAATCATAGGTGTGGATTAGGTGTCAGATTTGTTCAAAACATTTTGTGATGATTCTTGACTCGCTAAATATGATTAAATACATATGGTGAATAGTTTTTTTTTTAATTTGTGAAATATAAATGTAAACAAAAATTGTTTTATTTGCTCCATTAGAATTTGCTTTGCTATACTAATGATATGATTGTCTAGATGTGTACTGATATTGTTGATTAACTTAATTAAACCAGTGTCAAGGTTTTGTAATTACAGTGTTTAAAAGCAACACATCAAACAAACTCAATTCACATATGATCCAGTACTTGAGCAGGGACTCAAAACCAGATCACTGTGGTGAAAGGCCGGTGTTCTCACCACTCGTCCAAGGATGCCACCCAACATCTTACGTTTAGTGTTAGCTTGTGATGATGTCATTGTAATAGTTGACGTGACGGTTTTTCCAAATTTTGATAGAGTAAAATAAATGAAAATTCATCTTAATGGCTGGAAAGAGAACTTCACAATTAGTAAAATCGCTAAGTTTGAGAAGAAAATCGTATAAAATAGCAAAGATATAGCGCGGTAAAGTCAGCAGATTTTACAGACGTTTGTATGCCAGACGAGAAACCTTGCCTACTGATAGGCAAACAATGTCTGTCCGCCATACAAACGTCTGTAAAATCTACTGACTTTACCACGCTATATCTTTGCTATTTTATATGATTTTCTTCTCAAACTTAGTGGTTTTACTAATTGTGAAGTTCTCTTTCCAGCCATTAAGATGAATTTTCATTTATTTTACTCTATCCAAATTTGGAAAAAATGTCACGTCAACTATTATCATCTTGATCATTATTATTTTTATTATTAATTAATATGTTTGTTAGATAAGATTACAAAATAGATTTACACTCCCTTTACCCATTCTAGGTAAACATGATACAAGAGATAGTGATCTGGATTATGATGGTGATAACGATGATGAAGATGATGAAGATAAATGGGAGGAGGTTGACGAGGAGGAGAAGACTCCTGTCAAGTGTCTATTTTGCGACAATGTGAGTTACAGTTCACAGTCAACTCTGAAACATTGTATGGATGTACATGGGTTTAATATCTACACGATCAAGTACCAGTGTGGTAAGTGGATGTAAATAGGCTGGTTTTACATTAAAGCATGAATATATACTACAATTACCTAAATGTAGGACGGAGCTGTCCATTTTGTGTGTGTGTGTGTCGGGGGGGGGGGGGGGGGGGGGGCGGGGATATTGTAATTTGTTTGATTTGAAAAGAAAACCATGCCTTGTGGTTATTGTGAAAGTAGAGAATAAGAAGGACAATTTTGAAAGCATTGTCGTGGTGGTAGTCAAATAAAGATTATTATTTCACAGGTCTGGACTTTTATGGTTGCATCAAGTTGATTAATTATATCAGAAAAAAGGTAACTTTGAGAATTATATTTTATATTTTATTTTCTAGTTTTAAATTCACCCTGAGTGTTATGAGCTGCTTGTAATTAAAGAATGTATAGTGAGGAGTGCTTGGTGGCAAAGGATGTTAGTCTGTTGGCAAAGAACATTGCTCTGTTCTACACTACAAAAACAATTGGGAATAAGAAATATTAAGAATAAGATGGTGACCTGTTATTTTCTTTTTTTACATGTAAACCACAATATATTACTTTATCAAATGAATTCAATTCAAGCTAAAGAGAAATAAATATTCCTGTCAACCTTTAGCTAAGTCAGCTAATGTGTAGCTTTGCTGTTAGAATCTTCAACCTGGTGACTTCTCCTCCGTGTATCCTCCTTATCCATGGGATAGTGAAGAGTTCCTTCAGCCAACTGTTCAAGATGATGCATTGCTTTGGTTTGGTAAGTAATGTACATTATTTTGTAATGGGTGGCATGGGTGGCCTAGCGGTGAGAGCGCTGGCCTCTCACCACTGTGGTCCAGGTTCGAGTCCCGGCTCTGGCATGGATTATATGTGAGTTGAGTTTGTTTGATGTGTTCTTCTCTTCTATGACACACAGGTTTTTTTCCCGGGTTATCCGGTTTTCCTCCCTCAGCAAAAATGAACATGTGAGCTGAGTTGAGTGCAAAATATTAAACGTAGAGGTAGTGAGTGTGAGTGAGTCTCCCCAATTAGTAGGGCACACTGAAGATTGAGACATTAAAAAAGTTATTATAAAGTTATAAATATTATAAATTAATATATAATAATAATTAATAATATTATTTATTATAAAGTTATTAGTAATGTTGTGTTCACTACAAGTCTCAGGCTCAATGTTATTTCAAGTTTAAATAAAATGGTCTATCTCTCTATCTATTTCTCATCTTTCTAAATGTGCATTACTATATAATAAAATGAGCTCAACATGCAACAATGTATGCTATTGACAAAACACTTGAATGCATGGTTATTTATTTATATTATTAATTATAAAATATTAGATAGATATAGAGATAGTACAATGCATGCTCTGATTGGCTGGCTACTATGTTTATATCAAAGGACAGTGACACACTCTAAAAAAAGGTTTCAGAGATATTTTATAAAATCAATATAATAATGTCTGTTTGTGTTTATCTACTGTGATATAAACACTCTGGGAGATGTTCTAGAGCACTTGAGAAGCCAAGGAAACACTTTGCGACTTCTCTCTTGCTCTACAGCCAGATTCCACATTCTTGGACAAAAGTAGTTGAGACATTCACACGCTTTGTACGAACAATGTAAATAACTGTCCGTCTCGCTAACTGACAGTAATTTGATCGCCCTCCCCTCCCCCTCCATTCAATGTTGAATTTTTGGGATTGTCTAGACCACTGGCATTATCTATCAATATATACAACATTGATTGGATGGGGGATGGGGAAGGAACAGCTGAGAAATGCTGACTAGGTCTATGAAAACCGAAAGTGTCTCAACACTTTTGTCCAAGATTGTAGTTCTATCACAGTATAATATATAGACATGGGCACTGTTTTATATTTCCTAAATAATCAACCCCTCTAACTAAGAGAGATTTTAATGATCAGAGTGAATTGAACTATACCAAAATATGTTATTACTGCCTTATCAGATTTACAGTAGAGGTAGTTAATTTGCTTACAGTGTAGAAATTCATGTTACATACTTTTTTTTGAACAGATTTTGATGAAGAAATGGAAATATTTGCAGACTCTCCAGAAAACATGTTAAATGGAGCAGGAAATAAAAATGAGGGTAATCTATTTCATTATTTATATATTCAACATATACTTTCCTAGTGTTAAGTTAATATTAAATATTTAAAATTTCTAGAAAAAAGGTTTTCTTCATTGTAGAATCAATTAATCGAGATGGATTTATGGATTGAGTTTATGCTGTCACTGACACTACCAAAGATTTGTATAAATAATACAGTACTCACATTTGTAATTTTCAGAAAACAAACTACATGTACATCTGGATATCATATGACTCAGTTTAAGAGTCCTTCAATGTAGTTACTATGAAGATTCAGCTAGATTAATTGAAAGATTTTGATTCAAGTGGGCCCTTTAAAAGACACAATGAGAGTGCGCTCTGTGTCAGTGTTTGTTTTAATTTTTATATATACTAGACAAAGTGCACACATTTTCTACATGAACAACTAATGAAAACGTGAACAGGTTCCCATTTAAATCTGTACTTATGCAAATTTTGTTGATGTGTGCTAAACACACAGATCAGCAAATTAGAGAAGTTCACTTCAGAAATAATATACTTTGATTGGTTGATCTGTGTGTTTAGCACATATCAACACAATTTGCATAAGTACAGATTTAAATGGGAAAGTACAGATTTAAATGGAAACCTGTTAGTGACAGTTGGAATGTTTGAAATAAAAAAAAAACACAAACAAAAAATTGTATCATTTCCTATTTGAACCAAGATAGTCTGTTGATTTGAATAATCAATGCATGATCATGTCTTTATAGGGACTGTGTCAAAAGAGGAATACCTAGAACTGAAAAACGAGCTGTTAAAAATGGAGGACAGAGCAAACAATGCAGAAATTGATCTTGCAAAGGCCAGGGATGATATCAATCAGCTAAGGTATTCATTATCTTTTCACACATTCCATCTTTCTGTAGTGTCTTGTGATAGCATCCTCGGGAACCCAGGAGTAATCTTCTGTCGCTCGTTTCTCCAGAAAATTACCCCTGGGAATGTAGTCTGTTGGAGCTTGTTCCGGAAGTCAAAATTCAAACTTATTTAACAACTTTCTTTGAATGATTATCTTGATTTTCATTGGTCAACCTAACAAGGTTGACCAATCAGGAAAGAGCCAAATTTTGACTTCCGGAACAAGCTCCAACAGACTACACTCCCAGGGGTGTTTATTCTGGGAGCGAGAAACGAGCGACAGAAGATTACCCCTGGGTTCCCGAGAATGTGTGATAGCGGATGGCTCAGTAAACTACTATAGATTGAACTGGATTTTAAACACTGATCTATTTGTCCATCATTTTACATGTGTATCCTACCACAGGTAACCCATTACTCAGGGATCCCAATACATGACACTTTCTTCTTTGCTAGAATTCTTTAAACCAATCAGATTAATTTGTACAACAAATTGAAGACTAGTAACTTTGACTTGATTGTATATTGAATGAAATTACATTTGATTGATGTGTTTCTTTATGTTCTAGAGTCATAGCAAAATCCTTTCTTGAAGATTATACTCCAAAAAGCAGGTATACTGTATTCAGATTTCTTCAGATTAATACTATGCATCCCAGTAGACCGTGACAACCTCGAAATTTTATCGCGACCCGTCGATACAAAAAATTGATCACGTGATGCACTTTTTATGTACCGTGATGATATACTTCTGTACCACGTGAACAACATTTTTCGTTTGGCGCGGGTTCACATACGATCTTCGATCGAATCATAATGATCGAATCTTCCCACGGCTTCATTTATACTAGAGAATCTTTGCCTTCAACGTATATATACGGAGAATCTTTGCCTTCAACGTATAAGCGCCAAACAAAAGTAGTATTTCAAGTACTAGTATAAGTGAAGCCGTGGGAAGATTTGATCACTATGATTCGATCGAAGATCGTATGTGAACCCGCGCCAAACGAAAAATGTTGTTCACGTGGTACAGAAGAATATCATCACGTGGTACATAAAAAGTCCATCACGTGATCAATTTTTCGTATCGACGGGTCGCGATAAAATTTCGAGGGTGTCACGGTCTACTGGGATGCATAGTACTTTGGTCATTACAACCATTGTCATTGAAGTGCAACCCCTGAAGTTTGATGTCTCATTTGCAAACTAGCATTTTGTCTGCCATCATTCAAAATACAAAGCCTCTGCTCGCAGGGAATGAGATTTGCTGTTTGGTTTACCAGTATTCATCTACATGTATCAATTGATTGAGTGCCATTTTGGATCACTCAGTCAAAGTACTCATTACTAGTATTTTGATTGACAGCTGACAAAATGCTAGTTTGCAGACGAGACATCAAACTTCCAAGGTCTTACATACCTCAATGATAATGGTTATAAACAGTTGACAACACATAGAATATGAAGAGTCTGAAGCCCTTTATAACACTTCTATTAAAGTGGCGAAGTAATAAACACACCATTATTTTGTTTTGTGTACAGAACACAGCCAGGTTCACCCAGAGCTGCTGATAAGAATGATGATGAAGATGAAGACAGTGCTTACTTTAGTTCATATGCTCACTTTGGAATCCATGAAGAAATGTTAAAAGTAAGTACAGCAAACTTTAGCGCAACCCCCTCTCAATACACCCCTTCACAGTTCCCTGCACCATCTTGAAAGGTAGCCAGGCCTTTGCAATGAAGGGGGACAAATGTTGAGCTTGCAATGATAGAAACCTTTTAACACCTTGCTGGACAATAATTATTTACCTGTATTGCAAGCTCAACGTTCGTCTCCCTTCGATGCAAAGGCCGGACTGCCTTTCAAGATGACACAGGGAACTTTTGCAATAAAGTGAGACAAATGTTGAGCTTGCAATGATAGAAACCTTTTAACACCTTGCTGGACAACGTTCGTCTCCCTTTGATGCAAAGGCCTGCCTATCTTTTAAGATGACGCAGGGAACTACGAAGGATCTATTCACCACAGACCAAATATTCCCATAGTTGCACACAAAACTTCAATAAACTGGAAATTGTTCTTTGTCCCAGCATTGTCTGTCAAAGAGAGGTTGAATTTCAGCATCAATGGTAGTATTGGTTTATTGTAGTAACTAACTGTAGGCTGTCTTCTAGGATAAAGTAAGAACAGAGAGCTACAGGGATTTTATATTAGGTAACCCACAGCTATTTCAAGACAAGGTAAAAAACCCAACCTTCATGAATTTATTGGTATATTTGAACTAGTTGATGTACATTCATTTTGCTTACTCATTAAAGCACTCATTAAATCACACATTAAATCACACATTAAATCACACATTAAATCACACATTAAATCACACATTAAATCACACATTAAATCACACATTAAATCACACATTAAATCACACATTAAATCACACATTAAATCACACATTAAATCACACATTAAATCACACATTAAATCACACATTAAAGCACTCATTAAATCACACATTAAATCACACATTAAATCACACATTAAATCACACATTAAATCACACATTTCAATCACTCATTGAATCACTTGTGTGTGCATAAATACTCTTAAATACTCTTCAAAGTTAACCGGCCTTTGCATTGAAGCAATAAGAATGTTGCAATGATACGTGCCTCTTTCAATGTTCAACTCGCTTGATGCAAAGGCCTGGATACCTTTTAAGATGGTGCAGGGAACCAGGAAGGGGACTATTCATTCATTCATTCATTCATCCATTCATTCAATAATTATTAATACACATTTGTTCATTCGTTCATCCATTCACTAATTCATTTTTTCACCATATGTTTTTTAATATTATTTTTCTTTATTATTATAAAATATTCCATTTTTTTTTTCATTTCTGCTGTTTTCATTTCAATTGTCCCATCCCTTTTCCTCCCATTCACAAGGTTGTGTTAGACATTGGCTGTGGTACTGGTATTCTATCAATGTTTGCTGCTAAAGCTGGTGCACGTCATGTGGTTGCGATAGATCAATCAGAGATAATATACCAAGCTATGGATATTGTACGGTATGGTATAAATAATAATCATCATCACTATTATCATCATCAGCAGCATACAGCATTGCACTATAAACATCACCAATATTATCATCATAATTGTCATATTCATCATAATCATACATCTCCAAAATCAACATTATTATAAATTATCCTCATCATCATCATCAGCAACACTATCAACATTATTATAAATTATCGTCATCATCATCATCAGCAACATCATCATTGTCAACATTATTGTAAATTATTGTCATCATTAACAACAACATCATCATCTTCATCAACTTCATTATACATTATTATCATCATCATCATCAAGATCATTATATATTATCATCATCATCAACAACATCATCATCTTCATCAACATCATTATACATTTATCATCATCCTATTCATTATCATCATATTCATCATCATCATATTCATCATCATATTCATCATCATCATATTCATCATATTCATCATCATCATATTCATCATCACCATATTCATCATCATATTCATCATCATCATATTCATCATATTCATCATCATCATATTCATCATCATGTTCATCATCATCATATTCATCATCACAATTAACATAGTCATTATCATGATCATGAACATTATCACCATCATCTATCATTTATGATTGGCTAAGTTAGATCAGTTTGTATCAAACATGCAATGTAAGACTAATTTACTATCTGTCTTTGTCTGTTTAGTGAAAATGGATTAGACAAGGTAATTACGTTAGTTAAAGGCAAAGCAGAAGAAATCACTTTACCTGTAGATAAAGTTGATATAATCATATCAGAATGGATGGGCTATTTCCTTCTGTTTGAATCAATGCTGGACACTGTCTTGTTCGCCAGGGATAAATGGCTATCACCAAATGGAATAGGTTTGTTAAGAGTCTCTGGAATATTGATATTCATTTTAAAAGACCTGTTTCATCAACATGTATTTTGTTAAAACCAGGCTTTCAGGCTACTTGCACATCAACAGGGTAACCAACTGTGTATAAAAAATTAATTATTGTGGACGCAACTCGGCTCACATGTTCATTTTTGCGGAGGGCAGGAAAACCAGATAACTGGGAGAAAAACCCTTGTGGCATAGGAGAGAAGAACACATCAAACAAACTCAACTCACATATAATCCATGTTCGAGCCAGGGCTGGACCCTGGACCACAGCGGTGAGAGGCCAGCACTCTCACTGCTAGGCCACCCATGCTACCCACTGTGTAACTGCAGTTGTAACAACTAAACCTTCACATTGTTTACCCTGATGATGGGCTAGTAGTCTGAAAGGTTTGTTTTAATAAAATACAGGTTAATGAAACGTGTCTACTAAAATGAATACCAACACAACCGACAAACATCCACTGAATATTAATATATTTGTTGTAATCCAGGGCTTGAAACAGGAACACAATTTGGTCTCCCTCTGAGTCCAGATAAAGAAACTGATTTTTTCCTAATTTTTTTGCAATTTTTTTATTCATTTGGCAGAGTTTTGTTGCCTGACAATTTTTACAGTCAAAGGACATGAAGCATGCCTGTCTAGACTGCATTATTCATTTCATTATATGATTTTTGACATCATTCTTCGTTTTTCCAACTTCTCAAAATTCATATAAATAATTATGATATCAAAAATAATTGATACTATTATTAGTATAGATAATAAATCTGATTATTCTGTGAGATTTAAAGATGTTTCATTCAGTTTTTGAATACTTTAACAGAATTCTGAAAAATGTAGAATGAAGTCAAGAATCAAATAATACAACGAATAATGCAGTCTAGATGGCATACTTCATGTCCTTTGACTGTAAATTTGGACTGGCATTTGGCTATTTGCAGGCATCTCATTTCGTAATCACTGTGATGTCTAAAAAGATAATTTGTGCTTGAGTCAAGAGCATCTTCAGATGGCATTAATAAGTCATTTATTTAGTCATTATGTGTAAACAAGTTGGGCTTTTTTTCAGTTTTCCCAGACAAGTGCTCTATCCATCTGGTTGCCATGGGAACTCTTGAGAAACAACCATCGAAAATTAGTTTCTGGGATGAAGTATATGGTATGTCACATGTCACATATTTACATTATCTCAGGCTCGTAACATGGTATATGGGATCAGGGATCAGCGTTATTTTGGGATCAGGGATCAGAATTTTTGCTTTGGGATCGGGATCACAGCCACTGGGATTGGGATCATGAGAAAATATCCAAATCAGGGATCAAAATTGGGATCAAGGATCAAAAGTTTGGGGGAAAATTGGGCTCAGGGATCAAAAATTCCAAAATGATCCGGGATCAATAGGTTCAAAATATACCATGTTACGATCCTGTTATCCTGTTATTCTTTACTTTTATCATATACCGGTAGCATTATATTCTTTGTCATTGTAGGGTTTAAAATGTCTTGTATGAAATCAAATGTCAGTAAAGAGCCGTGTGTAGCTGTTGTCGATCCAAAAGCAATTATATCGACGTCAAGCTGTATTAAGGTGAGGTGTCTACTTGGGTCACCTCTACGGATATTTGAAGGGAAAGAATGTCATGCTTATTATGCTAATCATTTTGGGAGAGCTGTGTTTTTGTTATGGCCACACAAAACCTCCTTTTTTGCACTCATCTGGGTTTCCGATATCCATGTCCAAATTACAGTTATCCCAAAACAATGTTTTCCCTTTGGCTTTGAAGCTATGAATTCCATAAATGATAATGTTCCAAATATCTATAAATTATAAATATTTATATTATAAAGACACATGATATTTAAAATACCAAATGGACCGTGTTATGCAAGTAAAATGTGGCTTTTAATTGTTATTGTTTATCTCCTTTGTACAGCGTTTGAATGTCAATAAATGCAAGAAAGAAGATCTTAACTTTATATCATCATTCAAACTAGAAATAACAAGGAATGACAAGCTTACGGTATGTACACAGTTTCCTTTACAGTTTTTTCAGTATCACCTCCTTGATTTAATGAAGACCTGGTAATGATTGTATTAAGAAATAATCATTTCCCATAATGCAACCTTTCATGATCATTTCCCATAATGCAACTGTTCATGATCATTTCCCATAATGCAAATGTTCATGATCATTTCCCATAATGCAACTGCTCTTGATCATTTCCCATAATGCAACTGTTCATGATAATTTCCCATAATACAACTTTTCATTCATGATCATTTCCCATAATGCAACTTTTCATGATCATATCCCATAATGCAACGTTTCACAATTATTTCATATAATGCATATTTTCTTGGTTATTTCCCACAATGCAAATTTTCACCAGGAAATACTCCGGTATCAAGTTCTTCATTGCACAGCTTTAGCTATGATAGCATTTGATATATTCTTTTGTATATAGTACAGCCCTTGGTAAAGCAAGGAATGCAACCTTTAATAGACTGAATTGAAATATGCTGATCTGCTATTGTTCTTGATTGACTAGCCTCATGTTTATGTTGGAACACAAAGGAGTTTTCACATAAATGAGAGGCAAGCCAGTCAAGAACAACAGATATTCAAATTGGTTGCCATATTTTAAAAAGAGTGAACAAATCTCTGCTCTTTGAGTAATTTACCTACAATGGAGGATAAGGCTGTGCAATGAAGAACTCCAAAACGCTGTCTATTGTGTGAAATGTTTACTAATATGAAATCACCTGTGTTTTGTTTTTTCAGGCAATTGTTGCATATTTTGATATCAAATTTGAACAGAATTTAATGAATAAGGTAAGCAACTGCTAGTTTTAGTATATATTAGAATCGTCCTCAATGACAAGCAAACCAAACCACTTATCACTAGAACCCAGAATGTTTACTACATAGTGACACCATCCTCGGGAACCCAGGGGTATCTTCTGTCGCTCGTTTCTCGCTCCCAGAATAAATACCCTGGGATTGAGTCTGTTGGAGCTTGTTCCGGAAGTCAAAATTCACCTTTTTCGTGATTGGTCGACCTTCTGACTGAGGTCGACCAATGAAAATCAAGATAACCATTCATAGGAAGTCGTTTTAACAATAAAAATAATGGTTTGAATGGTTATCTTGATTTTCATTGGTCGACCTCAGCGGGTCGACCAATCAGGAAAGAGCTGAATTTTGACTTCCGGAACAAGCTCCAACAGACTACGCTCCCAGGGGTGTTTTTTCTGTGAGCGAGAAAAGAGCAACAGAAGATACCCCTGGGTTCCCGAGGATGTAGTGACACACACCAAGTTACACAAAATGTTTTTCTATGCTACATTTCCTGCATCATTGGGAATCAAATAATATCTACTTACATGTATTGACTATTAAATGGGAGGGGCTGGGCTAGAAGGATTAGACTCAAAATTAAAGATAAATGGCAACTAGCGAGTAAACTAGTATAGGCTGTGTCAGTGTTTGATATAAACGATAGGTAATAGAATGAAATTTGTAACACCGTAAAAAATAGAAATAGGAAATTACCGAGTAAACTAGTATAGGCTGCGTGGGTGTTTGATATAAATGATAGGTAATAGAATGAAATTTATACCACCAGGTTTTTTTACTCCGACGAAGGGCTAAAGCTTGAAATGTCAGTAAAGTTAAGGCAACATTTTTTACAGTGTTACAATTTTCATTCTATTACTGGTACTTATCACTTATACCAGAAAGAGTGCAGCCAGAACCCAGTTTTTTCAAAAGGTTTCTAAAGACCTGTTATTCACAAAACATAATTTTAAAGTTTTATTTTAGTGACTGTAACAGCTCAATGTACGCCATTACTTACTGATGTTCTCTGTTGTTCAGGTCGAATTCAGCACCAGTCCCGCACATCAGTCAACACATTGGAAACAAACAGTATTTTACTTGGAAAAACCCATAGATGTTATTAAAGGTATTGTGACCATTGCTAGTTTTACCAGTTAGGGATAGAGTGGTGTCATATATAAAGTCATGTTTCTAATTCTATCCCCTTGGGTCACTTGTCATGCCTTTTTCTTTAAAGGTATTGTGACCATTGCTAATTTTACCAGTTAGGGATAGAGTGGTGTCATATATAAAGTCATGTTTCTAATTCTATCCCCTTGGGTCACTTGTCATGCCTTTTTCTTTAAAGGTATTCGGTGACCATTGCTAGTTTTACCAGTTAGGGATAGAGTGGTGTCATGTTTAAAGTCATGTTGCTAATTCTATCCCCTTGGGTCACTTGTCGTGAATGCCTTTTTCTTTAAAGGTATTGTGACCATTGCTAATTTTACCAGTTAGGGATAGAGTGGTGTCATATATAAAGTCATGTTTCTAATTCTATCCCCTTGGGTCACTTGTCATGCCTTTTTCTTTAAAGGTATTCGGTGACCATTGCTAGTTTTACCAGTTAGGGATAGAGTGGTGTCATGTATAAAGTCATCTTGCTAATTCTATCCCCTTGGGTCACTTGTCATGCCTTTTTCTTTAAAGGTATTGTGACCATTGTTAGTTTTGCCAGTTAGGGATAGAGTGGTGTCATGTACATGTTTAAAGTCATGTTGCTAATTCTATCCCCTTGGGTCACTTGTCATGCCTTTTTCTTTAAGGTATTGTGGCCATTGCTAGTTTTACCAGTTAGGGATAGAGTGGTGTCATGTATAAAGTCATGTTTCTACAACCTTGGAAAAAAAGTTAACAAAATGTGATTTTTTAGGAAAAACTAAAAAAACTGCCCCCCCCCTTAAATTAATGCTGCATGGCGGCTCTAGCATTGTCGAATCCAACCTTACCAACATTGACCAGGGGGTAGGTAGGTAGGTAAGGGCAAGGGCGCTAGGACACTAAAAATATGCAAATTTATGCTAGTTATTTGTTAATTTATCCTAGTTTAGATAAATAAAGGTCTACTTAACTGAAAGGTATCCTGATTATGTTGATTTAGCAGCCTAAAAGCCTTTATTTCCGTAAACTTTCTTGTAGCTTGCTTTCAACGTTCGAACGATCGTTACACAGGTTTCAAATATACAAACGCTTCGCGCGAGTACCGCTGTACTAGCTGAACGCTGTCACACGAAAAGATATGACTCACCTATCTTGTAAAAAAATTGTCAACTAATTTTGTTCAAGATTGAAGGTCCTCTCCCCCTTGGGTCACTTGTCATGCCTATTTCTTTAAAGTATGTTTACATTGTTAGTTCTACTAGATAGAGACAGAGATGAGAACTGATATTGTCATGTTTCTAGGTCCTCTCCCCCCTCGGGTCACTTGACGCCGACGCAGCCTATACTAGTTTACTCGCTAGTTTTCATCTAATATGATTGTGTGTGTTTCAGGTCAAGTGTTATCTGGACATATATCTTGCTATAAGAACATCAAAGATCCTCGTTCACTGGATATCAGGATTGAGACGACACTAAATAACGACCCAGACAACATCCTCTTTGATCAAGAATATTTATTACAATAGCATGTGGCACCCCCGAGGAGAGACTCAGGGGTAAAAGTATCGTTTAATTTTCAAAAACGTCTTAAAATATCCCGAGAGTCCTTTTAAAAGGGTGTAGCACGGACGACTTTTAGCCCCCAAGAGATAACTCACAAAAGCATAAAACCAAAAAAAGCTCAGGAGACCGTAGGATTTCCCTTTTTGATATCCTAAAAGATACCAAATCGCTGACTTTTACCCATAAAAGATACGACGAGCATATACGATACTTTTAAATTTCAAAATGAATGGGATCAAATAAAACAATTGTCCTATTTCATTATGACGTCACATCAAAACATTCTATTGTTCTAACGCTAAGGATCATGGTCGCCAGTGGGGGACAGATTCATAACAACAATACAAGAATACACGATAAAATTGCATTCACAAGACGGATAGGAAAGAAATGACAACAAAATGCCATAAATATGAAACATAGACACATAACATACATAAAAACTAGATAATATGAAGCTCAATTTTCAAAGAGAAAGAAGATTTAGATGAAATGACCTTTGTTTTCGGCGATTCTATCCCCCACTAAAACACATCGTGACGTCATAATGAAATAGGGCAATTGTGGATGGTTCTCACAGACTAAGATGTTTCTTGATCTATTGCGTTCACATAGAATGAAAATAATAAGCATTTTAAGCAAACGCATTTGTAAAGAGTCTTGATAATCTCGATTTTGATTGGATAATTTTGTTGGTTGCCTTGGTTGAAGTCGCTGCACTTTAATTATTGTCCAACTAAGAATTAACTCAGCATGAACCACACAATACAGTGAAGGAGGCAATAGCCACGCTGTTCTGCTCCAGTGATACACCGTGAAAAGCACACAAGCTAGTGGCGCAAAGGATCATGGATCAGTTCAGAAACTAAATGTGCATTCGGAATGCCTTTCTTGTTGTTAGATAAGTCAAAACGGACACTTCTCGATAACATATTGACAAGTGTAGCGATGTGGCCATGAAATCCTAGCCTCCTATGCAGCCGGTTTGAATCCCGCAGGTTTGAATCCCGCAATACCGCAAAAATTATTTAAAGATCCCGCATTACCGCAAAAAAAAATATTGCAAATACCGCATACCGCACAACATTTAATTAAAATCAAAGGTCATTAAACGTTTTCGGTTTTTTCACCATCCATACGTACCAAAAAAAAATACAAAAAACAACCCCTTAATATCGCATACCGCAGGAGCTCTAAATCCCGCATTACCGCTAGATTTTGCTTATTTCACCGAAATACCGCTTAAAAAAGGATAAATATCGCATAACGCAGGTATCC
Organism: Metridium senile; assembly: GCA_949775045.1. Lineage (NCBI taxonomy): Eukaryota > Metazoa > Cnidaria > Anthozoa > Actiniaria > Metridiidae > Metridium > Metridium senile. The sequence continues at coordinate 18,329,166 of OX459099.1, forward strand.
TAAATCCCGCATTACCGCAAAAATGTATTCCTTTTACCGCAATATCGCATTAAAAAATGGCCAATACCGCAATACCGCAAACCCCAATGTCCCCCTCCTAAACCCATTGTTTTTTGTTGTATTTCGACTATTTCTCACTAACTAGTCTACTTCGTTGCACGGACGAAGGAAAATCATTCTAGACAGAGACTACTAATGGTTGTTAGTCTAATATCTCAACCGACACACACTGAAATGATACCGAAGGGAAAACCGGATGAAGACAGAAAATAAAGAACTCAGGAAGGAAAGAATCGGATATTAGAATAACAGGAAAATAGAAAAAGGAAGAATCATTATCAACAGAAACACTGAAAATACAAAAAACAATAATTATCATTAAGAATACGGAAGGAAAGAAAAAACAGCAAAAAGAAGAAATAGTACAAAGCAGATATTTTCACGGTTCTTATCGAACAACCTCGACCTCGATAGCGTGTGATATATTCTTTACAATTTGACTACAGCCCGTTGAATTTTGAAGTGTTGCAATTAGCTTCAAATGTGTAAGTACCTTAAGTTGCCGGGAGCTGTTATGAAAATGTAAAGAATATATTACACGCTATCGAGGCTGAGGTTCTTCGACGTGGACAGTGAAAATGTCTTTTGAGAAACAAGATACCAGTAGATAGTAGTGAGGATCGCCATCCAAAAATACACAACTTGTAACCATGGTTGAGTTGTCGGTACTAATCGCTTGAGAATTAATGTTTAATTGCGTTAAAGTAAAACCCCGCGTATAAGAACCTAGATTTTTCCAAGTCAGCCTGAACAGGTTCTTATATAAATGGTGCTTAACTTGAAATCAGGCTATCTAGGTTCTATTAGCATCACTCACTCCATCATTACAACACCTTTCTACCTATTTTATTTACATACAGGTCAATGCTTTTGCACATGGCTCTTTTTTACATTCAGCCTGACAGGTTCTTATTTGGTTCTTATACGCGGGGATTTACTGTACTCTAAAAATAAGTATACCTAATTGAAATGAAGATCACTCACGCTTTTCTTTTGTTAGTCTCACGTGGGGATTGGCAGAACACGAGAAGTGTCAAGAGAACGATGGTAGGCGGAATGCTACTTAGCACTTCTCGAGTGTTCTGACAATCCCCAAGTGCTTTATTACTGCAAACAGTTAACAAGTTTTCTACTCGAGGATATCATTTGTAAAATACAAATTGACATGTTTGATCAACATGCAAGCGGGAGTGCTATTTGCTCTCATAAACCAACCAATAGGAATGCGTGATTGCTAATAGCTATTTTCTAAGAGTTTTGTAGAAATGGCTGTTTAGGGTTATGTGTTACTGCAAACAGCTAACAAGTTTTCTACTCAAGGATATCATTTGTAAAATACAAATTGACAAATTGATCAACATGCAAAGCGGGAGTGCTATTTACTCTCATAAACCAACCAATCGGAATGCGTGATTGCTAATAGCTATTTTCTAAGAGTTTTGTAGAAATGTTTGTTTAGGGTTATGCGCTCAAGAAAGACGTATAGCACAGCAGGTTGGCTACAGTTCCTTAACGTCGACAATTTGGGGCAGGGGTTATCGGCAATTTAAAAACTTTCATCAAATTAATTACTTTATCCGTTCTTAATTTGAAAACGCATACAAGTGTTTCCGTGCACATGAATCCAATAAGCGTTTATGATGAATCATCCTTTTAGCCTGTCTACTTGTTGAAATGTTGAAATGTTGAAATGGTTCCAAAACGCTCCGTTCTTCATGAAGCATGCGTAAATGACGAAAATCATGTCCAAGTTTGGACAGCGTTTTAAACATTGAATGAGGTTTTTGTGATATACAGAATAATCAACGTCGACGTTATTCTGGTATCATAAAATCGAATTCACTAATAGTTTTATTATACATTTAATTACTTTAGAGAAAATTAACCAACAAACGTTATTTCGCGTTCAACGCAAGTTTTTTTTAGCAAGAAAACAACGAAAGTGGACAATAAATTGATATTTTGGCAAATAATGCATTCTGTGTGCGCAACCTACAGATTAGGGAAAATAATTTGGCTAGCTCGCCAATTATGGTTCAATGATCTGCAGGTTTCTTCTTGTGAAAATAATTTGCATGCTCTTATCCAATCAGATTTTAGATGGTAAATATAGATTGTATTATGATCGAAATTATCGGTTGATATTGTTTGGACAAAAGGCCTAAATGCAATACAAACCTAAAAAGATTGCCCAAGGCGATATGGTTATTTTGAAAGCCCTTCTCCCTTTTTTCATAGAGTTTTCTCCCATCTCCACAATTTCTTTACACATTTCTCCCTCATCCACTATTTTTTCCAGTGAAGTATTTTTTTTCTCAAAAACTGCCAGTCCATTTAATATTAATAATATAACATATTTTCGGAGAGTTTTATTGATTTAACTAGCAATTACTATCACATTACAGAAACTTGTATGTGTTGTATGATGTACTTGTATGTATGTGTTTAATGAACTGTTTCCTTGCTAGCCTCGTTGTCGGTGGTGTTTTCCCACTTTTGAAATTCTCATAACTTCTCAAGAGCGTAATAGTTTTGCCTCAAACTTTTCATCTTTGTTGATGTCTTTCTTATGTATAAATTTGATAGAGTGGTACGTCAATATAAAATATGAGTTTCAAAAAGTATGATAATGAAGTGGCGGCCATGCATATTGGCACGCCGTCGATTTGACTATGGCAGCACGAAAACCACTAAGTGTTGTGGCGGCCCTCGAACCATTTTAAGCGGTCCAAGATACTCGCTTCAGTCTTAATGGGTTTTACTATATTGCACTCTGGGTGGTTTTTTTTTCTTCTTTTTGTTATAAAACGTTGGAGTTCTTCAAATTTTGTTTATTAAACCCCTGCTTCTAGATGTAATATCCGAAATATAGCCAATTGCTTCATCTTAACGCGTAACAAACTTAGAAAAGTATCAGTGTGTTTATAGTAACAGCTTTTTTAATTTTTGATATTGATTATTTATTAATTTATTATTTGTTTATTAAACTCCTGCTTCTAGACGTAATATCCGAAATATAGCCAATTGCTTCCTCTTAACGCGTAACAAACTTACAAAGATATCAGTGTGTTTATAGTAACAGCTTTTTTTTATGTTGATTATTTATTTCCTTTTTGTGGCAGAAAATGACTCTACAGCTAAATTGAGTAAAGAAGAGCTTTTAATTTATGAAGGCAGACGATTCATGTACGAAGCAATCCTCTGCGGCCCATTGTCGCCTCGACACAATTCGACATTAGGGACGGACCATTTGATTTTTGTAAGGGGGGGGGGGGGGGGGAGATTTTCAGCGTGCTCGAATTTTTCTGTTTTCCGGTTGTTCAAAGCTAGATTAACGCTAATCCCAGATTAACTCTAAAGAAAACCTTTAGAGTTAACCTAGGATTAACACTAAACTGGCTTTGAACAACTGGGCCCAGTGTTGCAGGATATTTTTATTGCTGTACCAAGCTATATTTTTTCCCATATTGACGTTGCCCGATATATTTCTTAACGAATAACAACTGCATAAAACTCAAAAATAACCCTATCTATCTAGTCCTATATATCACGAAATGATTTTATCCTTGATCTGCATAGTGTTTCTTATTCTTATCCCACAAAAAATGGCGAATACAAAGCGGGATTAGCAATTGTCAATGTTCATTTGATTCTAGCTGTTTTCAGTTAACGCGAGAGTTGCAATAGTTTTACCAAACGTTTGCGGTGCAGACAGGAGTCGGGATCGTAGCCGAAGATTATGAGAACCTTCCAGATTGCGATTCCATTATTTTGTTTTTCCGACTTCGTCTGAAAATGCTAACTATTTTTTCCAGTCTATAGTCAGATGTTTCGTTAACTCGTTAACATCAAGCAATTAATACATTCTAGAAAGATCAACGCCCCACATGTGATTTCAACTCCGATAGACATTCTAGGGGTTGTTTATTATTCAACAACAAGAACATTCGACCGGGGGAGGGGGGGGGACTCCCTTTGCCCAAGTGGTAGGGTTGAGAGTATGTGCGTACCTTTTAGGGCTCTGGCTCAAAAGATTTCGCACCCGTAAAGCCTGGTTTTCACTAGCGACGCAACGCAAGCGCAAACGCAAACACAAGGGTTAATTTTAGAGTGAAAAAGCGTGAATAAGCGCAAGCGCAAACAAACTATTCACTAGTGCCACGCGCAAGCACAAGCGCAAACGCAAGAAAAGCTTGCGCTTATTCACGTCTCGTTTCCACATGCTTGTGCTTGCGTTTGCGCTTGCGTTGCGTCGCTAGTGAAAACCAGGCTTTACGGACCATTTTAAGAAACGCCTCCTACCACTTGGAGAAAGGGAGTTCCCCCTGGAGCATGCTATGATTTAACTAGCCAATAACGTAAGCTAGTGGAGTTTTAATTGAGTGGGTGTTACATATTTAAAGAGGCTCTGGTTGCTAGATGTTTAAACATAAGTGGACGTAATAGCAGAACGGGTAAAATCATCTCAGTGAGGTTGACTGAAATTACCAAAAGAGCAGCCACAACCTCAGGTTTGTAAAAATACCAATGATTATATTTTTATTTAAACCTTTAGTTTACATGTAATATAATTTACAATGAACGCGTTCTCATTTTTGGTGTTAGCTATCTGGAATAACCAAGGTAGCTGCTAGACGAGCCAGTGAGCTATGTATATTAGGTAGCAAAATGTTTTAGTCATAATCTAAAACGTCAAATGGAAACTAGCGAGCAAACTAGTATAGGCTGCGTCGGTGTTTGATATAAACGATAGGTAATATAATGACATTTGTAACACCGTAAAAAATAGAAATAGAAACTAGCGAGCAAACTAGTATAGGCTGTGTCGGTGTTTGATATAAACGATAGGTAATAGAATGAAATTTGTAACACCGTAAAAAATAGAAATAGAAACTAGCGAGTAAACTAGTATAGGCTGCGTCGGTGTTTGATATAAACGATAGGTAATAGGTAATGAAATTTGTAACACCGTAAAAAATATTGACTTAACTGTACTAACGTTTCAAGCTTTAGCCCTTTGTCGGAGTAAAAGAGTTAGACTAAGAGAGATACATACGTCATTACCTAAGTTAAGTCAACATTTTTTACGGTGTTACAAATTTCATTATATTACCTATCTAAAAAGTCAGTTAGTTTTAACTTAGACTATTAAAGGATTGGGACTTTGTTTCAGGTTTTAGTGTTTTCACTCTATTAATCTATTCAAGTTGCCGTGAGAATGTGATTTTCAGTAGATTGGCATACATTGTTTGACGGTTTCCATATTTTTCGTAACTACCACTTTTGGGTTATTTTGTTTTTCTATAAGCTCTATTCGGCTGCAATTTTTCCTTGGTATTCGTTATTTTTTACTTATTAACATGTTTACACACTATTTTGCTATTTTAATTCTTACTTTATTAAAGATTTTTAGTGTTTTATTCTGTTGGCTATATTTTCCCAGTTGCTACTATAGTTATTGCGGCGTATTTTGCTGTATTTGAATATACACTGACGTTTTTCAAAGCAACAAGCATCAAGACAATACCAAAATGAATGCTAGTTTTGTGCTGCTAATGTATTGAAATCAGACTTGTTTTAAGGCGTTTCCCAGTAGTTTTTTATTGACCATACTTCCCATTTTCATTTAGCGAGAAGATCAACTTTCCCTGGTCTGATCAATATATATTTTGCACCAGATACAAAGCATAGATGGAAGTTTTGATTTATGTCAATTGAGAGTGTAGTCATTAAAAAAATTCCGGGAAACACCTTAAACAGAAGTTATTGTAGTACAATAAAAACACGTAAAAAATAAAATTGTTTTTAGTTCTTTAGACAACAAGTCTGATTCTGATACATTATCAGCACACTCAAGCATTCATTTCGGTTCATGCTTTCTACTTTAGCCGAGACGTTTTTTGAATGTGTATAAGCTATTATGCGTTTTTATGCTGTGTTTGTGTTAATTATGTGTTAGTAATAAGAAAGTGGCTGACTTCAGCATCAGGTCAAGAGCTCATTTAATTGTGAAGTTCTACAGGCTAGCACGATATTAATCTATAAACAAACTGTGTAAGTAAAGCTAATTAATTATAACTGAACATCTGCGATATACATAAGCTTACATAAAAATAAATTAACACCATAGGACTACAAGCAAACTCCACACGAAACAAACAATCTACTTTAGACAAAAAGAATATCGATATAAAACAATAAAAAATATCAAAACCAAACAAATAAAAAATATATAAACAAACAACCAACAAACAAACACACAGATAAGCAAACAAATTTTCCACAATTCCAGATTAGACTTTTAATAATAATAATAATAATAATAATATATATTTATATAGCGCACATGTCTGGGATTCAAGGCGCTTTTGAAGATTTCCCTAATGAAAACTAGCGACTACACTAGTATAGGCTGCGTCGGTGTTTGATGTCGAAGGGCTAAAGCTCGAAACATCAGTAAAGTTAAGTTAGCATTTTTTACGGTGTTACAAATTTCATTATATTACCTATCTTCTATTACTAGATCCTTCTTCTTCTTCTTCTTCTTCCGTGTTACCCCGTCTCTCTCTATAAGAAAATCCTTACAGGGGGTCTTAAGAAACAAAACAAAACATCTAAATATTGAAAAAGATAATAGTAATAATAAAATGTCAAACAGTGTTCTCTATTGCTTTCTTAAATGCATTTACGCTGGTTTTTTGAACAATGTCCTCTTATAGTGCGAGGAAAATAAGATAAGAGGTGATAGTCTGTTCTTGAAGGTGGTATTTTTAAAGCTAGAGCATTCGTGTGTCTGCTTCTTCGCTGCATTGTTACCAGTGTAGGAAAACCATCATTCGTAATAAGGCCCTTGAGTAGTTTATACATCATGACAAGTCAATATAGATTAGATATAATAATTATCAGGATTCTATTATTTTCAACATTATCATTGCTTCAATACTTTGGTGTGCATTGGCTTCCGTATAACTTGGTATTGTGTATGACGGAGATTATGATCGTAGCGGAGTATATATATATATATATATATTACAAGACTGTAATTCCAAGCTTACGTTACTGTTAATAAAATCAAATTTCATCATTCCTGTTATACACCTATTTCAAAAAGGTTGTCGGAATGAACGGTTATTGCACGACCGAAAGGAATTGTGGTCACTAACAACATCTATATTCGAGAGCAGTTTTTTCTGCAATTATAAGCAAAGTTTCATAAATTATTACTCTTCTTCGTTAGATAAGGTTTGTGTTATGCACTTAGTTCATTTTCTGCCACAAAAAATATAAAACAATTAATCATTATCTAAGAACCACAGTTCCTTTATAGGTAATGCGATTAGGTATCACTCCTATCCGACAACCCCTTTAAAATAGTTGTATCAATAACAATAGTAGCATTTGAAAGAGTGCTTTGAAAGACAAATGAATTATTCCACTGAAATATAGTTTTCTTTAACTCAGGCAACTTTTCTGTTGTGAAAATTCAACCAAATCATCAAGAGTAAGCATGCCGGCTTAAAATTACGCGAATGACTATCAAATTTGATATTTAAATTCTCAATCGACACATCAAATAGACCGGTACATAAAAACATATCGTCATTTAATAACAACAGTTATATTTAAACTGTTTACGACATTTCAAACACTAGATATTTCGTTTTTCGGAAAGTTCCTTCAATCTTATCGGTTGCTAGGTAACAGTTGCATATGATACGTCCTTAATGAGTTGGTGTGAAAGCCCGTTACTTAGTAACCGACGTGTGAACTTTCACAGTGATGTAGCTTGCTTTTGTTTTGTTTCTAATAAAAGTTCCAACTATCAATTGTGTCATCATTATATCTGTCATTACTGGTATTTGTATTAGAAGGATATAACACTACAGCCACGGTATGTTGAGACAATTTTAAAAGCTGCAATTTTTAAACATTTCCACTACCAATTTATAACTCACACTCTAAACTTATAACTAATATTCTAATTTCACTTCAACCGACATCGTTTGGGTTTTAGTAGTACTGGCAACAACTAACTTAATTCTTGGAAATGGAAACTTCTCCAACTATCATTCAATAATCGCATTCCAACTTTGTCTTAAAGTAAATGTTATCTTCTCTATGCGCTTTATTTAATAGACCAGTTTCATGTTATATAGCAATGCTATTTGACAAAAGGCGCATTTGCACAGAAATAGCCTCAATTTAGAGTAAATTCAAATGTGTTTTCTATTGTTTAGCGATGACATTTTTTCGTGCTTTGCTTGGGATTTGCAAGTATTTTGCCAACAGATCGAGGCTTAGACCCCGTCTACACGGATCCGGATACTTTGGAAACCTCATACTTTTTTATGCGAATCGGCCTATCGTCCACACGAATCCAGTGAATCTGGTCACCGAAACCGCATACTTTTACTTGAATCCTCCGGATACGCGGATTCGTGTGTACGCAAATATTTCTATGCGGTTTCAGCTGGATCGGATTCGTGTAGACGAGGCCTTAAGGCCCGAGCAAACGCACACAACATTGTTGCGATACGGTTTGTTGAACACGAGAACAAAAGACATGTTGGATGAGTTTCATCAAACATCATCCAACAGGGTGTTTAAACGGGCCCAACATGTTGGAGCAACCATGTTGGTCCAACAATGTTGCGTGCCTTTGCACGGGCCTTTAGCCTGTGCAAATGCGTCTCAGTTTGATAAATACCACAGCGGTGATAGATAAAAAGCGTGAAAATGGAGTATTGATACCCAACTGAGAGAGAGCCAATAGTCTTGGGACAGAACGACTTCATAAGGGTACTTTTTGCAGGGCCTCAAGATTCTCTCGTTTCATTTAATCAGTCTTTAAGTAGGTAAAAAGACTCTGCTAGCAATTTACTTTACTAGCAGTTCGTCTATTTTCTTGCTTCGTATTTATACTTGGTATCTCTCTTAGTCTAACTCTTTTACTCCGACGAAGGGCTAAACTCGAAACGTCAGTAAAGTTAAGTTAACATTTTTTACGGTGTTAAGGCCCGTTCACACGAGCGATTTTTGCGGCGATTTGAGGTGCGATTTTCGTGGCGATTTTTACGGCGATGAAAATTCGCGCGTGTGAACAACCGGCGATTTTGGAAATTCACGTCGCCGCGATATCGCAGGTGTTTTGAACATGTTCAAATTTGACCGCGATTCAGCTGCGATATATTTCAGAAAACTGTGAAAATTAGAACTAGGAGTCCCCCAATAGGAAATGTGTAGCTACTTTCCGTCATGGAAAGATGAAGAAGATCAAAAATGATAATTTTTTCATAAAACTCGCAGAAACTTGTAGCAAAAGTTTATACTGAAAAGCTGAAAAGCAACAGTAAAATCGCCGGTTGTTCACACGTGCGTTTACATCGCCGTAAAACCGCTGTAAAAATCGCACCTCAAATCGCCGCAAAAATCGCTCGTGTGAACGGGCCTTTACAAATTTCATTCTATTACCTATCGTTTATATCAAACACCGACGCAGCCTATACTAGCTTACTCGCTGGTTCCCATTTACTATTCTACTGAAAATGAGCAGTGCTTTGAATGTTAATTGTAAATTTGATGTCTAATAGCGTTATTTATCGATCTATATTTGATTTGTTACGACAGCTTCAAGTTTATATTTTTGATTACATATGTTAACATAATAATGGGGCAAACTTTCAAGTGCGTGCGATATATAAAGGTAAACGATAATTAGCGATAAATTTGATTTATTGCTCGACAATTACTATTGAACTTATAAAATGCCTACTATTAGGTAATTTGCTCAAGTTACTAAGCATTAACGAAGATGTTAAAGTGGTAGAAATGGATAAAATTGATTTTTTTATGGAAAATGTTTAAAATTATAATTAAACCTTTATATTCAAGTAAATTTCATAGACGCAAAGAATATAAAATTTACTTCTCAGAAATGTAAACAAAGGTGTGAAATTTTACAGCTAAGGTGTCAATATGGCACAGGAAACCAAGAGTTGAAATTAGACTTTTTTCAAAATATAAACTCGATGATATTATTTCTGTTAAACAAACGATTATCATATCAAGTATGATATAATGACAAGTTTGCTATCCATTCCTACTAGAGTACAAACATTAAAATTGTGCAACATAATTAGTACTAAATAGTGATATTTTATGCTAGTTCTATTGTTTTCTATTGTTTAAATGGCACTATTTAGTACTAATTAGCACTATTTGTTTCACGGTTATATTGCTTGCACTACAAAAAGGTACCGACACTTTTTGTAACATTATCTAAAAATAACGCGGTGTTTTAGTATTGATCATACGAAATGTTTATGTTATCTCTCCTATAGTTTCTGGATAGCCGAACAATATTGACTGACGTTCTCCCCTAAAGCTAAGGTTTTATCTGCAAAACATCGCCGCCATTATGCATGAAGGTCATGTTGAATCACGCAAGCAAAGTTTACAAGTTTTGTTAGGGATGGGCCATTTGATTTTTGAAGTGTGCGTGTGTGTGGGGGGGGGGGGGGGGGGGGGGGGGGGATGACCCAATTCCCCCAAAAAGATATCGAGCAAGGCCTTAACCCTTACAAAAAAATCGAGCATGACCAATCAAGGCAAAGAAAATATCGAGGATCTGTCAAAAAAACTGATATCTTCAAACTGTATGTCCGGAAAACAAAATCGAACAAACCGAAAATTGGGACCCCCAATATAAGTCACTAACATGCGTGTATGTATTTTGTGCAGACAGGTATCTCCAATGTGGTTAAGAACGTTATTGTTCTTCTTAGTTGCTCTTCTTCTTACTGACTGTCTGCTGACATTATCAAATGCCTCGACTGGTCCTTGGGATGGCAAAGGCAAGAAACGAGAGTAAGTTTTCCCGTGTTAGATAGATCGGTTCTCATTAGAGTTGTTCTCATTAATAGAGCGAATTCGTATATACCCTATTTCTTGTACGCTAATGAATTTTATTATATTCATGAGCATAAAAACAATGGCACAAATTCCATTCACATGATACAAATCAGATCAAACACAGGAAATAATCAACACTTTTTTACTGGAACCGAGGCAAACAGTATGTTTTGTGGTCCCGAGACCGCTGATGTTTCCCGAAGCGAAGCTGAAACATTGGTCTTTTATTGAATACAAGAAGAATATACGCTTCTTATTTACAAAACAATAAATAGTGTGGCGCAAATTACAATGTAATAAATTGTGTAAATAAATTGTGATGTTGTTGTTCATAACATGAATTAGCAGAGACTGAACAGGCTGTGAGAAAGGTAACAAACACGCAAGATGGTGATCAAGTATATAGTGCAATTCGATAGAATGCAGTAGCTGATATAGTGAAAACAAGAAATAGTACCAAATGTCAAGATAAATGGATGGACTGTGTGTACTGGAAGGACTGCAACCAGACCCTTGCTGTTTCTTCGGACCAGAAGATGAAATTGACTTAAATACTACAACTTATACAATGAGAGAAATATTAATTCGTATTATTGTTGTGGCGGCGAACTATCATTGCCGGTTGGCTTTGACGGTATTGATATTAAAAAAAGAATAATCTGCTCTCGTTGCATTTATTAATGAAAAGATAAATTATGTTTAAAAGGATTAAAAAGAATATCCAAAATAATGATTTTTTTTATATTTTTTTAAAACTGTTGTATCTAACGTGGTTGGATAATAACTGAGTGCTAATGATGTTACATGCTTTCACTATTTATACGCCACCAATGAACACCATTGCTTATCATGCTTTTTAAAACTGTTGTATCTAACGTGGTTGAATTTGTTCTAGGAAACGACCTTTAAGAACGTCTAAAACAGAGAAAAGAAAAATGGAGCGGATAAGAGCTATGGAATATTTTATTGTGCGTCCAATACACAGAAAGGTTCACGAGAAAAGAGCAATGCTTCTAGCCATGGAATAGAAAAATATTGATATGCATTATTTACCTTAATTCACAGTCGTTGTCAACTAGGAGATATTCGTAAAACTGGGGTTTTCGGCTTTCTGCGAACTCAGACATTTCAATGGCTAGATGTGAAATACGTTGTTAGCTGCTGCTAGCTAAACAGCATCTTTTCTGTTTTGCATTGACGGCATCCAAAAACGTATTTCATAACTAGCTGTTGGAGTGTCTGAGTTCCCAGAAAGCCAAAAAACTGCAGAAAAATCATTTAACAAACAACAGCTTGTAAACAACAATTAGTATAGCATTAAAATAGCCTAACATAGCTTTCACGTCCGTGCACATAACTTTCACAACGTCAACCTTATTTGAGTTCCCTGCCAATAATCTCTGAAGCTTGCAAAGGATGTCGGTAATATAAACATAATTAAATTTGTGATTTAATACACATTATTTCAAGAAATATTTGTTACGTCATCTACCACTGCAACATAATTAAATTTGTGATTTAATACACATTATTTCAAGAAATATTTGTTACGTCATCTACCACTGCAACATAATTAAATTTGTGATTTAATACACATTATTTCAAGAAATATTTGTTACATCATCTACCACTGCAACATAATTAAATTTGTGATTTAATACACATTATTTCAAGAAATATTTGTTACATCATCTACCACTGCAACATAATTAAATTTGTGATTTAATACACATTATTTCAAGAAATATTTGCTTCATCAGCTACTATGCACCGCAACAACTTGTTATAGTCATATAACACAAGCAAAGCAAATATGCTATGACTAAAACGATAAGAGAAGAAATACCGACATCCTTTGCGGACTTCATTGTGTGAGCTTTGATTTCGACAACGATTTTTGAAATAGGTGTATAGCATACACAGACTTAGTTGTGTAATGCTCCTTTACTAGCAGTCTGTCTTTCTTCACACGCATGTGATAAGTGTTATAACAGACTAAATTTTGCTTGCTCTTATACTGCTTTAAATCAAAACCTATTTTCCTTGTCTTTCGGCAACGAATGTGTATTCGGGTATATAATTGTAATAACGTAGTTTTATAAATATTCTTGTAATCTAATATACAACAATTTTTCAATTTTGTATATTATTTGAATGGATGTTATTTAAGGATTGTGTAAATGAATCACTATCCAAGAAATGTTGGAATAAACTGTAGAGGGAAACTTTTGAGAAGAATGTGTGTTTCTTTGCGCATGTAAAGCTGCTGTAGTTTACAGTAAAACCCCACGTAAATTAAAAGAACCTAACATTTAAGAACCTGTGTATAAGAAACTAAAATTTAAGAACCTGTAAGGCTGAAATTTTCACTTTCTTTTTTTTTGTAAAAAAGAGCCATGTGCAAAAGCATTGACCTGTATGCAAATAAAATAGGAAGAGAGGTGTTGTAATGATGAAGTGAGGTAGTGATGCTAATAGAACCTAGATAGCCTGATTTCAAGTTAAGCACCATTTATATAAGAACCTGATCAGATTGACTTGGAAAAATCTAGGTTCTTAAACGCGGGGTTTTGCTGTATTACGCAAAGTTTAACTCATAATATGAATAATAGAAGGTTACAAGTAAGTTATCTTTATCAATTGATTGATGGATGGAGTGCCTTTTTGTGCTCCTTTTGCTTACTGTATTTACTCGAATAAGCGACGTGGCGCTTATTCAATTTGTCTCGATATCACAGGCCCCTTCTTGATCAGAACTACGAATATTGGGAGCTAACTTAATGGGCGAACGGTGAAATAGAATTACTTTGAACTGATGAATATGTATTTTTTATGCTGTTCTAGGGTAACATTATAGCATGTCGTTACAGTGATCGGACGTGTTTTTTTTTTAGCTCCGCTGTAACTGACCGCAACTATGAATTTAGAACAGGTTAAAAAAATCATACAACAAGAATTAGATCCAATTAATCAATCGATCAAAGATTTATTGAAGAAATATCAAGAATTGAGTAATTCGGTAAACGTTTTCTCAGGAAAATATGACGAACTCTTAAACCAAACGAAGACATCAAACTCCCAATTCCAACGACAAGCTCGAGATATTACTCTAATTAAACAAGACCTAACCATTATCAACAAGCGAGCAGTGGAAGCATTAGACGAGGTTGATAACCTGGCTCAATACATTAGAAGGGATTGTTTGGAGATCTCTGGAATTCAAGTCAATGACTGTACAAGTGCTGAGGAAATGTTGGAGAGGCCATTGGTATCGATATTAACAGAGACGACATATCCATTGCTCACCCAATACCTTCCTACAATCCAAAAACTCCACCAAAAGTGATTGTCAAATTTACACAAAGGAAGACAAGAAACAAGTTTTATGAGAAGAGAAAGAATCTAGCCAAAAAGAAAGCTAAAGATTTGCCAAATTTAGATCTAGCCTCAAACACCGACATCTACATATCGGAATCCTTGACACCTAAATGCAAGAAACTGTTTTCAGAGGTAAATAAAACCAAAAAACGTTTAAAATGGAAATTTATCTGGTCATACAACGGACAAATATTAGCAAACAATCGATTTCGTTCATGGCAATCGATATTTGGAGCAGTATTCCAAATGAACTTAAATCCTGTAAAAAACATACTCTTTCTCAAAAAAACTTAAACAGTATTTACTTGATCAACAAATTATTGAATGTAATGTCTAGGTGTATACTCAAATTATGCACTTATACATTATATGATATTTTCCAAACTATATCAATCATATTATATGTTTTATTATATCAATATTACTCTTTCTTAATTTCTACAATTCTATTATATTTATCCATTGTAATTATATTATATTTATATATATTTTTCTTTAAACCTGAATTACTATTGTAACTAAAAGACTGGGGGCTAACTAGAAAACCTAACAGTTAATTTAGCCCCCAGGCTCTTCTTATATTAAAACCAAACTGTAAATCATTTTAGTATTACTAACTCTATGTATAAATTGTAATATTCAAAGAGAGCAAAAAAATAATAATAAATAAATAAATAAACGTTAAAATGCGGCGCTTCTTCGAGGGCGGCGCCTATTCGAGAAAATACGGTATTGCAACATTGGTCCCAAATTTGGGTGGGTACATTTCACCTGGTTTTGAGGGTCGTAAGTTAGAAAATTGTAATAGGTTATTCATTATTCACATTATTACACTTAAGCAAAATTCCGTATCAGAACACATTCGGCTCAGGTGATGTACTGATTGAAATAGGTGTATGTATTTAAGATAACCACACAGTAGCTGTGTTTAAGGGTTATGAGTCCTATGAACTTCTCGAGACATCATGTTCTAAGAATTTCAATGATTTGAACAGACTTCTAAAGGAAACGATTATCAGCATTGATGGAGAACAGATTGAGGTTGAAATTTGCATGGGTGGAGACTACAAGGTAAAATACTGCTAAATAGAGTATAAACATTAGAAGTGCGAAAGGGCTAACTAAGAGTAGAATTAGAATTTGGCATTCTAGCTTTTGTACTATTTTAGTTTTAGTGCTTTTTTAGCTTTTTTGTCTCACTTAAAAGAAAAAAATGTGCTATATATTTGATAACAATTACTTTTTCATATGCCTTTACAGTTCCTATATTGTTAATTATGGGTATGAAGGGAGCTAAGTACTGCAGATTTTGCTTGCATCTGGTGCAAAATTCATAAACATCTAAGGTTAAATGTATTAATGAATGTCAGTATTGAGATCGAAGGGCTAAAACATAGCAACAAATTTTATATGTAAAAATGTTGAATTGGCAGCCAGGATTCATATTAAAATACAAATTGGTTTGACTCTGGCCTGATTTTGGCTAAATTTATTTAACGATCTGTTGCCACTACTTTAATGTGTCGTGCGACTCACATACCATCAAATAGTCAAGAAAAGAAGGCAGAGCTACAGCATGTCAAAGAGGTCTTGAAACACAACAACTATCCAGATCATTTTATCAAGAAATGTGCACAAAGTTCTAGCACCTCCAATCCAAACACCAACAGCAACTCCATAGATGAGACTGACCAACAAAGAACTATTACACTACTATACATCAGTGGAGTATCGGAGAAATTAAGTAGAACATTAAAACCTTATGGCATCAAAACCGCCCACAAACCTATGGCAAAAATGAACAGCTTCTTTCCTTGTCAAAGACCAACAAAAGACGAAAATTCTATAACAGAGGTAGTGTACAAGATTGACTGCAGTGATTGTCACTACGTGTACTACGGCCAAACAGAAAGAGCTCAAAAACCAGAGTCCAAAAACACAATAGGGCAATAGTTAACAACCAACCATCCTCAAACATTGCCCAACATGCAAACAACGAAGGCCACAAATGTAAATTTAATGCTACTAAAATTAGACTGCCCAGACTCGCTTATAATGCCCACTATCTGTAAACACATCCACCTTGTGATGAGGGTGAAACAAGATAGACCTGAAGATATGATGAAACCACTGAATGACGTTCAAGCAAGAAGGAACTTAAGACTTTTCTTTTTAGCAAAGATATAAATTTCCTTAACTGACATGATATTTTAACATGATATATATTTTTGTTTTAGTTATTATTTATATTTTTACACCATTTTTGCTATTATATTTTTATAAGTTATATCTTGAGATTTTTACTAATATATATATATACATGATTATTTTATTCTTAACTAATTTTTCATTTTTAAGTATTTGTAAAGACCATTGAGACAAGTGTAATGGGCTATATAAGAATTAAAGTTATTATTATTAGTCGGGCTAGCCATAGGCGGCCCGACTTTAGTTCTACCGTTTCGTCAATCTATGTATCTATGTATCTATGTATCTATCTATCTATGTATCTTGTCGCGTTTTGATCACACAGGAAGCCCAATGTCACGTGGTCTACCAAGTGTGTCAATGTTGTCACGTGGTCCGATCCAATAGCACAGGCAGCCCAAGGTCAAATTACCCATAATGCTTTGGCTAAAGCCTGCGTTGTGGCTCTCGGGGGAGCGGGAGGGGAGACTGTAAAATCACATGGTCAATCAAATTACCCATAATGCTTTATTTTGTTCGTCACATGGTCCTGTACTGAGGAAGAAGGAACGTTGTTCGCTTTTCTTGCACCGAGGAAGCTTTTTAGAGGTGTTTCAAGATGTCAAAAAAACTACCTGAGACGCTCCAACTACATACAAATGCACACGCAGTTCGCGGTAGACTCACACTAAAAGATGTCAATGAGCGTCAGTTTCGAAACGAGTCGTTCCGCGAACCCAAAAGCTCAAAGAATATTCAAAGACTTCAAAGATACTCAAAGCAAAATCAAATATACTCAAAGCAAACTCAATACTCAAAGAATACTCATAATTACTTGAATTTACAGGAAAATACTAACTCATTATTCTACAGTAATCGTACCGAGACCAAACACTGCAGCAATACTTATGTCAGAAACCACAAGGACGCCAAGATATTGGAATTGCTCAACAAAACGAAGGATCAGACTTCTGCAATCCCCTCTAGACTCACAGCGATAAGTTTATTTGTTATAATAGCAATATTTCATGTATTAATAAGTAGTTTTGTCAATTATATTTTCTCTCTTACTGTATTATTTATCGCTGTCTTGTCTGTTTATGTCATACATTCAAGCTTTCTGTCGATAAACAATGTACTTACGTCATTAGAAAATGATTGTAATTTATTTGAAAAAACTGTACAATTGTCTGTTGATGTAAATATAATTCATAATAAAAGTTCTATGTCCAAACAAGAATGTATAAGGTCTCGATATGCCAAGTTTCTTGCTTCTGAAGCTGTAATAAACAAACCTAAAGCTGTACCTCAACGTGATCGAGAACCAAGCAGAATCCCAATCAAACAACTTACGCGCATAATAAATAAAAGCAGAAATGTAAGGAAGATAATTCGTAAGTATATTGCAAAAAATGTACCTATGTCGTCTACAATACACTGTTATGTGAATAAATGTGGTTTCATTCATGGAGAAAGCAAACAATCTCAATCTCACTCAACACATGTACATTGTATATTCAAAAGAGTGAGGAGAAAGGGGTTATATTTCAGAAAACTACTAGGTAGAAATAACAAAATACACAATTCTGTAAGAGGGAAGGCAAAATATCATATAAAGTCTTTGACACATCAAATTACAAATATTTTTATTTACAAATATTTATCCCATACTTATAAAAGTCTCAACCATAAAATCAATCATTGTAAGTTTACTTTAAGTAGAGATGTAGAAAAAAACCCAGGACCCTCTACAATGATAAATCCCAGCAAAACAATTAGTGCTAGCTATTCTCAAGGCAATATGAGACTGTTTGGGTTGAATGCAGGGAAACAATGTGTAGCTATGTCTCTTTGTGCATTGATTTATAACAAACACCGTCTTGCAATAACTTCTTCTCTGGACCTACAAAACATAATGAATGTTGGAAATGAGTTATACACTGTACTGTCTAGATTATATAACCAAGAGTATTTACTGTTAACAGAATTGCCTGATACAGTGAATATATTTGAACAAAATTATAAGATGCAATACAGTCCCAGCTATACGGGTAATTTACACGATATATCATCAAGTATTGATTTTGAGTTTTGTATGCCTTTGGGAAATGCTATACAAATTTTAGTTGAACAGAATTATGATATGTTTCTTATGACTGTTCAAAGTAACACTGTAGCTATTTATTGCAAACGTAATGGAGAATTTAAGATTTTTGATTCTCATGCAAGAGATTTGCTTGGTTTACCACATCCTCAAGGTACTTGTGTACTTCTCGAAATTGATAACTGCACTACACTAATGAACTACTTTCAGAATTTCTATTTTGGAGGTGACGGTTCAAAAATTTCATTTGAATTAAGGGGTGTGCATATTTCTGAATTGAGCTTAGATCATAATAATATTACACAACATACTCGAGAAGTGCATGCTACTGAAATATTAAGAGAAGCTGTATTACATAACAATGAAAATGATAACATTTGTAGCTATAATTTAAACACTGTAACCAACAATACCACATCTCTAAAATGCCAGTCTGCTATATTATTTTATTCTATAGGTTTCTCTATTATCAAATCATGTAACTATTGGAAATCAGATACTTTAGATTCTATTTTTGATCATGGGAAAAAGATGGCTGCTTCAAGTCAAGAGGATTTTACCTTCAATAGCTTACCACAAAATATTAAAATATATGATGCAGAAGTCAATGTTAGTCTTAATGTTGAAAAACATGGAAAACTGTCTGATCTTAACAAGGAAGAGTTAGAGCAGTCAATAGTGCAAAACACAAAAAACAATACCGGATTCCTCGCATGGCTAGCTGATCATTCAATTGGATGTATCTTTCATAATAAGGCTAAAAGCACTGACTATTATATTATACTTTTAAATGAAAATGGCAGTTTTGAAATGTTTGATAAAGTGAGCAAGCTACATGACTTAATACATAAAATTTTTCAGATATTTACAAGAAAAGCATCTAATCTGTCTGAAACATCACATTACTACATACAATTCATATCTTGTTCCTCTCAGATGTCAAAAAATACCAGAAAAAAAATTTTGAGAAAAAATAAATCAGATGCACAAACACAAGCCATTTCTGAAAATAGTAAATTACAATATGCAAATATGGAACCAGCTTTAAAGAGGCAACGCTTGCTGAACATCAGAACCAAAAGACAAACACGTTATAATTTGTTGAATGCTACAGATAAGGAAAAGGAGCTTTCAGATATGCGCACTAATAGCCAAATAAGGTATAATGCAATGAGTGTTGGAGAAAAACAAAAGCGGTTATCAGACATGTGCATTAATAGTGAAACATGGTATAGCTCAATGGATGCTACAGAAAAACAAAAGCGGTTGTCAGACATGAGCACTAATAGTGAAACATGGTATAGCTCAATGGATGCTACAGAAAAACAAAAGCGGTTGTCAGACATGAGCACTAACAGACAAACACATTATAAGTCAATGAATGCTACAGATAAGGAAAAAGAGCTTTCACACATGCGCATTAATAGTGAAACATGGTATAGCTCAATGGATGCTACAGAAAAACAAAAGCGGTTGTCAGACATGAGCACTAACAGACAAACACATTATAAGTCAATGAATGCTACAGATAAGGAAAAAGAGCTTTCAGACATGCGCATTAATAGTGAAACATGGTATAGCTCAATGGATGCTACAGAAAAACAAAAGCGGTTGTCAGACATGAGCACTAACAGACAAACACATTATAAGTCAATGAATGCTACAGATAAGGAAAAAGAGCTTTCAGACATGCGCACTAATAGTCAAACATGGTATAACTCAATGGAGGCTTCAAAAAAGAAACAACGGTTATCAGACATGCAACACAATTTTGTTAGCTGGTATCACAATACAAATGAGCCACAAAAACAAAAATTGGCATTATACAAAAAACAAACATACAATTCTAAAAAAGACAAACAGTATGATCTAGACCACTATATCACAAACTTTCACAACAAAATAAGAGAGGGCCCATACTTTATATGTACTGTTTGTAACAGATTGCTGTACAGAAAAACTGTTATTACATTTGATGAGCACAAATATGACATTCAGCCCACCCTGTTCACAAGAAAAATGTCATATGATCATAAACAATATATATGTAAAACCTGTCATTCTAAAGTTCTCAGACAACAAATACCATGCCAAGCTGTGTACAATAATTTACAAGTAGATGAAATCCCCCCAGAACTAGCTGTTTTAGGGAAACTTGAACAAATTCTAATTGCACAAAGAATAGTATTTGAAAAAATAGTCATAATGCCAAAAGGAAGGCAAAGAAAGATTAAGGGAGCAATATGCAATGTACCGGTGGAGTGTGATCAAACCTGTAATGTTTTGCCTCGTCCTTCTGAAAGATCTGGCATTATCATGTTAAAACTTAAAAGAAAACTTCAGTTTAGAGGACATGTTTACTATGAACCTGTTAGGCCTGAATTAATATTTTCTGCTCTCCAATGGCTAAAAATGAATAATCCATTGTATGCTGATATTGAAATTGATATGGAAAACAGCTATGAATATCTCACTTCAATGCAAAATATCTCAGGTGAAAATAATGAACCTTTGGATTCTGATAATGAAAGCAATGATTCAATGACAAATGGACATGACATAATAGAAAAGAAAAACACAACTGATGACAATTATGGTGATGATGTTAATGATGGCGATGAAACAGATGATCCTTTGAATGAGCACAGAACTCCAATAAATGAAACATGTTTACAGTCTGTTATACCTGACTATCATGTTGCAGTAGAGGAAAATCGTCCAGTAGCACTAGGGAATGAAATTCATGAAATTGCACCAGGTGAAAACAGACACCCTGTCTCATTCATGACAGATAAACTATGCGAAGAAATGGCATTTCCTGTATTGTTTCCTAAAGGTAAATTTGGTTATCATATTGACCGTAGTATTAAATTATCTCCTGTCAAATATTTCAATGCCAGACTACTACATTACAGTGGACGCTTTGCAACAAATTCAGAATATTTATTTTTTGCACAGTTTGTTATTGAGCAAAAAAAGGTATATGATAGTATTAGCATTGCTCTGAAAAAAATACACAGCCAACCCATTTCTGCTTCTCAATTGAGATGTAATGCACAAAGTTTGCAGAACCTGATTTGCCAAGACCAAGCTTACTTATTTCTCAGACAAATTCCAGGGACACCTCCTTACTGGCAGAAATTTATGTATGAAGTTGTTGCTATGGTAAAACAACTTGGAATCCCAACATGGTTTATGACTTTATCCTGTGCAGATCTCAGATGGCCTGAGTTGTTTCAGATTATAGCCAGAACACAAGGCAAAAACATCTCGAATGAAGAAGTAGATGCCCTCTCTTACAATGAGAAATGTTCAATGTTAAACTTGAATCCTGTAGTTGTTGCTAAGCACTTCCAATACAGAGTTGAAACATTTTTTACAGAAGTTCTACTCTGTAATGCCAACCCAATTGGTAAAATCATTTACTATGCATTGCGCATTGAATTTCAAATGAGAGGATCACCCCATTTACATGCTTTAATATGGACCTCAGATTGCCCAAGGTTAAGTACAGACAACAAACAGGCATATGTAGACTTTATTGACAAGCATGTACAGGCCTACCTACCAGATGAGAATCAAGATCCTCATTTACATGAATTGGTCAAAACCTATCAAAAGCACAGTCATTCTAAAACATGTAGAAAATACAAGAATATTCGCTGCAGATTCAATTTTGGACAATTCTTTACAAATAGGACTATTGTAGCTGAACCTCTATCTGATGACATAAATGAAGACATAAAAAGCAGTACTCTCGAAAAAAGAAAAGAAATTCTCACATTAGTGAAAGAGAAGATAGATGATGTACTTAATCCAAGTAAACCAAACTATGACTCTACACTGACAGAATCTGATATTTTCAACTCTATTGGTATAACAGAAGAACAGTATTACAATGCTTTATCTATTTCACCAGACTCAGACTATGAATTACATTTGAAAAGACCAATAAACAGCTGTTTTATTAATAATTACTTTATAGCTGGAATAAAAGGATTTGCTGCTAATGTTGATTTACAGCCAGTTTTTAATCATTACAAGTGTGTAACATATGTATGTTCATACTTTACTAAAGACGAGACAGAATGTTCTCAAGCTATTATGAATGCTGCAAATGAGGCTAAAGCTGCCAATATGAATGTGAGAGACGGATTGAAAAAAATTGGTGCTGCATTTCTGTCTACTAGGGAAGTTAGCTCACAAGAGGCTGTATACCGTTGTATGCCTGAACTTTGGCTGAGGAAAGTATTTCCCGCTGCAATCTTTGTCAGCACTGACTTACCAGACAAAAGGATAAGAATGGCAAAATCACAAAAAGAACTTGAAGAACTTGATGATGAAAGTACAGAAGTGTATAAGTCAAACATAATAGAACGCTATACTAAAAGGCCTTACTCAATCCCTTCTGTAAATAACTTATGTCTGGCACAGTTTGTAGCTTATTATTACAAAGATTATAAGAAGGAATGTCAAGAGACAACTGATGCACAACCAGAGGTCCTTACTGACAACCTGATTGAATCACAACATACTACAGAAAATGAAGACTCTTCACTTCCAGACAAAATAAGATTAATAGATACTAATGAGATGATGAAACGCAGAAAAGTCAAGGCTGTCATAAGATATCACACACCAAACAAGCAAAAAGAACCTGAGAAATTTTTTCATCATTTACTTATGCTTTACTATCCATGGAGAGATGAAAATAAACTGTTAGCTAGTGATGGTACATATGCAACTACATTTAATGACCCTGATAAACAACCCATAGTAGAGCATAATAGGTCTATTTTTGAACCTGATACAGATGCTGTAACTGAGGCACTTGAAAATCTAAGAAACAATCAAGGTAACATCCATTGTTATGATTCTATGAATGATCAAGAAAATGACGATATTCACTCTCAGTTAGAGGAACAAACAGATGCTGAAGAATCATTTAATGAACAAATACCTTCACATCTGTCTTCATCTCCTGAGTCTAATAATCATCAAGCCTCAGCAATATCTCGATATACCCGACCTACAGATATGACTGATCATGAACTGCGCCATTCTGTCAGATCCTTAAATAAAAGACAGCGATATACATTTAATCATGTTCTGACCTGGTGTAGAAATAAAGTAAAAAATATCAATTGTAGTAAACCACAGGATGTTGAACCAATCTATATTTTTCTCACTGGAGGTGGTGGAGCTGGCAAGAGCCACTTGATTAAAACAATATATCATACTGTTACCAAAACATTTAGACATGTAGCTGTTAATCCTGATTTACCATCAGTTCTTTTAATGGCCCCAACTGGTGTTGCTGCTATCAATATTAATGGCACTACTATCAACACAGCTCTAGGTATTCCAAAAGAAGCAGGTTCTACTTTAAAACCTCTTTCAGACCAAAACAGAACACAGAGACTCTTCTTATCTGAACTGAGACTCATAATAGTAGATGAGATTTCAATGGTTGGTAATACTACACTACTCCATATCCATCAAAGATTAAAAGAAATATTTGACACACCTGCCTCTAAGCTATTTGCTGGGATAAGCATAATTGCAGGAGGAGATTTTTATCAGTTACCACCAATAAAGAAAAAGCCAGTATTTGAGAATTTTAATATTGATACATATAATCTGTGTCACCCCTGGCATCTTTTTAGAATGGCAGAGCTTATTGATAATATGCGTTCGAAAGATGACCAACCATTTGTTGAAATATTAAACAGATTTCGTACTGCTTCCCAAACAGAAGAAGACATTAAACAGATTCAGTCTCGATCAATACATCCAGATGATGAAAATTATCCATCAGATGCTATACATATACATGCAGAAAATAAACCTGTTGATCAACATAATAATAACAAACTAACTCAGTTACCAGGACCAATCTTTCAGCTTAGAGCAACAGATCAGTATCCTCCAAATGTATCTCAAGCTGATATTGACAGAGTATTATCAAAAGGACGTTCTGATACTGGTGGACTAGATTATGACATAAATGTCAAAGAAAGTGCAAGAGTTATGTTAACAAGCAATATTGATATCGCAGATAGACTTATCAATGGTCAAATAGGTACTATCATTAAAATCCATGTTAGCCAAACCACACAAAAAACAACTGTTATTTACATTAAATTTGATGATGATCAAGCTGGCAGAAATGTGATCATTAAATCGACCAATCAATTTGTTAAAGAAAACAATGTTGTACCCATTGAACCAATTCTAGCTAAAATCAAAATAAGGCCTGGTAAACCATCCTCACCACAAATTCAAAGAGTCCAATTTCCTATTACATTAGCCTATGCAGTCACTATACATAAAATTCAGGGGCTCAGTCTTGACAAGGTTGTAATAAGCTTTGAGTTATTCAGACAGAGGTCATTTAACTATGGACAAGTATATGTTGCCTTAAGTCGCTCACGTTCCTTAAATGGTCTGTACACTTTAGGTCAAATAGAAGCTAAACATGTCAGAGCAGATCCAAGGGTACATAACGAATATCAGAGATTACGAGAAACACTACCACTTGAGCCACCAATAGCTTGTCAAGAAAACATTTCAACAATCACTATTTGTCTTTTAAATGTCAGGTCCTTGCAAAAACACAGTGTTGATATAAGACATGATTCAAACTTATTTGATACTGACATGATATGCCTTACAGAAACACAATTATTACCTAGCACCGATGATAATGAAATAAAAACCACTCTACATCCCTTTACACTACTCAGGCAAGATCACACTTCAGATAGGTATTCCAGTTTAGCACTATGTTCAAAATCTCATCTTGAAATCACAGAATATCACTACTTTGCCGAAATAAATGCAATAATATTCTCTGTTATTCATACTATAATACCACAGCTAAACATCAAAATACTTTTACTGTATCGCAAGAATGGTCGCATTATTTCTCAATATATACAAAATTTAGAAAATATATTAAACAGATTTAAAATTGATATTGTTTTTGGAGACTTCAATATAAACTACCTTAATCATAATGAAATTCAGACACTCAATACTAGTATGGAACAATTAAGTTATACACAAACAGTTCAAGGTCCAACATTTGTATCAGGAAGTTTACTAGACCATGTTTATATAAGAAATGAAATGTGGAACTTAACTGATATTTGTACATCTATAGTACCAGTATATTACTCTGATCATGAAGCAATTAAAATCTCGTTAATTTCAAAATAAATTTTCAATAAATTATACAACAAATCCATATTTCTATTTTTAAAAACTCCACTGCAATTATTATATTGAATACACACTGATTTGCAATTTCAGGGAACAATTAATAAATCTTATACCTGTAGCCTCTCCCACAGTAAGTGGGATACATCATGCAAGACACCCTGACGGTGTCTGTTGACGATCTCCAACACTATTAAAGGTATGTATTAGATTGCATCAAGTGACTCCTCGAGAAGTATTATACAATGTTATGTAAATTATGAGCAATTACAGTCAACACAATAATTAGCTTACATAGTCTATTTCATACTGACTATAGAAATAATATACTTTTTACAGAAACTACATGAACCTTTCCTGAAATGACACAATATTGCTTCGATCAACCAAATACATTATACTACTCAGCTCTACTCATGATCAGCCTATATTCAATATTGAGAGTAACAAGTAGCTATAATTACAGTGGATGCTTCATCACAAGCTGATAAAAAGAACTACTTAGCTCAACTCAAATTATATTCAAGATTGAGAGTAACCAGTAGCTGATATATGCAATAATACAATGGATGCTTCATCACAAGCTGATAAAAAGAACTACTTAGCTAACTCAAATTATATTCAAGATTGAGAGTAACCAGTAGCTGATATATGCAATAATACAATGGATACTTCATCATGACAAGCTGATAAAAAGAACTACTTAGCTCAACTCAAATTATATTCAAGATTGAGATTATAACCAGTAGCTGATATATCCAATAATACAATGGATGCTTCATCATGACAAGCTGATCAAAAGAACTATTTAGCTAACTCAAATTATATTCAAGATTGAGAGTAACCAGTAGCTGATATATGCAATAATACAATGGATGCTTCATCACAAGCTGATAAAAAGAACTACTTAGCTCAACTCAAATTATATTCAAGATTGAGAGTAACCACTAGCTAATATATGCAATAATACAATGGATGCTTCATCACAATGTTGGATACAAGAGCTAAGCAGCTCAACTCAGTTTATAGTCAAGGTTAAAGAGTAACCAGTACCATATAAGTATAGACTACTACAGCTAATAACTACAATCAATACAGGAATTAAAATTAATGTATATAAGCTTATATACTGAATTAACTTATATAGCCGTACAGCTTCGCATATTAGGTATTATAAATTATAGGTACATGTTACTTCATCAACTACAATGAACATAGCTATGTTTTTCAAAAGAACACTTCAATCATTTTAGTGTGTACAAATGGTTAGAAACCCGGTTAGAAAAATTGAACTTAACTGGACTATTGACGTACCTGCGGACAGCTAGCTAGTACTTTGAAAAAGTGTAATTTAACGTACGGATCGAACTAATCGGTTAAAATATGTACTTAATAAAAGACAAAAGATGAACAAAAATTAATTAAGCTATTAAAAAAGATTTTAATAATTAAAATTGTTATACCTGAAGAACTGTCCGTTTCTGCATCATTAAATTGCATGTCGCCGCCATCTTGAATGTCGATGCAAAATAAGCACGTACCGGGCCTAGCCAAGACCTATCGTAAAAAAAAAAACAGAAATAGTGAGAAATCTATGTCAAGTGATTCACATTGAATTCAAATTCTGAAAGAGCAAAAAAAACAACGTTGTACATGCATTGCTAAAAAGAGATAAATTAACAAATGATTTAACTTTCTTACTTAATTTACTTCGTGTTTTAAACATAACTCTTATCATTCTGCACTTAGAAGCAAAATAGTTCCAGTGTTTTGGCATAATTTACCGTATTAAAATGAACAAATAACGTATAACCAATCCATTTTAAATTGACGTACACTGAGCTAAGAGCGAGAGGTAAGCAAAGAACTGTATCTTGGGCTCCCTGTGGTAAATATTCACTTGGGATTCCTGTGGTTTATAGCGAACCTTCGAGGAAACAGTACATTATCAAGAATGATTGGTGGATTAAAAACCTTTTCTTGTAATTCTATTGGCGCATTTCAATCCTTCGATTACAAACTGGAAACAGCTATCCATTTTCAAGAATGATATGATTGGTTGATTAAAAACCCTTTCTGGTGATTCGGTGATGTTATTGCCGCTTTTCGATCCTCCGTTTACGTATAAAAAGCTGAAAGGCGCGAAAAGTGTTCACAACCGGCATCATGGGCGAGGAGTTAGGTTATGTCCACAACGTGTCCCCCACGAAAAAAAGCAAGAGTAAAAATGCCTCTGCGTACTTCAACTTCGATCTTCAAACTAACGGTACTAAGTACAAACGAGCTGTCTGTTTTGATGCCAACTTAAGAGAAAAATTTGGTCGATTCCAAGCCTCGGCGACAGCGGTAAAACTCCTGAATGTTCAGCGAAAGCCTAGCATTGTCAATCCTGCTGAAATGGACATCGTTGTAAACAAAAGATCTCGTGTAGAAGAAGCCAGCAACAGTGACATTAACTTTGAGACAGCCGCCCCACCAGAGGATGCAGAATGTCCCGTTGTAACAGCAGAAGCCATAAGAAACGTCAACCATGGACAGTTCGTATCAATAAAGGGATATCTCACGGTCAACCTAGAGAATATCAAAACAGTTCAGTACAATGGGAGATCATTAGAAGTTTTAAATGATGCAGCAATAACCGACCATACAGGTATGGTTTCCAATATGGTCTATACTTATTTAATGTAATGGAAAACTAATCAGCTTTATTTTTTTTTCTTCAGGGACCGTCAAGCTTACTATCTGGAGTCCACGTGAGACGGAACTAATTAATGGATCCTACTCGTTCAAGAACTTAAGAGTCAAGGAGTACAATGCGAAGAAATTATTGACTATAACATCAGACACGCTATGGGAAGCAATCAACGAAGAGTTCCCCAATCCTGATGGTGCACTAGATGACAACGTAACTACCATTGCACTACAGAGGTTCAAGATGTTAAAGGATTACTCCACATGGTACGCATGTTTAAACTGCCGTAAGATGTTGACGGAAGTGTCTTCTACCGACCAGAATCCAAAGTGTGCCAACTGTAAAGCGTTTATGGCCATTGGGTCCTGTCCGAGGCAAGCTAGTATAAGAGTTGCCGTTCCAAATGAGGATGACACTGGCGATGTGTGGCTAACCATATTCACTGGCGAGCTGAGTCAACTCCTTAACCACTACAATGAAGGCACTGAAGAACAGAGACATGTGACCCTGTTCCACTCTTCAGAGAAAGATATCTCAATAGCACTTCTCAATATTCAATGTAGAATAGTTTACGACAATGAAACTAAAATTGTTAAGTCGCTAGAATTTGACTAGTCACTTAGTATTCTGTATGGACATCCTGTTATTAAAATCTGCTAAGTTCATTTTCTATTGAAATCATATACATGTTGTGTTACAAATAAACTCGATTAAAAAAAAATATCGATTAAAAGTTGCTTGTTAAATCATGAAAATATAACGTTTGAAAGTTGAGTCAGAAAAAGTGTTAACATGTGTGAGATCTTGTGATGTATAAGTCAATGAACGTTCTTATTATCCAATAAAAGCTTTATAAAAGTTAAATATGTTTATTTATAGTTCATGAAAAAGTATTCATTTTTAACGAGATCAGTGAAATAAACTGCAATTTACATACAACTTGAAATTAAAGTATCTAATCAGATTTGCAAAAATCGAGAAAAGTTCAAAGCGAGCATTTTGTCTCAAAGTTAAACAGAAAAAAAACGCATAAAAACTTGCATGGGGGTCTTGTGAGGTATTCCATAACTATTCGGCATCATCAGCTAGTTGAGGCAAGAGATCCGAAAAAAAGCGATAAACTAAGTCTCCTCACCCGTTATTCCTTTCGGGCTTCCTGTGCCTCTCACTTCCTGATAATTTTAATGTTTTTTTACTTACGAGTGTAGTCTGCGTAGCAAGCGTTTCTATCGCAAGTTTCTAGAATATCATATTGGGATACCTGTGGTGCAAAAATGGAGCTAGGGGGAGGGGGGATTGAGTACAGCGAAGTGGCGACGCACGTAACCCAAAACTGATAGCTTCTTCGGATCCTAAGAAACGCTTACTACGCAGACTATTACTGAGAGCGGTTTTCGTATGACTGCGAAACGGCGATGGCGTGATACGCCTACGGTACGGCAGAAATTTCGAATGTTTTTAACAAAAGTACGGTACGGTATGGTCAGTTTCCCACTCAGTAAGAAACCCACTCTATGACAAACATTGATAAATGTTTTGTTTGAGAGACCATTCACTTTTTATACAAAGGAAAAGTTGCAATGCACTTAATCTTTTTTTACTTGACCCCCTTTCATGCTATATTTTTTTTAGGTTGTCTCCTCCCCGCACTATTTTTCACCACCCATCGCTGACAAAACGGACATCCCTCTTAAGTTTGAGAAATCTTATTATATCATAACTATTCAGTTAGAATAGATGATTCCAAGAAAAACTATAACAAAGATCTGTGCGGATCTAATTTATTTTGACAGAAAGAAGCTGGAACATAAAGGAACCAAACGTTTTCACAATGGTACCGACATTTTTCAGGCTTCCTCAGTTTATTTTATCAGTCCAGTTTCATTGCAGTGCAGCCCGACTTCACGCCACTCAGGGCGTCTAGTTATTATTATTAAGCAGAAGGAATCCCTTTTCTAGCAAAATGTGTCCAGTCAAAAGAGTCAATCTAGAGACTACAAAGAAAAGAATAAAGAACACATTGCTGCAATTGATGGAAAATTCCAATAGCTGCAACTCACCATCAGCTTTAAAACAGCTTGACAAGCAACTGTCAGCTGCAAAGAACCTGTTCACCACACTTATAAAGGTAGGCAAACAAGAAGTCATACCACTAACTAAAGAAAATATACATGCACCAGCAAATAAAAACATGGAAATACAAAGAAGGTTTTTTACAACCAAGAAACGTCATAAGAGAACAAAGGTGCGCCTCTCAAAACCATCCATTGAAAAGCAAGAGAAGGTACTTGAAATACTTTCTTTCCCTTGGTGAAAATGTCCAAGAAGAGAAATACCCTCTAAAAGGTAATTTGTTGATTTAAACCTTATACACGATCACATATACAGAAAGTAACAGTGTATTTTATCTTATTTTATTTTATATTATATAATAATAGTAATTATAGTTCGACAGACTGGTGACGTTGATCATCTGTTGGTACCAGTGCATCTACCAAAGAAAGAGCATTGGCTTCTTGTCCTTCTAAGCGTCATAAAGTGAACCATCATAACTTATGACTCCTTTACTTGCCACAAAAATGTTTATAGCGCAATCTTTTATTTATTGCAAATGCAAGGTTATCTTTAGAGAAGGAAAAAAGCACCAAACAAATTAATAGAAGCGAAGTTGTTTCGGATCTTTTGGAATAAGTATCTCTAAAAGGGAACACCTTAAGTTTGGTCAATGGCATCCCTTCTTGGATGATCAACGACAGTCCAAAAGATCTGGAATGTCAATCAATGGAAAAACAAAATCTTGACAAAGAAAGTGTCAAGCAGGATTGAGATGTCGCCAACCACCTGCTCCCAGAGATGGCAACTGTCAATTTCATGCAATCAGTGACCAGCTTGGTTGTCTGGGGAATTCAACCCTTTCTGCCTCTGACCTACGTGCTCGCGTTGTGGACTATCTGAAAACTAACCCTACTACTGCAGATGGGACGCACTTCAAGAACTTTATAGCCTACAGTGGTTGGGAAAGCTACTTGAGGAGAATGGACATGCAAGGAGAGTGGGGAGACTGGATTACACTTCTGTGACTTGTAAATATGCTTAATATTGATGTCGCAGTAGTGCCCAGTCTCTGTGAAAAAGGCCTATGTGTCATTAGTCCAACAACACTTTCTGCAGTCCCTGCACGTGTCGAAGCAACCCTATCAAGTCTTAAAGTGCAACTAATGGATAACTCCAAACCCTTTTCAAACGAACCCTTATAGTCTTAAAAACATTACCCCCGCAAATTTCTTATTTTTGGTGCAATCCCGATTTTTAAAAGAGATTTGAAGTTGCCCCATAAATTCACACGACCGCGCGAATGAGGAGACTGGTAGTGACGTCATCAAGGTGAGCGTCTTCGAAAATCCCCAAAGGAATGTATGGGAAATTTGTAAACATTAGAAGTTTTTCGAATATTTAAAGCTGTAAATTGCCCTCTTGGTAATTTATGTAATTTTTTATCGAAAGTACATCATCTTGTGAATCAGATTCAATAATTTTAAAAGAAAGAAGCAGCTATGAAAGCGGTTTTTCAGAGAAAGTAAAATGCATTACGAAGACGCCTGCGGTGAAGACAACGAAGAAACTATAAGTGAAGATGAGTATTCACGTTGATACTATGCGCTGATGAACCGCTAGCTGACAAAGGATATCAGAATATAATATTAAAGGAAATCAAAGCAGCAGAAGAACAAGAAGCTGAATTGAAAGCCGGCAACGATTAAAAGAGAATATAAGTTAACAAAGAGCTAGTTCTATACTTCCCTGTCGCCGTTCTAAGTTATTTCTTAGTATAGAATCTGTTTTAGAATCTATGAAATATTAAACCATAAATGACAATGGTTTGTCAAAGTACAATTTAAACATTATCAGTTTGCAATCACGATCAATTTAATTTGTGCATGCACTTTATCGAAGATATAATAATTTGATTGAGTCGAAATAAACCTTAGGGACACCTTAGGTAGCGAGAACACTAGGTAGCGAGAAGGCTGTATGAGAAGAAAGGTTTAGATACTATATCTGTCGAAGGACACCAGTGTTGTTCGTTGTTGTTGTTCGCTTTCAGCTCTTATTATGCTTCAGGATAGCGCTCATTGCAAAAAATAAGTACTTTTCGATGGCTATTACCTTTAACAAAGTTTAGTTAACTCTTTTAGTGGAAAAAATACGACATTGGCCCATAATTTTGTAAAAAAATAGGAGAATATTTTGCGCTAGACACATCAATCCTTTGGTGATTTAACCCGAGGGTCGCCCCAATGACGTATTTTTATTGTTTCGCTCCAGGCTCCCAAAACGTACTGAAACGACGAGGGTGATTGGACACTAGGTTTTTGCTAACTTCAAAGCGCTGTAAAAAATCGGGATTGCACCAGAAATAAGAAATGTTCGGGGATAATGTTTTTAAGACTATAAGGGTTCGTTTGAAAAGGGCTTGGAGTTATCCATTAGTTGCACTTTAATGGTGTGATACTACTTGGCCATGAAGCAGAAAAAGACCTACCCCAGTCTAGAGCCTATGAGCATCACTGACAGCGAGACACCTGTAGTTCCATGTAACATTGATGCTACACAACAGCTTTTTCAAAGGTATGGTGAAGGAGAAATAACAGAAGAGATTTGCCCAAAATGCAACAAGAAAGTGTTTTTATGTTCTGCTGGAGTATATGAAAGCCGACCAGGAGACTCATTGCAGTGCTATACAGATGATGAGGTTCTTTGCGACACATGTTATAAGGACTCTTATTTTTACAGCTAGATGAACTAGTACATTAACATGTCCTTTCGGCGACTCTTTGATATAGATATATATGAACTCATTGTTACTGTTTTTTTCTTTATAATTACCATAATGTTGCAATACACCTTTTTACAAGTTGTGGGATTACGAGAGACGATTTACAGGGAAACTCTTGACTGTAGAGCTTCATGATAAATCAATTTTACCCAATGTGGTAAATATAAAGCTTCAATATAAACCTGATCTTTTATTCACCATACATGGCAGATATGGTATTGTTTGTACTGGTGCTAGAATTTGAATAACAAAAACTACCCTTCAAAACCAAAAATGCATAAATTATATATTTTTTTTTACATAATTCAAGATGACAACTGCAATAATAAAAAGGTCCATTGTATCTTAAATTACGCTCCACAATCTACATATCATGCATTGTTCATGTTTCGTAAAATGTAAACATAATAAATACTTAAATAAATAATTGATTTTATTGCCTGACATTTCATTATTGATCTATATGAATTGTGTTATTAATTAAATAGTCTTAAGTTCCAGTTTTCATCAGTCCCTTCAATTAAATTACCGGGGATCTGTTATGTTTTGTTCTGAGTTAATAAAGCACTCCCTATGTTCCACTTTTCATCAGTCCATTCCATAAAATGTCGAATCGCTGGGGATCATTTCGAGATCTGTTCGGGTTCGGGATCTTTTCGGGTACAGCTATACCAGTTTAGAGGATCTGCGGGTCCTGGGATCTGTTGAGGTCCTGTACAGAACTCCAATAGAAATGCAAAATGAGCTGTCATAAGGCAAAAAGCCACCAAAAATGAAACAAAGATGTATTTCATGCCCTTGACAAAGATGACGTAACAATGATGTAAAGAGAAGAAGGCAGAGCTGAAGAGATTTTCTACTGCAAGGTATCAGTACATTCTAAACCTTACTTCATACAGATCAAAGGTAAAAAAGATTCTCTCCTTTTTTGGTGAAACATTGGAGAGATTGGTAAAGTATCCTTATTAAAGGCATTCCTACCTGGAAGTTATACCATTTGAAATTCAACTTTTAGCAGGCACCTTTCTAGTCCAGCTTTCTGCCCTCGAAAATCACTTGAAAATGGAACCAAAAAAAATAAACCTAATTGAGAAGTTTAAACATGATGATTTGATGATATTGCTACAGTGGCCCATACATTCTGTATAGCGATAGATGGTGCTATTTGATGTGGTTAAACAGAATGATCAGATGAAATAACTGTCTTTTAAGAGGTGAGAAACGTAAGAAATTTCTGTATAGCGATAGATGGTGCTATTTGATGTGGTTAAACAGAATGATCAGATGAAATAACTGTCTTTTAAGAGGTGAGAAACGTAAGAAATTTCTGTATAGCGATAGATGGTGCTATTTGATGTGGTTAAACAGAATGATTAGATGAAATAACTGTCTTTTAAGAGGTGAGAAACGTAAGAAATTTCTGTATAGCGATAGATGGTGCTATTTGATGTGGTTTAACAGAATGATCAGATGAAATTACTGTCTTTTAAGGTGAAAAACATAAGACATTTCTGTATAGCAATAGATGGTGCTATTTGTGTGGTTAAACAGAATGAAAAGGAGAATCACTGTCTTCTAAGTGGTGAAAAACATAAGAAATTTATGTACAGCAATAGATGGTGCTATTTGATGTGGTTAAACAGAATGATCAGGTGAAAATTACTATCTTTTAAGAGGTGAGAAACGTAAGAAATTTCTGTATAGCGATAGATGGTGCTATTTGATGTGGTTAAACAGAATGATCAGGTGAAATTACTATCTTTTAAGTGGTGAAAAACGTAAGAAATTTCTGTATAGCAATAGATGGTGCTATTTGATGTGGTTAAACAGAATGATCAGATGAAATAACTGTCTTTTAAGCAGTAAAAAACATAAGAAATTTCTGTATAGCGATAGATGGTGCTATTTGATGTGGTTAAACAGAATGATCAGATGAAATAACTGTCTTTTAAGTGGTGAAAAACATAAGAAATTCTTGTATAGCGATAGATGCACAGGGAGAGCTCGGCTTTTTGACGTTTCTTTTCATTTTTTTTCTCTATTTATTTACTCTATTTATTTAGTATATTCCTTGGCTTATTCTTCTCCACGTCTTGACCCTTGTACGAGGTTATTTAGGAGAGGTACATACGACACGTGCTGGACTAAAACACAGACTATTCCATGAAAACTGAGCTAGCTACTATATTATTTTATGTACAGCGTTACACATCTAACAATCAGGCAATTGACACAACTCTTCAAGGTTTAATGAACTGCTAAATAAAACTCATTCCAAAGTAATAAGTGGATTAGTGTAAATGCTGTTTAGCAAATTTAGAAAACTCTTTAACTCTGTAATTTAGTGGTAGCTCATTTGCGTAAGAGTGTTGTTGACAACCATCTAAACTCAAATGCATACAAGAATAGAGTCAACCAAACAAATCCAACTGCCAAGCAGCAAACTTTGAAAACTGCAATTACTTGCAAAAAAGATGCAAAACTTAAACGAGTGAAGATGTCAGGAATGGATTAAAGTATGCACGGCTGCAAACATTTCTTTACACAAGTCAAAAAATCCTGCACTGCAAAGTTTTTTACACACCCGAGTTGTCAATGGTGGAGATTTTGCTTAATGTTCACAGCTTCGTGATCATTGCCTTTTTGATGTTTATCTGACCGAAAAGGCTGAGCTTAAAGAGTTGGCTAAGAATAAACAGGAGGCATTAATCGTAGATGAGCTGAGTGACAATGAAGGAAGATGCGTTCTTGATGTTATGGCGGTTTCTCTTGACTTCAATGAACTTTTCCCCAGTGGGAATACAGTAGCATGGCTACTTGATACCCACTTTTTAAGTGTCACAAACAACAAAACTGTAGCACAGGCAGTTATCAAGACTGTGCATGAATATTGCATAGAATATGATGATGTGCGCATTTTTAACTCTCCATTTTCAAGGTCTTACCATAAGAAATGACTTGAAGTGGAACGAAAATGTGACTAACATAATCAAGAAAGCTAAACAAACGTCTTTATTATATATCCTATTCAAACTCGTTTTCTTATTGGTCGAGAGCACGTCACGTGGAGGGAAATAAATCGATATAACTTCCGCGCGGGTAATAAATCCACGAGAGGAGAATAAATGAGAGGGGAATAAATCCATGTGATCAGGTCAAAGTCCATCGAAAGTTTGTGTGGCGCGTTTGCAAACCATCTTGTTTTCAGTCATGGCCACTCGTTTTTGTAAGAGAAGCGAGGAAGAAATTCAGCAACTGATAAGAGATAAAACTTCCTTAGCAACAAACAAGTCCACGAGTACGGCTGTAAAAACTCTGAAAGAGTTTTGCAGTGAACAAAATGTTCAAGAAAACTTCGAGGATTTGTCGAAAGAAGATTTAAACTCACTTCTGGGAAGATTCTACACAAGTGCAAGAAAAACGGACATATAAGTAAACAACAAACATTTTCCCTTTTCATTTCACTTAAAATGAAACATTACATTATTGTCATTTGACATTTTTTGGTCGACTAAAAACTTTGTAATATCATTACATTTCAATTTTCACCACGCTTTGTAATTCATAACGATTTTTTTTCGTAAATAAAAAATTTTCAAAATGAAGTGAGGAGCCTCGGGAAACATTGAGATTATCGGGAAACAAAACTAACTGTTTCCCTCGGGACCAGTCATTAAGTGCTTAGTATTTCATCATTCAACAGAGACGCGCTAAAGTCCCATCAAAGGACATCATCACTTTCAGGAGAAAGGATTATGTGTATATTTTCCACGGACATTACATAAAGTTCATGACATAACTTTAGATTTTTATAATTTTGAAATGAGAAAGTTTTTTGAATAACAGTAAGGTTATATGGCTTTCAAAATATGATTTAATAATTTACTATAAACTATGCCTCTGAGACGATGAAAGATAAGATAAGATATAATATTTTAAAATAACAGTTGCGTTTTATCTTTTTGGCTCAATGTTCTTTCAAAGGTTAACATGCTTTATATAAACATTGGTCACATCGACTGCCATTTTGGCGCCATTTTGACAACATCACAAACAAACATTTTTATACAGATTTGTACAACAAACAACTTTCAATAATCAACATATCAATAAACATGTAAATAACTACTTTCTTACCGCAGTATAATTGGCAAAAGCTATCAATTTGAGAGTTTAAAAGCCATTTCTTTCGTGCAAAACTCTGCCACAACTCCAGAACGGCTCGCTATGACACCCGCTATGCATCATGGTCGATTCTTTACTAGTTGACACAGGAAGCCCATAGAATTCGGATCGCTTGCATAGCATTATAAAATATTTGTTTTTTGTTGTTGTTGTTTTTTTCCAGGAAAAAAAGTTTATTATCAAATTTGTCGCGTCGATATTAGTAAAAGTGCAAATTGTAAACTAAGAAGTTTTGCCTAGAACGAGGTTTGCTGTGCATTGTTATTTTACTATTTTGCAATATCCTTTTTTGGCACTATTCTACATTTTTGATATATTTTTGATACTTCTAAATTTTCATTTTGTTTGGCATATCATTCGATAACACAATCAAATGCAAACATTTACATTCTAGTTGTGAAAATACACAATTTCAGCTCGCCAATTGTACGCCTTCAACGCATAATCCCGTGGGAGGTGACACCAATCACAACTGACAAAAGGTCATGAGTTTCATACACCGTACAATTAAAGCGGACTTCCTTGAAAGACTCCCAGCAAGAATCATTCAATTCCTTTTGTCAGAAGTCACAAAATGGCTGTACTAAGTTATTGGTTTGCTAGAGGTCTCTTTCTTTTAGCCTATGCTCCCTTAATTGCGGTTGCTCTTCAAGGAACACATGTATGCGAAAGAAGAGTTAGGTAAGTTTCATCTGACATTGTTTGAGAATATTGATCAAAAGAATATTTACTGAACAATTTCATGCCATCAATGCTGAAGATAACTTTTTATCGAGATTGAAGATAATCAAATTAATAAAACTATAGATTTGTAGTTATTTATTATTACTCTATAACTAATTATTAATTACTAACAGTTGAGGGAATTAAAAATACTCAAATTCTAATATGGAAAAACTTAATTATTTATCTATGAAAACACAGTAATGTACTTGTATGTTGATTATACTGTTTGAACAACAGACGATATATTTAACTAATAGAGTATAAACCTAAAATCCATCCATCTGTATTCTAAATTTCAATTTTAAAATAACTAATCATCACATGTAAGAGATAAGCAGAGAACACTTATATTAATAACACACACGTTTGGGCACATACTACTCGCAATTTTACACGCGCGCGAAATCAAAAATCTTTATCTAAGGGGCTGTATATATGAAGGCGAGTTGTCCCTGCTAGCCGGGATAACTCTATTGTTTTATATTCCCCTGTGGACACAAAACAATAGAGTTATCCCGGCTAGCAGGGACAACTCGCCTTCATATATAAAGGTCCTAAGAAAGTTGGTCGAATAGACGATTTCACAGTTCAACCTCAGCCTCGATAGTGTCTGATATATTCTTTAGAATATGCCTCGTGTAATTTGTAAGTGTTTCAATTGATAAATAATGTGCACAATCCTTAAATTACCACGAACTGCAATCAAATTCAAAAGAATATATAACGCGTAGACCATTTCACAGTTCAACCTCAGCCTCGATAGCGTGTGATATATTCTTTAGAATCTGCCAATTGTTTTTGTGCAAGCACATTCCTTAAATTACCACGGACTGTAATCAAATTGTAAAGAATATAGATAACGCGCTATCGAGGCTCAGGTTGATCGACGGGAACTGTGAAAAGGACTCAGTTGGTAACTCTAAAAGTAGAATTCTTCATGAATTTATTATTTAAAAGCATTGATCTTATAAATTAAGAACTATTGTTTCCTATATTATTTGATTCATCCGAGTTATTATTTAAGTCGTTCGTAATTCAATATTGGGCGAGACCGCAGGTTCAACCTAATATTGAAATCAAGACTTAAATATCTGCCATAATAGGCGTGAATGAATCATACAGGTGTTTTATTATACCGAACAAATAATATTTTCAAAATATCTCGAGTAAACAATTTAAAACGTTGCAGTCCAATAGGTTGCTGCCCGATATCGCAAAATAATGGATAGTCACGTGACTAAAATACGGAGATGCAATTGGAGGATTATTTGTCTAATAATAAGCAGTAACTCGAAATAAGAGTATTTGCTTCTTAAATTAAAAACATCTACTTTTAGAGTACTGGTTTACCAATGTGTTTTACTGTCAAATTCTACTGAAAGAACATATTACACGCTTTCGAGTCTGAGGCTGATACACAAGTTCAGTATTCCTGAAAGTGTGGTTGGGTTTTGCTGAGATTCCCGTCACGCAACATTGTCACGCGTTTTCTAAAGCCGCAAAAAGATATAAATTAGCCACAAATGTCATCTTTTTTGGCTGGTACATAAACGAAGTTGTTTCAGTTTTGATTAAACATTTCGCCTCGAAAGCGTTTTAGTATTGAGTACGTTTTAACAATTAAAAATTGTAATTTCGACGCCTGAACTTTTGTCCGCCATGTTGGTGTAAGCTGTACACCAACATGGCGCCTACATACACTCTTACCAAAAAAAACATATGAAATTATTCATATCTTGGCTGCAAAAGTTCGGTTTGGCTTAAAACAATTACTAGAATTACCTTGTTTTACTCACACTTTCACTTGAAAGTACTGTTATTATGTTTAGTTCTTCTGAAAGGGACTGAAATAATTTTGATGACGTCAATGAAAACCGGCTGAGAATAGAAACGATCGGCTTATTTTGCGCGACCGCAAATACAATGGCCAATAGCCAGACTTTCGGTTTTATGCATACAATGATAAACTGTAAAAACAACATTTTTCGAAAGCATTAATTGATCCAAAGCTTTTTTGAGTAAAAATCCGGTTTTACTCGATGGTACACCTATTTCAATAAACGTTGTCCATCTGGTATGGTTGATCTGAGACCGATAAAAATTGTGGGAGTTCATTAAATTTCAAATACATTGTTTTAATCACACTTGAATGGTGCTGAATTACAGTTAACAGTATTTCAGAAGTAAACATTAATATTCAAGTGTGATTATAATAGTGCATTTGCAGTTTAACGAGCTCCTACAATTCCTATCGGTCTCAGATCAACCATTCCAGATGGACAACGTTAATTGAAATAGGTGTATACATCTACATTTACGTGTATTCTTTATGAAGAGTTGGGTTTACTCACGATTAAAGTGTCACCCTGAATGCAATGCTGGATATACTCAATATTTTGAGTTGTTTCTACTCAGCGAGTTATTTCTACTACTTAAACTCGAAAATAAAATTAGAAATATTCCAAAATTTCTTCAAAATGTTAGAATACATACACGGCATATCATAATAAAATAAGATAAAATCTGCATGCAGTTGATCTATATGTTTTGTTCTGTTTTCTTTTTCAAAAGCTTTAGCCAAGTGTACAGCCAGTCCTCTCTGTATTCCACACAAGTGAGTTATAAGACTAAATGTGGCTTTTTGGGCTGGGGACGATGTACTCGTTACAGGTATGCCGAGGATGATTGATTTTGTTATATACTTACTGTATTTCAAAAAAGGTTGACGGAGTGCACAGTGAATGGCTAACGGCGATTGCACGACCGAAAGGAATTGTGGTTTCGCATACAACATATCCTATTTTTTTTCTGAATTGCTAAGTACAGTTTCATCAGTTTCTAAGATCTTCTTTACTATATGGGGCTGGTGTTGTGCAGTTAATTACGCATACAACATATCCTAGGTTTTTTCTGAATTGCTAAGCACAGTTTCATCAGTTTCTAAGGTCTTCTTTACTATATGCGGCTGGTGTTGTGCAGTAAATTCGTTTTCTGCCACAAAAGATGTATAAAACTATACATATCAAAGACCCACAATTCATTTCGGTCGTGCAATCGCCGTTCGCCGCCGCCATTCACCGTCTACTTGCATGTATTGAGTGTTGGTCTTGAAAAAAAATGTCCCAACAATCTTGAACATGTTTAATGGAGCTTTGACTGCGTTGGACTAAGAAGAGAACTCAGAAAAAAATCAAATATCTTTCACACGTACAAATAATTTTTGTATTGCTTTATAAATACCATGCATATTCATAATCTTTTTTTATCTATACATTTAGCCTGCAAACAGGCATTTCAAGATTTTGCGCGAGGAGAATAGAAAGAGAACAAGGCAATACGTAGGGGAGGGGGCGGGGAGAGAGATAGGGGAAGGGAACGCATGCCAGCGTCCATTGCTATTTGAGATTTGCCGATTTACTCCGGCTGCTTCCCCTCCCCATTCCCCTTCGCTTCCTTTTTGCTCAGTTCCATTGCTCGCTCACTTTAAGGCTTGAAACGCTTAATTGTTTGCAATGTCATTAGCGTTGTTCACGTGATATT
The DNA here is from genome assembly GCA_949775045.1 of Metridium senile. Classification (NCBI taxonomy): domain Eukaryota; kingdom Metazoa; phylum Cnidaria; class Anthozoa; order Actiniaria; family Metridiidae; genus Metridium; species Metridium senile. The sequence continues at coordinate 18,371,007 of OX459099.1, forward strand.
TTGTTTATTTGTTAATAACAGGTTCCCATTTAAATCTGTACTTATGCAAATTGTGTTGATGTGTGCTAAACACACAGATCAACCAATCAGAGTATATTATTTCTGAAGTGAACTTCTCTGATTGGTTGATCTGTGTGTTTAATTAGCACACATCAACAAAATTTGCATAAGTACAGATTTAAATGGGAAAGTACAGATTTAAATGGGAACCTGTTTAATGTCTTTTTGGTAAACAATGTATTGGCATTGACTGTATATGACTTTAATGTATCCCCATTCCGTTCGTTCAAGGACAGTGTATGGTACGAGGTATCGTCGAGCTACCACACAGGCTTACAAGTCAAAGGACGAATGCTGTAGTGGTTGGAGTCAAGTAGGAAATCAGTGTTCTCAGGGTAAGGATTCGCTTCTTCCGCAGGCAAATCCGTTTTTAACTTTTGGGCTTCCTGTTTTGAGAAGAGAGACTTAGAGAGATTGTGACTGGCAACGATCGGAACACGTTTTGTTCGTTTGTTACGTCCACAGTGGTTCTATTACAACTTTCCCACCGAATTGTAGCTGGTTTTAAAATGAGTGTAGTGTGTGATAGTATAATGATCATGCACTGCAAAAACTGCTGAGAGATACACCTCGCTATATTGAGTTAATCATGCATTCAGGATGACACTTTATAGTGAGTTATCCCAACTCATAATGAAGAGTAAACATAAATGTAGACGGCCATTGAGTACAATGTACTCAATATATTGAGTTTAACTTCACTTTTACTCACTCTAGAGTTGGGTTTACTCACTATCAAGTGTCATCCTGAATGCATGGTTAACTCAATATAGTGAGGTGTATTTACTCAGCGGTTTTTGCAGTGTGACCTAGTCACTGAGAGTTGACACTGCCAGGATTTAATTGTTACGAGTATAATGTGTGCTAATACAAGTCAGCCACTGCATGAGGATGGTCACGGCCAGGGTTTGTTACGCCCTTGGTTCTGCCACAGGGAGCCCGGCTTTTTGTCGTTTCTTTTCTCTCTCTTTATTTACGCTATTAATGCGCTATGTTATGTTTGCATCGGGATTCCTGTGGTATCAGACAGTTTCGACATATTGATGCAATTAACAGTAACTCGATAGGAGGATTAAACTCTTATCTGTAACGCACTCGCTAGTAACCGTTAATGTATAGAAGGGCTGAAACAACTGCTAGATGCCTCAATTAAAACTCACATATAAAATGTTTTAAGCATTCTTTCATTGTTCTAAAGCCTCCAAACGTTTGTGTAATAAACATACTTTATGTTAGGATGTTCAAATTTGGGGAAATCTGAAATAATACGATGCTATGCAGCAATATTTAAAAGTCGAGTTTTAGATACATGTTCACCGCTAGTTGCCCTGACCGAGGAGCTTACGAAACTTAACTAAGCCGTTAAATTATTTTTTATTCTTAGATGAGTAAGAACTCCTGATTTATGATCGTGGATTTTGTTATTCAAGTTTTTACTTTTACGGTTTACTTTGCGTTGTTAGATGGATTGTGTCACGAATAAGAAAGTCGCTAAAAATAGCTGGTCAGGGCAAGTAGCGGTGGTGTTGTTACGATAATCTAGCAGTTGTTTCGGCCCTTCTCAATTATTGACTGTTACTAGAGAGTGCGTTACAGATAAGAGTTTATCCTCCTATCGAATTACTGTTAATTACATCATCATGTTAAACGATACGTCGGAACTGTCTCATGCCACAGGAATCCCGATGCAAACATAATATAGCGTAAATAAAGAGAGAGAAAAAATGAAAAGAAACGACAAAAAGCCGGGCTCCCTGTGGTTCTGCTTGTAGGTAAGTGGCTAGTATCTATTCAATTTAATATTTTCAAATTGGATTTCTCTCGTCAGCTATTTGTGCTCCAGCATGTATCTATGGTACCTGCACCAAACCTAACCACTGCTCCTGTTCTGCTGGTTACTATGGAAACCTATGTGACAGAGGTACTCGGTGTTGATTTGATTTATCATTATTAAAGTACATTTAAATTAACAATAATTCATACTGATCATATTGTTTATAGGTTGTCCATCACATGAGTGGGGCCCTCACTGTAAACACGACTGTCTGTGTCAAAACAACGCCACATGTTCGTCACAAACTGGCATCTGTACATGCACCCCAGGGTGGGAGGGACAGTATTGCAACAAATCATGTGATATAGGTTACTATGGAGACAAGTGTCAAAATAAATGTCAATGTCAAAATATGGGATCTCGTTGTGACGTCGTTAGTGGCAATTGTACATGTGGGCCCGGATACCAAGGGATCAGGTATTAATGGTTTTTATATCCTCTTTATAGTTTGCAAAGGATGTCGGTAATTTATTGCACATTCTTTAAAAAAAAAATTGTTTCATTATCTAGCACTGCAAGAGCTTGTTATGGTCATATAGCACAATCGCATATAAAACCAAAATATGCTATGAATATAAATCGATAACAAGGGAAGAAATACCGACATCCTTTGCAGGCTTCAGAGTGTGGACTGAAGTTTTGATTGTAACAACGATTTTGAAATAGTTGTTCTTGTTGTAAGTCTTTATTTTAATATTCCTCGTGTAGATGCGATGAACAATGTTTTACCGGTTCTTATGGCAAAGATTGTGCACTCAAATGCGCATGCTTGAACGGCTTATGTAATCACGTGGATGGCAAGTGTAACTGTACCGCAGGCACAGCTGTAAGTAAATACACTATATATGACTTACATTATAGATAAATAGATAATGTAGTGTGTGTTACAATAAACTGAAATAAATAAACATTCATACAACAAAAAGCGGTTTTTATATGTACTAGTGGACCTACGAGTATGCTGTCAATATGGGTGCAGTTTACCAAAAATGGACGAAAGAGACTGCGCCAAATACACCAAATCGGCTAACGCGCTGCTATGTACGTTTTGACCCAATTCAAAACGTCTGGGAATATACAATTTTGTCCCAGTCAGCCAGTCAGCCAGTCAGCCAGTCAGCCAGTCAGCCAGTCAGCCAGTCAGCCAGTCAGCCAGTCAGCCAGTCAGCCAGTCAGCCAGTCAGCCAGTCAGCCAGTCAGCCAGTCAGCCAGTCAGCCAGTCAGCCAGTCAGCCAGTCAGCCAGTCAGCCAGTCAGCCAGTCAGCCAGTCAGCCAGTCAGCCAGTCAGCCAGTCAGCCAGTCAGCCAGTCAGCCAGTCAGCCAGTCAGCCAGTCAGCCAGTCAGCCAGTCAGCCAGTCAGCCAGTCAGCCAGTCAGCCAGTCAGCCAGTCAGCCAGTCAGCCAGTCAGCCAGTCAGCCAGTCAGCCAGTCAGCCAGTCAGCCAGTCAGCCAGTCAGCCAGTCAGCCAGTCAGCCAGTCAGCCAGTCAGCCAGTCAGCCAGTCAGCCAGTCAGCCAGTCAGCCAGTCAGCCAGTCAGCCAGTCAGCCAGTCAGCCAGTCAGCCAGTCAGCCAGTCAGCCAGTCAGCCAGTCAGCCAGTCAGCCAGTCAGCCAGTCAGCCAGTCAGCCAGTCAGCCAGTCAGCCAGTCAGCCAGTCAGCCAGTCAGCCAGTCAGCCAGTCAGCCAGTCAGCCAGTCAGCCAGTCAGCCAGTCAGCCAGTCAGCCAGTCAGCCAGTCAGCCAGTCAGCCAGTCAGCCAGTCAGCCAGTCAGCCAGTCATGAATAAATTAAATATATAAACAGTCACTAAAACAGTTTCAATCTATACAGGAAGAGCAGTGTGGTATCAACCGAACATCTCATTGCGATCCATCTAATTGTATGCATGGAGGAAAGTGTGATCATGTGACAAACACATGCAACTGTACGGAGGGATGGACTGTGAGTATAGTTATATCACTTGTTATTAATTAGGGTTTTAATTTTTTTACTCCAAAAAACTTTAATCAGCTGCATGGTTAACATCTGAATCAAACATCTGATATTATACCTGTAATTCTAAATATAGATCTACCAAAAGCCGAATGATGTAGTTTGTAGTATAATCAACAAGTCATATAATTAGTAGTATCTAGTTGGAAGTACGATCTCTTTTTTTTTGTATTTAATAGTCAGTTCCCTGCGCCATCTTGAAAGGTAGCCGGGCCTTTGCATCGAAGCGAGATGAACGTTGAGCTTGCAATGATAGAGATGCATGAATAATTGTCCGGCAAGGTGTTAAAAAAACTCTCTATTGCAAGCTCAACGCGGCCCGGCAACCATTCGGGCATCAGAACATTTTTTGTGGGATCAGGGATCACATGCCTGGGATCGGGGATCATACATAGTCTGAATCAGCTGAAACCAGGGATCATAGAAGAGGGATCGGGATCGTATAAATAAATTCAGGGATCAGAACATTTTTGTGGGATCAGTGATCAAAATATGCGAGCTTTTGGGATCAGCCAGTCAGCCAGTCAGCCAGTCAGCCAGTCAGCCAGTCAGCCAGTCAGCCAGTCAGCCAGTCAGCCAGTCAGCCAGTCAGCCAGTCAGCCAGTCATGAATAAATTAAATATATAAACAGTCACTAAAACAGTTTCAATCTATACAGGAAGAGCAGTGTGGTATCAACCGAACATCTCATTGCGATCCATCTAATTGTATGCATGGAGGAAAGTGTGATCATGTGACAAACACATGCAACTGTACGGAGGGATGGACTGTGAGTATAGTTATATCACTTGTTATTAATTAGGGTTTTAATTTTTTTACTCCAAAAAACTTTAATCAGCTGCATGGTTAACATCTGAATCAAACATCTGATATTATACCTGTAATTCTAAATATAGATCTACCAAAAGCCGAATGATGTAGTTTGTAGTATAATCAACAAGTCATATAATTAGTAGTATCTAGTTGGAAGTACGATCTCTTTTTTTTTGTATTTAATAGTCAGTTCCCTGCGCCATCTTGAAAGGTAGCCGGGCCTTTGCATCGAAGCGAGATGAACGTTGAGCTTGCAATGATAGAGATGCATGAATAATTGTCCGGCAAGGTGTTAAAAAAACTCTCTATTGCAAGCTCAACGCGGCCCGGCAACCATTCGGGCATCAGAACATTTTTTGTGGGATCAGGGATCACATGCCTGGGATCGGGGATCATACATAGTCTGAATCAGCTGAAACCAGGGATCATAGAAGAGGGATCGGGATCGTATAAATAAATTCAGGGATCAGAACATTTTTGTGGGATCAGTGATCAAAATATGCGAGCTTTTGGGATCAGGAATCAAATTGTTGTGTAAAAATTCGGGATCAATTAAAAGACAACTTCCTGGTCACCACCCAGCTCAGTGTACATGTGTAGCCTATAATTACTTTATTGTCAATATTTCTGCATTACATCAATGCACACATAACTGGTTATCAGATATTTTTGATTTATGACAGAAAGTTTCAAATTACACGTAAAATTTAGAGTTATTTGACTTTAACTCCAATTTATTTTGAACCAAATAAAATATCAACAAACGCTCACACGATCTGATTAACAGCTATGTGTTGATTAATATTAATTAAGCAGTAATATTGACAATTCAATAAAATTACACGTTGCTATACATTACTCTTTTAAACACAGTCAATCGGAGATATCAACTTTTGAGTTCAGAGTGCTCAAACTCATTGGATATAAATATTGTGACTACAAAAACTACAAAACCGTATTCTATGTTTTTTTAGCTTTAAAATGATGTATAATATGTGAGGAAAAAAATTTAATTCGATACGCTAGTGATTTTTTTAAACTGAGAGATCCAGTTTGACCACGCGAAGGGTTACAGTAACCTTAAATATTATTATTTTTCGTTTTGCAGGGTGACACCTGTGAGCAGATGTGTCCCTATGGTACATACGGATATAAATGTGCACAGCAATGCTGGACATGCAAGCATAATGAAACATGTAATCACGTGACTGGAAACTGCGAGTGTAGGCCTGGTTACACAGGAAACAGGTATCGTTAATATACTTCTCATTGTCATTGTTATCGTTATCATCATTGTTATCGTTAATTTTTACTATCGTCATCATCATTGTTATCATTATTCCTATTATCCTTATCCTTATTGTCATCATTATCACTATCATCAGTTGTCATAATCATTAATTACCACTATCGTCATCACTATCATTATCGTCATCATCATCGTTATCATTATCACTATTCTCATCATTATCATTATTTCCATCATTATCATTATCGTCATCATCATCGTTATCATTATCACTATTCTCATCATTATCCTTATCATTATCACTATCGTCATCATTATCGTCATCATCATCGTTATCATTATCACTATTGTCATCATTATCATTATTTCCATCACTATCATTATCGTCATCATCATCGTTATCATTATCACTATTGTCATCATTATCATTATTTCCATCATTATCATTATCGTCAACATCATCGTTATCATTATCACTATTCTCATCATTATCCTTATCATTATCACTAATGTCATCATTATCATTATTTCCATCACTATCATTATCGTCATCATCATCGTTATCATTATCACTATTCTCATCATTATCCTTATCATTATCACTATCGTCATCATTATCGTTATTGTCATCACTATCATTATCCGAATCGTCATCATCATCGTTATCATTATCACTATTCTCATCATTATCCTTATCATTATCACTATCGTCATCATTATCGTCATCATCATCGTTATCATTATCACTATTCTCATCATTATCCTTATCACTAATGTCATCATTATCGTCATAATCATCATTATCATAAATCATAGTGGCATTTTCACTATCTTTTCCAGATGTCAAAATCGGTGCAAGGTGGGCACATTCGGTCTTAAGTGTTCCAAGATCTGCGCATGTCAAAACAACACAACGTGTTCACCCATCAATGGGTCCTGCAACTGTATCTCAGGCTATACCGGCGTGCATTGCGAGGAGAAGCAGTGTTTTGACGGAGAAAACTGCACTGATCATGAAACACAATGTAATGAGACCTTTCTCATAAAGCAGATAATCACAAGCAAATGTCTTGCAAGCCTCGCTATCACTTATTAACTAGCCTGCAAAACAGGTGTTCTTTTGGGTTTTGGGGAAAAATCGGGTTTTGGGCTTCCTGTGTTGCAGATTAACACAGGAAGCCCAAGATCCTAAATTCTCCAAAAAGCCGAAAGAACGCCTGCTCTGCAGTCTACTTATTAAAAGCACCCTATGAGTCAGAGCGCAACCTCGTTTCTAGGGCCAACTCCCTTCGCTTTTGCAGGTTGGTCAGAGCGAGTCTTGTCGGGCATATTTACATGTGATTAGCTGCTTCGTGAGAATAGGTTACCCATAATCCCCTGCGCTACTAGCTTGTAGGCTTTTCACTCTACTGTTGACAAAGTTTCTTGGTAAGGGTGCATACAATACAAAACAATGCCATAATCTTTGTTTATCGAGAGTAACGTAATAACCATATTGTTATCGAACTTACGGCCCTATATAAACCTATTTCAAAAATCGTTGTCTTACTCGAAGCTTCAATCCACACTCTGAAGCATGCAAAGGTTGTCGGTAATATGAACATAATTTGAGATTTATTTCACGGTTTTTAAAAAAAATATTTGTTTCATCATCCACCACTGCAGCAAATTGATATGTTCATATAACACAAACACGTACAACCGCAATATGCTATGAATAAATCGATAACAACAGAAGAAATACCGACATCCTTTGCAGGGTTCAGAGTGTGGACTGTAGCTTTGATTGCGACTACCATTTTTGAAATAGGTATATATACACTGCAGACCGACCCAGTTGTAAGCCACGCCTCACAATACTATCACGTAGACATTTGAAGTCTTTAAAGACCTTTAAAAAAATATTTTTCACTTTTAAATTGCTCAGCGTTTCTCAATCGGAAGTCGCCGCGAGCTGCAAATTAGAATTTATTTTTTTAATGCCACCATTTGGAGATCAGCCTAGCATCAATAATTGAATTCCAAACGTAGACATCAGCTGGTCATTTTCAATTCACTCACTTGATGAAATATTTGCCATCGTATAGGTAGATTGCAACCATTCCCAGGAGAGTAAATTGAATAAAAGAAACGGCAGCCATGCTGGTGGTCTTGACAAAAGAAAACCATCACCGTGACTGGTGGTACTTTTGTTCAATTCGCTCTCCTGGGAATGGTTACAAACCAAGAATTGTAAAATATTTGGTAGGAAGTTTTAAAATTATTATTTTTATAATTTATTTGCTTGTTCTTTTTGTTTTCATTTTGACAGCCGACAAATCACGTGAAGACGAAGAAATATCGCCTCTTGTCATTATCTATAGTGTATTACCAATCGTCATAGTGGCTGCCACTGCCGGCATTGCTATCGGATGCTTCGTACGATACAAACGATCAAAGCGCATGAGCGAACACAACGCCGCTGACCACAATCACGCGGAAGCTACAGAGAGCAGCGTAACATATACACCGACACCTCCACTAAACAGTTTACATGAAGAAGGGATATATCAAGCACCATCTAACCTTCCATTAAATGCAATCCACACTAGCAATGTTAAGGGTACCACAGATTCAAGACATTACGATGAGCCCACGACCACTTCAGCGGCTAATCCTAAAAATAACATTTACGCAACTCCTTCAGTTAACCCTAATCGTACAAATAACTGTGATGACGCAAGCGTTACTATGGCATCGAGCACGTACATGGAGCTTAAGAAACCGAGTGGTGAGAATCTGTACGAGCCACTGTCGCCTATCACCAGAAATAGAACCGGGTTCCCTGTGGTTTCTACAGTATACGACGAACCTAATGTCAGGCAAAACAGCGAGGAAAATGACGACGAATCATCAAATTATCAACAACTTCAAAGCCGAACTGAGAATGATTATGAACCTCTTTGCCATGCATCTCGATCCCACCCCCCACAGGAAGAACATCTTGATTGACAGATGTCACGAAGTAGATGAAATCGATGTTGAATTGATGGTGAAAGAGTTCAGTAAACATTGCCATTCAACTAGCCTCCTCCGCAGGCAACCCTTTCCTTTACCTTTCTCTCTCATGGGATCCCTTTGTCATTTGACCAAGCGAGTCCCTCCCGGTCACTTGAGACAGGAAGCCCAATAAAAGGATAAAAAAGAAAACGGAGCGGAGACGCCTGCGGTGGAGGCTACCATTCAACAAAATCGAACAGATGCTGAGGCAAATGTTGAAACCGTTTACCCGGGCCTTTAGAAAGCTGAGAAGAGCTTGTGAGTAGTTTTCTTGGGATGAAATGACCCCGGAAATTGAGGTGGGATTGAGGTAGGATTGAGGCGGTGCCATGGTAACCAGGTGACTCGAGAGGATTAGCACCTTGACCAGGAAGTGAAGTGTTGCTATGGTAACCAGGTGACGCCAAAGGCTTAGTGAGCGGGCAAGTTTGGGCAAGTCTTTTGTTATCAATTATAATATATAGCGCGCGCCTATTTTGAATCTTTCACTAAAACATTTGAAAGCAAATAGCATTTGGTTAGAGAAAAAACATGGCAACTTTATTCAAGCTAGGTTCTCGAGGCTACCACGCTACCGTCCAGGAATTCCAAGGACAGATAAGAGTACATATTCGAAAGTATATTGATGGTGAAGAGAAGAACAAATTTCCAACAAAATATGGCATAGCTTTATCGATTGAAGAATTTGAAGAGTTATTTAAAGTCATGGGTGATTTGAGCGAAATGGTAGATGTTATGGTAGAGAGTTGTTCTATGACCACACAACCAGGCGATGAGTCAGGATTGCTAACAGAGAACGAATATCAACCCCAAGCAAGAGGTTTACAACCAAGCAAGGAAAGTAGAGTGATCGAACAGACTCCAAAACACAGCAAAAGACCACAAGAAATGAATCACCTCGCACCGAGAAAACTTTTTAAGAACAATAGACCATCAGCTAGAATGTCACATCAAAACTCTTTCCACTATATCTAGTTAAACAGTTGTTTAATTCGTTAGATAATTATCGTTTATATTTTTGACATGTAAAAAATTGATTTAAAAATAAAAGCTTGTTGAAACAAATGGTTGTGTACATTTTTATTGCCTGTTATTCAAATCAACTCGTAAATGTTCGATTTAATAAAAAAGGGATTACAATCTTTTATTCACAAAACAATGGGAAAACGTGTAAGAGATTATAGCTTATTTGTTTTTCTTTTAAAGTTTCATCAAACTATCAGAGAAGGTTTATAACTTCAAGATGAACCATTCTTGTTTATGGTTTCGCTAAACTTCTTTTAGTTCTAAACTTTACCTAGTAGATTGTTTCTTTTAACTAGTTATAATGGCAGAATTTAGTATTGATACTTCTGACTGTGAAGATATATCGGTAAGTAAAGTTGTTTAAATTATAACTGAGTTGATTTCTTAACTCTCAGTTGTTTTATTTTTCATAATCGTTTTCCTATCAAAGAAGAAAAGTAGTTATAATTTTTGTTTTGTTTTTTGTTACTAGTTTGGTGAGTTTACTGATTCTCAACTACAAGAACTGGCTTTAGATGAAAACTCATTTGATTTGGATAATTATGTTGACGATGAAATATTATTGGAAGCCCTTTCAATCACTTCTCAACTAGAAGAACCAAACGTTATCGATGGAAATTGTGAATGGAGCAGCTCTCATGATCAACTCCTTGAAGTTCTTTAGTTATTCAAACTAGTCAATCGAAGAGCAACCATTCAAGAGAAAATGCACTGAACAATCCAACGCAAAAAGAAAGCTACGCGAATTAAGTAAAAGCAATTATAATTCAAAGCTATATGCAGCACGAAAAACAACATCTGATGAACTAGCTAATCTGTTTAATGATAAATCAAAACTTTTTACAAGGTTTTGCAAACAACAACTTATTATTCAGTGGTCTCTTGTTCAGGTTCAGAGTCAGGCTAACCAAAGAAAGAAAGAATCCCGATTAAAACTTGTGTTTGTAAACATACTTAGTTAGCTAGAGTTTAGGATTAATTGTTTTGAAACATGGAAATCTCTATAATTAACTAAAACATGTAATAGAGAATCGAATCCCCAGAAGAAAAGCATTAACAGGAAACCAAGATTTATGCTTCAAAGTTTTACAGATATATATATATATAATAACTTATTTTGAATAACTTACAGCCGGCTTAAGAATCATTCGGGATCTTGTTGAATATCTTTTATAGAAAAGCGTCAGGATCGAATTCATCACACTGCAAAAGGTCTTGTGTACCAATTGATCATCTCCAATATCACATCTTCTTGGTCCAATTAAATAATTCAGGCGGAGACCAATAATCAAACTGTAGATTAAGAAAAAGCAGGAGCCCATAAATATGCTTACCACATCTCCAATAAGTTGATAATTAGTAGATAATAACTCGGCCATTATGAACAAGAAACAAGTAAAATAATCTTTGCAGTGATATAATCGCTAATCAGTATCTTTTGGAAGCAATTTATAAGGTTTGTTAGTACAAAAGATATAAGCATTTCAAAAAGAACCTTATTTCGCGCAACATATTAATTACGTTCAAAAACAAACATGAACACATAAAGTTTATTTTAAGCTATTTTGAGCACAAAAGATATCAAACAAAGGATTGTTTTTTTACGATAAATATAACTTTGAATTATAATTAGTGTATCTTAGCTTAAAATCCATCAGAAAAAAAAAGTTTTTTATCACGTGGTGTATGTTCAACTCCTCGATAGTCATAGTTATAGTTATAGTTGACAAGCATTAGTATGGATAAAAACATTTCAAAACTTTCGGAAGAGGAATTGAGAGAAATTCAAGAAAGTTTGCATGGACAGTTTGCTATTGTTATAACGCACAAGTGTACCTGCATGATATAAATAAAATGTTGATCTTATTATTGTCTGATATAACCTTTTAAAAAAAAGAACTGTATTCTAGTTAATGGTCAAACACCTATGCGTTATAAACATGGATTCATTTTAAATCTTCACTTCGCATAATTTACTTCAGTTATGCGTCTAGTTCATATTGAATTTAAATTTATCATAATTAAGTAACAACAAAACGGTTCATATAGTTTTATCTCGATTCAAACAAAATATTTAACTACCTACAAAACGTATCATATAAGTCAGTCAAGAAATCAACCAACCTTTCGAAAATCATTATCATAAAATCTCTGTGCTGCATGTGTGTTTTTATTAGTTATTCAAGATGATTGTTCACACAACTTGCGTAGTATTGTATCGATCGCGACTAGGAAGATAAACAAAAAAAAATAGAACAACTGATATCTAAATCTTTATTTTCTATCGAAATAAGAATTACATTTATCAATGATAGCAAAGTTTATTCACTAATGGAAATGTTCATTTGGTTTGTTTATGAAAAAGTGAATAAAACCGCGTTTGTTCTCCTTACAATGGTGATAAAAGCTAAGTATGAATATTACAAAAATCAATTTTGTTATTTATTTTGCATGACTATTATTCGTATGTAATTACAATGATTTCAACTCCAACCATTTACGTTTACAGGCATATTTTCTTCTTTTTGTAGATACTTTTGAGGCTGCTTTATCTCCCTTGCGCTTATTTCTATTCATAGAGTTTTCATTTGTTATTATATATTCATAAGAGTTTCTCTCAATCTCTTCCTGGTGTTTGAGAAGTCGTGCTAATGATTTTTGTACATTTGGTACATTATCCTCTGTTCCAGTTTCATCATAATTCTTTGAGGGAATGCATACTCCAAGTTTACTCCATTTTAACCATTTAGCGCGCTCTTTGATATCCATTCCATGAACTTGATCGAGATGATTTGCTAGTCGAGCAAGGTTAGTGCTTCCACATCCAAATACAGGACAGTTTCGCCTTGTGCGACCCATGCTGAGCTCTTGACTTGACCAATGTTTCATAGAAAATAATCTCTTTTTGCAATATTACATTTTTATGTATGACGGCCCGAATAAGAGGCCCGCGACGGCCCGAATCAACCCGAATCGGCCCGAATCGGCCCGAACTGGCCCGTCAGACCCGAAGGCCCTATAGGCTTTATTTGCTCTCTCGCTCTCGTTCTGTCTCTTATTCAATTTGGCCCGTTCGCGCATGATCATAGAGAAATTTAATTTCTCTTAAAAAAATACGATAACAAGATAACCGGTCCCATAATAGAGCATAACCCTCTGCTTATAAGGGAGGTTAGCATCCAAAGCAGAGTCATCCCAAAATAACTCTCAAGAAGATAGCATGTCTCAATCCCACTATGAGGAAGATGAATCAAGTTCTGATAGCATGGCAAGTAGTGATCAAGAAAGTATTGAGGATAGCAGCGAGGATAGTGTTGACTCAAATCAGTTTGATTCTACTGAAGATGAGAAAAAGGATGTTTGGGCGAGAATGCAACACAAGGCAATGGAAAGGCATCAGCAAGATTTGGAAGTGGCAATGCAGCAATATAAACAAAACGGTGATAGTGATGAAGTAGCACAAGCCAAAGCCAATAATGCTTTGTTGCCTACATACAGAAAAGAGCTGAGGGAGGTTCTAAACGAACAACTGACATGGATGCATCATTTGAGAAGAGATCCTACTTATAAAAAGATCATGGCCACAAAGAAAAACCTTATGGATGATAATGACTACAGCTGGGAGGAGGCAACTGAATCGGCAATACATCAAAGGAAATTTCTACTTAACAAACTATTTGTACAGGAAGAAATTCCAAAACAAAGTATAATTAACTACGCAACTTATAATTCTTATACTCGTTAGCCTTAGATGCATGTAATTGTGTTTTGAAAATAATTTTTTTCGGTTTAATAAAATGAGGTTTTTGTTTCATTGAGTTTTTGTTTTATCTTAATCTACTTTGATTAAGCGCAACCGTTGCGACGGGGCCAAATTGAATAAGAGACAGAACGAGAGCGAGAGAGCAAATAAAGCCTATAGGGCCTTCGGGTCTGATCGGGCCGTCGCGGGCCTCTTATTCGGGCCGTCATACATAAAAATGTAATATTGCAAAAAGAGATTATTTTCTATGAAACATTGGTCAAGTCAAGAGCTCAGCATGGGTCGCACAAGGCGAAACTGTCCTGTATTTGGATGTGGAAGCACTAACCTTGCTCGACTAGCAAATCATCTCGATCAAGTTCATGGAATGGATATCAAAGAGCGCGCTAAATGGTTAAAATGGAGTAAACTTGGAGTATGCATTCCCTCAAAGAATTATGATGAAACTGGAACAGAGGATAATGTACCAAATGTACAAAAATCATTAGCACGACTTCTCAAACACCAGGAAGAGATTGAGAGAAACTCTTATGAATATATAATAACAAATGAAAACTCTATGAATAGAAATAAGCGCAAGGGAGATAAAGCAGCCTCAAAAGTATCTACAAAAAGAAGAAAATATGCCTGTAAACGTAAATGGTTGGAGTTGAAATCATTGTAATTACATACGAATAATAGTCATGCAAAATAAATAACAAAATTGATTTTTGTAATATTCATACTTAGCTTTTATCACCATTGTAAGGAGAACAAACGCGGTTTTATTCACTTTTTCATAAACAAACCAAATGAACATTTCCATTAGTGAATAAACTTTGCTATCATTGATAAATGTAATTCTTATTTTGATAGAAAATAAAGATTTAGATATCAGTTGTTCTATTTTTTTTTGTTTATCTTCCTAGTCGCGATCGATACAATACTACGCAAGTTGTGTGAACAATCATCTTGAATAACTAATAAAAACACACATGCAGCACAGAGATTTTATGATAATGATTTTCGAAAGGTTGGTTGATTTCTTGACTGACTTATATGATACGTTTTGTAGGTAGTTAAATATTTTGTTTGAATCGAGATAAAACTATATGAACCGTTTTGTTGTTACTTAATTATGATAAATTTAAATTCAATATGAACTAGACGCATAACTGAAGTAAATTATGCGAAGTGAAGATTTAAAATGAATCCATGTTTATAACGCATAGGTGTTTGACCATTAACTAGAATACAGTTCTTTTTTTTAAAAGGTTATATCAGACAATAATAAGATCAACATTTTATTTATATCATGCAGGTACACTTGTGCGTTATAACAATAGCAAACTGTCCATGCAAACTTTCTTGAATTTCTCTCAATTCCTCTTCCGAAAGTTTTGAAATGTTTTTATCCATACTAATGCTTGTCAACTATAACTATAACTATGACTATCGAGGAGTTGAACATACACCACGTGATAAAAAACTTTTTTTTTCTGATGGATTTTAAGCTAAGATACACTAATTATAATTCAAAGTTATATTTATCGTAAAAAAACAATCCTTTGTTTGATATCTTTTGTGCTCAAAATAGCTTAAAATAAACTTTATGTGTTCATGTTTGTTTTTGAACGTAATTAATATGTTGCGCGAAATAAGGTTCTTTTTGAAATGCTTATATCTTTTGTACTAACAAACCTTATAAATTGCTTCCAAAAGATACTGATTAGCGATTATATCACTGCAAAGATTATTTTACTTGTTTCTTGTTCATAATGGCCGAGTTATTATCTACTAATTATCAACTTATTGGAGATGTGGTAAGCATATTTATGGGCTCCTGCTTTTTCTTAATCTACAGTTTGATTATTGGTCTCCGCCTGAATTATTTAATTGGACCAAGAAGATGTGATATTGGAGATGATCAATTGGTACACAAGACCTTTTGCAGTGTGATGAATTCGATCCTGACGCTTTTCTATAAAAGATATTCAACAAGATCCCGAATGATTCTTAAGCCGGCTGTAAGTTATTCAAAATAAGTTATTATATATATATATATCTGTAAAACTTTGAAGCATAAATCTTGGTTTCCTGTTAATGCTTTTCTTCTGGGGATTCGATTCTCTATTACATGTTTTAGTTAATTATAGAGATTTCCATGTTTCAAAACAATTAATCCTAAACTCTAGCTAACTAAGTATGTTTACAAACACAAGTTTTAATCGGGATTCTTTCTTTCTTTGGTTAGCCTGACTCTGAACCTGAACAAGAGACCACTGAATAATAAGTTGTTGTTTGCAAAACCTTGTAAAAAGTTTTGATTTATCATTAAACAGATTAGCTAGTTCATCAGATGTTGTTTTTCGTGCTGCATATAGCTTTGAATTATAATTGCTTTTACTTAATTCGCGTAGCTTTCTTTTTGCGTTGGATTGTTCAGTGCATTTTCTCTTGAATGGTTGCTCTTCGATTGACTAGTTTGAATAACTAAAGAACTTCAAGGAGTTGATCATGAGAGCTGCTCCATTCACAATTTCCATCGATAACGTTTGGTTCTTCTAGTTGAGAAGTGATTGAAAGGGCTTCCAATAATATTTCATCGTCAACATAATTATCCAAATCAAATGAGTTTTCATCTAAAGCCAGTTCTTGTAGTTGAGAATCAGTAAACTCACCAAACTAGTAACAAAAAACAAAACAAAAATTATAACTACTTTTCTTCTTTGATAGGAAAACGATTATGAAAAATAAAACAACTGAGAGTTAAGAAATCAACTCAGTTATAATTTAAACAACTTTACTTACCGATATATCTTCACAGTCAGAAGTATCAATACTAAATTCTGCCATTATAACTAGTTAAAAGAAACAATCTACTAGGTAAAGTTTAGAACTAAAAGAAGTTTAGCGAAACCATAAACAAGAATGGTTCATCTTGAAGTTATAAACCTTCTCTGATAGTTTGATGAAACTTTAAAAGAAAAACAAATAAGCTATAATCTCTTACACGTTTTCCCATTGTTTTGTGAATAAAAGATTGTAATCCCTTTTTTATTAAATCGAACATTTACGAGTTGATTTGAATAACAGGCAATAAAAATGTACACAACCATTTGTTTCAACAAGCTTTTATTTTTAAATCAATTTTTTACATGTCAAAAATATAAACGATAATTATCTAACGAATTAAACAACTGTTTAACTAGATATAGTGGAAAGAGTTTTGATGTGACATTCTAGCTGATGGTCTATTGTTCTTAAAAAGTTTTCTCGGTGCGAGGTGATTCATTTCTTGTGGTCTTTTGCTGTGTTTTGGAGTCTGTTCGATCACTCTACTTTCCTTGCTTGGTTGTAAACCTCTTGCTTGGGGTTGATATTCGTTCTCTGTTAGCAATCCTGACTCATCGCCTGGTTGTGTGGTCATAGAACAACTCTCTACCATAACATCTACCATTTCGCTCAAATCACCCATGACTTTTAATAACTCTTCAAATTCTTCAATCGATAAAGCTATGCCATATTTTGTTGGAAATTTGTTCTTCTCTTCACCATCAATATACTTTCGAATATGTACTCTTATCTGTCCTTGGAATTCCTGGACGGTAGCGTGGTAGCCTCGAGAACCTAGCTTGAATAAAGTTGCCATGTTTTTTCTCTAACCAAATGCTATTTGCTTTCAAATGTTTTAGTGAAAGATTCAAAATAGGCGCGCGCTATATATTATAATTGATAACAAAAGACTTGCCCAAACTTGCCCGCTCACTAAGCCTTTGGCGTCACCTGGTTACCATAGCAACACTTCACTTCCTGGTCAAGGTGCTAATCCTCTCGAGTCACCTGGTTACCATGGCACCGCCTCAATCCTACCTCAATCCCACCTCAATTTCCGGGGTCATTTCATCCCAAGAAAACTACTCTTGTGTACGAGCATGATGGACATGCCAGTTCTGATCGTTCTAATCAATAATAATGTCTTGTACGTTGGGATGCCGCATACACCCTATCCGAGAAAGTTTGACACCCGTGAAAAGCACACAAGCTAGTGGCGCAAAGGATCATGGATCAGTTCAGAAACTAAATGTGCATTTGGAACGCCTTTTTTGTTGTTTGTTAAGTCAAAACCGACATTGATTGCCATGTGGTCATAAAATCCCTGCGTTCTAATAAAGTATACATAGGTAATCCTTAATCCCCTGCGCTACTAGCTTGTAAGCGTTTCACTTCACGGGTGACAGAGTTTCTCGGAAAGGGTGTATATAATATCCCTTTAGTTTTGTTTAAATAGTTTTTCTGACATGCATGCTTTTATGAGATACTCAGTGAATGACCATCTTTCCATATAGGGAACTTTTAGTCATATATTAGATATATCCACGAAAAAAATATATATATTGCGACTTGTCTGACTTTCAGTTGGACATTGGATGACCGGGCTATTCAATGGCACTTTTCACATATCGTCAAATCGTCAGTCTGGACGGACAAATAGCCCGTTAATTAAATTTGTTCGTGTAAAATTGAATCCAATAAAATCAAACGACTTATCCATCCGGGGGGGGGGGGGGGGGGGGGTTCTCCCTTTATCCAAGTGGTAGGGGTGATCGGCGTACCTTTTAGGGTAAAAATATTTCCTGTGCGTATCTTTTAGGGTCCTTCAGTAGGGTTCTGGCTCAAAAATCAGTTGCGTAACATGATTTCGTACCTGTAAGGGTCATTTTTACTCTGTTGTGTTGCTTTGATGGGGGTAGAAAAGGCTTTATCAGTTATTTTTATCTGTGCGTACCTTTTAGGCGTCGTTTTCAAAACCTCCGCCGATCACCCCTACCACTTGGACAAAGGGAGTACCCCCCGTGTGTCCATCAAGACGATTTGACCGTCTTCCTGTGTGAAAACGGCTTATTATCATTTCTTCTTGCACAAATTTAACGTGATACGTGCATTTTTTTATGCTACAGTCTGGCCTTACATAATTATTCAACGAAGTGTAAAACGAATTCGAGTTTATTTTTAAATTACAGTTGTGGATCTCCACAGGACACTCCAACTTATGCTAAATAAAAAAACTGGAAGATCCTACCGGCAGTGCTCTTATCAGTTATTATTCTGATTTAAACAGTTTGAACACTCCTACGTTCGTTTGTATAAAGTGTAAAATTGAATGTATGCAATAAAAAACGAATGAAAATGGAAGCCTTTAGTTACAGCAATAATGGTTTATTGATTATTACTTGACGTGTTTTAGAGGTATTTGAATTTTCAGAACAAAATTACTCCCTCAAATAGATATAGCGAACACTAATCTAGATATATTTAGTTTGTTATAAAAAATATATATAATTACTATTGAAATAACCACTGATAAATCTGCAATTATTCAAACTCAAAGCAAGAAGGCATGCATGTTTGAATGACGTGGCGCACTCTTCACGCTTGTGAATTCGAATGGACTTGAAATATTATTATTATTAGAAATAATAATTAATTAATATTTTCAAACAAATGACAAGTATAGACAGTTGTATCTCGTATTATAGTGGTTTAATATTATTTAATAGATGGCAATAGATTTGATTTTTATGTATTTGATAAATTTTAAATGCATCACATCATTTTATAGAGCGAGGAATTCGGACAACCAAAGAGCTGTAAAAGCATGTGATATGCACGGGAGCAGCCTTCAACACACCAGACAAACTCACCTCACCGGTCAGACCTCGACCAAAGCGGTGATGTGAGGAGCGAAATGATTTAGAAACTCAACCACCAATATGACAATGACAAAGATGTAAAGCCAACTAGCTCTAACCGTTGGATTAACTTGTATTCAATAATTAAATGTGCATGTAGTACTCCAACAACACATTCTATGCACTTGACAACCATGAGTGGGTGAGCTAAATACCAACTAATTAGAGTATTTTTTTTACACAACTCCGGTGGTGAAAAAATGAAAATTTTGTCGTTTCTTTCCTTTTCCCTTATAACTCTTTTTGGTCTTGCTCCCTTTCTCTCCTTCTTTTCTATCCCTTCTTACCGTTATTAATCCCTTCTTTCTATAATTTCCTTGTATTCCTTTATGACAAGGAAAAATTAAAATATCAAAATCAAGTGAATCCGTGTGTGAAATGAGAGTGATAAACTGGCACTTGACCGGATCACTGTCATCCAATCAGATATCAGCGTGACGTCACGGCGACTTATTCTAGAGCGAGTCATTCAAGAATACGATGGGTTTGCATTTACCATAAATTGTAAACTACTTGATTGTACTTATTATCTTATCTCCTTATTCGCCATTACATTGGATAATATTTTATGGCTACAGCTTATTTACAAAATGGTCCGTCAAGAAGACAAACAGGCGAACCGTTCGACATCGCTTGTAAGGTAAGCAAACGTCTTGAAATTTAAATTAAAAAAACTATGCTCAAGGGATTTTACGGTCAAAAAACGGCTGGTAATTATCCTCTGTAACTGTGTGTTTACTTGTTTATAAAGCTGTCTATGTCTTAACTGAGCTACCAGGGGTAAATATATATGTTTAGAGTCTAACGAAGCTGTTAACTCGCTCGTGTTATTTCATGACATAAGACTTAACTTAACTTCAATTCATTTCCAAAAATATATACTCAAGGATGTTGCTTTGGTAGCTCTATTTCTGAGTAGCAGAAGTTTTTATATTCTTCGAACTAACAACAGCAAATTGCTAATACATCTGTCAGTTGGTTGATCAAGTTTATTGTGTTGTGTCAGCGAGTTAAATTTCGGTTTTAAATGACATTGTAAAGTTAATCATTACACAATGTTATATCTTCGTGATGATAATTCTCATAATAGAAATAACTATTAAGGTTTATTGCTCTTTTTATGACAGGTTATGCTATTAGGAGATTCAGGAGTAGGGAAAACTTGTCTTCTGGTAAGGTTTAAAGATGGAGCTTTTTTATCTGGATCATTTATTTCAACAGTTGGAATTGATTACAAGGTATACCATTTTCTCAAAAACTTCTTCTAAATAATTGTACGTTTTGTAAAAAATCAGCTATTCAAAAGATATCTATCGAACAATAGAGTAGAATATTTACAAAAGTGTATTGTTTTGTCTATGTTAAGAATGACGCTTTAGTAATATGTTTTATTATTCAGGAACGTTAAGCATGTTTTTCAATTTTTTCCTCTTTTGCACAGAATAAAATTGTCGAGCTTGAAGGATCAAAAATAAAGTTACAGGTAAGCAAAACTAACATATACAATACAAGAATATTGTTGAAATGTTAATACTTGTTAGCTTAATGTTTTAAATTATTAAGAAACTTTGATTATATTTACTGATCTGTGAATAATTTTATACCCCATCGGGAACATTTTTAATTGAAAAGGTTACAATACAATGTTAAATTGCATCAGTAATTATTTCTCTAAATACTAGCTAATACCAGCAAAAATAATAAGAATATTATAATATATTATATAATTACTAAATATCTACTTTAAACATTTCACAAGATTCTGTTTTTGCACTTTTCAAGAAATTTTAATAATTTCTACTTAAGTATTCAGCCCCAGGGGATCTTTTTAAGGTATTCCTAATGCAGAAGATTATACAATAACAGTTATGTTGAATTATTAATAGGATTTATATAAATCAACACACCAAAACGTTACACTTGAAATTGTAAAATTTGTATATCAGTATAAAGTTGTGTTGAATAAGTTATGTTTTATATAAAGTTGTTGAATTTGTTTACACCAAATGTGCTAGGTCACATGCAGAAAAGAATTATTTGCACAAAGCAAAAATATATGGATGTTAAAAATAAAAATACACCTACTCGCAAGAAAGTTGTCATACAAAAAAGGACATTTGTATTTAGTGTGTTTACTTAGGAATAAATTAAAAGTACAAAAGAAAGAGTTCAGCTTCAGTGATCATCTTTTGTACTTTGAATTTATTCCTAACCCCACTAAATACAAATGTTCTTTTTTCGAATGACAACGTTCTTGCAAGTAGGTCTAAATTTAGACTTGAGCTATTTTGATTTAGAAAATATTTGAGATACTATGCACACTCTGATTGGCTGGTTAACGTGTTTACATCAGAGAACATAGACACACTCAGTTAAAAATGTTCAAAAATATGACATGAAGACAATATAAAAAGCCGCTTGACATTGTGTCTTTTTCAATGGAAACAAGCGAGTAAACTAGTATAGGCTGCGTCGGTGTTTTATATAAACGGTGGACAAAGGGCTAAAGCTGGAAACGTCAGTAAAGTTAAGTCAACCATTTTTGTGGTGTTACAAATTTCATTATATTACCTATCTTTTTTAATGGTTAACATAATATATTGCATGGTGGTGCGAGTACAAAAAAAATCTTAAAATCAAAATTAAAGAGAAACATGAATAATTTCTCCATTCACGTAACATACACTACATTTCTTAAATCATGACAAAATTTGTTTCAATTAATTATTGGAAAAAATAATTTTTTTGTTGGATTCTTTTGTGTAAAATATATTGTAAAACTAGAGCTATGGTAATTCAGTAATTAAGCTATGGTTGCTATGGTAATTCAGTGGCATACCCGTGTGACTCTGTGTGTGTACACATTTAGTTCTCCAATTAGTAAACCTAGGATTATCAGTTTCCATGTATATCTCTTGTTCTTCATTTTTATTAAATGTCCTTGTTGCTAAGATACCTTATTTTTCCCATCTGAATTAAACATACAAACTGTTAGCAATGGCTATATAATATTATGTATAATTATGTTAAAAATTTTAATCACTTTGGAACTTCAATCTTTCAAACAAGTTTTTTCAGGCAATACGTTCTAATTCATCCAGGAGGGAGGAGGACTCTGTTGTAATCGAGACCGGCCATTAATTCTGAGCTAAAGAATCCCTGTGACAAGGAAGAGGACAATATTCAAACAAATTCTATTCACCAGGAGACTATTTCCCTACGTTTTTAAAATGTAACAATTAGTTCTGTTAGTCCTGAAGACGACCCAGTGTGGTCGAAAGCTCGACATAGAAAATAGGTCGAAGTAGCACCATATTCAAATTCTACTCACTTGTGGAGTCTATTCAGGGGTCAGTTGTAGGAAACCTGAATAAAGTTATCTACTGGATAAGAGTTATCCAGTGTATAGAATTTGTATATGTTAAATTATCAGTTGGCTATAGGGATTTATCCGGTGGCTATAGCGCTTCATAAAACTGGCCTCAGGGCTCTAGCTTCAATCCAACCCCGTGTTCTCACAGCGGTGTGAGTTGGTGTAATGTAATACTATTAACAACGTATACCATATATGCCAAGTATAAAAATGCATTATTATTGCTATGAAGATATGTTATATGATATGTTTTTTCTTTTTTGCTTAGATATGGGATACAGCTGGTCAGGAGAGGTTTCGCAGTATAACCCATGCTTATTATAGAGATTCACACGGTATATGATAAATATTATGTTAAATATTATTAATAATACTAATATAATGTGATTGTGACATGCATGGGCAGCAGAGTATCGTTCCCTTTTGTATTCGCTGGTAATCTCCGTGTATTTATACCAGGATTTATCGTTGCCAACGGTCGCTTACAAGAGAATAGTTGTAAAATAAAAATAAAATACTAGTGCTACACAATTTAATATTCTGATGGTAAGGCAGTTTAAAAGGAAACCACTTGGCTTATTTTGTACGCGTCAGAGGGGTCTTGTAAAATTGGCGATATTGCGCACGCTCAAAAAAACATTTTGAGCCTCCTTAAGTTTAACTGTGACATCTATGATTGTGAATGGGGTTATAATGACCCATTTGAAAAAAAAAACCCTCATGTCTGGCTATCAGAATATAGCTCAGAGTTCTCTGTGATTTTACAAAAATTGTGTAGATTTATTTTGTCATTACAAACTTAAGCTTCAGCCTTCAGTTGGCAGTGATATTTTTATTATTTCACAAAAACACAATTTAGCACCATCACAGTGATCTTGGCAATCTGATTATATGGGAAGGCGGGCAGGCTTAATGAAAATTAATGAATTGACTGTGTTAATTGACTGTATTATAATATTTATTATGCTAATTATTATTATTTTTATCCATACAGCCCTTCTACTATTATATGATGTAACCAATGAATTATCATTTGAAAATATTAGGGTATGTATAAAACACTGCGTACGTGTTATTATTTTTATATGTTCTTTTAATATATACTATGAAATACTGAACATGCAAATGGTTGATGTACTTAAGGATGTTTGCAGAGAGGCGTGATGGTCCAGTGGTCAGTGGATCAGATTCTGGGCCTACTGGTCTGGGTTCCATTCCCGGCCCGGGCGATTGCGTTATGTCCTTGGGCAAGACACGTAATTACTCTCAATGTGCCTCGTCTTCTCGGATAAGGACGTAAAGCTGGAGGTCCCATCTGCTTTCACTCTAATCCTATATAAGGTGGACGTTAAGATCCTGTTGTGCTATGTTCGCAAAGAGTAGAGGATTGTCTCCCGGTACAACAGTCAGGCCTCGGAGGCCCTAACAACACTAATGATTGTAAACTGCTGGTTTTATATTATTTGTTATCTTCCCTAGTACAATTCATGACTGCCTTAAATTGTGTTGGAGAATGAGACTACTATTAAAATATTGTTTTCTGTAACAAAATTATGAAAGTATTTTGCATTGCAAATTTGAAATTGTTTGTCCTTTTACTTAGGCATGGCTAGCTGAAATTTATGAATATGCATCCCAAGATGTGATAATAATGTTATTAGGAAACAAGGTGGGTTCATTGATTGAATATTTGATTCATTAATACAGTAAAAACCAGCATTAAGAACCAGTGGATTAAGAACCACTAGGCTAAAATTTGCTTTTTAAGCATCTCTTAAAAGAGAACCACTTTAGCCTAAAAAATTATACTGGTTCTTATATGAAAGGTTTCAAGATTTATTTTTTGAGAAAAAATAAGTTGAGTCTGAATATGACCAAATTTAAAATCAATGCAAGAAAAATGTTTTACAAATGTATTATCAGTTAGTTCTCAAATGAGAATACATTCTTCATTCAGATGCTTCTACATAACAATTTATAAAACATAAAAAACACTATATAAGGGAAATTGTTTTTGCTTTGTAAATAAGAACCAGTCAAGAACCACCTTAGCCTAATTTCTCACTAAATACCAATTATATAAGAACCACTTAAGCCTTACCTCGAAAAATAGTGTTTCTTATATGCGGGTTTTTACTGTATATCATTTTATTGATTGGTTGATTTATTAATTTGTTGTCACAGCTATTGAGTGTGATTCATTCAATCGTGTATTATTTATCTATTCATTTTATCCATCCATCCATTCACTCACTCATTCATTCATATATTCAGTCATTCATCTATCCATCTGTCCATTCATTCATCCATTCATTCATTCATCCATCCATCCATCCATGTGTCCACTGATTCATTCAGTCATTCATAAAAACATTCATTAATTTATTCAGTCAGTCAGACAAACATTCATGAATCATACATTCATTCATTCATCCATCTGTCCACTCCTTCATTCATTCAGTCATTCATAGATCCATCCATTCAGTCATTCATTCATTCATTTATTTATTCATTGCTTCATTCCTTTTAATTATTCATTCAATCAATCATTCATTGATGGATTTATGCTTCAATTTATTCATATATACATTTGAGATTGTTTCATTCAGTTATCTGACATTCTTCTACCTTTTAATACTTCATATTTTCATCCATCCATCCATCTGTTTATTCATTCTTTCTTTCATTCATTCTTTTCAATTTGTTCTCCATTTTGTCTGTGGTCTTATACTGCTATGTTTGTACTATTCAGTGGAGATGTCAATTTAAAAACTTCTCATTCCTCTTGCTAAACAATACTTTATTCCCTATGTACAACTGACCACTGACCCTCCCCTCCCTAAGCCAACAAATAGTTTTGTTTGTTTGTTAGTTTAATCCTTATGTTTTAATGTGTAATATTATATGTTTTTGTTTTGTGTAGGCTGACCTCACTAAGCAAAGAGTAATAACAAGAGAGCAAGGAGAAAAGCTGGCAAAGGTCTGTGCTTCATTTAGCTGCATAATGTTTAATACTGCATGCAAGCGATAGGGAATTGTTAAAGTGCACCAAACACTTAATACAATACTAAGGCCTCAGGGGCAAATGGCTTCAACATTTGCTTAACATCCACTCGATTTTTTTGAATGGCAAAATTTACTGTATCCATTCTAAATGAAGTGCATAGCTGAATATTGAAATATTTTTAAGTCATTAAGAGTTATTAAATTTTTCCAATAGGATAAACCCTTATGATTTCAAAGATGAATCACTCAAGTCAAGAAGTATTTCACTATTCAACTATTCGCTTCATGTAGAATCGATACAGAAAATATTGCATTAGGTGTTGGTGCACTATAGCTTTCAATAATGATGTCAGTGTGGTGATCTATAGCTGATATAGTGCAGGATCGTTTTATCAAGTTTAAAACCACATGGCATGGCCGAATAGTTTAAACCTTGCTCGGTTCCATTTCTCGCTAGTTATAACACAGGAACCCCAAAACCCGATTTTTCCCAAAAACAAAAACTCCATAAGACACAGGAACCCCAAAACCCGATTTTTCCCAATAATGATGTCAGTGTGGTGATCTATAGCTGATATAGTGCAGGATCGTTTTATCAAGTTTTAAAACCACATGTAATAGTTTAAACCTTGCTCGGTTCCATTTCTCGCAAGTCATAACACAGGAACCCCAAAACCCGATTTTTCCCAAAAACAAAAACTCCATAATACACAGGAACCCCAAAACCCGATTTTCCCCCCAAAAAAACATAAGACACAAATTTTCTCCAAAACTCCACACGAGCCATTTTGCACGCTGGTTAAAATCTGACAAATCACTATCTATGAGTTTATCAAACTGCTTTAAAAACTACAACCTATATTTTATATTTATGATGATGATAATGTGTGATGAACTTGCATACATGACAAGTTGATTAATGATAATAATGATTCATGATGATAACAACACTATACCTAAACATCATTATTACCTTTACCTAGGACCATAACGTTGCCTTCATGGAGACGAGTGCTAAAACTGGTCTAAATGTCGATTTAGCATTTATGGCTATAGCAAGGTAACACAGTGATGTGAATATCTTTTATTATTATATAACTATCTCGTTCCCAGGGCTGCTTTGCGTGACGACACTAAAAAATGGCTGCAGGGGACTGGCTATGGTTATGCTTCGCGTTGTTTATTTTGAATAGGCCTTTTGCAACAACAGGTCACGTGACCCTACCCCTTTTAAATCGAGCAGCTGTGTAAAAATGAACATCAGAAATGAAAAGAGCACCTCAACATTAGTAAGAAGCCAAAGTTTTAGCTCATAATGTTGAGCATAGGAGAAATGGCATTAAATATAAAATTCAATATTTTATAAGGATTTGTATGGAAAATATGCTCTGGTGGGCAAATCCTTATAAAATATTGAATTTTAAATTTAATGCCATTTCCCTCGTGTTACATTTTATGAGCTGATATTTTGCCTTCTTACTAATGTTGAGGTGCTCTTTTCATTTCTGATGTTCATTTTGACACAGCTGCTCAATTTAAAAGTGGTAGGGTCATGTGACTTGTTGTTGCAGGCCTATTGGGTGGGTTTTTTGGTTTTTTTTTTTATAATATTTTTGTTTCAATGATACTCAGTACATCATTTTTTTAAATTAACGAATACAGTACTAAGTACTATATCCTACTAAGTACTGTATCCTAGATGGTTTTACAGTACTCAGTGTTATTTGAGTGTTGTCATTCAATCGCAGTCAGTCGTATTACAAGAAAACAATTAAAACAAAACGCTAAAAGATTTAGTAAAATCATAAATACCCACTCACATCAGAAAAGATATCACAAAATGTTTGATTGGCGATTTTCATGGTCCGCGAAATTCAGTATTTCCCGTGGTGCATGCTGGTAAGTGGCCATGGATATTTAATCGTGGAAGTTACAGAGTACGTTGTTAAAGTTGTTGTTTGTTTCTTTTCTTTGTAAATATTTTGGAATTAAAATAACTAATTAATTGTTGTTGGTTTTTTTAATCGTGGGAGTAAAGAGCACGTTGTAAAAGTTATTGTTTTTAATATTACCGCTCTTTATACCTGAAAATTATGTATTAAAACTCTGGAACTCACTGCCAATATCTATCAGAAAAATATCAAGTCTAACTTCTTTCAAAACTGAACTAAAAACTCATCTTTTCAAATTAGCTTATTCTTTGTAATTACGTCTTTTTGTTACTGCTGTTGTTGTTTGTAACAATCAATGTATAGCGCTTAGAACAGATTTGTATTTGCGCTTTATAAATAATTATAATAATTATTATTATTATTATTATTATTATTATTATTATTATTATTATTATTATTATTATTATTATTATTATTATTATTATTATTATTATTATTATTAAACAAAAACCTAAATGGAGGCTAACGCCATAACTTCACAGTTTATTTAGCCTCCATGCTCAATTTCTATATTCTGTATAAAACATGTATAATAGAAGCACTCTCCAATACAAACGAATATAGAAAGAAAAAATGTATAATATAATGTATAATGTAATTAGTATATACAAAGAGCAAATAAAGATTCTATTCTATTCTATTCTATTCTATTCTATTCTATTCTATTCTATTCTATTCTATTCTATTCTATTCTATTCTATTCTATTCTATTCTATTCTATTCTATTCTATTCTATTCTATTCTATTCTATTCTATTCTATTCTATTCTATTCTATTCTATTCTATTCTATTCTATTCTATTCTATTCTATTCTATTCTATTCTATTTTTTATTTTGAAATGACTGGTTAATTGTTTTTTTTTTCATCAGAGACATCAAATACCGGAGGAGCCACACCGCCGCAGATCCTCAATTCAATATTGGACAATTTGTAGAGTTACAACGAGAGAAACCAAGCTGCTGTTCGTAGCTATAATATGAACAATTCTCCAGTTTCACGTTATCTATCACCGCTGTACTATTTGACAAAAGGCGCATTTGTACAGGCTAAGCCTCTATTTGTTATCAAAATATCCACAAATCCAAAGCAAAGGACAAAAACATACTATCGCTTGACAATAGACAACACTTTTGAATTTAGTCTGAATTGAGGCTATCCCTGTGCAAATGCGCCTTTTGTCAACAAATAATACAGCGTTGCTAGATAACATGAAACTGGTCTATTTAAACATAATTTAATACCGGTCATTTTCACTATTATTCAACCAGTACCTACCCTGGGTTCTAGAGGGGATTGGGGAGAGAACGGCGGGGAGGCGGGTAACCAGTACCAGAATGCTGTACGACTTAATTAATTTTTCACCGTCTTTCTAGTGAGAATAATGCAAAATGTTTCGCCCTTTGCGGCTCTAGGCTTTGGGAAGAGAAGGGGAGTGAAGAGGGAAGAAGGGAGAGCCTGCTTCTTTCCTTCTCCCCGCCACCCCCCTCCTCCCCTCTTCTCCCTAAATCCCCAAGAGCCGCCAGGCAGGCTATTTCAGTATTCGCATTCAACTTATACATTTACCCTGGGAGACACAAGGGTCAGAGTGTCGGGTATGATTGTCGAGAATTTTGAAAATAACCCTACAAAATACCTAAAGACCTTGAGAAAGGGCGTAGCATGGATGAGTTATAACCCATAAGACAGAAAGATATGGGCTATTTCCTTTTCGATACAATACCCTAAAAGATACCATCGAACTTCTAATACCGAATCGCTGATTTTCCCCACTAACAGATACGACGAACACGCTCGATACTTTTATTCCGAGTCTCACCTCCCCCTCCCATGCACCACCGGATATTCCTTAATAGAAAGTACGCAAAGCATTGTGGTAAAGATATGAGGACAGTGGAGAAGGACTGGGGTGAATTTCCAAATGCTAAAAAAAAGCAACTGAATGACTCTGAAAGGGATGTGGGCTTGTACTTCATGTGAGCAGACTAGTCGTGGGAGCTATTTTAAAAATAAAGAATATAATGTAAGAAAGCATGATAGTTCTGCTTGCATGAAGTATTACCGTAATGTTGATATGGAGCCCATTCCTATAGCCTGGTTTTCACTAGCGACGCAACGCAAGCGCAAGCATGTGAAAACGAGACGTGAATAAGCGCAAGCGCAAACAAACTATTCACTAGTGCCACGCGCAAGCACAAACGCAAGAAAAATTCTTGCGCTTGCGCTTCCGTTATCACTGCGTCAAACGGTTTTCACGACGAAATAAGGTCTCTTGCGCTTGTGTTTGCGTCGCTAGTGAAAACTAGGCTATATAGGAGTACATGCACAACCATATTGACCTATCTTTGTACACCCAGTATTTCAAATATCATTAAATAAATGCCTATTTCAATAAAGGTTTAATCTTCTTTATTATTCAAAGTTAAAAATATGACCTGTTCAAAATTACTTCCGCTCCAATGTGTTTTCCTTTGATTTTCGGGGCTATAACAGTGTGGTGTGCTCCCACATAGTAGTAAAGGGTCCTTCTAGAAATGTGTAAAAGATAATCAGTTCAAAAAGGAAAGTTGGTAGTAATTTTATAACGCGTTGCTTGTTTCTGTGAAAAACTAAAGGCGTCAATCTGATAATAGAGTGAAAACACTTTATCCATAAAAGTGCACCTGACGCCCTTCATGATATTTTGCAAATCTGTTTGACATGAGGTGTATAATAAGTGTACTTAATTTTTCTTGATGTCGACATCTCCTTTCTGAGATGTAAGCATTTGAAATCTGAAAATGCAAATGAAGTGAGCAATTTTTTAAAGCTCAATATCTGTATTACTAATATTTACACTACCATTAACATTTTTACTTCTTTACAAAAACAAGCTTGCTGTCAGCTTTGAAACAAAACTTTGACAAATTCCTGGGATGACGTCACCTCATTTGCACTTTCAGATTTCAGTTCAAATCTCAGAAAGGAGGGGTCGACATCGAAAAATATTAAGTACACTTATTATACACCTCATGTACAACAGATTTGCAAAATATCATGAAGGGCTTCATGGATCAGGTGCACTTTGATTAAAATAACATTGCTACTGTGTAGTAGTTCTTATTTAGTGACTATTAGTCACTAGAGCAAAAACACTAAAACCATGAAATAAAACCAAAATAGTTACTAAAGCCTGGTTTTCACTAGCTACGCATGCAAACGCAAGTGCCAACGCAAGCGCAAGCTAGAGAGAGACTTTATTTCGTCCTGAAAACTGAGTTGACGCAGTGATAACGCAAACGCAAGATATAAAAAAGTTTCCTTTTTCCTTGCGTTTGCGTTTGCGCGTGGCACTAGTACTAGTGTGTTTGCGCTTGCGCTTATTCACATCTCGTTTTCACTATGAAATTAACCCTTGTGTTTGCGCTTGCGTACGTTGCCTTGCGTTATAGAGAAATAAAGAGTGCATTTATTATAATTGATAATTATTTTGATATGTAAGTGAATGACGACCAAAGGAGCTATACCGCTGATTTAAAATTACAGTGAGGATACTCGAACCGTGAACACTTGACATTTTTCATGTTATTATTTTCTGAACCTTCTACTGCTTCAAAACCTCTAAAAATAAAGCAGTGAGTTCAAATACACTGAGTGTTCATAATAGATTTTATTCCTAATCTATTTACTCGTGGGATGTGGGTCCTCACTGTAAAGCTATAAGCTATAAGCTTTCGAGTTGGCCTGACCTTGCTTTTCACATATTCTTATCAAAACAATATTAAACTATACTAAAAACGGTATGCCATTTAATTCAAACTTGTTTTTTTTTTAAGTTTTGCAAAGGTAATAATTTAAAGAAGTTAATATCATTTGCAGAATCAAATTATACAGAAAACAAACAAACAAAATCACACTAAGAGCTACACCTACTTGCAAGAGCGTCGTTGTCATACAACATTTGAACATTTGTAATTTAGTGGATTAGGAATAAATTAAAAGTACAAAAGAAGATCATTGAAGCAGAACTCTTTCTTTTGTACTTTTGATTTATTCCTAATCCACTACATTACAAATGTTCAAATGTTAATGACAACGTTCTTGCAAGTAGGTGTAACGGCATAGTAGGAGGAGAGGGAGGATAAATCAGCGAAACGAGTATATAAACAACACAGAAAAAAACATGGTTAGAACTGAATTAAAGCTAGGGCAAAAAAATACTGTAGTTTTTAATATTTTGTCGAAATAACAACGGGCTAATATATTTTAAAAGGCCTGGTTTCCATGCAACTTCGCGGCCGCCATTGGACAGCTGTACTGTTGACAAAAGGCTATAATCCGTTTTTTGGCTTTCTTTGTTGTCATGCATGGCCGGCTCCATTGTTTTTGCATGGCTTGACCTATATTAAACAAGAGTAAATATTATTCCATGCTGGATCTAGTCTGGTAAAATGAGGCCTTCGAGTGCTAAACGGTTGACGCTTTTCTGCAGCTTAAGCGTGGCATTCTACATTCTAGTCCTTCGCACTACTAAGCCAAATTTCAAAAGGATCAAAAGTGAAATTGTTCATTATGCTGAAAAGTACCGTGTAATCGAAGCATCGTGGATTCCACTGGTAAAACCTATACCCAACAACACAGCATGGAATAAAGTCATTTTATTCTACACGCCATATTTTCGAAGCATGCCTTGGTCTCAAACGAATAAAATGGAAATGAATCTGAAATCGCCAGCTGGGCAGCCATGTAAAGTTTCTTCATGTTACATCTCATACGCTCGTCAAGATTTACAGAGAAGCGACGCTGTGCTGTTCCATTTACCATCTCATCTCATGCCATGGGAAAATGAAATGAGGGAGCTTTTCTCTCGTAAACAAGAAGGACAAAAATGGGTCTTGTTTAGTGAAGAAAATCCTATGGATTCTGCAGAATACCCTATGAATACGTTGAACAATATGATTGATATAACAATTTCTTATCATCGTAAATCTAACATAAAGAGTTTGTATGGGTATTATATACCAAACAATGACAGTTCCAATGCGAAAGAAGTTGAAAAACTTCTTGAAAAGAACAGTTTTTCGTCTGGAAAAGATCGTTTAGTTTTGTGGTTTGCGAGTAACTGCGTTACACCTAGACTAGACATCGTGAAAGCTATTTCTAAGTATATACAAGTCGATGTCTATGGGCGCTGCCAAAAGTACTTCTACAACCAAACAGGTCAGTGCGGAAAAAATAGCCACAACTGTCACGCTTTGGCTAAACGCTATAAGTTTTACTTAGCCATCGAGAATTTTCAATGTGAGGATTACGTGACTGAGAAATACTGGCGTAACGCACTGTCACGCGGTATTGTTCCTGTGGTAGTTGCAGGGCACTACAACAAAGACTTAATGATCCCTGGTTCTTATATTGACATATTGGACTTCCCTAATGCAGGAGCCCTTGCTGAATATCTTCACTACCTTGACTCTAATGATACTGCCTATAACATGTATTTTTATTGGAAAAAGAATTACGTAGCTGTTGATCAAAAACTACCAACTTGGATTTGTGATTTGTGCGAATTACTTCATCAAAATCATTCCCTTCCGCCATGGAATATGGAGAGATTTTGGGGAGTTAAGTACAACTGCCTTGCAGATGATGAGTACATTAGAACTGAATGGCTGAAATCAAAAGCCAGCTTGGTGACGAGATTGAACAAAGGGGAGACTTGCTGGACTTTTGTAGTCTTTAATATTTTTTACCTTATCTGGGCTTCCTGTGTTACAGATTGTTGAACAAGAGGGTCAAGTTTTTACACAGGGAGCCCAAGCTCGTCACTTGTGATGTTTTACAGTAAATGTATGGAGTCGCGAAACATTCTTTCGCTGTGCCTCAAATATACAATAGTTAAGACTCTGTTTGACATAGATAGTTGTGTATAACTGTTTTCTAGTCTGTGACTGAGTTTTAGCTCAATTAGAGCGATTTTGACGATATTTCGCGACTCAATACATTTACTGTAAAACATCACAAGTGACGAGATTGGGCTCCCTGTGGTTTTTAACCATTCAAGATTGTAAGAAAAGTTATATTAATATATATTGTTATAAAGTTATATAAAAGTTGTATAAATTACAAACATTAAAAGCGTGCAACATTAATAGTACTATATAAATCAACGTGATCGTATCACGTTCGTGATATATAGTGATATATATGCACGAACGACAACACAAAGCCAGTCTCCCGCCATTTTTATTCTGCTAATCATAACATTAATCACATGACAGCTTTTGGTTTATGTCGTATTACTAGAACTAACAATAACCGTAAATCTAAAGAAATGCGACTAATTCATTCCTTAGGTACACAGCAACCTTTCGGCATGAATGAACGATTCGCTTTCAATTAATTTTTCCATTGTTCTTTAACTCCTCCTGTATTTTCTATCGCTTTTTGATTGGTTTATCACTTTTCCCGCTTCTTATTTATACTCGGTATCTCTCTTAGTCTAACTCTTTCACTCCGACGAAGGGCTAAAGCTCGAAACTTCAGTAAAGTTAAGTCAACATTTTTTACGGTGTTACAAATTTCATTATATTACAGCCTATCATTTATATCAAACACCGACGCAGCCTATACTAGTTTACTCGCTAGTTTCCATTGATAATGATAATGATAATGCATGATAATGATAATGATAATGATAATGATAATGATAATGATAATGATAATGATAATGATAATGATAATGATAATGATAATGATAATGATAATGATAATGATAATGATAATGATAATGATAATGATAATGATAATGATAATAATAATAATAATAATAATAATAATAATAATAATAATAATAATAATAGTAGATTAATTACCTTTATAAAGAACATTATTCACAAATGGAAAATCACTTTGTTTGCCCCAACAACTAATGGAAAAGAATCGATAGGGCCATTTAGCATCCAACGAGGTATATTACAAGGTGACTCTTTTTGTGTAAACTTGTTTACACTATGTTTAAACCCCATTGCATGGTACTTACATACAACAGAAGGATACACAATGACACACGAGAGAAGAATCAAAATCACGCACTGTCTATTTGTAGACGACCTCAAATCATACCACAAGAGCGCGGTTAAAGCAGCAACAATCACAAACAAGCTACAGCAGATGTTTAAGGACATCGGCCTTACATGGGGACTCAATAAATGTGCTGCCATCCATATGAGAAGAGGTAAACGGGAAAAAAGAGATGATCTGCCCCTTGGCAACGATGAAAGTATTCCAGTACTTGGAGAGGAAGATTACTATAAGTACCTTGGAAAGTTTGAAAACACGACACAACTTGAGAAAGAAGTACAGAAAACAGCAAGCAAAGAATACATTAGACGAGTCTCATTAATTTGGTCGTCCCCTCTTTCTATACCACGGAAAGTCAAAGCTACACAAACCTTTGCCATTCCTGTCTTACTATACCACATGTGGACCACTGATTGGCCTATAGACATCTTGAAAGAACTTGACAGACGAACTCGTCGAGTTATAAATGACAACAGCTGCAAACACAAGCATGAGTCGCTACCACTCCTTTACCTCCCACCCTCTAGGGGGGGCAAAGGTTTGATGGAAATCGAAAACCTTTACAAAACAACAAAGATAAAGCTAGCCCACTATATCACATGCAGTGTCGACCCACACGTCCAACTTGTAAGATCCTACCAAGATGCCAAAGAAAAGAAAGCCCAAAGATCTATTATTAAAGATGCAAAAACATTCGCAACCCAATTTAATCTAGACATAACCTATGATACGGAAAACAAAAGAACAGTCATTAAATCTGACAACACAGTTATAGAAGTAAATAACTGCCAGCCAAAAAGTATCAAGCCCATCCTGAAGAAGGAAGTTATAAGAAAGTACGAACACGAAGTTGAACAACAGCCTTGGGTAGGTCAGTTTATGGTTAAACAGTGGCAAAACAAAGACCTACACAAAGAATGGTGCGATATTACAAAAGTCTGGAAAAACATCCCAACAGTAGTTTACAGTATCCATACAAGTATCATCCAGCAACTATTAACAACGAAAGTATATAAAGTAAAGAAACTGCAAGGAGAGAATGATGATCTTAAATGCAGATTTTGCCGCGATAAACACGAAAATATTACTCATATCATGTGCAGCTGCCCTGCCATAGCCCAATCACTCTACAAATCTAGACATGACCACATGCTTAGGCCTGTATATTATGCAGTCCTAAAGAAGTTTAGATTGATCGATGATGAAGACAAAACAACACCCTGGCACAAAGAACCACCACCAAAGAGCTGCATCGAAAACGAAAACGCAAAAGTGCTATGGGATATCCCCATTTATCAAGACACAGCACCAAGCAACGGAGCAAACAAACCCGACATTATCGTATGTGACAAAGCGTGCAAGCAATGGATAATATTAGAAGGAACTATCTGCAATGTAGGAACAATAAAACAAAGAGATGAAATGAAAACTGCTAAATATACCGACCTGAGATCAAGTCTCAAAAGACTGTATCCTGGCTATAAAATCACACAGGTCAACATTGTGTTTGACTTTTTAGCAGGATATCACGAAAATTTGATAGACAATCTCTCTAGCATAGGAATAACAGAAGGACTAACTATTATAAGAAAGTGCCAGAAATGGGTTATCTCACAGAACTGTGAGATTGTTAAACGTTTATACAATTATTAGATATGATCATGTACATCTTTATAAGTTTAGACACACAGATATTTGCTTAGGCAATCTATGCCCGCAATATTTGTTCACAGAATGTAAAAACATAGTCTGAAGTTTAAATAAACAATAATAATAATAATAATAATAATAATAATAATATAAATAATATAGACTGAATCGAAAAATTGCGACCTCGATCCTTTTGGTCTTGACTGTCTAGCCTCGTGTTCACGCTGAAACACAATAGAGTTTTCACATGTATGGCAGGTTGGTCAGTCAAGAACAATAGTTTTTCAAATTAGTTTTTTTTTACGCAATGTGATTCATTAGAAAAGTGGCAGCCACACGATTGGTGGCAGCCATATAAAAAACTGCCGGGGGGCCTCACCCCGCTACGGGCCTGGATCAGCAACAGGAAGCCAGTGTAAGTCAATAAGGACAGGAGTGATGTGATCATGTTTTCGAGATAAAGTGACGAGACGCGCAGAAGCATTTTGAACGTTAAAGTGCATGATATTTTCATGATATTTTCTGAGATATAAACATTTGAAATCTGAAAATGCAAATGAGGTGACGTCATCCCAGGAATTTGTCAAAGTTTTGTTTCAAAGCTGACAGCAAGCTTGTTTTTGTAAAGAAGTAAAAATGTTAATGGTAGTGTAAATATTAGTAATACAGATATATTGAGCTTTAAAAAATTGCTATAATTATTTCCAGAGAACTTTTGTATATTTAATGAGGCCTGGGTAGACGTCACTTCATTTGCATTTTCAGATTTCAAATGCTTATATCTCAGAAAAGAGATGTCGACATCAAGAAAAATTAAGTACACTTATTATACACCTTGTCAAACAGATTTGCAAAATATCATGAAGGGCGTCAGGTGCACTTTAACAGCTTGAAGTTTGTCAATGAGATGTTTAGGGAGTCCAAAGAGTAGAGAATTACAATTATCAAGTTTTGAAGTTATGAACGCATGAATGAGAGTTTCAGTAGTCTTGAGGGAGATATATTTTGTCTCCACTACATATAGTTAATAACACCACACAACACTTGACGCATGGGCTGGTTGGTCAGCCGGCATGGCCCATGATAACACATTTTATTGAAGATAATTCAAGGATAATATCTATCATTACAAAATCTAAAAATTATAGCCAGTCACCAAAACCTAAAACCACTTTGTGGAAAAATAGGAACGTGAACCCCCTACAATTGCTATATAATGCATACCCGTTTGGGGTTTTAAGGTTTACATGGCGATATAACAACAATACAGTGTCTTCCATTGAAAATCTAAGCATCTGCTATATATTAATTATAGTGAAAACTTAAGTCAACGAGGCCTTAGCTTCATTGCTGTTGCCTTCATCGACTGAAATCTCCCTGTAGATAAATCATGCATCCAAATGATGCCTTCATTATTTGTAGTATTACCTACATATTTTCCGTTCAGGTTAGATTGGATGCAATCATTAAACCACCAACCAGCAGAGAACGCTTTAGCACAGTTAGTGAACCTTCCCTTGTCATTGTCGCGGTCTTCAGTTGAGAACATCATTCCACTATGGTGAGTAAGTGAATCGCCTGCATCACCCGTATACATGGATACTGCTAACATGTAGTTTGTTGCGTTAT
The DNA here is from genome assembly GCA_949775045.1 of Metridium senile. Lineage (NCBI taxonomy): Eukaryota > Metazoa > Cnidaria > Anthozoa > Actiniaria > Metridiidae > Metridium > Metridium senile. The sequence continues at coordinate 18,409,178 of OX459099.1, forward strand.
TGCTAACACTAAACAAACGATATGATGCGTTATGATGAACTCCTGCCCAGTCCTCTATGTCGATGTACAGACTTGTATTCAATTGTGCAGTCAATCGATGGATGTACTCATTCCCCAACCAAAACTCGCCAGTCAAGTTTCCAAAACCTGTTTTGTAATCCTCCCAGTCACGGTAAAAATCTTCAGATCCATCTTGTCGGCTTTGAAACAAAGTCCACCCCCCACCGTCTGTTGTCATGTCGCAGTAGACAGGGAATGGACCACGCCCATCAGGGTCTATTTGATACACACCATCTTTTGTATATCCTGAACGATTCCAGTCAGAACAGTCTAGCGCTATAATAGAAACAAAATAGTCAGATGATCACTGAATAAGTCAATGTCGTCAATCCATCAGTCAGTCAGTAAACCAGTCACATAGCCAGTCAGTAAACCAGTCACATAGCCAGTCAGTAAACCAGTCACATAGCCAGTCAGTCGGTCCGTCAGTCAGTCAGTAAATCAGTCACATAGCCAGTCAGTCGGTCAGTCAGTAAACCAGTCACATAGCCAGTCAGTCGGCCAGTCAGTAAACCAGTCAAATAGCCAGTCAGTCGGTCAGTCAGTCAGTCAGTAAATCAGTCACATAGCCAGTCAGTCGGTCAGTCAGTCACTTGGTCAGTCAGTCACTTGGTCAGTCAGTCAGCCAGGCAGACATTTAGTCAGTCCGTCAGCAAGACAGACAGTTAGCCAGACAGTCTGTCAGACAGTCTGTCAGCCAGGCAAACATTCTGTCATTCAGGCAGAGAGTCAGTCAGTCATTCGTTTGACTAGTGTCAGATATAACTACAATAAGATGTCCACCTACCAGGACATACAGCAATCAGAGTGCAAGGTTTAGTTTGTCGTTCATCTCCATCACACTTGATGTCTGTCCTGCTACAGTTACGACCACGAAATTGACTTCCTGTTGAGCATGTCTTGCTGCAAGGCGACCACTGACCCCAGTCTCCCCAACCAGCAGGCTCTCTGCATGACGTCATCATACATGGTGACTTCTCTATATCATTACAGGCAGTTTCACGAGATTTACATTTGCGCATGCGCTGTCTGGTTCCGTTGCCACAGGTAACGGTGCAATTACTCCATTCAGACCAACCTATTCGATGATCAAACACACATGACTTTAATCATATCAAACGTGTACACGCAAAGCATCTTGGGGTGCTCTAGAAAAGGTTCTAGGTAAATCAAAATACTGTATTTTACGTATTATTTAACTAAGACAAATGTATTTTTAAGAATATACTCTTTGGCTAAAGCACGAAACGTCAGTAAAGCGGTAAAGTTAACATTTTTTACGATGTTACAAATTTCCTTCTATTCACTTATCGTTAATAGTAAAACCGACGCAGCCTATACTAGTTTACTCGCTAGATATGTATAATTGTACAGGCTATCTTTAAAACCAGGAACGGGGAATCGGAAAATCGGTGAATCGGGGAACCGGTACGGACGATTTGTAAAAACACGGACTCAGTAGTTCATATTACTAATCTGATAATCTGATAATCAGTCCGTGTTTTACAAATCGTTGTAAAACACGGACTCAGTCCGTGTTTTACAACGATTTGTAAAACACGGACTCAGTCCAGTCCGTGTTTTCTGGGTCCAGTCCAGTCCGTGGTTTACAGGATGCCATAATATACTAGTGAAGTTGAAAAAGTAGTAAATGAGTAATTAACCCATGTTATGAAGTATTGTAAAATTAATAAGCTATCTGTCAATTTTAAGAAAACCAACTATCTTATTATCGAATCTCCTCAAAAAGGAGTAATGTTTCAGTTAAAATCAATAACATCGAACAAAAAGAATTTATACACACTCTGAAGCCTGCAAAGGATGTGGGTATTCCTTCTCTTGTTATCGGTTTATTCATAGCATAGTTGGTTGTACATGTTTGTGTTATATGACCATTACAAGTTGTTGCAGTGGTAGATATAAACACAAATATTTATTTAAAAACGTGCAATGAATCACAAATTAAGTCCATGTAACCGACATTCTTTGCAAGCTTTAGAGTGTGGATTGCATGAATTGTATAGCTTCGGCTGCGACAATGATTTTTAAATAGGTGCATACAAGTACATATAATAATAATTGTGTACTTTGGGAGTATGGATTATTTAATTAAGTATTTAATGCCTTTTTATATTATATATCTATAATACAAATTTCAGTTCTCATAGAAGTAAAGTTAATATAGCCTTCTTTCTAACTAGCTATCACATCAGTAAGGCACTGGAATGTGACTGCGGCCAACTTGGTCAAATTCGCCACATAATTGTAATTGAAAGTCAATCCAATACTTAAATAAGTTCAAAAACAGGATATTCCTATACCCCGTGCACACTATAGCTTAAACATGTTATAAATTGTCAAGTATGATTTCGTCAAGTGTAAATTCGGGTCTCAGCTGGTTCTATACCGAATGACAAAAACATTTACAAAAATGTTCTAAAGTACTTTAACTAAACATGTTTAGAAAATTATTTCCAATCATTGTTCTCTATTTGATGAAATAATACATATAAGCTATCCTTCTTGTACTGGACATATTAGATACATTGTTTTGTTCTTTACCACTTGCATGGTTATGTCTAGGCTCAGATTTCAGTCGTTGGGGTTTCGTCGCGAATATACGAATGTTATTAATAAACGGAAGTATTATAACTAGGGAGCTGTTAATAATTCTTTAAATCTTCTTAATTAATTGTCTTTTTTATCAATTTTTATCAATTAATTATCAATTGCAATCACTCGAATTTTGGCTATTAATTATTAAGAATTGTCGATATCAATTGATAATCAGTTAATATGAATTTCAGTCAGTGAGAAGTTTGAAAAACGAAGAATGTAGTCAAAAATCGAATCATGAAATGAACCTTTGACTGTGAATTGATATCAATTGTTATCAATTGATGGCATGCAATTATCATTTTATCAATTGGTTACGCCGGGTGTTAAAGGAGGATATTGATTGATTTTACCTGACGTCTGACCATTCTTGTTCATAAGAACAACTGGTATAGTGATAGCAGCAACCACTGAAACAAGTCCTAACAATACCACAACTGCTATCAAACGTTTCTTGCTTCTTTTCCTTGAGCTTTCAACCGGTTCAGTTGGGTTCTGTACCTCAAAAGGTTCTATTTTATTCTGGGGTTGTATTTCCATGTTTATTTCCTTAGTCCTTGTTAAGACTTGTAGTTCTGTTGATGTGACTTCTTCAATAGCGCTGCGCGCGTGGTCTAAAAATAGACTGCATACCCGCAGGACTCAGCCTGTTTTCATAACAGTAGGATGTTTTTGCTAGTTTAAAATTCCTAAAGGTGGTTGTTTACATACCAACTTCACTAGTTTTAAAAACAGTACACCCTGTTTCCACTCTGTAATTTGAGGTGACAGCTAGCCTAGTCAACTAGACAGATCGTATTATTATTTGGCTCAAAGGACGTGGTAAATCGTTATTTTCTCTGCCACTAGCCATAGTTTTAAAGCAGTAAACGTTCAATAACTATTACAAAACCAATGCTGGAGCCAAAGCATTGACCTCTCAGAGAAAAAATACACATTTTGACAGCAAGCTGTCAAGTTGCATCGCACAGAATTCAATTGTCTTTTTGGACATTTACTCAAGGCTCGCAAATTTATACCATACTGACAACTGCACGTGTCAAGACAACTTCGCAGATGATATGATCAGAATTTCAACCATAACTCCGTTTTCTTTCCTATATTCCGAAAGGGTGCTATAAAATACTGAATATCAATTAGGTGCCATAGAGGGGGTGCTACAGAGGTGCCATAGAAGGGGTGCAAAGTACCCACATCCAGAACATTTGTTTAAATTTAAAATTGATGTATACAATCGGTATATGTATAATCTTAATTTCGAAAACTGACCCTAAAAGGTACGGTGCCAGTTGGAAACCCTAAAAGCTACGCGAGGGTCTTATTTTCGACCCGGACTCCGGCCGGAAAAGGGCGGGGGTGCTCGTCGGAAATTTAAAAAATGACCCCTAAAAGATACCTGAGTCTTACAAAGGTGGGCGTGGCAACAAGATATTTTACCCCTAAGAGATACCAGCTAAAATTGGACAAATTTATAGTTATTTTAATGGGCTTCTGTTATTTTGTATTTTTAATAGTCCCAAAGACGTAAACTTCGAACACCTTCTGCTTGTAAAGTTTTTGAAAAAAATTGTCTTTGCTGCTATTATTAATTCTTATCTAATATCTTATTATCTTTAAAAATACGCTAAAAGATACCAGCTTTGACTTCGGTTGCCCGGAAAGCTTTTAGACACCCTAAACGATACCAAACCCCTGATTTTGACCCCTAAAAGATACGACGAGCACCCCCGCCCTACGATATAAGGGAGTCCCCGCCCCCCCCCCCCCCCCCCCCGGGCCTCACTGTAACGCTAAATTCATCTATTTCAAAAATCATTGTCGCAAATAATACCACAGTCCCCACTCTAAAGTCTGCAAATGATGTCGGTATTTCGTCTCTTGTTATCGATTTATTCATAGCATATTTTGGTTGTACGTGTTTGTCAGTTATATGACCATAACAAGTTGTTGTTGTGGTAGATATAAATATAAATATTTCTTTAAAAAATGTGCAATAAACCACAAATTAAGTCCATATAACCGAAATCCTTTGCAGGCTTTAGAGCGGGGACTGTAGCTCCGGCTGCGACAACGATTTTTGAAATAGGTGTATAATAACAGAGCTAACCGTAAATGTTATAACATTTGTAATAACAAGTTGTTGTATTGAAATCAATTGTAACAGCATATAAAGGGCAGTGAAAGGGCAGCTGTATTTGCTGCATGCACATGTGAATACCCCCCTGATGTCATTTTTGGGTGTTATTAGGGTTTTCCGATTTACCGGCACAAAGGCAGATTTGGCACTAATATAGTGACATATCATAGTACCAGTGTTAATTTGTCATTATTTCTGCAATATTGTTCTTATTTTTTTATTCTTACTCTGAAGATGTAATATTTTGAACACATGCAACTCCTAGAAATTCTAATAACGGTAAACATGCACGTATGGTAATAAGTATCTGGTACTATTAGTACCAAAGTCGCTAAATCGCAAAACCCTAATCTAAATTAGATCAATCTGTACCAACTCAGTCCAACCTCGTTCCCAGGGCCCTCTCCCTTCACTTTTGGGAAGGGAGAGGGCCCTGGGAACGAGGTTGCAACTCAGTCTTGTTTTCCTAAGGGTTATACAGTGTATCGCAAGGAGAGAAATTAAAGAGTGGGTGAGAAAGTTGAAAGGAGAAGAAGGGGATAATTTCAAATCTAATAAAGTACGGACGTCACATTTTGGGCAATCATGTTGAGATTGGGCTTCCTGTGTAAGTCCAATTTCTTCGCTTTTAACCAGCAACGCCTGTGTGTTTTTGTTTAGGGCGATTGAGCAACGCGAGGCAGATGCATTGCCGGTCAGTCCAGTCATTTTCTGAAGCATTCAGGTATATTTCGTTTTATATTTCAATTAAAAAACTATAGTTAACATCTTAACACCAAAGTAGATCATTATATTCCGGTAAGTTAAGTTTAATTTCGCTATTCTTTCTTTCATGAAGACCGGCACCAAGCGATCACCCTCAAACTCAAGAATTCAAAAGAAACGCTTTGTTTGAATATTAACCTGGAACGAAGCTTGGCTCAAGATAGTCCCGTTTGCTGCAGTTCTATTTTACAAGATGGAAACAGACTGGATAGAATACAAGTGTAAATCAGGGCAGACCATATTTATCTACAACAAGGTAACAGGAGTACACAAATGGCCGCCAGGATATAACCTCGTAAGTTGATACGTACCACATGTGCTTCAGTACATCCATTATACTTGCCATTCATACACCGTTTGCTAGAAAAGATTGTCAGAGTAATTGGCAAATGGCTCTATCTTATCTTTAATATCTTATCTTATGACCCTAGCTTTTGTGGCAGACACCCCCTGTGAAGAGGGGGGAGGGGGGAGGGGGGTAACTCACAGGGCTGTCGTCCCCAGACAAGTTTAAACCTGGAGATTGAGAAAATTCCGGCCATTTTGCTCGATAATTTCCGAATTTCTGAATTTCTACTGGTTTTGCTTAGGAACGTGAGGCCAGAGGTCTTAAAACCTGACTCTATTTAAGACACTCATAGAGTAAGCAATCCATACCCTTTTCAAGACAAGTAATTAATTCTATTTTAGTGGTATTCCTGGACTTCAAAGATAGTGAGGTGAATTGAGTTGCTTTGATGCACATTTTTTTTTTTAATCAAACTGTTTTCTATATAAGATACTCAAAAATAAGATCAATCAATTTCATTCCACATCTTCAGCGAACACGTTTGCTGTAGACATTGTGGTTGGCATCCGTAGAATACTATGTTTCATTTTGAAGCCATCAATAGTTGTAGTTCTTCGTCTGGATTTCAATTGCGATCAGTTTTAGCTGCTGTCATCACTTGCCTCCAAGTGGTGTCCAGGATGCCCAATTTTGTTGGACTCGCCCAGAATCGTCAAAAGTGAGATGCATATGTTTAGGACAGTAATGCCATGGTGCATATAATTCATGGATTTATGGATTTATTTATTTGCATGATTACCGTTAGTTACTTTTTATTTCACAGAAAGATTATTTTGTTTTAAAGATTAGCATGAGTCACAATTTCTCCAATCAATGAAGTCAAGACTAAAAACATAGGATGACAGGGCCTCCTGTGTAGCTGGGCCTAAGCTATGGAATAAGCTACCTATGAATCTAAGAAATTTGAAATCTATTAGTAGTTTTAAAAAGAATTTAAAGACATATTTATTCAAATTAGCTTTTTAATAAATTTTTTAGTTCTCTTAGTCATATTTCTTTTGTCATTTAGATTTTTAACAGTGTAATTTACAGCAGTTCTCAGTCACACGTGCACTGCATGCATAAAAAGCACCGCTATAAAACGTGAAGTTGGCGGACGTCAATCAAACTTAAGATTTCATTTTCGTTTTGGAATATCTGCGTTTCATCATAATCTGGAAGCTGAATTCCCACAACAACCTCATCGTCGGATTCAGACATGTTTCGCAGCCCGACTGAAGTAAAAAGACCATACGTCTTGTAAACACGGTTTGATTGATGTCCACCAACTTCACGTTTTACGCTTTTTATGCGTGTGGTGCACGTGTGACTGAGAACTGCTGTAATATTTATAGTTAATCTTATGTATACATATATTTTTCTTGTTAAGTGCTTAGAGCAATTAGTGAATAAGTGCTATATAAATAAAGTTTATTATTTATTATTATATTGTATACTTTGTGAAATCGAAAAAATAATAATCAATTATTATGATTCTAATCAGAAGAACTTTACTAATACAATTTAATATGAAAACTAGCGAAGAGAAATTACAACGTTTTGTTGTCATCGCGACAACATTCTCAAGTAAATGATGGTAGAAATAAAAAAAAATATTGAAAGTGGTGGACAATGGAAAATAATACAATAGGATACCTGTAAATGTGAAATATGTTCAAACTAAGGCACTATATATACAAATGCTAGTTAGTAGTTAGTATGTATTAGTATCAACCACATCGACCACACTATAATGTGTAAAACAAATCAACAAGTAAATCTTGAAACTAAAAAAATAGTCGTTGTGATGCTTTCTTTGGAGATATCAAGCCTGAAGCATAACAAAATGTTCTTGATTTCAAGAGCAGTATTATGTTGCCCAGTTACGTGACACTTAAGTTTGTAAAATTATACAATATCTTCTCTATGGAAAAAAATAAGTCTATGAAATTTTGTCATTCAAAGGCAAATTTGACTTTGGATATAATATTTAAATTAATTATCCGCGTTGGTTTTTCTTTTAAAGGCAAATTTATCAGGTAAAATAATGATGTAGATATTTCCTTGGAATCTTTTAATTTGATAAAATAAAATGAATATTTCGACGGCAACTTAGGTGCCCAGTTTCATGACAGCTGACCCAGTTTTGTGACACATTGTAAAAATGCATTGTTTTCAAAGTAATTCACAACAAAATTTGATAAAACAAATTAAAAACATATTTTCTTACCTTGAACTATATTTTGAGCTAACATTTTGATTGTTCCTTATTTTATTTTTTGAGGATTTTGGAATATGAAAATATTTGAAATGTTTCAAAGTACTGCAACTAAATAACTTTATTTTCATAGACACGATCTGCAAAGGCAACTTTGTCTGCCATAGTGTTCCATAGCAAAAGCAAGACTTGATTCACTAAACGAACAGAATTCATAACATGTGTGTTTTCAAACATTTTCCAGCAATGATTTCGTTTAAAGCCAATACTTGTCAGTGTATTATGGCTTTTTGCAATCACTGGTATTTGCGTGTCACGAAACTGGGCACCTAATCTTCATCTAATCTTCAATGATACTAAAACTATTAACTAATTATTAAGAATATAATCTAAAAATTTGAAACTACAATTTGAAGACAAATAGAATAAATTGTATATAAAGTATCTAGATAATAGTATAATATATGAAACTTCAAGCTTATATATTCAGGGAATTTCTTATAAATCACCTTCAGAAACTAGTCCAAAATTCCTAATGTTTACAATGTTATTATGGCAAATTTACCGCTGTGAAAATGTGAAGTATCTAGTATACAATACCTATTGTTAATGTCCCTAACAGTTAGCCTCTTTAGACAAAAAATATTTTTAGTTTTTTCTTAAAACAATCTAAACTTGGGCATGATCTTAACTCCTGGATCAGGAAACACAGTGGTGAAACGACTACGCATGCACGACAAAAACAAGTAAAATGATCCGGCACACAGATCTGACATTCGCACAGACTCTATAGAAAAACTTAAGCATTTTTTTGCATTTTCATCGCTAATTTTCACTCAAACGATCGTATTTTGATCCCCCTCCTCCTCCCCCAATGCAATGTTGTGTTCCCTGAAGGTGTTTCTTTCTCAGGGATATCAACATTGTTCAGGGCTGGGGGAGGGAGGGGAGAAAATGGTTTTGTAATGGATAGTATCAAGCATTTACAGCGAGTGTCAACTCTTTATGTCCAAGATTGTAGCATTGATATGGATGCTCCGATCTCGAAAAATCATATTGCATAGTAGACTTCAATCTACATGTATCTCTAGTGAGTAAACTATATAGCATATTGCAGAAAATTGTTTCAAAACATATTTTTTCGGTTGAAAATTGGTGGTCATGTCGTAAAAAAACTAAATCAAGTCACCTTAAAATTTTCATAAATACAATTCAATAAACTAGGTAAAAAACGCAAAAAAGCATTGTATACAATGTATTGTATGCAGTTATGCACAATTTTTGCTTGTTTGCTACAGGAAGTCCAAATGACCTCTGAAATTAAATATTTTTTATTTCCTTTTAATCTTTGAATAAAAAATATACTTCATTGTTTAGATTTAATTAAGTCAATCAACCTAAAAAAGAAATATAAATTGATTTGTTGAAAAACCATATATCAGTATTGAAAAAAAAGTTGTGTAAACTACACATAAACTAGTCTACCTACTTGTAGGAAATATAAACAGGGAACTGGGTCGGTCGGCCGGTTGTTTGTTTGAAAAAATGCTGAAAGATGCCCACGAGGTATGCCCACGAATGCATAGTAGTTAACGAAAGACATGGTGGTTAATATCAGAAGGCATTGTGTGTCCAAAAACATTTTCTATTCAGCCCGCTTACATGAATTAGTACTGCTTCCTTGCTCGCTTGCTCAGGCTCGCATTGCTGCTTCAGCAAAAAGCAATGATTTGTATGAGCCGAGTTCTCAGACAAATCGTCCATCCTCAGGGCTATAAGAATGTAGTATTAGTGACTGACACAAATTGACTTTTGTCTCCACTACATATAGTTAATAAGGGACTTGTCAGAAATTAGCAGGGGGGAGGGGGGGGGGGGGTGGAAACTGGGGGAGGGTCATCACTTTTTAAGAACCTAAAAAGGGAGGGTCACAAAATAATAAACCACCAAAAATTAGGATTGTGCAAAAGAAGACACTGTGACATAGGGTAGGGTCAAGATATTATGATCCTTTACTTTGGGAGGGTCATGAAATTTTCATCACTTCATTTCAAAACTCCACCCCCACCTCCCCCCCTGCTAATTTCTGACAAGTCCCTAACACCAGACAACATTTGACGCATGGGCTGGTTGGTCAGCCTGGCCCACGATAACACATTTTATTGAAGAGTTCAAAGATAATATCTATCAAACCAAATTCTAAACATTATAGCCAGTCACGAAAACCCAAAACCACTTTGTGGAAAAATAGGGACGTGAAACCTCTACAATTGCTATAATGCACACGACAATACAGTGTCTTCCATTGAAAATCTAAGCATCTGCTATATATGAGTTAAAGTGAAAACTTAAGCTAAATAAGTACACAGCGAGCGAGGCTGACCGTAGAATGACTATCACTACGGCCAACACCCTATATTAATATATACACACTCTATTACACAAGGGACTAGATGCTCTACATGCACGGACTAACTAGACTAACTAGACTAACTAGACTCTGTGCCAGCAAAATATTAATTTATGTCAATCTCGATTGTCACAAATTACATTTTTCAATATGATTTCTACATACATGTACCTATTGTAAAAAAAAACTAGGAATTTCGGACTACAGTGTTTGAAGTCACTTTATAAGAAATTCCCTGAATATATAAGCCTGAAGTTTCGTGTACATAACTTTTGTTATATTTTAAAGCTACCATGAGTCTTACTTTTGTATTTTTGTTTATATTTTGAGAAAAAAGCGATAAAAGTTGTTGATTTGATTTCAAACAGTGTTGACATTAATGTCCAAGATTGTAGGTTGCTATGGGGGATTTTCCTTCTGGCCTTTCTTCCTGTTTTCTGGCATGGTGAGATATTTAGGTAAATCGGTCTTCCATCGCACAGAATGCCCGGACACATCCAAGTCTTTTCTGCTGTTTGAGCGCGAAGTTCAATCAGGCAAATTGTATTTAATAGGTAATTTACAAAGAAAACAGGCCAAAATTGCTCAACTTTTTGTGACAAAATACATTTTAAAAATGTTTAAAAGGTGATCTCAAAAAGGTAGGGGGTGCAAATTAAAGATGAAATGTTGACTAAACGTTTGCACTATCAAATGTTTAATAATGTCAATAACTAAGACTATCTTTTTTGAGCAAATTTGTCAAAAATCGGCATTTTTTGTGGGGAGTCAATATTCCAACTGTAATTTGTGGGTTTTAATAACACATTAAACTTAGGTAGGGGGTGCAAAATTAACATCGTAATCAAAGCAACATTTTGCACCCTTTACTTCTACAAAAACCTTTTTTATCAGACTATCTTTTATAAGCTGAATATTTGAGCTCATTTTAGGTAATCCTACTCCCTTTGTTCTCGGTAATAAATCGGCTTAAGTCGGACAAGTGAAATTATTCTTTTGTCAACCGTTCAGAACTTCATCTAATCAGACGTTCAAACAACCAATCAGAACTATCAATGTCGATAATTTATTCGAAATATGTCCAAAAAGACAATAGAATTCTGTGTGATGTTTGGAGGGGTGGTTTGGACAATGATGTAATGTTTTTTCTGTTTACGCTGGCCACTACCTTTGACTTGAAAGATTCAATCAAAACAATGAAGAAATAGAAAACATGTGTGCATGCTGTGTGCAGCTGTTATTAAAGCATGCACAAAGACAAGTGTCAAGCATGAGTGTTTCTCAACACTTCTCTAGTGTTCTGACAATCCCCAAGTGCTTTATAACTGCAATACAGCTATTTTTTTTAATAAAATACAAATTGGCATATTTGATCAACATGCAAATGTGTGCTGTTTGCCTTAGCCAATCACAATGTGTGAATTTTCATAGTTATTTTATACCTTTTTTTATATTACAGTCAATCCATCATTTTTGTAACAGAATTAGTATAAACTAGAATAGAACAAAGTCACAAGTTTGTTTTCAAAGTTTGATAATGATAACAACAACGCTTCTTATACAGTAGCTAGATGACATACTTGCTGCAGAAACTTCAAAGTGTACAAAACTCTACAGCTAGATTAGTGACCCTAACATCTAAACACGATCATATCACTCCAGTATTATAAGACCTCCATTGGCTCCCAGTCAAATACAGAATTGAATTCAAGATATTACTCCTAACTTACAAATGTTTAAAGAAGATGGCACCTCCATATTTACAAGAACTGATTAAACTGTACACTCCCAAACGACAACTAGGATCTTCATCCAAGAACTACCTAGTGACAGCACATCTGCACCTAGACTATGGAACTCACTACCGGATAATCTGAGAAGCTACACTGACAAGGATATTCAAACTTTCAAACGCGAGCTGAAGACACATTTATTCCATAAAGCCTTTAATTGACTTATTGACATTTATTTTTCATTTTATTTCAAGTTCTTTTTGATGTAAAGCGCCTATGGGCTAAATGGAATAGGCGCTATATAAGTCATTATTGATAATAATAATAATAATAATAATAATACTTATTTACTTCTAAATCTCACAATTTAACTTTTTAATGGTTACTTCAAAACAAATAACACTCTTTTAAAAATATTTGATTTCTGTATGTAATATACATGTGAATCAAACTGACAGATCATGTGGTTTGGAATGATAGATCATATGGTTTGAATGTGTCAATCAAAATGACTGCTTACCCCACAATTCCCTTTGGTCATGCAATCAGTATTTGCTATTTTTGCTTTTCACTCCTTAGCCTGTTTTTGGAATACATATAGGTGTATTTAGATTGATTAGAGTACAAACACTAAAAGTGTGCAACATAAATACCACTAATTACTGCTAAATTATGCAAATTCTTTTGTTCTCTATTGTTTAATCAACACTATTTAGTGGTAAATAGTACAAAGTATTGCACACTTTTAGTGTTTGTACTCTACTGAGTTTGATATTTTATTTTATGATTTCAGGGTTCATCAGAAGACAGAATAATTTATGGTCAACCAATTGCTTACAAAGAGTTGCAGAGTATTAGTACACAGACAGATGATTGTGGCTGTAACAATGGCTGTACTTCTATGTACATCAATGCAGATCCACATCATGTTCTCAACATTGCAGAAACGTTTCCTCAACAACAGCCATATGTTTCAGATGATGCTGAACATGACTTAGAGATGGAGGCTTCCGGGGATCTGGAACTCTTGAGCACACCGGAAACCATAGACAATGACCTGAATTCAGAGAATGCCCTGGAATATGTAGATGGTTGTACTTCTATGTACATCAATGAAGGTACACGTGATGTTCCCAACATTGCAGAAATATTACCTCAACCACAGCCATGTGTTTCAGTTGACAATGAACATGAGGCATTTGAGGAGCTTGAACATTGCAGCACAACAGCAGCAGAAACCTTAGATATTGACCAGAATCCAGAGAATACCTTGGAAGATGAAAATGGCTGTACTTCTATGTACATCACTGCAGAACCACATGACGTTCCCAACATCACAGAAACATTACCTCAAACACAGCCATGTGCTTCAGAAGATGGTGAACAGAACTTAGAGATGGAGGCATCTGGAGATCTAGAACTCATCAACACATTAAAAACCTTAGACAATGACCTGAGTCCAGACAATACATTGGCAAATTTAGATGGTTGTACTTCTATGTATGTCAATGAAGATACACATGTTCCCAACATTGCAGAAACATTACCTCAACTACAGCCATGTGTTTCAGTTGACAGTGAACATGTGGCATCGGAGGGTCTAGAACACTGCAGCACAACAGCAGCAGAAACCTTAGATATTGACCAGAATCCAGAGAATACCTTGGAAGATGAAAATGGCTGTACTTCTATGTACATCACTGCAGAACCACATGACGTTCCCAACATCACAGAAACATTACCTCAAACACAGCCATGTGCTTCAGAAGATGGTGACCAAAATCCAGAGAATTCCATGGAATATGAAGATGGACTTAAACAAGTGCAAGGTGCTTCATTCGATGCTGAACAAGACTTAGAGAGGGAGACATCTGGGGATCTTGAACACTGCAACACAGCAGAAGATACCTCTAATAATGACAAAAATCCAAAGAATTCCGTGGAATATGAAGATGGACTTCAGCCAATACAAGGTGCTTCATTCGATGCTGAACAAGACTTAGAGTGGGAGACATCGGGGGATCTTGAACACTGCAATATAGCAGAAAAAACCTCCAATAATGACAAAAATGCAGAGAATTCCATAGAATATGAAGATGGACACCAGCGAATGGATGGTGCTTCATTCAATGCTGAACAAGAATTAGAGATGGAGACATCGGGGGAACCTGAACACTGCAACACAGCAGAAGAAACCTCCAGTAATGACACAAATGCAGAGAATTCCATAGAATATGAAGATGGACACCAGCGAATGGATGGTGCTTCATTCGATGCTGAACAAGACTTAGAGAGGGAGGCATCCAGGGATCTTGAACACTGCAACACAACAGAAGATACCTCCAGTAATGACAAAAATCCAAAGAATTCCATAGAATATGAAGATGGACACCAGCAAATGCAAGGTGCTTCATTCGATGCTGAACAAGACTTAGAGAGGGAGGCATCGGGGGATTCTGAACACTGCAACACAGCAGAAGAAACCTCCAGTAATGACAAAAATACAGAGAATACTTTGAAGGATGAAGACAGACATCAGCAAATACAAGGTGCTTCATTCGATGCTGTACAAGACTTAGAGAGGGAGGCATCGGGGGATCCTGAACACTGCAACACAGCAGAAGAAACCTTTAAAAATGACAAAATTGCAGAGAATACTTTGGAGGATGAAGACAGACATCAGCAAATGCAAGGTGCTTCGTTCGATGCTGAACAAGACTTAGAGAGGGAGGCATCAGGGGATCCTGAACACTGCAACACAGCAGAAGAAACCTCCAGTAATGACAAAAATGCAGAGAATACTTTGGAAGATGAAGACGGGCATCAGCAAATGCAAGGTGCTTCATTCGATGCTGAACAAGACTTAGAGATGGAGACATCGGGGGAACCTGAACACTGCAACACAGCAGAAGAAACCTCCAGTAATGACAAAAATGCAGAGAATACTTTGGAAGATGAAGATGGACATCAGCAAGTGCAAGGTGCTTCATTCGATGCTCAACAAGACTCCGAGAGGGAGACATCCGGGGATCTTGAACACTGCAACATAGCAGAAGAAATCTTCGATAATGACAAAAATGCAGAGATTACTTTAAAAGATGAAGATGGACACCAGCGAATGGATGGTGCTTCATTTGATGCTGAACAAGACTTAGAGATGGAGACATCGAGGGATCCTGAAAACTACAACACACCAGAAGAGACCTCCAGTAATGACAAAAATGCAGAGAATACTTTGGAAGATGAAGATGGACACCAGCGAATGGATGGTGCTTCATTCGATGCTGAACAAGACTTAGAGATTGAGACATCGGGGGAACCTGAACACTGCAACACAGCAGAAGAAACCTCCAGTAATGACAAAAATGCAGAGAATACTTTGGAATATAAAGATGGACACCAGCGAATGGATGGTGCTTCATTCGATGCTGAACAAGACTTAGAGATGGAGACATCGGGGGAACCTGAACACTGCAACACAACAGCAGAAACCTCCAGTAATGACAAATATGCAGAGAATACTTTGGAAGATGAAGATGGACACCAGCGAATGGATGGTGCTTCATTCGATGCTGAACAAGACTTAGAAAGGGTGGCATCGGGGGATCATGAATACTGCAACACAACAGCAGAAACCTTAGATAATGACAAAAATGCAGAGAATACTTTGGTAGATGAAAACCGACAAGAGCAAATCCAAAATGTGCATGACAATAGCACAACATTGAAAGTTCCAGCAAAATTGCGTTATCCCTCCCAAAATAGCATGATTAAGAAGAAGAATGTGAAATGTTGGTATTGTGATGTGATATTAAAGGACATATTAGATTTCATTTCTCATCTTAAAGTACATGGTGACAAAGTATGTCATTATTGTGAAAAGAGATTTTCAAACAAACGTGATTTAGAAAGTCATCTTAGAATACATACTGGATTGAGACCCTTTCAATGTCGTGTTTGTGAGAAGAAGTTTACCCATAGGAGTAATTTGTATCATCATCGCAAAGTACATGAAAATGAACCTTTGAAACATTTGAAACCTTTGAAACCTTTGAAATGTTCTTGTTGCCAGAAAAATTTCAATGACAAACGTTCTTTAAAGCAACATCAAACCAGAAATAATGGAGAGAAAATTTTTGAATGTTCTTATTGTAAGAAAACGTTTGCACTAAAGGATGATTTAAAAAGGCACATCAAAGTACACAATGGAGGACCTTTTGAGTGTTCTTATTGTGCAAAGAAGTACACACAAAAAAGTCATTTAAGAACTCATCTTAAAACACATAATAGCACTACGCCCGTTGAATGTTCATACTGTAAAAAGAAGTTTGCGCAAAAGAAATATTTGACTTCACATCTTAAAACACACACACATACAGAGAAAAAGTTTGAATGTTCTCATTGTGCAAAGAAATACGCACAAAGAGGTCATTTAAGAATGCATCTTAAAACACATACTAGCAAAAAGTCCTTTGAATGTTCATACTGTGAGAAGAAGTTTGCACAAAAGAAATATTTAGATTCACATCTTAAAACACATACACATAGAGAGAAAAAGTTTGAATGTTCTCATTGCAAGAAAAGGTTTGTACTAAATTGTTATTTACAAAAACATGTCCGACAAACACATACTTGAGGGAACCTGATAGCATGGGTGGTCCATTGGTCAAGCCTCTGTGATTCAGGTTTTGGCCCAAGCTCAGCTATGGATCATAATGTGAGTCTGTTTCATGTGTTGCTGTCTCACTTGCCACAAATGTTTTTCATTGCCGCCGCCTCCACAGACAGCCAGAGACTGAGAATGTCCAATTGTCCCGGAAAGTCATCACATAAGCTGAGTTTTGTGAACTTGTAAATGCCGAAAATTATGAGCTTGTAAATACCGAAAGTTGTGAAAGTCAACATGTGAGCAGAGTTTTCTGATCTTGTAAATATTGAAAGTTGTGAGTTCTGTGTGTTAAAAAGGGAGGTTCCAAGTAAGCTAGTAAGTACTTTGTATGCTATTGCATACTGTCCTAGCGTGAAACAAAGTTGCTTGAAAATGTTATATGTATTAAATAAATAAATAAGGTTATTATTAATGGAATGAAATTTGTAACACTGTAAAAAAATATTGACTTGCTGACGCTTCAAGTAAAAAGGTTATTATTGTATTATTTATAACTGAATAACTAACAGTGAATTAGAATTACCATAGAATAGCCAAGTTTGCTTTTTAATTGGAATGTTAATAAAACCTGTATTTCATTGTTTGAGATAAACATATTAAACTTTATAAGTAAATAAGTATGTAATTTAAGTCTTTATTAATACATTATAGAGTGCAAACAGTGCATCAAAGAAACAGTAAAAATATGTACTAACTAGTGCAATTTTATGCCAATATTCATGACTAGAAATGATAGTTCCAAGTCGAGGCTGGAATTGCTGCGCATAATAACTAGTTATTAATAGTTTTAACTAGCAATTTAAAAACTGCTATATGTGACAACTCCACTGAACGGAACTGTGAAAAGGTATATTTTAAGCCAGTCAACACTATTTCCTTCCAGGTGATTTCGCGCGTGCACTTCCGGTTAGTATAAGCCAATCAGAAGCATTTCTGTCGCATCGCCAACGGTTCCAAGATGGCGTCGTTCGAGAGAGTTGTTTCCCGTGTTAACCCTCGATAAATAACTTTACATTAAAAAGTTTTATACTTCTTGGACAATAAACTTTCATTGCTGCTCTATCAGGGATAAAAAATAATAAAAACAAAACGCAAATGCCTAAAAGTAACCGAAATTGTTTTTGTCTCGAGGCGCCATTTTGGAACTACTCGTTTTGACGAACAATCCTTTGCGCGCTTCGAAGCGAGCTCACCTGGTTTGGCTTGTAACAGTTGGCTATAACAATAATGCCTGCAGAGGAGGGTAGTCAATCCATTATTTAAGTGAGCAGGAAAGCTTTGTCCTGATGGACTTCAAAACCGTTTCTTTATATTTTACCAAGTTTAAAGAAAACACATCTTTTAAAAGTAGGGGTACATCTCCGTTGGCCCACACATAAATCAGCCCTCTATTTGTATTTCATGAGTACTGTTTGCACTCTAGGATTTATATCATACAATGACAGCTTTGCTGATGAGCCTGTGACCAAAACACCAAGTTAGAAATGTAGTTAGTATGAATTGAATGACAAAAAATTCATTCAAAAATACCAAGTAACACCTATGTTTTAGTGATAGCTGATCTGAAACAGTCCCCTTCTTTGTCCATGCATCCCCTTTACAAAAATAACGACCTGTCACTCCTCATTATGTTATTACTGTTACTAAATTACTTTTTTATTCAATAAGGGAGCATTCACAAAAACCTTTTTGGGGACTGACGAGAAACTATCTTCTATGAAAAAAAACATTCAGAGGACCCTATTTACTTTAAAAATGGTTTCCCAGTAGTTTTTTTTTTACCACACTTCCCATTTTCATTTAGCGAGATAATCAATTTTACCTGGTCTGATCAATACATATTTTGCACCCGATACAAAGCATAGATGGGATATTTGATTTATGTCAATTTCAATTCAATTGGGTGTCGCTATGGCAACATAAAACAAAGATGGCAGAAGTAATTTTTCAAAAATATCTCGCATTTTTGATGAGCTTCAGAAAAATGATTATTGAAATGAAACGTCACATTCATGCACTGTGAATCAGACATTAATTAGAATGTTTGATTAGAGTGATTTTAAGTAATTTGAAAAAACATTCTATTTGCGATTTATTTGAAATCACTCTAATCAAACATCCTAACGATGGTCATTAAAAAGGGATCGCCCCCTCCCCCCCATTTTCTCATCAGTCACCCACCCAACAACTTTTTGCTACTGTTATATGCTGTTGCTCTTCTAACACCTGTAAATATAGTCAATTTGAATGAAAGTGAATCCAAGCTGAATTAATTTCCTCCATTTGAGGAAGGTGAGGTTGGGCTCCCTGTGTTAACCACAATACATTAAACCAGCAACGCCTGTTTGTTTTTCGCACTTGTAAAAGTGATTTCCTGACGATATCAATGCGAATTTGATGTTGAATGCAGATTTGAATCGTTTGTGTTGAAGTATTCAGGTAATATAATCTTAAAATACGTGTGTACATCGATTCTTAACGTCTAAGTGTACAATTCTAACTACATATAATAGGCAAGTGGACTTAATTCTATCTTTCTTTATCGTATCGAATCTTGAAGATGCTCGAAGTCGGGTTGAGATCGATTTGGTTCGTTATATTATAAAAGGCTGGTTTTCACTAGGAAAAGCATAAGCATAAGCACGAAAAGTAGGCTTTAAGGCTGGTTTTCACTGGACATAATCAGACATAAGCATAAGAGAAACAAACACGTTCGTTTTCTTGTGTTTAGCTTTAATATGCTTATGCTTATGCCTAGTGAAAACCAGCCTTAATCGAGTATAATTTCAACTTACATTGTTTTATCTGTTTTTTAATTATGATAAGAAATACTTCTTTATTCTTTGTTCAACGTAATGCTTTGGGAGGCTGTATAGAATTATGAACTTCGTTTATAAAGAAACATTGAAATTGGTATTGGGAATTCACACATTCGTGTTTTGAATATGACGAAGAAAGCTACGGAACCATTATTCATAAGAGGGTCCTGAAGGGGTAAGATGGGAGATGGGATTTGCCTTAGTTTTGACTGGGAAAATGGGATTGATGCACTGGGACTGGGATTTACAAATAAAAGAACAATAGAAAATGGGAATGGGATTGAAAACTTAAAAAAACTTAAGCAAAATTGATGGGATTATGTGATTTTTGACTGGGATTTGGTCCAAATATAAACTGGGAAATGGGATTCGGACCCCCCTCTTCAGGACCCTCTCATATAAACAATCCCGTTTGCTAACGTGCAGTTCAACGATTTGTATTCCTACAGTTGTATTTTTAAAGATGGAGTCGAACTGGATTGAATACAAGTGTAAGTCAGGGCAGACTATGTTTATGTACAACAAGGTAACAGGGGTACACAAATGGCTGCTAGGATATAACAATGTAAGTTAAGTCACACTATTATTTATTAACTATGGCTGAATTAAAACCATTGGGAGTGTTAAATTAGGCATGATTGACGGATGAGGTTTTTTCTTTAGTTGTAAAAAATGGAAATGTTATGATTATTCATTAATAAATATTGATTGTAAATCTGTAAAAAAGTCACCTATTTCTCATAGTGCATAAAATGCTGTAGATATTATATACAGCTGAAAAGAGACACATATATTCACTCCCCCTCCCCCCTAGAACAATCAACATTGACTTTGATTATGTTACAGCCGAAAATGTTGCATCGTGATAAGTAAGTTTCAAAGTTTGGTTTGATTTTTTCTGTGACTGCGGGAGGAGCTTATGTAAATTACCACTGCATGTATTGAGGTGTGATTTATATTTGCTATAAAAAATTCCTCAGATCGAGTAGTTGGGCTGCCTGTGGCCGAAAGCACAAGATTGTACAGCCAATACAACATGGAAGCAAATATTGTAAACAACTCAAAAAAAAAGTCTAGGTTAGTTCTTTTGAATTTTACCAAAAAGTAAAGTAAATCTCAGCAGGAAATTTCAAATTAAAACTTATGCAAATCAGGATATACAGCACTAGTGTTGTATCAGATATACAACACTCGTCATGGTCATGATTTCTTTTGTAAATTTCTCATTAATTATTCATGGTTTTTTTAAGTACTATATACAATATGAGTGGCCGATCTGTATGCATGAGATATACAGTGGCAAGTTGAAGATAAGCCACTGTATATCTCATACAGATCGGACACGAATATTGTATAGTACTTATGAAACTCCAACAATAGTTATTTGATAATTTACTAAAATTGTCAAAATAAAAGTAAATCTGGCCGAGAAAATTCAAGTTAAAACTTATGCAAATCAGGACGAATCTGTATCGGATATACAACCTCCGTCACGGACGTGAATTCTTTTGTCAATTGCTCATTAATTATCCATGAATTTTATAACCTAATATACAACCTTCTTCACTGTTATGACTTCTTTTATCAATTTCTCATGAATTAATAATATGCCTAATATTGTATAATATGATTCTAGGGTTCATCAGTAGACAGTATCATGTATGGCCAACTGGTTGCTAACAAAGAGGTGCAGAGTATTGCTACACAGACAGATGATTGTGGCTGTAACAATGGCTGTACTTCTGTCTACATCAATACAGTTCAACAATCACATTGTTTGTTGAACAGTGCAGAAACATTACCTCAACCACAGCCAGGTGTTTTGTTTGATGGTGAACATAACTTAGAGAGGGAGGCATGGGTGGATCTGGAGGCACTATAACACAGCAGCAGAAACCTCTGAAGAATGACAAAAGTGCAGAGAATTCCATGGAATATGAAGATGGACATCAGCAAATGCAAGGTGCTTCATTCGTTGCTGAACAAGACTTAGAGAGGGAGGCATCGGGGGATCCTGAACACAGCAGAAGAAACCTCCAGTAATGACAAATCCCAAGAAAAAACCTTGGAAATTGCAGATAGCAGTAATAATATGTACATCAATATAGATCCACCTCATATTTTCAGGCATCACAGAAACATTACCTAAACAACATCTGGGTGTTTTATTTGAGGAAGGTGACTCCCCCTCGGCCCGCCCGTAGACACAGGAAGCCCAGAAATCCGAAAAGGTCTGAGAACCAGGGAAGGGATGCCTGCGGAGGAGACTGTCTCACGAATGTCGAAGGTTTTTAGACTGACGTTTCGACTACTACTGTAGTCATTGCATCAGACAATGAAATAATAATAATAATAATAATACCTTTATTTATAAAGCGTATTTTCAAAAATGCCCAAATGCGCTTGTCTCGAGAGACAAGTTAGTTAATTACAATAATATAAAAATATAGTTACAATTGGATTATACTTATAACTATAAATTACAAATTAATTAAATGCAATCTTTAATAGATGAGTCTTTAACTTAGATTTAAATGTCATTATTGTGGGACTATCCTAAATTTCGATTGGAAGCTTGTTCCACAAATATATAACTTAACATAAACTTATAACATAACATAACATAACAATACTTCCGGTTATGTTGAATTGTCCAATGAGAGTTCGTGTAAGAAAGAGCATCATTGAAAGCCAATCAGCATCTAGTATATATAATCGTTTAGTTCGCTGGGGGCCAGAACACGGTTCGTTGTTCTGATTCACAGACGGACTTTCGAGACAAAAATTCCGGCTGTAACACAGGCTACAACGATGTTTGAACTAGATGTATATAGCGTTGGTTTTCCTTTTACACGTTCTCGCTTAGAAAGCAGCAAACTGACTTTGGATGCGCACTCTAGGGGCAAACCATTTGACTTTGAGGGGGAGAGGGGTGGAGGTTTCAAAAGGGCAGGAGGAAAACAATCCACGCTTGGTCAATGGTAGTCTCCCTCGCAGCCGTTCTTAGTGTCGTCACGCATCGTTCCCTCCCCATTAAACCGAGGGAAAGGAATGTTGTTCGAATCGAAGCAGCCGTTAGTGGGGAGGGACAGGAAGCCCGACACTAAGAACGGCTGCGAGGGAGACTAGGTCAATGGACGATTCTCGTCGCCCTCAGCCTCGATAGCGTGTAATATATTCTTTAGAATTCGACTACAGACCGCGGTAATTTAGGGAATGTGCACATTATCAAACAGTACAGCAACAGTACTAACTTTAATGTGCTCTTTCTCAATATGCCAAGGATTTTTCTAGCAGAGTTAATTTTTGGGGAATTTATGTCACGTGACCAGATCCTGCAAAAGGCCTACTGACCTCATTACCTCCGTATTCAGATAGTCCATTTCAGACCACGTGACACTCCCTTGAGAATTGTTTTTTTTTTATGATGAACGTGTTATAACTTACATGTGAAAGAAACAGCTCCCAAGGTCACGAGATCTGAAATGGGTCAACAAACTATGAAGGTAAAGACATCTCAGTATTGAAGCACTTAAAAATTCATCGGACTGTATAGTCAAATTCTAAAGAATATATTGCACTCTATCGAGGCTGAGGTTGATCGATGAGAACCGTGAAAAGAAATTAAAATTAACGAAATTCCCATTTAAGCCAACTTTGAGCCAGTGTAAATATCCAACGATGCTTTGAAACGATCTAAAAGGTCTTTACCCTGAGAACTTGAGCCCCTGAGATTACAAAACAGCAGCACTTTCCATGGTACGTTACGCCAAATATGGAGCTAGTCAAGAAATCCTACAGAACGTTTATATCCAGAAAATCGCTCAAAAATGTCAAAAAGCCCAGTAACTGATCAAAGGGTTGAGGTTGATCGATGAGAACCATATATAAAAAAGAGGGTTCCCTATACCACATCGCAAAATGCATTCAAGTAAAATAAATTGGTCATTTCACGAATCACGCAAAATACTGAAATCTCAGTGATTCACATTCACGCAAAAATTGACGTAATCATGTTTCACGTTAAAATTGTTGTTGTTTCCGTTCACGAATCACGCATAAAGGAAAAGATGGATTCACGTGGACGCACGGATAAAAAAAATTCTCCAGTCACGTTTCACGCAAAAATAAATAGGCTGATATACACCTACTTGCAGTAAGGTTGTCATACAAAAATATACATTTGTTATAAAGAAAATAGAATATTTGTGATTTAGTACGATAGGAATTGATTAAAAGACACAAGAAGATCACTCAAGCTGAACTCTCTCTTTTGTCTTTTAATTAATTCCTTTCGTACTAAATCACAAATGTTCTATTTTCTTTGTGACAAATATTCTATTTTGTATGACAACCTTACTGCAAGTAGGTGTATCATGATTCACGCAAAAGGTATAGGGCCACCCGCTCGACATATCGCCTGTTTGACAGCGAATATTAAATGCCATTACTTCGATTGATACGACACGAACGTGCACAGGCAGGCAAGGCACATCGATTATTTATCACAACATCTTTTTTCTTTCAACCTAATGATAGCTCGTTTCATCCCATTTGACAATCCAAAGAGCAGCCCTCAACTTGTTGGATGCTTTGTGGCATTAAGGTCAAATTCCCAGGCCCATTCTCCCAACATGCAACCTTATCCGAGCAAACATGCGCCGATACTCCAATTTCATGTTCTCTAAAACCGCTGTACTATTTGTCAAAAGGTGTGTTTACACGAGTAAGCCTCGATTATATTCACAAATCCCAAGCAAAGCACGAAAAAATGTTATTTGAATTTACTCTGAATTGAGGCTATCTCTGTGCAAATGCGCCTTTTGTCCAATAGTACAGCGGTGATAGATAACAGTAAACTGGTCTACTTAGAGAAAACCACTGACAAACATAACACAACAAAAGACTTTTATTTTGTCATTTCTCATTTTTTATACATTCCCTTTTCAATCTTGAGTTTCGCTTTCTGCATAAACGAATATCACTCTAAAAAGGGAAATCATCCGTTTTGACTTTCTCCAAACAACTTACATACTTTTTAAACATACATTTGTAAGATAGTTTCATATTTGTTTATCTTGCTCTGGATTTTGTTATTTTGTACACTTTAGTGATGCTACAGAATCTATGGCGACTTTCTACACTTCCATTGAACAGAGAACCAAAAATAACATTGAAATAAACTATTTTCATTCTTCAGTGATGTAATTTTTGGCTTTCAAATATAAGTGCGAATGTTTCACTTTATTGAAAGTGACAAGCAGCAAGCATTTCCCATAATACTTTGCAGCCCTCCAACGGTAGTTTGCAATGCTCGACGAATATAAAGGTCCACAATGCCTTGCGATAGTCGATCAAATGTTTGCGATTCATTAAAGAAATTCAACCTATCAAAGTAGTCTACAAACAAAACAAGCATTATACAAACGTGGAATAAACGGATTTTTTTAAAAAAAAGAACAATCCTTTCCCGAACGGCGTGCAAAGTATTATGGGTAAAAGCACGTGCTTGGCTGATTGGTTACGATAGACTGGAAATGGGTGAATGTACTGACACTAACTAAAATACGAAACATTATTTGTTTGCTATTCTATAATTCTAACATTTGTCACAATAAACGCTATTTATCTTTTTTTTTTTTAAGTACAAACACCCATATGATACAGTTGTATCTTATATTGCACGACTTGTTATTTTATGGCTCTAGTCAATGTTAGCGAGACTAAAGAGGAAGACTCAATCAAGTCACGAGGAGAGAGTAAGAACAACCACGCTTTAAATGATTGCACAGGAAAAATACGAGCAGCCAGAAATAAAGACTTAAGGCAAAGAAATTGACGAGCCATTCGAATAGGGGTCACTACACCCTGCTATGCGGGCGGAGAGCGTAGTCAGATAGCCCCCGCATAGCACAAGAAAGTATCGAGAAAGCGAAAAGAACTAGAGACCTGTCAAGTTTAAAAAATTCAAAGACGATCATATTTGTTCAGCTGGGAAAATCCTGTTTTGTCGGGATAATTCTTCATGTGGAACTACGCGGGAATCAGAATTGTTTAAGTCTAACTACAATAATGGCGGCCATGGGAACTATTTGCAGAATGCAAGTTACTCGACTAATATTTTGGTTCTATACGCAGCATTTATACTTAATGTGAAACCCTGTTTTGTTATTTATAGTAAGCAGTCCCGATTGTCGTTTTTTTTTCAGTGATTGCAAGCAAGATACATGACCTTTTGGTAAGGATAATTTCAACAAAAAATCTAGGAACAATTAGAGGTATATCGGTGCTTCGGCCGGGGCATTTGATGGACCTTTCAAGGTCATGCCACATAAAAACTTACAATTCTAGTAGATCAGCAAATATGGTTAATATATCTATATAGTGATTAGGTCTGTTTTGGCACAGTGGTATCACTGAAGTCATTAAAAGATAAAAACTTCGTTGGATCCATAAATAACAGAATGGCCTATATTGGTCGGTAACAAGGGTTCAGATGGGCTAATTACATTGTAGGGGAGTGTGTCATTCGTTATACCCCGATATCTGCTATCTTGATAACTCCAAGAAAAGCGATGGTTTGTTAAGAGTTTGCATATAAATTACCCACCTAAGGCAGTCTTAAACTAAGTTATATTCCTTAAGATTAAGCTGCAAGATCGTGTCTTTAACTGCCGCAAATACAAAACGAATATTTTCCGTGTCGGTCGCACACGTGAAATGGGAGTAGATAATCTTGTCTGTATCGGGATTTAGATCCACGAACATTTTAAGAATAAACTCACGGCCTGCTTGGGCATCACACTGCGGACCTACGGGAAAACAGTAGCAGTTAGTCACTATGACAACAGGGGGGAAGGCACAGGGGGAGGGGGAAGGTAATATGGAGTTAGGCAATGAAATGAGGCAAGGTAATATGAAAAAGACATGAAGATTTAGCCTGATTTTCAGAGCGGGCCTGGGTCCTACGTTTGGGGAGAAAGTGATAGCGTAGGACCCAGGCCCGCTCTGAAAATTAGGCTGAAGAAGATTGAGAGGAGATTCAAATTGAAAAAGGCCAGAGACTGAATATGAGTTTATTAATGAGTAATTTTCATTTGTTAGTAAATTATACAACTATCTATGTGCCCTCATGCATCAATGTCATATAGCTCATGATCAGTGGCTAACCATTACATAACTCAGCCCCCTAGTTGATTGACAGTCCACAAAAGACCAAATCAAACCGAAATTTTCAACCAGCAGGTCGCAATACAAGGAATATCACTGTAAATGGTATTTGAACCCCTGTGATACTGGTGCAGTATTCTAGCAACTGACTATTGAGTTGTTTGTAGAAGGCCTTTTGGTTGGGTTCATTTAAACCTCAAGTTACAATAGCAATGGGAAGAAGTATGGTCCAGTGGCCAGAGCAGTAGTCTCGCAATCTGGTGGTACTGGGTTGGAGTCCCACTCTGACTGCTGGCTGAGGCTATATTTGTCTCAATTCCGATAAGTACAATTTCAGTTTCTCTGCCATGCTTGATTACAAACAGTGATAAAATTTGTATCACACATGTGTCCAGTGTTGATATTTCTATTTATCAAGCATGTCATGTTTTTAACGTTTCTAAATATTTTATATAATTTTCAATGAAATACCTATATTTCTCTGTTTCAAAAATTTGATATCTTCACATATTTTCACATGTGAAGATATCATCACAGTCTATGGTTACACAGCTTTACGGAAACTTCTTGTGTCAAAAAAAGTTCTTTATTTTCATTGATAATTATATAACAAACAAAACATTACATGGTCGCTTGGAGATACAAATTTTGTCTTCTCCTGTTGAAAATCTCTCACTCATTCGCCGCGCTCACTCGTGAAAGATCATTTCAACACTCAGAGTTAAAATTTGTATCTCTGCGCGCCCATGTAATATCCTCTATTTATTATATAACATACAGTGGTATACCGAGTGATATCAACTAGATAAAAAGCCTATCCTAGTCATGAAGATATTATTGATATCACACATGTGTGATATCACTCTCAACCAATCAATTTTCAGTATTGTAACAAAACCATTGTTTGGTAGTAAAATATTTTTTTGATTTGCTTCAATCTGTTATATAATATACATGTGCGCTTGGAAATATGAATTTTATATTCTCGTGTTGAAAAGATATCCCCACTCGAAGAAAAAATTCATATCTCTGCTCACCCCTTTATATTAATATCCATTAATACTCTCTACTTCCATAATAACCATAATGCCTTCTGTTTTTTAGCTATTGTAATTCAAATCAAACAAATAGGCCTTTTGCAACAACAGGTCACGTGACCCTACCCCTTTTAAATCAAACAGCTGTGTCAAAATGAATATCAGAAATGAAAAGAGCACCTCAACATTAGTAAGAAGGCGAAATATCAGCTCATAAAATGTAATACTAGGGAAATGGCATTAAATTTAAAATTCAATACTTTATTATGATTTGTACGGAAAACCTGCTCTGGACATGGCAAGCTTTGCCATCCAGTGGACATTTTACATACAAATCCTTATAAAATATTGGATCTTATATTTAATGCTATTTCTTCTCCTATGCTCAACGTTATGAGCTAAAACTTTGGCTTCTTACTAATATGGAGGTGTTGTTTTCATTTCTGATGTTCATTTTGACACAGCTGTTCGATTTAAAAGGGGTAGGGTCACGTGACCTGTTGTTGCAAAAGGCCTATTGTATTTCAAAGCAAGCAAATTTGAATTACAATACCAACCCCCCCCCCCCCCCCCCCCCCCCCCCTCCCCAAAAAAAAACAGAAGGCATTCTGGTTATGCGAAAGTAGAGAATAACCCCATCATAAAAGTCACTTCTTTTCCAGTCCACTTACCATCAAATTCTGGAAAATAGTCTGACAAGTGGGAAAACATAATCTTCTCTTCTAGGAGATCCTTCTTGTTCAGGAAAAGTATTATAGACGAATTCTGAAACCATGGATACGTAATAATGGTACGGAAAAGTGCCTTACTTTCTTCCATACGATTCTGAAACAAACATACAAAACATTACTCATAAAACTCATGAATAATACATGATAATTTAACAAAAGATATCATGTCTGTGACGGCTATTGTAAATCTCATACACATTCATCCTGATTTGCATAGGTTTCAACTTGAAATCTCTCGGCAATATTTACTTTTATCTAGAAAGTTTTGGTAAAATATGAAAGAGCTAGTCTAGACTTTTTTTAAGTTGTTGGTCCATTGATTGGGCTTTCATAATCTCACTATATACTGTTTTTGTACTAACCGTTTTGACGCTATTCAATGGACCAACAATCAATGACCAACTCACAGAGAAGAGTTTCAGATCAACAATTTTTTTAAGTTGTTTACAACATTCGCGTCCATAATTTATAGGCTAAACAATCACGCTCCTTCAGCTTGTGATAGTATATGTCTATACAACAAGGCCCCTCATGTTGTAAACATTTCTTAAATATCGGAAACCTTTCATATTTGTGTTACAGTGCACCCTCGACTAAGGCCACAAAAACAAAATTATCCAATCACAATTTATATATTATGAACAATAGAATTTCTACAAATTTTTGATTTTCATTAGATGTGATTAAAAAATATTTGAGATACTATGGGCACTCTGAATGTGTTTATATCCAGAGAGAGACATGCTCAGCAAAGACGTTTTAAAATATTGCATAAAAGCAATATAAAACATCTGCTTGTGTCAATATAATAGTATAATAAATAATATGCATCATTTATAGCGCTATATCTGCCGAATAGCTCATAGCGCTTTACAATCTACTAATGTGTTTATGGAGGACTTATTGGACTGCTGAAAACCAGCAGTTTACAATCATGAGTGTTGTTAGTGAATGCCTTCGAGGCTTGACTGCTATACCGGGAGACAATCCCCTACTCTTTGCGAACATAGCACAACAGGATCTTTAGCGTCCACCTTGTATAGGATATGGGTGAAAGCAGACAGGACCTCCAGCTTTATGTCCTTATCCAAGAAGACGAGGCACATAGAGAGTAAAGTCACTGTCTTGCCCAAGGACATAACGCAATCGCCGGGCCAGGAATCGAACCCAGACCAGTAGGCCCAGAATCTGATCCACTGACCACTAGACCATCACGCCTATCTACTGTGATTATGATATAAATACTATGCTTCATGATTCTCTACAACTTCTCTCTTGCTCTACAGCACCCACCGTGCTCATATCCAGCAAGTACATGCCCATTTTATATTCGGAAATGAAATACATCATTTTGAAATTTGTATACACCTATTTCAATTAACGTTGTCCATCTGGAATGGTTGATCTGAGACCGATAGGAATTGTGGGAGCTCGTTAAACTGCAAATACACTATTATAATCATGCCCGAATATTAATGTTTACTTCTGAAATACTATTATCCATAATTCAGCACCATTCAAGTGTGATAAAAACAACACATTTGGAATTCATTGAACTCCCACAATTCCTATGGGTCTCAGATCAACCATTCCAGTTGGACATCGTTAATTGAAATAGGTGTATGTCGGATATAAAGGAACTCAGGATTGGACATTTGCAAGGGAGCACTTACCTCACTGTCCGACTCTACAAGAACTTGATCGTACTCACTAAGAGCCACTAGAAACATGATTGACGTCACATTTTCAAAGCAGTGAATCCACTTGCGTCTCTCTGATCTTTGTCCACCAACATCTACCATTCTAAGTTAAACAAACAATAGGTTTAATATCATAACAGCGTTAAAACCCTACAAAATGAATAGGGATGCCTGCTTGGGGAGTACGTATTACTGGGTTAGTGAGGTGCTAGTAATAAACATCTACCATTCTAAGTGAAACAAACAAGACGTTTAATATCATATCACTAAAACATACTGTTAAAACACTACAAAATAAATGGGGTGACGTGGTTGGGGAGTATTCACTACTGGGTTAGTGAGGTGCTAGTAAGAAAGGACTGATGATGTAGTTGGTAGTTTTATTATAATCTTGATAAGTTCTAATTTTGTGATACAGTCAATGTCATGAACATTTTTTACCCCCCCCCCACCCCCCCCCCACCCCCCACCCCCCCCCCCCCCCCAAAACACACACACAAAAAACACATTGCAGTGAGCATACTCGAACCGTGAACACTGAGTTTCCTTGTTACTTTTTTTAATCCACATACAATGAGAGAAAAGATTAGAAATAAGATTTATTATGAACACTTTGTGTATTTGAACTCACTGCTTCAGTTTTAGAGATTTTGAAGCATTAGAAGGTTCAGAAAACGATAACATGAAAAACGTCAAGTGTTCATGGTTCCAGTATCCCCACTGTAACACTAAAAATAATGTCACGGGACAATCATTATTTCACTCTAACTGCTTGATACTAGAATTAATTGCGACTATAAATGTTAGTATTCTTATTCCATGTGGCATCGGAAAGACTAAGAGAATATGTATATTCGCTGTGCTTGAACTAATGAAAGATCTTTTCAACACTTGAAAATAAAAGTCGTATCTCCGCGCCCATATAATATCCTCTATTTATTTATTATCAAGATGTTTCTAATGTCAATCAACAGTCATCATCATGTATGTTAGTTAGAAACTGTTCACCTTTGTGCTTTCATATCAATGTGAAAATACCTGTAATGCAGCCACATGGCATACAATGATATGTAAATCAAGATTTATTTGTTAAGGCACTATTTATAACACAAATACTATGGCAATCAATAGAAACCGAGAACTATCTAACTGAGAGATATTTGATTGTATGACATTATAAAGGGTCTGATTATTCATTTATGTTCATGTAATGCTTGAGATGAACATAAAATAATATGTAAATCAAGATGTATTTGTTAAGGCACTATTTATAACACAAATACTATGGCAATCAACAGAAACCAAGACCTATCTAACTGAGAGATATTTGATTGTATGACATTATAAAGGGTCTGATCATTCATTTTTGTTCATATAGATCTAAATGCATTGCAAATGAAACCTTGTTTACTCCTGAGTATGAGTCATGCTTCTTGTTTGTTCTAACAAAGGCTGCCGTCTTTTGAAAGGGTCTGAAATAATCATCTTCATCCATATGAATCCAAATGCGCCTCAGCGTGAAATTATTTACTTCCGTGTTTGAGATACACTTGTTTGTTGATCTAACAAAAGGTGCACTTTTGAGCACTTATGCTGGTGTAAGATATTGCACTGTAATTGGTGCGCTCACAGAAAGTTTGTATTTGCTAAGTTACAATCACACCAGGTCAGACTGGAACCCCTACAGTCCATTAATGAATTTATTTTTTCAAATATTCAATTGACTTTTAGAATAAAACCTTCATTATTGAAAGCAAAGATTTGAATATCAATTGTTAACAATTGTTCGAAAATTGATCATGAGATTAGTCATAAATAAAAAACAATTATTCTCATTATTATAGCTCCTAATAATTATGCAATCATCAAAAATCAGACAAAACATGTAAAAGATGTTTATAAACTATTGTCAATCAAAATATCAAAGGTACAGACTGAACAATTTTTGATTGACAGCAGCGTAAACCAGCTTTTTCTTCTTGGAATTTGAGCATTTTTGGTGGATTTATTCCGAAAGGCGCTGTAAACAAGTGAATGATTTCACAAAGGAAACTGTCTTTGTGTATTCCCAGTGTCTAAACATCACTATTGATAATTACACAACTCAAGAACCTGTGTTATTATCCAAGTTTGGATGACCATCATTTTGTTATTAATAAAATAAACATTTGCAACTGCAACAACCTTTGCTTAAAAATTGCACTTTCAATTTAGCAAATTCAAATCGAAAAAATCAAATCAATATTCGAAAAAACAATCTCGTAATTGCTCAAGCATGACATTGTTTAATTGAAAATTTAATTGTTCTAACAACATAGTGAGTTGTTGACTATGCAGAGTTCTTCAAACAGCACCAAAAATAGTACTGATAACAAAATATAGCAAACAAATGCGCTTCTTTTAGAACTGACTGTGCGACTACACTATATACTTAGACTTGCCAAACATATGTGCTGCAGAATTAGTTCTGGAAGTATGCCAAGTGAAAACAAGATACGTGCTGTATTGAAAACACAGCAATGTGCACAAACAATAACATTATCTGTTTATCAGATTTATATTCATAAGCTCAACACTCCAAACTTCATATGTATTCAACAAGTACTAGCAAAATAAATGCTGTTGACAATTTCTCAAAAGATTTAATCACACAAAAAAAACACAAATCCTTAAACACATTATTGTAAAATATCTAAAGTTACCTGTCAGATGTCTTTAGAGAGGGAGAGAGAGATTTAATAGAGAGATACACTTAATAGCACTGCTAATGCTAACACTTGCTAGATACAACTTTCACTAGAGACTTTATGATTTTGCACATGTTTGTTTGCATGACGATTAGTTTATTTATAACTGCATAACTAGCCTATTGTGACCTAGAGTTACTAATAAGCTGTTCAATACAAAGGGTTTTGTGAAGCAGATAAAAAAATAGATATAAATATATCGTCCAAAAAACAGTTTCTCTCCAGCTTTGACCTTGATAACCGCTTGTTTACAAGGTAATAACCAATTCAAATTGTAGGTATAGTGGTAATGATAAGGGCAAGTTCCACCATTTTATTTTCCATACAAAAGCGGTAACATAACTAAATCAGTCTTAAAATGTTTGGAGCTGTGTTTATTAATCTATGAAAAACACTTTAGTGTATCACTCTTTAATGCACCTTAATTCAATTGTGTTCTTTTGTTGTTATTTGACTATCACGCTTTAACTAACATACTTTGTTTTCACAGGTTAAAGATAACAGCTCTATTGTTCGAAAACAAACTTATTTATCATACATGTTAGCAAATCTAAGGTAGACAATTAACTGCTCATGTTATGTGTTCAGAAAGATAACAATTCAATTTGCGTCCTTCTTTCACATGATTACTCGGTATATATATATAACTCTATAACACTCTTTCTAATGCATCCGCTTAAAAGAAAGTCAACAACACATTAGGAAAATCATGCTGGTTTGTTTGAAGTTCATACACTTATTCAACTGTCAAAGTCGGAAGTGCATTCAGAGTTAATGAAGCAAGACTGCTAAACTCACGTCAATGGTAGGAACCCAAATGTTAACAACTCGAACCTTTGTCAACAACTAAACAAACTCAATGAGTGACAACTTCAGAAGATTTAAACAAACTCATTTTTAAATATTTACAGTCAAACTGGCTCAAGCTTACCCTTCTAGGGTTTATAATTATAGGTCCTAGCTATCAATATTATGTTAAACAAAACAAAGAATGATTGTTTAAATCAAAACCAATTCTGATTGGATTATTTGACATTTGTAGTTCCTTAATTCTATGGAAAGGCTCGACAGGAAGATCAAAGGTAAGAATGAAATTAAGTAAGTTCAAAATGCTACTGGGGGAATTTCTGTAGAAATGCAATTTGAATAACATGCATCTGTCTTATTACCTCCTATGGACAATAATTATTTAGTAGAATTTAAAGTAAACATGGCTTGCATGCTATCTATTGACAAGCAAATAATTGTTTTGTTTTGTTTTAATAATAATAATAATAATACTTTATTTATATAGCGTAAATTCCTAAAGTCCAAATACGCTTAACAATGTTATAATAATAAGTAAACTAAATACAGACAAAAGTAAAAACTAAAACGATCATAAAAAATAGTGACTACAAATTAAGAAAAGCTAAATATAAATAATATAGGAAATAAATTAATTTATAACATAAGCCTGTCTGAAAAGGTGCGTTTTAAGCCTTTTCTTGAAAATACTAATGGAGCTACTACTTCTTATATCAAAAGGAATGCCATTCCAGAGCCTGGGGGCACATACTTTTGTTTTTAACATGCTGCTGTTTTGTTGAGTTTTCTCATTAAACATTGTTATTACTTACTTACTTACTTACTTACTTATCTACCTACTTACTAATACCTTTCAACAAAAGAGTTATTAGTTAGGACCACTACCTAAAAATAACCGGTTCTAATTTACATCCTTATAAAATGTTGTAATTATTATTACATGCAAGGTAGAAATAAAAAAATGTTGTTGTTGTTGTTGAATAGAACTACAATTTACATTTAAAAAGCCTAATAATAGTAATAATAATGATATCTATTTATACATGATGGGTTTTTACAGCATGGCTGATGTGGTAGTGTTTTTACATTACAATTATACTTACATTATTTATTATGATAATTTTTTTTATTTTTTTTATTTTTTTTTATTTTTTTTTTATATTTATTCATATATATTTATATTTAGTTTTTATTATATTTTGTTATTTAGTTTTTTATATTTAGTTTTATTATGATAATTACATTATATTATTAACATTTATACATGTCAGTGTCATATGTTCTTTTTAAGTTCTGTTCCGATTTTGCTTGATGCTCTGTTTTTTTTATCAAGCGCATTCTGAATTAGAAAGAGGTTTGAAAGAAGTTCTATGAGGCCAATTTTGAGTAAAAGTTTTTGAATTATTGTACACTGTAAAAGAGTGTATAACAGAGTATATGAGAAAATAAAAGCTGAATTAGAAACTAAAGGTTGAACTATATTACTGTGCTAAGTGACTACGGTACGACAAGTTGCACTGTAAAAAAAAACTATTTTAAGAAGCTGATATTTTGGACTTTACACAGCGCAATCTTCAGTACAAGAAGAAACAAATACTGAAAGATTTGTTAGTTGAACTGTTATGTACAGCTATTTCAAAGAAGGTTGACAGAGTAAACACAAAACATTGAATTGCACCCAACGGAACTGTGGGTCTTTGATTTTCATTATTTTTGCATCTTTTGTGGCAGACAATGAATTCACTGCACAACCCCAGCCCCGTATAGTAAAGAGCTTCTAGTTTATGAAAATATTCTTAGCAATCCAGAAAAACACTAGGACATACTATGAAAATCACTAGAGTGGTTAAATGTACGTTGAAAATTTGGCCTTGGGGGTGTGTCTTTTTGTACCACATGACCAATTTTGAGCAAAACGATTGGCCAGAAGCGATCACATGGTACAAAAAAAATTGGTCACGTGGACGGAATTTTTGGGGCATGATTACCAGTCTACTGATTTCCATAGTATTGCATGTATTTTAGTCCTACAATTGCCATTCAGCATTCAATGTTCACTCTGCCAACTTTTTTGATACAAGTGTATATGTATTAGGTTTTTTTATAGTTTCCTGAGACAAAAATCTTCCTTAGAGAAAAAACACTAAAACCATGAAATAAAAACAAAATAATTACTAACTAATAGTTTTTATTTAGGGACTATTTAGTCAGTATCACTCAACCAGAAACATCAAATACAAAAGGAAACAATACCTCATTACAACTTTTAATTTGTATTGCTTTGATAGTGACTAATAGTCACTAAATAAGAACTACTAACACTAACAGTTTGATTTTGTTTCATGGATATAGTGTTAGCGCTCTATTATATTAAACTGACTAATAATTAACAGAAAGTAAAAACAGTTGCAATTGAAAAGTCATGCAGAAAGACAAATACAGTTAGTTTCATTAATATTGTTGACCAAAAAAGACATAAGCACTAAAATAAATTAAGGTTTCTCTAAATGCTCGATACTAGCAACAGGCATGCGCACGTCAGTGCAACCAATTCGCACCATTGGTAAGAAGCACACTTCTTTATATCGTTTGAAAAATTGGATTTTTATCACCTAAAACTTTCTAATCTTCTTGGAACTTCACCATAAACTACTAATACAACAACTAGATGACAGACAAAGGAGAAAGTAATTCAACAGTTGGCCGTACGGCTACCAGAACGACTTCGAGTGATGAACCCGACTGGAGATGTCACAATGGCATTTAATTGTGAACATAGTTCTTATATATCAATTCTTATATCATGTTCAGTGATACTCATTATACAGTTAAAAATTGAAATTTTGTAAGAACAAATAAACAAAGAATCACATGTCATTTTGTTGTCTAATCTATACTTTACGTGGGCAATGTGACTTTGACTGTACACTGTATATTGCATAATTGAACAAAGAAAACGATGACAATAACAACAACTCCATTCTGGTGTTTCTGAGAAAACAATTAGACAGGGCATCTGAAAAATGCGGAGAAAAAACTTGGGAAAGTGCGGAAATTTTAGCAAATAGTGCGGAAAAGTGTGGAAATGCTAATTTGCATATTAATATTAATCATTATCATTTTGATGCAAAATGAGGAGATTTTCCGCTAAATTCCCACCAAATTTGCTGTATTTTTATAGAGGCATGTGATTGGATGCTTTTTGGACCAATCAAAAGCGTTTATAGAATTAGAACTAGAAGTTCCGGTAAGAAAACGGTGAAAAAAATAAAGTTTTACAGTGGATTTCCAGCCCAAAATGCGATGAGTTCCGATGAAAAACTTGCTTATATGAAGAATTATTGTATATTCAAGAACATTGTAAACAGGTTTGCAAGTTTTTCTGTATTTTTCTGGCAAAAAGTGTGGAAAATGTTGAAAAGCGTGGAAAACAATAAATAGTGCGATTCGGTGTGATTTTCGCACTTTTTCAGATGCCCTGATTAGAACAACAAAGGCCATTTTTACACTGTGAAAAATATAGGTAAAAGCTTAATCACACATACAAGTATCCTTGTCCAGGGAATAGCAAGTCATATGTAACAGAAAAAATCAACATCAGAGTACAGAATGTAGTGATCGTGTGTGAGTGTGGACTCGCAAAAATAAGCAATATCTGCTACACTGAAAATATGAGTGTAAATAGATAATTGTTGATTTTATTTTTACAGTGAGTACACTAAAACTGTGAGCACTTTGAGATTTGTTAGTTACTTTTTTAACCCACATCCCATGAGCGAATATATTAGAAATAAGATTTATTATGAACACTTAGTGTATTTGAACTCACTGCTTCATTTTTCCGAGGTTGAAGAAGTAGAAGGTTCAGAAAATAATAACATGAAAAAAGTCAAGTGTTCACGGTTCGACCCTAACTGTAATTTAGTATCAAGAAACTGTAACTGAGAAATAAGATTTATTATGAACACTGTGTATTTGAACTCACTACTTCATTTTTAGAGATTTTTGAAGCAGTAGAAGGTTCAGAAAATAATAACATAAAAAAAGTCAAGTGTTCACGGTTCGGCCCTCACTGTAATTTAGTATCAAGAAACTGTAACTGAGAAATAAGATTTATTATGAACACTCAGTGTATTTGAACTCACTGCTTCATTTTTAAAAGGGTTGAAGCAGTAGAAGGTTTAGAAAATAATAACATGAAAAAAGTCAAGTGTTCACGGTTCGAGCATCCTCACTGTAATGACATGTTGCTAAAGTTATTGATCAGAAAAGTTGTTTATCTTGTATATTTGTTTAACTTTTGCATATGTTTTGTATATTGCATGATAAACAAATAACTTCAGTGTATATCAAATGCTTTATAAAATATTAATTCAAAAGCCAGATGTGTTAAGGACAATACCTTCAGTCCTTAAGAAGAGTCAACTTTAATTGTGCATAAGAATTAATTGTGTATCTGTAACAAAACATTTAGTTGGCAACAATGAAGGCAATACTGCATGAAGTTCAAGGTCACTGACGAGACAAAACTATCAGCCCTTCAGGTGAAAAATACATGTCGGCAATAACTTTAAATATAAGGAAGTGAAAGACATAATATCATGCTCTTCAGGCAATACAACAAACAGCAATTATGCTATTCAAATATTTAGTAGAAGCAATAGAATCTACAATAAAATTCATCTGCATAAATATACTCTGATGTTGCAATAATATCTTAAAGGTCAGTAAGTTGTGTTTTTCTAAGCGGAGTAAAGATAATAAAAAATTAACATTTATTACTTCAATTGTTTTCTTTTAAATGCTGATGACAACCAAGTTGAGACAATGCAAGGTTTATGCAGGAACAAATATCGCATAACACATAAATTTCATCTAGACACATTTTGAAGTTTATAATGAAAAGAATTTGATAACTAGTGCCGTAAAAAGTCAAAATATTTCCTTTAGATACATTAAAGTATTAGTATAAACTATCAAGATAAATTAATCAAAGACACTTTGACTTTTACAATCCACAACACAGAAAAGCATTAAATCATAATTTTGAAAAGTTTAAAAGTGGAGAAGCAACAAAAACTATTTTGTATTGGATATATTTTGTCTTAATATTACTTAAAAAGGTGCATAAATTTGTTATTATAAAAGATGTTAGTTTTTTTTTGCAATTTTCAGTTCCACAACCATTACCTAGCCAAAGTTAAACTAAATCACTTGCGTAAAACTATCTTATCATATATACTGTATGACAATTTTACAAATTGAATACATGAAAAGACATGAAAAGACCAAAAAAGTTTGACAAGTCTGATATATTTTTTCACATCAAGATAGGATACTTCTGCATAACAAGATATTTCATCTTATTGGTTTTCAAAATGCAAAAAGAACTTTGTGCTATCATCGTCCGAACTTCTATTTGACATTTGGTACAAATATTTACAAATTAATATATTCTAATACATAGCAATAACAGATTATATTTTATCATGATGTAGTTGTTATGCAATGAAATAATGCTAATAGATAATGCTACAAATGATTTATCCCAATTAGAAAGCTGAACTACATGATATAGAGAGTAAGGGCCATTTTCCAAGCAGTGGAACAACAAAAAAGATTGCTTTCAAAGAAAAAAAAATGTTGGTGTTTATAATTAATGCACAAATAATAAAAATGCAGAAAAATAGACGAGATGTTTCCACTATTTAGTCAAAGTGCAGGTAGGTAAGAAAAATAATCCATCAAGTAATAGATAATTACAGGTAAATTACGAATATAGTCCCTTGAGTAACATTATTTGTGCTTTGTCTTAATATATATTATTACAAATATTATTCCTGTTCAAATGAAAATATAGATAAATATATGAAATTTGTTCACTATTTCGTCAAAATTACAGATAAGTTACAAATATAGTTCCTCGAGTAACATCATTTATGCTTTGTCTTAATATATATATTATTACAAATATTATCTATGTTCTGTCTTGAATCATAGAACTGTGAGTGTCGATAATTGGCTGGTAGGTACTAAATGTCCATTTGATATAAAAAAAGAGACACAAAATTTATGCATTCAAAGGTAACACAAACTGCAATAGGTTGATAATGCACAAAGTTTCACACAATATAACCTAATTTAGCTTCATGCTCAAAATGTGCATTGCACAGTGTATGGTTGTATCAAACCACTCAGAAAAGACTACTTTCAAAAATATGGAAAGATGTGATAAACATATGCTGAAAATATTGCAACTTAGTTAGATTTCATGGTATGATGTATGAACACAGTTAGCAAACCAATGTAGAGAAAACAAGTTGAATAGAAAAGGATTGGACAGTAAGGAATAATGCAAGGCCTTCACTCTAGTTAGTCTAACCATGACTACACAGAGAGAATTGCAACATATGATAACCATCAACTAACACAATGAGATTACTTCTAGAAGGATAATAAAGCATAATTTGGATCGGTAGCATCGATCTTCTAAGGCAGGGAAGTAGACTCACCTAAAGATAATGGTTTCCAGATCGAAGGGGTACTCAATAATCCCAGATGTAGGGGCCCTAGCTCGCAGCACATCTTGTTCTGTAGGAAGGTAATCTGGTTTTGCTAGGCGATCCAAATCTGTTAGATAACTAGGAAAAACAACAATGGGGAAAATCACTACATGAGAACAAGGCCCCATACAAACATCATACGCGACGAGCACTCCCCCAAACTCGTTTGCCTATGTCGTGATTTTGGAGACGGTTTTCGATTGATTTGATAGCCTGCTTGGTCGAGGAAAGCTTGATAGAACGTTCTTTTAAGGATCGTCGATGGTATTCGAAAGGGAAAAGAAATCGACAACGTTCGAACATTAGTGTTGCTCCTTTCACGACAGAAACCAACAACAGAACACATTATCATCGATCCACAATGGAATATTTTCGCCACTAAAAGATATATTTAGACGAACAAACAGATGTGATTGTGTCGGTTGAGGTACAAGGTTCAATTGGAATTTTCGGAGCAATTTTGTTTCAAGGTTTGTAGAGACACACCATCGTCCTCTGTGTTGACATTGCAGTGTTCGATTTTGACATCAAACTCAAGGCAACTTTGGTGTGATCATTGATTCGATTCGAATTCTCCTCGATCAAATCTTCTCTCACGACAATAAATTCGATGCTAGCTCGTTCCTGATGCTGTACATGTGTATCAAGCTCTATGAAATAGCGAAATAAAGCTAGTATAAGACAAAGAACAAGCACAATACTTACTATTTTGCTGAATCACTGAGTTGATATTCTCTTCTTCGGTCGTAACACTCTTGCATACCGGCGTCAGCCCAGAGATTTTTCGTAGCCTCATAGTACTCCTTTTCAAATGTTGTTACATTTTTAGGGTCGACTGTTCTAATGTAGTTAGCTCGTTCCTGAAAACAAGACCAAAATCCAGGGTTAAAACAGGGAGGGTTGACCAGACGCGAGCGGCCGAATCGTCGACTAGGCTCAAAGCACAAACTTGTTCGATTGTGTTAGGACAAGCTAGCCCTCTGGTTAGGCATAAAAACAGCTCGATACTTACCGGATTCGAAGAGTCTTTGTAAGGTATTTTAAGTGTTTCCATAGCACGGGTCAAACTGTGCATTGCAGTAATCACATTTTGGTAAACGAGAGCTATATAACCTCTTTTATCTTCGTCGCTATACCCTTGTCCATGGATAATTCTCATTTGTTTTATGAAAGTACTTTTTCCCGACTCCCCTGTACCTAGTATACAAACCAAAGATCATGGTTAATATTATTTAACTATCAATACATCGTCCAGTGCAACTGCAACGCTCGCTGTATGCTCGCCAGCACTTCGAACAATGTCTTATGAGACAATCACACATGAAAATTCAACAGAATCACCAAACGAAACATCTCTATCACTCAAATATAGTTCAGCCCTGCAAAGTATTATCTAGTTAGGCAACCTGTGAATGCACTCGGATCACCACGGTTTTTGTCTGAAAGAAATTTGCAATCAAAGAGAGAAAAAAACTTTGGTCTGATGGGTATAAACATACCGAGTGAACCATCTCTCGCCTTCTAGATCCTTTTACAGAAAGCTCCATAGAATAACCCAAAGTCCAATAATAGACTAAACATTGATTTACCTAGTAGAAGTAGCTTTAACTCCCTACGTTGGTTTCGCTTGTCTTGCCGAATCTGCTTTTCAATTTCATTATTAATTCTTTTTCTCTCTCTTCTCTCTTCGTTCAAGCAGCAATCCATTGCTTCCGATTTTCCCCAACCGTTCGCCACAGAATTACGTAGCGAAACGGTGAAATCGAAGCTGAGAGATATTTCTCAACGCCTGGGCCGCAATCGGGCAAGAATTCCCTTTAAAAAGGCAAAAATTTTGCGTTATAACTTGGCAAATCGTAGTATCTTTAGGGCGTAGCCGAGCAAACCTTCTTGCTGTTGAACAGTGTACAATGGCTGCTGGGAGCAGACCACAAGTGCAACCCAAATATGGTTATGGCCGCACCCCCATATTTGGAAGTCCCACCCTCATTTGACTTGCTAATGAATGGGACTCGGGGCGCGCGGTTTTTGGTTTTGTTACTGCATGGAATGCCTGGCATAAATTGCAAATATCCAGATATTTGTCATTTTCTTTGACAATTAAGGTTAGAAATACTACTACTTTGCAAAAATATGAAAGAGGGATTTTTTTTATACAAAGTAATGCTGATGTATTAAATTGAAGAAATAAAAAATGTGAGATAATGAAATAAATGAATGGATGGCTGAATAAGTAAATGGATAAATGAATGAATAGTTGAATGAGCGAATGAATGAATATATAAGTGAATAAATGAATGAATGAATAAGTAAATGAACGAATGAATGAACGAATGAATGAATATATAAGTGAATAAATGAATGAATGAATAGATAAATGAATGAATGAATGAATACATGGATAAATGAACGAATGAATGAATGGATAAATGAACGAATGAATGAATGGATAAATGAATAAGTAAATGAACGAATGAATGAATAAATGAATGGATATGTGATTGAAGGAATGAATGAA
This sequence comes from Metridium senile, assembly GCA_949775045.1. NCBI lineage: Eukaryota > Metazoa > Cnidaria > Anthozoa > Actiniaria > Metridiidae > Metridium > Metridium senile. The sequence continues at coordinate 18,452,206 of OX459099.1, forward strand.
TGATAAATGAATAATTTAATGGATGGATGGATGGATGGATGGATGGATGGAAATGAATAAAACAGTGTGCGGTGATGGATGCTTTACGAAGACAAGTAATGTGAATAAATATATAAACATGCAAACTATATAAAATATTTTTATGACCAAATTCTCTTTCAAAAGTAAACTCAAAGAAATGTCGGAATGAACACAAACCCTGACAAGAAAACGAAAAAAACAATTCTTGAATTGGCCAGTGATACCGAAATGCAAAAGTGAAACTCATGAAACTGTCAGGACATGCATTTACATGTAAAACACAAAGAAATTTGAAAGTTTGATACTATAAAATAAAATATTATTTAATGTAACAAAATAAATAGTATGTAAAGCATTATTAAGATCAGCTCATGTAAAACTATTAAACCATTAAATCTATTTTTATTTTTTTATGTCCGCGTTAATATTATTTTATGATAGTCTAACGACGAAAATAACCCAGAAAAAAGTAGCTTTTAAAATGTTTGCTGTATGAAATTAAGAAGAAAAACGAAAATATGTATTGTAAAGCTGAACGACAAAAATAGCTTTAGATCTGGAGCAGAAAATAGATAAAGGACAATAGACAAGAATCCCGAAACACAAATGATACACCCTGTACACTTGCCTGGCTTTGTGATATGTCACATTAAGAATTGTCTTGCAGGATTGCATTAATTGTAGTAAATTTAGTATATATACAGAAATACTATAAATAGCTATATAAATGAAGCAAACTTTTTTTTGAGAAATTGATACGAAAAAGTATGTTAACGAAATATTTTTGCTGATGATCAAAATATCATTCTATTTTAACACCAAAAAGCGAAACTGTCTGTTTAAGTTTGATAACATTTTTATAACGGTCTTACTCGTAACTAATGCATGCTTCAGTTTCATGTTATCTATCACCGCTGTACTATTTGACAAAAGGCTCATTTGCCTTGACTTGTTGTACTGAGATATCAGTCACAAATTGCAAGCAAAGCACGAGAAGAATTAACCGCTCAAAAATACAAAACACATTTAAATTTACTCTGAGTCGCTGTGAAAATACGCAATTTGTCAGTAGTACAGTGGTATACCGTATACAAATCCCGGGGGAGGGATTCCTTAAAAAATAGATGGGTGCTCGACGAACGGTTTTGAAAATGACCCTAAAAGGTACGCATAAATTAACTCAGATACTGATTTCAGACCCTACTAGGTAAGACCACATTTAAAACTTTCTCATTAACCCGTGAAACAAAGTGCATTAGTTATAGCGTGATAGTCAAATAACAACAAAAGAACACAATAGAATTGATACAATTAATACTTGATACACTAAAGATTGTTTCACAGGATAATGAAAACGGCTTTAAGTATCATCATAGTAAATAGCATACTAGAGTACAAACACTAAAAGTGTGCAACATAAATACCACTAAATACTGCTAAATTATGCAAATTCTTTTGTTCTCTATTGTTTAATCAACACTATTTAGTGGTAAATAGTACAAAGTATTGCACACTTTTAGTGTTTGTACTCTAGCATGTTAAACAAGCTTTCATGATCAGTTGTGCCATTATGATCGGAATGAAAGGTAGAATCTAACGAAATTCATTTATATATATACCATGCATGCATGCATTGTGAAAAACTACACGTACGTAGTGACGTTTCTCAGTGTTTTGAACCTAACTGAGACTATAGAGCGGTTTTCGTATGAGTGGGAAACTGGCCGTAATATTTACCGCACAGTTACGGTACTGTTACTGTAGAATTTTCGAATGTTTTTATAGAACTTACGGTACGGTTACGGCTACGGTACGGTACGGTCAGTTTCCCACACGTACGAAAACCGCTCTATGTTACTATTTTGTTACTATATACGTTGTACAAGAGCATAATATAAAGTCGTTCTAAAAATTGGCTTACGGACGTTGTAGGCATATCTCTTCTACTCGCGAACAAATGGTAAAGGTCCAAAACATGATAGGATGAGGTCTAAAACGGCGAATTTTGAAATAATTCAATAATTTTATTGAAAGATATTTAGATGGAAAAAGTGGAATGTTTTAATGTAATTGAAGTATGATGATTCTATATCAACTTTTGGCCCTCATAAACAATTAAATAAGACACATATAATATAACATAATAGGTAATATAATGAAATTTGTAACACCGTAAAAAAATGTTGACTTAACTTTACTGACGTTTCGAGCTTTAGCCCTTCCTTCGTCCTTTCACTCCGGCGATGAAGGGCTAAAGCTCGAAACGTCAGTAAAGTTAAGTCAACATTTTTTACTGTGTTACAAATTTCATTATACTACCTATCGTTTATATCAAACACCGACGCAGCCTATACTAGTTTACTCGCTAGTTTCCATTCATAATATAACATTGCATCAGTATATTAAAATCCTAAATTACAGCAAACTTGCCAATAATGCCGAAGTGCATATGTTCAAAAATAATGTAATTTGCACTGTTATTTCCTTAGCAACACCGACGCAGTTGATGTCATTATTATCGTCACAAAAATCTTGGATTCCGGTCTGGGACCTCACCACGCCCTATCTAAACATTCCTTAAAAACGTAAGGAGTTTCGTCACCGAAAACTTTGCCCGAAACAGCTAGTGAATGACGTCATTCCCCCACCTTACTGGTTTGTAGGTATTATTGGAAGAAAACCTGAGCAAATCAGGATAGAGAAAATAGTAATAGTCTGCTTATTTTACTGTTTTCATACATCATTAGACCTAACCACAGGGAGCCCAGACATTTCTTTATCATCACTTTGCCAATATCGTTTCCGGGGCTTTTTCTATAGATCGCTTGTTGGTGAGACGCCGCACCAAATCTGGATTTGGTTGATTCTTTCACAAGTAAATTTTACAACATATTTATCATACAAAAGGGTTTTTCAAAGGAATGTCTCGTGGCAATTTGCATATATACGATCGTGTTTTTTGATTCAATGTTTATTTTAGCTACTAATTTTCGTGCATTGATATTGATTGGCCTTGTAGTAAATAAAGGCTAGATGATTTGACCAAGAAACTCAATCAGTGTGTAGCCTCGCATAATCACTCGGTAGGAGTCTGGGAACGGACACGAGGGGGGAGACAAAGGAAGCCCAACAGAGGAAAAGGAGTACAGTTATTGTGTTTTTGTAATCAATTTCCAAATGAAAATGAGTTTTATTTTTTCAAATGAACCTAAACCAATTGATGCATCCTCTCCTTCTCCCTCCCTCCTTCTCCCTCCCTCCTTCTCCCTCCCTCCTTCTCCCTCCCTCCTCTTCCCTCTCTCCTTTTCCTTCCCTCCTTCTTCTTCTCTCCTTTTCCTTCCCTCCTTCTCCTTCTCCCTCCTTCCTCCTCTCTCTTTCCCTCCTGCCTGCTCTTAACTAGCGTTAAAACATTATATTTTATGACAGACCCATTTGGACAAGACACTGGTGACCTTTATGGGACATTTATCAAATATTTCGACATTTTTTAAAACATTTGATTAGTTTTATCATTATCGGTGAAGTAAAAAAGATACGGAACATCTTTTGCCTCTTAAGGAAGTCGAAACACAGCTGATACCAATATTTAAAAAAACATATTTCCCCCACCTTCAAATCAGCTTTCGCAATTTAAAAGCAATCAGGTACAATAATTGAATATTAACTCAGGTTCTTGTAATTTCTTGTGAATTCGTAATTTGCGTGCATGCGCAGAAACAACAAAAAATGTATATTAAAAGAAAACTTAAAAATTCTGAAATTGCAGTCAGGATTCATGTAAGTCAGAGACAAAATGTAAAAAATTAATAATAAAGAAAACTTAATATAAAATATATTCTTAGTCAAAATTGGAAATTCCTTAGTAAATACTGTGGTGTAGGTTTGGAGCGAGCTCTTCAATGCCGATGTAGTTAGCGGCAATCAACACTAACACCAAGGGAGAAACGGGGATGTTTAAGCAATTGAGTGGGAAAATGGAAAAGACAGGAAGACAAGACAGAATGGTGTCATTAGGAGAACATTTGAATAACGTGTGGGAGAAAATAGGCAATCGATTCACTTTGACAAATGAAAGAAATCTTGGAGCAATCATCTTATAAAGTATTTCGTCAGTTAGAGATATTTCAAAAAACGTTGAATACTGAGTATAGTGAATTGCCCTATTTCATTATGACGTCACGATGTGTTTTAGTGGGGGATAGAATCGCCGAAAACAATGGTAATTTCAACTAAATCTTCTTTCTCTTCGAAAATTGAGCTTCAAATTATTTAATTTTTATGTATGTTATGTGTCTATGTTTATACTTTCATATTTATGGCATTTTGTTGTCATTTCTTTCCTATCCGTCTTGTAAATGCAATTTTATTGTGTATTCTCGTATTGGCGACCATGATCCTTAGCGTTAGAACATATAGGACAATTCCAAGACCCATTAATGTGGTGGCATAAGTGTGGGTCTCATTAATTTGAAATAAAAACGGTAAATATATATGGAGCAACCATTTTAAATTATTTCGTCAGTTACAGCTATTTCAAAAAACATTGAATACTGAATAGTGCATGAATGAATAGTGCATCCAAGACCGAAATGCATTTTGGTTTATGTAATAAAGTAAAATAAATCATAATTGTTTATTAGATTTGTAGTGTATTCTACTCAAAACAATATCCTAACGTAACATTTTGTTTCAATATCGTTAGACCCACAATGTCCTTGGGTCTTTGAATGCATTATTCAGTATTCAATGGTTTTTGAAATAGCTGTATATAAAATGTGTAATCGATCAAATGTCTTTTCTGGTCACGAGTACAGCACGTGTGTGAGTCATGCTTTAGTCATGCTGTCAGGCATTCTGGTGACACGTGACTTGACGGATGTAACGTCATGAGAAAGAATAATTCTCAACCTCATTAATAATTCATGAAGACAAAACAAAGGCAATCACAACCGTGAAGGAAGCTTTGATATGTGATCTTCATTGGGAAGTTTTTGCTTTGAGTTTCTACAAGAATTGTAATGGTTTGAGAAGCCAGATCACTTCTAACTTCTCTGCGTTTGGATATCGGACGAAACACTTTTCAGTCTCGTGTTTGGAAACACATAGCCGTATATAGCCCTGAGCACCTTGTCTTGTTTTGGGCTTCCTTTCTTTCTTTCTGGCCGTGAAGGGACTGAGAACAGGAAGCCAATGACAATGATGACTGCGGAGGAGACTGGAATTGCCGGCTCACGGATGGAAGTCGTCTTCAGGCATTGTGAAGATATATGGGAATTATATATGTACATATGGTACTAAAAGGTACGCGAGGGTCTTATTTTCGACCCTAAAAGGTCCGTCGAGCACCCCTATCCATTTTCTAAGGGAGTCTACCCCCCCCCCCCCCCCCCCCGGGCCTCGACCCGTATACAAATTGCTCTTTTCAGACCACAAGGAATTTTCTTGAGAATTGTTCTTTTATGATGAACGTACGTATTATAACATTTACATGTGGAAGAATCACTTCCCACGGGTAGAATTACCTGATCTGAAATGGGTAATGAACAAGGAAGGTAAAGCTAAAAAGAATGTAAAGGGCTTAAATATAAATAAATTACAACCATCACTCCCCGTCGGGGCTCTTCCGTGAGGTTCACTCATACTCACTACCACTACATTCCAGATTTACAACACACAACTCTGCTCACATGTTGATTTTTTTACGGAGGGAGGAAAACCGGATAACCTGGAGAAAAACCCTTGTGGCATCGGAGAGAAGAACACATCAAACAAACAATTCACTTGTCGCCCGAGACGGAAATCGATTAACCCAGGTCACAGTGATGAAAGGCCAACGTTCTGACCGGTATATAGGCCACTCTTACCACCCACTTGCTTGCTTAAAGTTAACTATTCCCTTTGCATAGAAGGGGTGGTCTTAAGATTATCTGATATGCCTTTTGTATTCTTTGTCTTTGCAAGACTATGCAAAATTGAACTGAATAATTCCAATAAAGTAGAATTGTCGCAAATGCCGGTTACGTTTTCATTATAACCGATCACGAAATAATATGATAATATTAATATAAATATAACTAAATAATAAATATATAATAAATAACAAATAATATTAATAATTAATAAATAATATGATAATATTAATATAACCGATCACAAAAGAAGAAGAAAGAAGAGTCACCAAACGACTGCTTATTTCGTGATCGGTTATCATTAAAACATAACCCAAATGCCTCTCAAAACGCTGCATGAAATTGCATTTCCGAGGGTCTGAATTTTGGACAGAATAGGATGTGCTTCATCCTAATTGTTGACTACATGAAACTCATTATTCAGCCTACCTCCTGATAATTATTGCATAGCCCCTAAGCTAATCTGTGCAATATAAAAACGAGTAACGTTTTATTGACATTTCGGACGTAATTGCTTGTCGGAGAACTAATTGGGATCCCTGTGTAGAATTGTTGGCCGAAGAGATGTGGGAACAATATATTTTAATTTATAGGACCTTTCTGCCCTTGGATGGACATCTGTGAATCTGTTTCCTAGCTTGGTTAAAGACGTTTTGTTTAATTTTGAACAATATTGGATGACCTACTTTTCAATTTACAGATATAATACAAAACCTCTCCTTTTCCAATGAATTGTCTTAATATGGGCTTCCTGTGTTATACTATGAACGAGCAAGACTAGTACTGACAATTGTTTTTTATTTCTTCTAGCCTTTTTCAATTCCGTCGAAATTGTTCGTCGTAGTTTGAAAAGACTGAAACACGTTCTAGTAGATGCATGGGCATCTATTTATAGGCCAATCCATTATAAAATAACCGCCTTATATATTACACTGTACAAAATTACTCGATTCTGATTGGACGATAAATAAATTGTACTTGAGATCCTGCGAATTCCTATACAAAAAAGGCTAATAATCTATAGGGTTTAAAGGTACATTACATTTACCCTTATCAGATAGGATACTTACCTACACGAGAGCATATTAATACTATGGATTGGCACCATTCTTATCTTGCTACACAAAAGTAAATAGTACAGTCATTGCTATATCTAAGGATGAAGAAGTTGGCCAAGCAGCTAGCTAGTCATAATCAACTGCATGTCACAGTAGAAACCTCATATTAACTCCTTACTTGACTATTCAACCCTATTTTATAGCACATAAACTTTGATAATTTAAACAATAAATATCTTGTATTCAACCCTATTTTATATATAGATATATAAAAACTTATTAATATAATTTTTTTTCTATAGGGGAAGTTTATCAATTTGGACGAAAATCCTGTAGCTGCCACCTGTCACAAAATTTAGTTTTAGAAATTGTATCAGTTACCTGCTTCTCGTTTATTTCATTTTAACTATACTTATCCCGTTGAAGTCGATCCCGAAAAAATGTTTTCGGGCTTCCATAATTGCAATTACATCAATTGCTTAATATTCCGCAATGATCATTCTTATACACAATTTAATAACTGCGTATACCAGACCAACATATATCTGTATTTATATATATTGTGATAAATAAATAAATAAATAAATAAATAAATAAATAAATAAATAAATAAATAAATAAATAAATAAATAAATAAATAAATAAATAAATAAATAAATAAATAAATAAATAAATAAATAAATAAATAAATAAATAAATAAATAAATAAATAAATAAATAAATAAATAAATAAATAAATAAATAAATAAATAAATAAATAAATAAATAAATAAATAAATAAATAAATAAATAAATAAATAAATAAATAAATAAATAAATAAAATGAGATCGACTGGGTCGACAGGCCTGGATTCAATTCCTGGCCCGTGCGCGCGCGACTACGTTCCTTGTGCAAGATATACTTCACTTCCACATTGCCTCTCTTCACCCTGGGTATAAATGGGTACCAGTAAACGTATTTAGGTGATGTTGGCCACCCCTACCTCTAAGGTAAACGCCCGCGGGGGTACTTCCTTTGTCAAAGTGGTAGGGGTGATTGGCGAGGGTTTTGAAAACGACTCCTAAAAGGTACGCACAGAAATAACTGTTAAAACCTTGCAACCCAACCCCTAAAAGGTACGGATGTGCGATGTTCTTGCCAGCCAAGCTTACTTTTAGCAACAAAGCAAGTAAAGGTACGGATTCATGTTACGTAACTGCTTTTAAGCCAGAATCCTAAATGGTACGCACAGGAAATATTTTCAACCCTAAAAGGTACGCCGATCTACCCCCTGTAGACATAACTTGCGTAGTTAGAGCTTGGAAAAAGGAGAAGAATGTAATACTGAGGAAAGGAAAGGAGCATGAATATACCGCGGTTCACGTCCACAACCACAGCCTTGATAGTGTTTGATACACCGTTTCCAAGAAACTTTGTCACCCGTGAAGTGAAAAGGCTACAAGCTAGTAGCGCAGGGGATTATGGGTTACCTATGTATACTTTATGAGAACGCAGGGATTCCATGGCCACATTGCTACACTTGCCAATATGTTATTGAGAAATGTCCGTTCTGACTTGTCAAACAACAAAAAAGGCATTCCGAATGCACATTTATTTTCTGAACTGATCCATGATCCTTTGCGCCACTAGCTTTTATAACAAACTTTCTCGGAAAGGGTGTATATTCCGCTTTACAATTAATTCACTACAGCTCGAGGTAATTTACAGTGCGACTACTCGAACCAAGGCCACCCAAACAAAAATTTTCACAAATTATTCAATCCCTTTACAAGCCAATTCTGATGTTTTTTGTTGACACTTTGGTATTATATTTCGACGGTAAAATTTACTGAATCATAAATTTCCCGCAATTCTATTGTTTAGATACTTGGACGTGATTGGATGATTTGTGAAAAAATTGTTTAGGTGGCCTTGCATTGGTTCGAGTAATCACACTGTAAGGATTAATGTACATATTATCAAACAATTGAAACACGTACTTCAAAATTCCACGGGCTACAGTTAAATTCTCAATAATATGTTACCTGTTATCGAGGCCGAGGTTGTTCGATGAGAGGCTAATGTATTCGATATACACTCACAATCACTCACTACGTACTCCTATATTAAATATTTGAGCATACACGTTGAATATCTCGATACAAAATATAATTGCTTGTAATTAAGTTATATTGTGTTCACTGTTTGGTTGAAACAAGAACGATACGATCATCAGTTTCTTTGATTTATAGGTTAGTAAATAATTACAGGAGTTTATTTAAAAGCTTCGTCTGAATGGGTGTAACTGTTAACTGAGAAACGGCTAAAAAATTAACTGTTAACTGAGTATTCCGTGTCTTTTTAGGATAACTGTTAGCTGAAATTTCTTTGTTTTTAATTAATCAATTTGAAAATAAAGATTTCTTTGTTTTTAATTTAACTGATAACTGAGAAAATTGCTAAAATTTAGCTGTTAACTGATATTGTGACCTACCCATTGAGACCCTGATTTAAGCATACCTTGTATGTTTGCATTGAATACGGCGAGAGTACATTTGTTGTTGTTGTTACTTAAGTTGATACCTTGGAAATGTTGAAACTTGTACGTTGTAGTTGGCGAAAATCTTCGGCAAAAGTTATAACCATTCCGAGACATCGACGACATGCTTACGAACATCTCCCGAGCACTAACTCGAATGATTTCCGAACATGCTCACTAAATCATCCGTTTCATTCCGTTTTGGGGTTTGGTATGCATTGCATTTGCTTCACGATAGCCGCGATTCACGAGTTCAAGTGCGATCTCACGTTAAATCACGTTTGGACGCCAGTAAATAAACATATATGCCGAAACGAGTAGAGTAAACTTCATTAAATTCACTATAAACAGCGGAGAAAAACGTGGGCGAAAATTTCACCGAGAACATCCGGAAGATGTAGAGAGGCATGAATATTTGATTATTTCTCCTTCTCCCGATTTTATTCCCTTTTTTTATAAGATATACTGGGTGATTTTAATTAAAACAGCTTCTGCATGGCTTATCTGTTTGTGTTTCGTGTGACGAAATGGCTGCAGCCATGATTCAAATCAAAAATACGGTCTATTGTGCCTTGGTAACCATGGGTCTTTTTAGACGGTAATTACATCGAATGACGTCAATCGCGATGTTTTTTTCGGTGGTGTTAGGGTTATATTTAGCCCTTATATTGGGTATGACGTCTTTAAAAGGGTTCACTGTTATTTTTAGGCTATTTTGAGTGCGTAGGTTTCTAAATGGGAGTAAGATAATCATTACTGATCAGTCAAAAGCTTATTTTTAACTACAGTTTGGACATGATAGTTTTGATTACAGGCACGTAGCTCTATAGCAATAGAGCAGGTCTCGTATGCACTGAAAAGTTCAGTGCAGTGTGTGCCTTGCCGCGATCGTGATGTTTTCTAGAAATTCGCCTTGCCTTGCCCGCGTTCGTTTCGATAGCTTTTTAATTTCAGTCATACGAAATCTGATCTAATAACTGTTAGATTCGTGTTTTTAAAAAAAGAAAGAAATCAGTAGCTCTGTGTCCAACACATCTTGATTTTTTTTGGGGGGGAGGGGGGTGGGGGATACATCTTTTTCAATTAAAGTTGATCGTCTGGAAATGGAGTTGATCTGAAATAAAATAAGTGCGTGATTCGTGAAAATGACAAACAATTTAGTTGTCAAGTCGTGAAACGTGTCAAGTCGTGTCTCTTTTATCAATTTGTTTTTAAAAAACATTTTTTTTACGGTGTTAAAAATTTCATTATATTACCTATTATTTTAAAACCATTTGACCTGCGGGTGCATGGATTTTTTTTGTCATGCAATCCATGAAATATATATTTTTTCCAGAACTTGGGGGCTTGCTGGGATTTTTTTCAAATCTTTCTTGAACCCCCACCCCTCCCTTAAAAGTCAGATGGTTCGCCCCTTACATAAAACTTCACACGAGCGTCACTAATTCTAATAACATGATTTTAATAACACAATCTTAAAAACAAATAAAATACATTGTATTTAAACAATACATTGTCAAACTCTACACAGTAAAATAAAATAAATTAGTGTATTTTTGTACGCATTACGCTATGTAAAACTAATTTAAACTATTTCTCTCCTTCTAGTTCCATCTATTCAAGCTATGAAGCCCATACAGTATTCTGGGTAAAACAGAGCGTTTCGGGATAATTCACATCCCATAGCTTTTTGCGTTTCTAAAAGTTTCTCGTTGTGAACGTTTTTAAATGCGGTACACATGGAAGAATGTTCAATGACTGGTATCATGCATAGTCTGATTGGCTATTCAAACTGCCTTCTGATTGATTCCTCGATATATCGGTATAAATATTTGGTGATTGTTTTCTCACAGTATTGTACTATTTCTGGGTCGAGTTTCAACATCCCTCCAAAACCATGGTCAGTAGTTTTCCAGGATGTAGAATAGTGGTCACGTGACGTTATTCATTTTTTAAATCAATGTTTAATGATCAGTTCCTATGTGCGTCAGCAAATGTTTTCATAAAGTCCGCTAGCCTCTTTGTTTCTTCGTTGGTGATCGCGTTATATAAGGAGACTCTGATGCCGCCAACACTCCTAAAGAGAACATAAAGAGAAAAAGTTACAAATTGGTTCACGCTTTGATATAAGAACACGGATAGGCATAAAGATTGTGAAGTGTGCGCCAGTGTAACATCAGCATAAAAATAAAAAACAAACAACCCACTCAAATAACCAAACGAACCAACCAACTCAATGACAACAAATTTCATTGTCTCATAGACCACTTTCATAAATACCATAATATGTACCGGAAAATGATTTTTCAAGTAAACAGACATTTTAATATTTTAGCACTGTCATATGAAAAAAAAAACTGAAATAGGCATGTTTGGAAGGTTTTGATGCTCTGGCTAAAATACCAAAGAAGTTATGCTCAATGAAAAATGTAGAGATTTGTATGCATGTATAAATTTTCTGTTGAGGCCTTCGTTTTGGTGTTTTTCTGATTTTTCAAATTCTTATAACTTCTTGCAAACTTTCACAAGTGGTGAATGTCTATCATATGATCTTTTTCTTAAAACATCAAATTTAGAAATTATGATTATTAGTGGCGGCCATTTATGAAAGTCGTCTATATGCGATGTCATTTTGTTGAAAGTAGTAGGAAGACAGACAAACTAACAAACAAAAAGACTAAGTATTCCTAACAAACAAACAAACACAAAACAAATAAACAAACCATCCAACAAAAATAAGCTCTGTTCTTTAGCTATCATCCATTTCTACAACTTTCCAGCCATTTGCAAATGATGGCGTAAGTGCGCCGAAACATGTCTGTACAAAATAAACCTTTCAGGTTGAAAACCCTTGTCCTGTTTATAAAATTCTTTGCCATGTTTATATTACGTTTTTATACTTAAATTGGAGTGTGAAATAAAGTTTATTGTACTGTCAACCCTTGGTGGGGGTTAAGTAAATCACTTTTTTAACGTCTCAATGTATTTAGCCAGCGACTAATTGTGGAGATTTAGACTCGCTACCGCTACGTTAAATATCTTGGCACACAACTATGTTCTGTGTTGTCAGTTTTTGTTATCTTCATTTTCTCAAGGAATTCCCTTTCTAATTGTCCTATTTCATTATGACGTCACATCAAAGCATTCTATTGTCTTTAAACGCTAAGGATCATGGACGCCAGTGGGGGACAGATTCATAACAACAATACGAGAATACACAATAAAATTGCATTTACAAGACGGAGAGGAAAGAAATTACAACAAAATGACATAAACATAGACACATAACATACATACAAATTAGATAATATGAAGCTCAATTTTCAAAGAGAAGGAAGATTTAGTTGAAATTGCCATTGTTTTTGGCGATTCTATCCTCTACTGTAAACACATTGTGACGTCATAATGAAATAGGACAAGGGATATGGTAGCTTTACACCATTATGTACCTGTGTCCTTTGAGATGAATCATTCCTTCTTGTGTTGCTTGTCTTATAAACTCCTTCTCTAATTCCTCACAGCCATCTTGGATTCTCAGTGTAACATTCATACGAGAACGAGTGTCTTTATTCACTTTGCCACTAAATGGAAAATAACAAAACAATCACTGTTAATAATAAATCAACTATAAATAGGTGGCCTGCACATTAAGCGGATGTGTGCCTGCTATATACACCCATTTCAAAAATCATTGTCGCAAACAAAGCCACAGCCTGAAGCCTGCAAAGAATGTCGGTATTTCTCAGTTCTCTTTTTATCGATTTATTCATAGCATATTTTGGTTGTACGTGTTTGTGTTATATGACCATAACAAGTTGTTGTTGTGGTAGATATCAATAGAAATATTTCTTTAAAAAATGTGCAATAAATCACAAATTAAGTCGATATAACCGACATCCTTTGTAAGCTTCAGAGTGTGGTTCGTAACTTCGGCTGCGACAACGATTTTTGAAATAGGTTTATCTCTCACACACTATATTCTGTATTTACAATCATACTACATATACTTTGAACTAACATGTTGATTTTTTCTCAAGGAGGATAAACTGCAAAACAACCCAAATATGATCCAAGATTTTACAGATATGAGAGGCTAATGCCTCACATGGCACCCTAATGCAACTTTTCATTATTTTATTCATTCATTTATCTATTTATTTGTCTGGCTATTTCTTACCAGTAAAATCCTTCAGATGAATCAATGAGATCATAGATCATGGATGATTTCAGAAGACTTCTCTGATTTAATTCTAGAAATGAAGGAAATATGGTAAATGTTTAATATGGGCAAAAAGAAAGGCTTTTGTTATAATTAATACTTTTGTTGAAATTACTATTGTCATCATCAGGACATAATAGCACTATTATCATTAATCAACACTTAAACCATCATCAACATCATCATCATTATGAACATCATTATTATTATCATCACCACTGCAACCATTATCAACAGCATCATCACCAACATCATCCTCATAATTATGAACATCATTATCATCACCACTGCAACCGTTATCAACAGCATCATCCTCAACATCATTGTCAATATCATCATCATCATAACCACTACAACTGTCATCATCATTAACACTATCATAATCATTGTCATAATCACCACCACAGCATGCAATTATCATCATCAACCCTGCCGTCATCATCCACACCATAATTATCACCACCACCACCATTATCATTTCAATACTATTATCATCATCATCACCACAGCATGCAGTTATCATCATCAACCCTGCCGTCATCATCCACACCATAATTATCACCACCACCCTCATTATCATTTCAATACTATTATCATCATCATCATCTGTCTCAATCTTTTGGATCACAAATTTTATTTGCATTAAAAAAAAAAAAATACATATATAAACTGTTCACACCAATTAACAGCAAATGGATGAGTGAAGGACTACAAACCTTGTAATCCTCCCAGGTTTTTTATCCATCTAAAGACAAGTCCCATTAAATAGATACTGAAGGTTGGTGGTGTGTTGTACATGGAGTTATTGCCTGCTTGAACCTACAACATAAAATACAGAGTACTTACAAAATGATCATTTACAAGCTGTAATAAAGATCTTTAGGTAAGGTTAGGTAAAGTCAAGTTTGCCCACATGGCCGGTGCTTAACTCCATGCAGTTTCCGTAGTATGAAGCGACTAGGAGTACTGCTGTAGACTCCCCCTGGATAGGATACTAGTCTATCGCAGGTTACCCCCCAGCATGTTGCTGGTACCCATTTGTACACCTGGGTGAAGTGAGGCAATGTGAAAGTAAAGTATCTTGCACAAAGACACAACGCAGTTACCCCGACCAGAAATCAAACCCCAGACCTGTTGATCCAAAGTCCAACATGCTAACCACTAGGCCACCACGACTTACGTAAATATAATAATAATAAAGATCTTTAATAGCAAGTTAAAAAGACTATTCACCTTATAATCAAAGACAACTGGGCATTTTGGTGAAGCTCGTCCAAGCAGATCTTCTCTCACTAAATTACAAAAAACATAATTTAGAAATAAAATTATTAGAGGCCATTACTGGAAAACACTGGGAGTCTAAAGGCCGATTTAGACGGTACTTCCAATGCTGACATTAAAATTATTTTGAGAAAGAAGCAAGGTTCGCTTCACTCAAAATTTTACGCAACTTTTCAGTGTGTTGAAAAACAAGTTGTGCAATGTGTAAATCAGAGGCAAGTCAAGTTGTAAGCAGGAAGCATGTGACAGTTGTAGGCAAAAGTTGTACCATCTAAATCGGCCTTAAAGGTTCCAATTAAGAGTTCTTCATTGCAAAGTTGAGTTTGTATGATATGTTGTTCTCTCCCCTATGCCACATTTGTGTTTTTCTCTGGGTGATCTTGTTTTCCTCCCTCCGTAAAAATGAAAATGCGAGCAGACCGAGTTGTGTGCTAAAATATTTAATGTAGATGTAAGTGAGTGTGAGTCTCCTCAATAGACCTCTTTACCTCCGTATGCAAATTGCCCATTTCAGACCATGTGTCATTCCCTTGAGAATTGTTCTTTTATGATGAGTGTGTTATATAATTTACATGTGAAAAAAAAAACAATTCCCAAGGGTAGCATCACATGATCTAAAATGGGACAACAAACAAGGAAGGTAAAGTGGTCTTATATCAGTAAGTTACTAGAAAGTATTTAATCTTACCAATAACCAATGTCACACCAGCACAACCAATGTTCTTTTGGGCACCAGCAAATATCACCCCAAACTAAACAAAATACAAAAATCACAATCATTATTTTACAGATGATACACAAACAAGCTCCAATTTGCAATTCAATTTACATTGGTTCAACAGTACCCTGCAAGCAGAGGTTCCTTTCTCTTCCCTAGAATGAAGAGAGAAGAAACCTCTACAGGCGACCGCAATTAAAAGTGATGTTTTCTGTCATCACATGGTTGAAAAAACAGTTTATAATTAGATAGCTTCTAATGTTTTACATCCAGAAACTTGGATGTTAATAACTGGGTGCCGGCAGAGGTTTCTTTCCTCATCGTTCTAGGTAAGAGAGAGAAAGAGGACTCTGCTCACAGGGTAGTTCAACAGTAACTCACCAGTACAGAACACATCTCGTTTCTGCATTCACTGATGATTAATTACTAGTTAACTAATTTATTACCTTGCTAACATCTACAGGCCTTGATAAGATATTTGATGACATATCACATACAAGCGGTACACCATTTGTCTCTGGGATGAAGTCAAACTCCACGCCATGCACAGTCTCATTGTCACAGATAAATACATAAGAGGCATTAGGATCTAGATTCCAATCAGACTGATTTGGTATTCCTACAAAAAAAAAACAGTTTCTTACATTAAAAACAAGGATTTTAGAATTCTTACTGTGATATCTTGAGGCATACTTTTGGCTTGAAATATCACAATTAACCTTCCTTACTAGTCAGCAACTAGAGCCCAAACACTTAATCCGTGAAATAAAATCAAAATTGTTACTATAACAAATAGTTAATTCTTATTTAGTCAGGCTATATCACTCAACCAGAACAGTCTAAGAAAAGGCAAATACAAAGGAGACAATACTTCATTACAGCTTTACTTGTCTGAAATAGTCACTAATAGTCACTAAATAAGAACTATTAGACAGTAAAAAATAGATTTTATTTCACGGATTAAGTGTTTGCGCTCTATAATCTTATGGTTTCATATAAAATTAAAACAAACAAACAATCACAGAATTACACAAACAGACAAAAAAAGAAAACAAACAAACAAACCACAAAAGAAATGACAGTGGTAAAAACTCACTATTGTAAGAGTCCAGCTTTGGAAGAACTAGATTTACTTTTCCATACTTCTCAGCCTGAAAAAAAGTAGAAAAAGAAATAATTTCATGAATTTCTTTAGAATAGGTCCATGGAATATACTTTACAAAGGTGCTGCAACTATACAAAACTAACTTAATCAACTGAAGATGAGTTATGGTTATAATAGCCAATCATATGTACGTTTAAGGACATAAAGTGTTACATATGCCTCTATTCTGTAATATGGACACACGTTAGGAGCTGCAGAGCAAGAGATAGCTGATTCTTCCTTTGACTTCTTAACTGCTCTACAGCTGTATATAGAGATAAGCAGATGTTTTATAATGCTTCTATTAAATAGTTTTTTTACTCTTTTACTGAGCGTGTCTCTGCTGAACATGTCGTTGTCCTCTGATATAGACACAGTAGCCAGCCAATCAAAGCGTGCGTAGTATCTCAAATATTTTATAAATCTACAATAATTCCTTTCTGCCCTAGAAATACTATTTGATTAACACAGGCAACATTTAAAATTGTGAATCTGGTGGAAAACAATATAGCAATGACTTAAAACGTACCACCTGAATACCAAAGGAAAGGTTAATTAATAAATTGGTGTTTAGTTCTTAAATGCATACCTCTTTGGCTGCTTTAGCTGACCATGCTCCTGTACAAATATAGTCAGCAGATCCACCCTCTGGACAAACAACAGCAATGAATGAATAAATAAATAAATATGGAAACCACAAAAAATTCATAAATGCATGCAACATACCCACGGAACAAAACTTGCATCATATTGTTTATAACTCCAGTTTCATGTTATATAACAATGCTTTACTATTTGACAAAAGCATTTGTAGTAAAAATATTTACAAATTCCAAGCAATATCATTAGTATAATAATATGTTTTTGTCTACGATGGTAAAAACATATTAATTAATAATTACCCTGAAATGAATGCTCCTTTTGTCAAATAGTACATGCAGTGATGATAGATAACAAGAAACTAGAGTATAGCTCTATTTTGTAAACATATTCCTGGATACACTTTTACATTAATTATACAGTCATCATCAACAGTCATCATCGACAGTCATGTCATTGACATCTATGGACTGCCGAAGAAGAAGGAAAGAATACTACATGACTGTATATACCTTTCATTAAGTTGAGAGGTACAGCAGCAAATTGTCCTGTTCCACCACCTTGTAAGAACAGCACCTTGTAGTTATCTGGGATGTTTCTGATAAAAACAATGAAGAGGTTATAATGGTTATAGACATTTACAGTGCGAATCGAAAAACCGTGGGCACCCAGAAATGTTTTAGAAATCGTTTATTGTTCGTTGAACAACTCATAAACAACTCTAACTACAAAAAGTTTATCATTACTATACACATCTGTGAAACTTCTTGTGGTGATATGGTTGTTTATGAGTTGTTCAATGAATAATAAACGATTTCTAAAATATTTGTGGGTGATTACGGTTTTGTGATTCGCACTGTAATGAGGATGATAGTGATAATAAGAATTTATGATAGCAATATGGTGATCAAAGAGAAATCCTAAAATGATGATATTTGGGACAAAAATAAGATAATAATAATTTTGTGTTGTTGTCATCACTGATGTCGTCATCACCGCCATTAGTTTTGTAGAGATGTAGATGTAAAAATTGTAAAACACATTTGAACTTATTTCACATTTAAAAGGTGAAATTATACTATTTAAATTACATAATAAAACTATATCATTATTTTTATAACCACTATATTTTGTTAATTTAGCATAAATGTATTTCTATTTCTAGATGTTGTTAATATGGGATGCAAAATACTTACAATAGTTCTCTCAAGTCATTCTCAGCATCATTGACAATCTTGGAAAACTCGGCTGACCGATGGCTCATCTCTGGTGTCAAAAATCATATAAATTCATCAATATTATACTGCTAGTCACAAATATTGTGCTAAAAAAACAACATTAAGGTTCTCTACAGGTAATAAATGTATTGTATAATAAATGAAAAGCCCAGTGGTCTATTGGTTAGTGAACTGTACTTCAGGTTGCGAGGTCCAAGTAAATTAATAATAATAATAATAATTATAAAAATTAACTTCTTATTAAATAGCTGTATTTTAGAGTGAAGTCAATCTTACCCATTACGCTTATTCCTAGATTGCAGTAGTTCACAAGTTCCTTTTGTGCTTGCAATAGGACCTAAAAATTGATCATAACATGCATTTTAATTAAAGATATGATACACTATTTTTATTTTAAGCCCTTGACTCCTGGTGTATTTGATGTCATCAAGGAAATTTGCAAAAAAGGTGTTCAAAGAGAGGGTGTTTTTATGGATGGTGTCTGGTCATAGGAGTCAAAGGGTTGATCAATTCAATGTTTTCTTGTTTGTGTACAACAGTTTTATTATTTTAACTTGTAAATTTTATCAACAAGAATAATAATGATAATAACATAAATTTTTTTACAATATAATAATAAAAATAATAATAACAAATATAATAATAATATAATTATGATATAATAATAATAAAAATAGCATAATGATAACAAATATAATTATGATATAATTATGATATAATAATATAATAATAATAATAATAACTATAATAACAATATTAAATATAATAATAATATCAAAATGATTCATGAGTCTTGCGCAACAAAAGGGCGTACATAGGTATTGCATCATCCAAATTTGCACCCATGAACATACAAAAAGAGTTCTTGTCTTACCAAATTCTGTTTAGAATCTATTCGTTTTTTCAAAGTTGCATTTCTTTTCATTGAAACTTTAATATATAGCAAAACATTTTTCTTTTCTGCTTTAATATAAACGATAAAAAAAATGATTCCAGCTTTAATATGATGCAATTTTTTTTTCTCCTATTCTAAATACTTCGAACAAATTGCAGCTATTTTGCCTATTTGATGATCAAAAATTCGATTTTTCGATCCAAGGAATCACCCTCGATGCCATTTTTTCCATATTAGGAACAACAAAGTCGCCATATTTGGAAAGCGAGCAAGGCTCCTTCGAGTTTTAGCGGGAAAAGGAAACTCTTTTTGAATTTAAATACTAAATATTAAAAATACCTCTAATTAAATGTGCTTAAATATAATCTAGATTTTGCAGCTAAATTAGTAAATATAGCTCACAAAAAGTAAATTTAATTCTTAAAATCAAAGTCGGTATGATTTTTGCTGTGGACCGCGCTTGGAAAGAGAGATTCAAAGTCCGTTGAATTATGAGCGAAAAAACTTTCCTTTGGCACAATTTGCCATATAAAATTGAACAAAAATAAACCCTTAATAGCAAAATGGACTAATTATTAAAATGTATGTAATTTTAAAGATGATTTTGATGAAAATTTCATCGATAATAGCTAAAAATTCTCGTATTAATCTTAAATTTTACACATTTTTAACACTGACCTCTTCTGGGAGCTTGGCAGGTCCTGGAGCAAAATTTATAACTTTCTGTGATTTGTTGGCCATTTTGTAAATATACAAAGTTTTAGTTCAGTCCCGAATTTAGTCCTCGCCGAAGAAGCACTTCACTGAAAGTAAAATCCCTCCAGTCAGTGTACTAGTGAATTACCATAATATTGTAAACATACGATGAACTCTGTACCCAGAGGAAAACCATTTGCACGTGCGAAATTTCTCTATCTCGAACAATGATTGGTCCAAATCTTCATGGTACATGTGATCACACCGTGACATGACAGGCATGATTCGTGACAGGACATAGCGAACGACACAGGAAACCCACAAACGGTCAAAGAGCAAACTACAGCTTATCATAACACTTCTCTTTTGTTACAAACGATAACCGTGTAACTTCCTTCCATTTGATTTTTACAAAAAAGAAAAGTTGACTTTAATAATATTTTTACCTTTATTTTGAAAATCGATTTTCACGATAAAATGACAATTTTTAGAAAAACAAAATCTTCAGCGGATATTTTCCTGTGATAATCGACCAACATAATTGATAATTGACCATAATTTCTTCAAGTATTGAATGAACATTGGAAGTGCCTTTTGGGGGTTTTATCAAGCAGAATCAAAGCTACACGAGGGGGATGGGGGATTGCGGTGTTGATGAATATTTTTTGGCGGTATCGCGTTGAAAACAAAATCTCAAAGTGCGGTTTTCCAAAGCTGGCGGTGTGCGGTGATTTTTCAAAAAGCTGTGGGTGTTCGTAGTGTTTGACATTGTGATGCAGTGTGGTCAGTCGAATAGATGGTTTTGTTGTGCCGCCTGTTGCGGCCGTTGAGAAATTTTCCAAGAAACGTGAATTTAATAAATTGTTTTCCGTGATCCGTGACCCAAATGTTTTGTGTGAATCGAAGAACTTAAATGAATAACCGATATTCGTAATTTCGCCCCTTATTCGACGTGATTTTGAGTTGCAAGACCTCCCAAACAATCCCAGGGGGGGGGGGGGGGTCCCTTTGTCCAAGTGGTAGGGGTGAGCGGCGTACCTTTTAGGGTAAAAATATTTCCTGTGCGTACCTTTTAGGGTTCTGGCTCAAAAATCAATTACGTAACATGATTTTGTACCTTTAGGAGTCATTTGTGCTTTGTTTTGTTGCTTTGTTGGGGGTAGAAAAGGCTTTAGGCCAAGTAAAAAAAACAAATGTTTCTCGTCCGGCCGTTCTAAAAAAAACCGTGCATGCGGGCGGGCGGATTTTATTTTTATTTTCGGGCTTTTTGTTATTTCCATTTCAGTGCTTTCTTTACAAGGCAATACGTGTGTTAATGGCAACTGGGTGCATAATGACTCTCATGAGGGATAGGTTAGAATTGTGCGGTCCGTTAAAAACAACGTATACAACTGGTTAACATTTATTTTCAAAACGCAAAACAGTATATATCAGAAATATAGAGTTCTGACATATCTTGAATGCATGCACCACAATTATAAGATAGGTGATCGAGGCCAAGACTTCAGTTTGTTAGCATAAAATTGGAGAATTAAACGAGACTTACCTGTAAGTTGAAGTTTGATTGAGATTCTATCACATGACAATGGAAGGCAGGAGATCCCACGCTGTGCTATCTCATGGGATCACCTGACTTCCAGTCATGTGATAGAATGTGTTTTATGATTTAGCCTCAGAGAATGCTCTCTTAATCTTATTCTTTGGCTAGTATCCCTTTTCGTGGCACACATTGCAGAATTAATGGGTAGCAGTCCTCTCGAATTACTAAATCACCTCACTCCCACCGAAGAAGCACTGACAGTGGATCCGTAAACGCAGCATAGTACGGAACCTCTATTGGTGATTCACAGGTAAGCTTATCATTCACAAAGACTAGTCAGACTAAAAACAGCTAGTACCTCCACGTCTGAACATGCTGATATATCTTGGAAGCATGCACCACACGTGTACGATAGGTTATCGAGCTCCCGTTCAATTTGTAGCGTCTGAACGCGGGACAGCCTCTTTGCTGCGTAACATACTTGAGATATTTGAAGGTTATTAAACTTCTAGCAATTCATTGTAGGTATTTATGAGCACGATGTGACAAATAACAAATAAAAAAAATCATGCGGCCCAAAAAAATGAAGCATATTGCGACAACGCAGGACCTTTTAGACCGATGACAACCAATAAGCTAAGCAAACATTTTTGTTGGATCAAAAAACGCAACAGTACCGCAAATTTCTGTTTCACCGGACACCGCACATATAAACCATAAAATGCAATTTTTGAGCGTCGTTCACCGCAACACCGCATTAATAAAAGGCCAACACCGTAAACCCCCATATCCCCCTCATGAATTCTTGAGTTTGTTATTCATGTGCCAACTGATAATTTGACTGAATAAAGTAACTAGTACAATTCAGTATCAAAACAACACATTTGTGTCTTTAAAAAAGGGGCAATCATTGTGTTAGAGGGTTTCCAGTGCCACTAAGGACACTCCCCTAGATCTGCCCCTGGAACATACAATTTTGAGAGAAGCCTGATTTCCAGACAGGGCCTAGATCCTATGCTATCGCTTTTTATAAAACAAAGTTTGAAAGTATAGTAATGTACTACACCCTTCTAGAGTTCTATGTGCCATTTTGGAACTGGTTAATCATGCAGTGGGACCATGCACGAGGAACTGGCATGTTCTATCCTTTTTTTGCTAATAAGTTTGAAATCATGAGCATCATATTGCGATTCATAATCTACTAATACTTATGTACTCCCAATTTTCATCAGTTAAATAGCCATTGTCAAAATATAATTAGGGGATAATTAATTTAATCACTGGTAAAGAAAATGATTTGTCAATATACACCTAATCCAAAAAACGTTGTCGGGTCCGCCGCACAGTCCTCGCGCCAAGACCGTGAAGGAAAACACAGTGAATATTTTGATGAGACTGATAAAACAAGAAAATAAAAGTAGGCACAACACTATTTCGTTGAAAAAAGTACCACACTAGAGTGTGAACATGCAAATAAATTAATTACTGATTAGATATAACCAATATCTTTCACAGTCTTGGCGCGAGGACTGTGCGGCGGACCAGACAACGTTTTTTGGATTAGGTGTATATACGATACAGTGGCACCTCTCCTAAGCGGTCACCCTCTATTAGGCAGTCACCCTCTATTAGGCGCCCACAATAAAAAGTCCCAAAACTATTCCTATACCTTTTCAGTATACCTCTATTCAGCGGCCAACCTCTATTAAGCGGCCACTTTGGAAAGTCCCGAGGGTGACCGCTTAATAGAGGTACCACTCCTCCACTCTTCAGCATAGGAAGATTTTTTATTTGTTGTGTTCTAAAAAAAACCATTTGTGTTTCAATTTAACTTAAAAATAGTTTTGTTTGTCATAATATTGTTGTGTTTCAGTTTTGAAATTATTTTGTGCTTTGCCCTTGTGGGCCACCATAGAAAACAAACTTCCTCTGCTTTCAAAGTAGCATAAATGAAGACAAAAATGTTGTTAATAATCAATCTTTTTCCTGAGCCAGTCATATACTTTGACCTGTCAATTCTTTAATAGATTCTTGTTGATTACAAAACGAATAAACTGATTTGCTCAATTGATATAATGTACAGTATAATAATACATAAAAAAGACTAGTGTTTATTTTATTCTTGTTTCAACTTGTAAAAATAATGTGCAAATAGATTATACACTAGAAACTATATCCTAAATTTAAAGTGCACCTCACACCCTAATACAACACTTTCTGTATCAATTCTACATGAAATGAATAGTTGAATAGTGAAATATTTCTTGATTTGAGTGAAGGGTTTTTGTGACTGTGATGAACTACCAGGTACCTTTATAACCTACTGCGGTTTTCGACTCTCTACGAACTCAGACATTCCCATGGCTGTCTGTGAAATACGTTTTTAGCTGCCGTCAATCAAAATTAATTAGTGGGTACCTTTTAAATCCTTGATTGACAGCAGCGAAAAACGTATTTTACAACAAGTTGTTGGAATGTCTGTGTTCGTAGAATGTCAAAATCGCAGTAAAGACACATCACTCAAATTAAGAAATATTTCATTATTCAACTATTCACTTCATGTCGAATCGATACAGATAGTATTGTATTAGGGGTGAGGTGCACTTTAAGGACCTAGATGTTCAAAGCTCAATTAATGCTTATCCTCGTAATAAAATCTCAATAAATCTTATAGAGAGAGAGACAGGGAGAATTAATTTATTCTGGGCTAGTGATAAACCTGGTTTGACCGTTGATAAAATCTTTTGAGTTTATCCTAGCTTAGTGCTGTGCTAATCCTGGTTTAACTTTCAACAAATCCTATAGAGTAATGATTTTGAAACAAATAAAGATGTAAAAATGAGACTAAGTAAGGAAATAATTTTATGACGTTTCGGAGCCATGGATGGCTCCGAAACGTCATAAAATTATTTCTCTTACTTAGTCTCATTTTTACATCTTTATGTAAATCCTATAGAGTTAAGTAATCCTGGGATAGAAATTATACTGATTTAACTTCACTAAATCATATATATATATACACCTAATTGCAATAACATTGTCATATAAAAAAGAAAATTACAAAATAGGAATTAATTAAAAGACAAAAGAGAAGTTCAGCTTGAGTAATCTGCTTTTGTCTTTTAATTAATTCCTATTTTGTAATTTTCTTTTTTATATGACAATGCTATTGCAATTAGGTGTATATATATATAGAGAGAGATATATAATTTATCCTGGGCTAGTGATAATGTCCAGGTTTGGCTCTTGATAAAATCAATAGAGTTTATTTTAGGTTACATCTATGCTAATTCTGGTTTAACTCTAAATAAAACTGACAGAATTGATTCAGGGTTAAAATGCTAATCCTTGTTTACATCATAAAGCGCCTTACTGTGGCCACCCAATTAAAGTTTTGTACAAGTTAGCTTTATAATAGCGTTCAAAAGTTTCTCTTTTCAAAATTATTTGCTACAACTTTTCAAATTTAAACATCCTGGGAGGTTTTTCATACACTTATAAACTTCACTCTTGTCTTCGCTTTGAACATTTTAAAGTGTTTACCATTTGACACTCGGCGTGTCTTTTATATTAAGGTCAAATTCTCGCTTTCTGATTGGTTAACCTGTACAAAACTTTAATTAGGTGGCCACGGAAAGTGCTTCGCGCTGTAACTAGAGGTAATCCTGGGTTGTTGCTAATTAAGCTTTGAACAATGGATCCATGCCTTGTGAAATATAGCAAATTTTTCAGAAATCGCACTACAAATATAGAATACATTATTATTGATCTGCCTAGGAATACTAGACATCAACCATTCAACACTTGAATGGTGTGCAGTCTTTGTTGTATTCAAACTGGTACTCCAAATCTCCCTGTCAAAATATTTTCAAGAACTCCTGAAAAAAAAAAGATGTTGGAAAGGTCTGTTATATACGTTCATTGTTTCATTTTGATCATTTATATTAAGAATTGCTTGCAATTGCCAAACTCACTGAAACTATGTATAACAATTAACACTGCTTAATTTCACTTGTGTATATTATTAAAGTTGATCATAAAAAAAACCCCTAAACATTATAGCCAAAAACAAATGCATCTTGAACATTTTGGTAGTTTCTGATCTAACAATCAGCTAGATCAAGACAGAGATTACATCAAATGAATACACAAATAACTGCAATAGCTAGGCCGCTATAAAGAAATGACTAGTACCTTAGAATCCAAATTTTTGTTGGTAGTAACTTTCCAAATTTGCCATTTTTCTATCTCGTAACTGTACTTCCATTCTTAGCGAATGAACTTCTTCTTGTAGATCAGCATATGCAATGCGCAACTGAAAACAAAAACCATGTAGAATATAAGAATAGTGTCAATAGTCGTCATCACAGTTTCCTTGGCCATCTTGAAAGGTAGCCGGGCCTTTGCATTGAAGCGAGACGAGCGTTGTGAAATACAATAATAAAATACAGAGATACTGATTAGTAGATATATAAATAAATAAAGAAGTAAATAAATAAATGAATTGATGAATAAATAAATAATAAATGAATCAACAAACAGATAGAATGAATAGGTTTACCAGTACCTCTATATTAATTGTATTCTAAGAATAAATTCAAAAACTCATTAATAATTCATGAGAAATTTTCAATAGAAATCGTAACTGTGGCGAGTGTTTTAACTGAAGATATAGATTCGCCCTAATTTACATAAACTTTAACTTGAATTTTCTCTAATAAACTTTCATAAATCTTTGATTTTTTTTACAAAAACAAAATATATGTTGGAGTTTTTGAAGCCGTTTAATAAACTTGCAGATCGTGTTTTATCAGGTCTAAAACCACTTGGCTTCGCTGCGTGGTTTTAAATCCTGATAAAACACTCCTGCTCGTTTATTAAACATTACATAGAGTTACAGGTAAACCAATTAATGAATAAATAAACAAAGGAATAAATTAATAAACAAATAGTCAAATTAATTAACAAAACCTAAATAAACAAACAAACAGCACATAAATCTACACAAACAAATAAATAGATAAATTAATATAAAAAGCTTACAGTTTCTATGTCCCATGTTTTGTAGTTGTTACTTGGTTTTGAAATTTGAACTTTCCTATCTCCATTCATTAATAATCCATGCTTTTGATGGCCTGGAGCACTATGCAGGTCTTCACTCCTATAGGAAAATACACTATGTCAATATCGATATGGAAGTAGCAGACCATATGACCGTGTAACATAGAGGTCTGTGTTTGAATCTTAATACAATTCCCAGTCACATGCGACCAACTGTATGTTTCTGTCTGTTTGTCTATAGGTTTTTCTGTTCTTTTTATACACCTTATTGTTCTTGTCTTGTATGATATGTGTTCCTCTAGAACATTGGGAGCTCTAAGTTAACAAAGGCAAGGCCAAGCTAAAGCATTGCCAGATAAGGAGCAATTTTCAACCAAGGATCTCTATAAAATCCACTCTATGAACTCCCCTCTCCAGAAACCAGTAGGGCCAGTTGGATAGAAGGTAACTACTTCATGTAGGTATTATGAAAGGTAATAATATATAGGTGGATTGCAACCATTCCCAGGAGAGTGAATTGTACAAAAGAAATGGCAGCCATGCTGGAAGTCTTGACAAAAGAAAACCATCACCGTGACTGGTGGTACTTTTGTCTAATTCGCTCCTCTGGGAATGGTTGCAAACCAAGAATTTGAATAACCATTATGTAACGGCCTACATATAGTAGTTACCATCTGTACCCATGCATCTAATAATGTGCAAAATACCTTGGGACATTATCTGTTTTTGTTTTTTACATGAAAAATGTTTCAACATCATTATTCCAATTCCCCCTCTCCCCCGAATCAATGTTGAGTTTTGGGAATGTGAAACGGTTGTTATTTGAAAGACCAATCAACATTGCTCAGAGGGGAGGGGTTTGCAAATCAAAATTGATGTATGTTTTGTGTATTTTTTAAAACTCAAAGAAAAACGTTCCCAATAATTTTAAACATGATTGTAAATCCAAACTCCTACTAGTTTCTGGAGTGGGCAGTTTATGGCCATTAAGTCACCTGTGCTCTACAATCCTGTCTTCTTCCTGGTCATGTGTTTCCATTGGATCATGAGGTACAAGTTTTTGCATCAATGGTTCTTTAGTTACACCCTCTATCCAGTCATTCTCACTCATTGCTGGTCTGTTAGCTACAGTATCAGGGTACAGGTCACCTTGGAAGGCAGACGAATCCTATAACAACAAGGGAACCAGATTTCTTCAATTATATATTATAAATACCACCACTGTCTTTCCGTTTTTTAAGCCTGGTTCACATAATCATAATAATAAGCAAGAAAACAAAAGATTTATTATCCCCTGAGGAATTAGAAAACAAAGACCAAAGTGTTCACTTTTCTAATTTCTTTTGTTTCTAATTTCTTATGTTTATGACGCAGTGTGAACCAGGCCTTACTCTAAAGATGACTTCTGCTCAGGTTGTCAAAACATCAGACACCAACACCTGTAGTCTTTCTCTTAACTACACTACCCTGGATGATTATACCTCATCCTATTCCTAATGGATGCATAATTACATGACACTGCAGCCAATCAAAGCCTATTATACACCTATTTCAATAATCGTTGTCACAATCAGTCTACAGTCCACACTATGAAACCTGCAAAGGATGTCAGTATTTCTTCTCTTGTTATCGATTTATTCATAGCATATTTTGGTTGTACGTGTTTGTGTTAAATGACAAAAAACAAGTTGTTGCAGTGGTAGATGATAAAACAAATTTTTCTTTAAAAAAAACGTGAAATAAATCAGAAATTACGTTCATATTACCGACATCCTTTGCAAGCTTCAGAGTGTGGACTGTAGCTTCGGCTGCGACAACGATTTTTGAAATAGGTGTATATAATCATGCAACTCAGCTGGGGAACCACAAGGCAGCATGCGCTATTTAAACAATAGAGTAGTTGAATCAAGGGCATTATGCTGCGATAGTTGCCTGCGGAAACTGGATGTTCAGAAAAACAGGGCGACTATTTGTTTTGAGGAACATCTAGTTTCCAAGGGCAACTATCACAGCATTATGCTTGACATTTTAACTGCTCTATTGTTTTTGTTATTTAACCTGCTTTGTTTTCTCGCTAAGCGGGCACTATGCGCTGATATCCCTCTGCGGCGGGCACTATCACGTCATGTGATCGCCCCTCGACAAATGAGAGCGGAGGACAATTTGTAGTTGAATTATAATGAGCTATTATGCATGTGGGAATTTTAAGACAAGAGAAGCGTTATGAGAAGCATGACGCATAGTAGAAAGCTTCTCAGGGCTTCTCAAGACGTCTTAAAATTCCTGCATGCTCTATAACTCAAAAGAGCACTATTGCCGAGTTTTCTATTTCTTTTATAAAATATTCAGTAGTTAAATTCAAACAAATCAACGCTCTTTTGGGTTATAGAGAATGCTTCTCAGCCACTCAGAGTGTGAGTTTTATATCAAACATTTTAAAATTCACTTTATTACTTACCCTTCTTGGTACAATCATACTAATAGGTTCAACCAGACCAGTAGAGTGCAGTTTATAGAAACGCATGATTTCACACTTATCTACCTCAAGGCCTCGTTTAGGCATGGAGCCTAGACCACGCTGGGGATTTGAACTTCTGTACTCACTCAGAAACACAAAATATGGTTCCTCGTCAATGATTTCATAGTATCTAATATTACCATCACCCTAGGAAGTAATGGAAAAACATTTTGAATAATTGTATTTTGATTTATTTGATTTTTTCCCCAACTTTTTGAGTGACTTTTTTTTGAGACAATCGTGACTGAATTCATTTCAATTTGGGTTTTTCTGATCCGTCAATCAGCTTGGAGGAGGAGCTTACTTCAAATTAACCAATCAATTTATGAGTAAATGTAAAAGTATTGCCTCAAAACTGATTGACCGATTGGAAAAAACAAAAATCAAATTGAAATTTACAATTTGCTAGTCGTGATGCAATGATTTTTGCTGTAACATGTCATTTTCATTGAAAATAAGGTAACTGTGATTTAGATACAAACTGGGCTAGTGGTAATGGGTGTGGAGAGAACTTAACAGAATAACCTTGATGGGGAGTGATAGTTTTTGATACTGAGTTTAGCAGTAGAGAGCTTAACAGAATAACCCTGATGGGGAGTGATAGTTTTTGATACTGAATGAAGCGGTAGTAGTGGATGAGCCAGGGGAGATTTTGGTACCAAAATAGGGACAAAGGCTATCATATATCAAATTAAAGCTGATCATGAGTAGATTTCAAAAATGTACGATAGCAAGGTGGGCGTTGTCGTTAAAGGCTGTCACGTGACCTAGAATGTTGCACAATAGCCAAAAAAATTTGTTGTTGGTATTCTTCAAAGAAACAAAGCTTATAACATATCAAATTAAAGCTTATTTCGAGACAATTTCAAAAATATATGATATTTGGATGGTCGTGTCAGCTGTTGCTTGTCACGTGACCTAGTATGTCACAAAACAGTCAATCCTATGAAAAAGTGGGTGTGGCTGTTGAAGGCGGTCACATGACCTACAATATTAGGAGTAATCAATTCCATAAAAAATCAGATTTTGGTATTATTTAGCTGAAATCTAAGATACAAAGTTTATTATCTATCATATTAAAGCTTATGAAGGTCCATGAAGAGAAGATTCCAAAGAAATATGATATATGATAAGACAATAAGCTTTGTATCTTCGATTTCAGCCTCATTCGTGACATTCTAAGTCACGTGACAGGCCTTGGTTGCCACGCCCATCTTGCTATCATACAATTTTCAAATTTGCTCATGATAAGCTTTATTTTGATACATAATGAGCATTGTTTTCTTGAATAATACTGGAGATTATCAAATTTCTGATCGTTTTCAACCCTGTAGTGTGTGTGGTGGACAGTTACCTTGCCAGCAAGATAGACAACTCTATTGTCAGAATCGTAGTACAGCATTAATAGACCTGATGACTCATCTACTTGATCAATTTTGACAGGTTTTCTTAGTCCCTCCGTCTGAAATAACAAAACAATATTAACTTTAGTCTCCCCTGCAGCCGTTTGTTATGGGGCTTTCATTAATTTTTAAAAGTGTATAGGGAAGTCGTCAAAATCACCCATTGTGTTTTCCAAATATTACCCAACTTCACCTTCCTGGTTGGCAAAAATATCATGAACCCCATGTGTCATAAATCCCCCTATATACATTTGTAGATTCCAAAAATAATGTGACTCCCCCCTCAATATTGTCGACCCCCCCCCCCCCCCATTTATATACTAATATATGAAAGCCCCCCTCATGTCCTCATGGAATGCTTCTCTTCTCACAAACAGTTGCTTGCATTCAAACAACATAAAATTACTTTCATCATCGCACAGCAAATTGTAAACATGTTTTCATCAAAGTTGGAGGCTTTCACTGCCAATGGAGAAAGCCGCCTAAGAAAGTAATAGAAGGTGATTGCTGTTTATCAGGTTGTCACTTTGCGTTATTTACAGTGCGGACACTCCAACCGGGACTACTTTAGATGAATTGATAATCAACCAATCATATTGCAGCTTTCAGTTCAAGAATGTTATGAGCGTGAGAACACTATAATTTGATTGGCTTATGCTGTTATCAGTTCTATCTCTGTCTAGTTAATATGTTTTTGATTGGACAGTTTTGTCTGAGTGGTCCCAGTTGGAGTGTCCGCACTGTAACAAAAACTTTATTTCAAAACAATCAGTGCATCAGGGGTGAAAGGGGGCTTTTCTTACCAGATCCCAAAGAGCTAACTCCCGTTGATTCCCGACGGAGAATCCAGTAGTAAACAATTTGTTTGAATTCCCAACAAATGTAACTTGCATTCCTTTTGGACCTCGATGACCTTGACCCTTGTAGATCTGCTTGCCGGCTCGAGGATCCAGCACTCTAATCATCTTATCCTTGCATGTTGTTGCAATTCTACTGCCGTTCCAATTAAAACACAAAGAGTGTATAGTGTCTGGGTGTCCCTTGAGTATATAAATAGCAGCTTGACGAAACACGTCCCAAATGATGACCAGGTTGTCGAACCCTGCACTTGCCAGAATATTGCTGGCGCAAGGATGCCATCTCACTATACCAACTTTTTTCTCATGTTGCCGCAAATCCCCAACAAAATCTTTTAAATCCTCGTGTAAACCTCCATCTGGGATAAACCAGACCTTGATGGTTGTGTCCTCTGAGGCTGACACTAAGATGTTATCATCAAAGGGATTCCACTGAAGGTCCAGTACTGGCCTCTGATGACCACACACTTTGGGATAATCTGTGGGAATACGGCCAACCTGTCAACAAAATAAAGAAATGATTTCTATGGCCCCATTCGCACTAGCCTGCCAAAGTTTGTTTGGCTCAACCAAAATTCATACCAAAGTTTATCTCAACCAAATTTCGATTTGGGAACTGTATTTGCACTATAATATTAGGCCGATCGCAAACGTCAACCAAGTATCACTTGATAGGTACATTTAAGGATATACAGGACACAATCGGGACGTTTTTTTAAAAGGCTCTTAACGCCTTTACTTTACATTAATTTCCCTACAAAGTATACATTTCCTGAAAGCTTAAATGATAAAGATTACATATTTAGTTGAAGTTTTAAGGTTACGGTCCACGTTCGCGGTATGATTTCACATGCTCTCAGTTAAAAGTTTGTTTACCGCGTCATTTTACAATAATAATAGACATATTATATATCATTTTAAAGCTTATATAACAGAGAATAAGACTGTGTATGTTTTGTTATATACAACAATTTTCTGTAAGATATGCTCTTCGAAAAACCTCAAAATTAACAACCTTCAATGCAAGTTGTTTAAAAAAGTATAAGTCAAAAAGTTCATACTGCTTTGCCGTCATTTCTTCGTTATGTCAATCAACACATATTGGTCTTCCAAACAGTGTCCAGTTTTTTTGATAAAATGCTTAGTTTTAGAGTTATGGCCCGTTTTGTTATTTAACTTGAAGTTTTAACAATAAGTCGACTTTGAAACACATTTATTCAAGAACGAAGCATTTTATCGAAAAAACTGGACACGGTTTTGAACACATGTATGTGCTGATTGACATAATGCAGAAATGACTGCGAAGTAGTAGGAACTTTTGGACTTATACTTTTTTTAATGAAAGCGCTCGATTTTGAGGTTTTATGTGAAGCATTGGTTAAATATATTATTTTTCTTAAAAAACTTACATAGTCTTATTCTCTGTTATATAAGCTTTAAAATGATATATACATTGTCTATCTTTATTGTTAAGTGACGCGCTAAACAATTTTTAACTGAGAGCACCCCGCGAACGTGGACGGTAACCTTAAATAAAACTTATTAGTTTTGGAGAAATCGGGCATATAGTAAGAGAGTGTTGTCTTAGCGCGAGATGTTTATTTGCAGAAGTGTTAATGTGAACGGATCAAATTTTTTGACCTTATTATTGTACATATATTGATCTATCAAAGTGTGCTGCGATTTGTCTTTTGGCGCTTCGTTATTTTTTTAATTGATTTTTTAAGTTCAACCTACATATTTTTCTGTGCATTCTTTAGTAAATGGCTAATATCTGACAAAAGAAAACGAAAAAGAACAAACGCAGGCACACTTTGAAACTTGAGATAAGTTTGAGTCATCATGACGATTTTCGTGTTAATTGGTCGAAAAATCTCTGCAAATAAACCTTTTAAAGTTGTACATTTTATCAAATTCTACTACTGAGAAATTTGTAGTTTTGTTTTAATAGGATTAAAAGATTATTTATTTGATGTTGACAAGTTTAGGCTTTGTAAGTCAATATGTGTCACTTAAGAAATGTGATCCTTGACTGATCGTAACATGACTAAGACAATCTAGAACTCTAAAAACTCTGAGAACTAGTAGAATGATGAATTATCAAAATAAATATCAAAACCTTTGTATGCTGTGGCAGTTTAGTTTGGTTTTAGCTTACTTTGTTCAGTTTGTTTTCGCTGTAACAACATGATACCATGTGGTTGTGACCTCTAAGTTAACAAATTTTGACAGCTCCTGTCAATATTCCAACACATTCATTAGACTATCAAAAATGCTTTTTTATTTATATCTTCTTTGCAAAAAATATTTTTGAACTCAATTTTTTATAAGGTTGTGGATTTCAATCTGTTGTTTGCTTTAGTTTGTTTTTGAAAAAACGTGTACTTTGAGGTGAATTGTGTCCTGTATATCCTTAAGCGTCATGTTTTGGAGCACATTCAGCTATTTGACTACTAGTATTTATTGTTATTAAAAAATAGCACATTTCCCCTTACAAATCACGATAATACCACAGATTCTTCTATGTTCGATTGATCGAGTGTGTGTTTTTTGTTGACTTTGAACACACATGTTTAAGTGATAATTACCAAACCTGTCAAAATTGACATTTTTACAAAGTTTGGAGGCCTTTAGAGCAGGACAAAGGCGTATTTGAAGTTTGGTCACAGGCAGTAACAAATTTTGTCCCAACACAAAAATATCATTCGCACTTTTCCTACCTCGTGGATGACAGATTTTTTTGGTAAAACAAACAAAATTTGCTCTAGTGCGAATGGGGCCTATTTGAAGTTTGGTTGGCAGCGACAAATTTTGTCCCAAGTTAACACAAAAATATCATTCGCACTTTTCCTATCTCGTCGATGACAGATTTTTGGGGTAAAACAAACAAAATTTGCTCTAGTGTGAATGGGGCATATGCAATAAGCAACAAGATCAATCCATACAAAGAAGCCAAAATGCTGGAAAGTATATACTCTGAAGTCTTATATAATAGTTTATATATGTTTATTTTTTTAAGGAAATGTTCTACTCTATACGGCCTTATCTCATGAGCGCCCTGTTGGCAGCACGTGAAGAAAGTTGTTTCTCAACTAACGATGTTGATGAACAATGTCATAAATTCTATTTTTCTGTCAGTGATATTTTGCAAAGAGCATTGAGATATTATGGAATGTGCTTAAGAAATAAATTATTATTATGGCAAGTTTTCTTTTCTTTTGTGTATCATAGTTACATTATTATTATTATTATTATTATTATTATTATTATTATTATTATTATTATTATTATTATTATTATTATTATTATTATTATTGGGGTCTGTGCAATTATTAATTATAATTAATTAAATATAATTATTAAAATCCACTCTATTATACCTTTCAAATAGCTGCACTTTTATTCTCAGAAACTCGTATTTTGTATAGATGTGATATTAACAGGAAATTACACCTATGTTCTCGAAGATTAATGAAAAATACCGCTTGTATTTGATGAAAGTAAATTAATTCACTTTCATCAAATACGCGTGGTATTTGTCAATAATTCTTCTCGAACGGTGTAAATTCCTATACAAATATTATAAGATATTTTTGCATTATTTTATTGTATATATATAGGGCAAAGGGTTTATCAGTTTGTTATCTGTTTACTGTCCGCCCTTTTTAAGTTAAGTGATTTGTAAGCATAGAATATTGGCAGTGTATGTTATACAGCTTAATCACAACCATTTCTTTTTTTTTAACTTGAACTTTGAAATGACTTATGCTTAGGCTAAAAATTCATCAATATTGCTTACACATGGGCTCAAACCTTTCAAACCTCAGACACTAAC
The DNA here is from genome assembly GCA_949775045.1 of Metridium senile. NCBI lineage: Eukaryota > Metazoa > Cnidaria > Anthozoa > Actiniaria > Metridiidae > Metridium > Metridium senile. The sequence continues at coordinate 18,487,718 of OX459099.1, forward strand.
ATCAACTACACTCTGCAGCCTTGAAAGACTACACACAAAGGTCATACACTAACATCAACTACACTCTGCAGCCTTGAAAGACTACACTAAGGTCACACACCATGTAACATAAACAGTTTTTCTTGATGCTACACACACCAAGATGATCACAATCTTTGATCACTTAACGGTTGCGACAAAAACATGTTCTGTCTCGTTATACCCGAGTTAAAAATCTCCAAACATCACAACATTAAATAACATAAACAGTTTTTCTTAAGGCTACACACACCAAGATGATCACAATCTATGATCATTTGATTCAATTCTTATACCTGGGCTAAAAACCTCAAAACATCACAACAGTAAATAACATAAACAGTTTTTCTTAAAGATATACACACCAGAATGATCAAAATCCATCATCACGTTTTAAACCTGAGTTCAAACCTTTCAAAGGTCAGACGCTAAAACCAACAGTTTTTCATCTACACACACCAGGGGCCGGTTGTACGAAAGGTGGATAAAATAATCCGCGGATAAAAGTTATCCACTGCATAGGTTTTTTATAGATTTTATCCGCTGGATAAGGATTTATCCGGTGGATAGCGCTATTCACCCTTCGTACAACTGGCCCCAGAATGATCACAATCCAATAATAATAATGGCTAGTTCTTATATATAGCGCATTTCCAGAACTGCTCAATGCGCTTACTCAACATGTTCGAGTTGAAGGTACATCAAGGCGCATTAAGCTGCCACCATACAACCCATGTCTGAACACAGAGTTCTTTTACATCCCTCAATGTTGTTATTTTTTGTTATCCACCATCAACTCTGGGATAAAACACAATCCTTACTCACACACATCTACTCATTCAATCTCCCTTATTAATGTCATTTGAACAAAGTTATACCTAGATGGATATCCCCTGCCAACTAATGTCTGGTTTTCTAGACATATTAAATACCATTACATTTTAAACCACTTATAGATTTGCAATGTGATCTCTGCACCATTAAGACAAAGTGACATGGGTTCAATATCATTAACAACAGAGGACTTTCATAAATCACCGCCACTAATTATCATGATAATATTTATAATTGATGTTTTAACATAATTTGATGTTTTAATAACAACAACTTGTTTGAGAAAAAAAAACAATTAAATTTTCAAGAAGCTATAAGAATTTAAAAAATCAGAAAACCACCAAAACAAGGCATCAAAGGCTTCAGTAGAAAATTGGGTACACTTTTCATTAAGCATAACTTCATTGGTATTTTAGCCAGGGCATCAAAACCTTCCAAACCTGCCTATTTCAGGTGGTTCTTTCATATGACAGTGCTAAAATATTAAAATATCTGTTCACTTGAAAAAATTATTTTCCACTATTTATTAAAGTAGTTTATAGAATTACATTTGTCAAAACAATAAAAGGATGGTTAACACATCCTATGACCAGTTTCAAATTCTTCCTTGCTCAAGCTATTAAGCCTTAATTGTTGGTAAACTAGTCAAAAAAGTGATATAAAATCCATAGTATATCTAGTGTTTATTGATGTTTGCATGCCATGAGTTATAACAGGCTGTACTTAGTACAGCAGAATGTGTTGCATACTATCAAGGCTTAAGGAACAACTCTGACTGGAGTATTGTGTATTTATAAAATCACATTTAAGATATGCATTAAACTCAGCTACTTGTGTTATGCTTAAGTTTGTATAGATCTACAGTGTGGGCTAATATAACAACAGTCGATAATGTTGTTGGAATTTGTAGAATGGTCCTAACAATCACGATATACTTAATAATATATTTGTTTTCTAAATCATAATTTGTTGACCTAAATCGTAAACAAACAACTTTGTAATAAAAAACACATTTCAAAATATAGAATGATACTGACAATCATGATATATTTAATAATATATTTATTTTCAAAACCATAATTTGTTGACCTAAATCGTAAACAAACAACTTTGTAATAACAAAAACACATTTTAAAAATATATCGAATATTTTCAACATTGACACAAGCTTGTGCTATATATAAACCATGTTGGTATCCAATTAATAATTTCTTAAAGATATAGGAATGACTATGAATCTTAAAAATACATTTGTATTGACTCAATAGGAAAGTTTCAACAAGACAAGCTTTCTGGATAATTGTCCATCTTCAAGGCTAAGAATATAAAATACCATGTAAGCTACGTGTAGGCAACTGTACAATTAGTTACCTTTCAGGATATGTTTTGTTTTGATATTGAATTCTGTTTAAAAATAGTTAAAATGTATGTAACTACGTAGTTACTAACCAAGATGATTCAAGACCTTTGACCTCAGAAAGGGGTGTTCAAGTGCATCATCATGAAGGAAAAGCAGCCAAATGAGTGTTTCCAGATTTCTGGTCTTCTTCAAAAAGGACCTGTGATTACTGAACATGTAATTCTTGGAAAGCAATGTTGAAAAATGACAATTGTACTTTACAATGTACAAATCTAAAATCAAAGGAATTTGGGGAACCAGAAAAAAAATTGATAATTGAATTATATAAGTCACAGTTAATTTACGAAAGTACAACTGTTCTCTTCAGGGCATTGATACACATAAAATATTATGCTTCAATTTGCACTGCAATTTTAGAAGTTTTAGGGTGTTTTCCTGACCAAGAAATTTGAGCTTAGTAAAAAAAAATAAAGAAAAAATTTTTTCAGTTTCCATTTGATTTCACAGATGGATTTTTAAAATTGTATTTTGTGTTTACAATAACTGATAAAGTTCGCCAAGATGTACTTATTGTATCTTTAAAAATCTGAATATTGAATCACAAATTTTTGATTGATATCCACCTTAAAGTTATGCTTTTGCAGATGGTTAAAATAATGAAAAGCCTAAAAGCCTTCTTAGAGATTTAAAAAGACCCACATTATGGATTAAGATACCAGTTTTCATACACATTCTAGTGTATTTAGCATCGTAAATTATTTATCAGCTACATAAATTTTGATAACTTCAAGTCAAAATTCGGTCGCGTATTTTGCAAAAGCCATTTTTGATTCAGCATACAAGATCTTGAGTAAAAATAGAACGAATCTTTGAAAAAGACGCACAATATGTGGTCGTTCAAGCACTTTGATTTAAGTAACGTTAAAAAAAGTGAAAAAAGTTCACTATATAATGACTAAAGGCAGTGACAAGAGCAAAACAATGACATTGATTCGAACGTTCGATAGATTATTCTTTAGTTTAATAATAGCACATATATCGAAATGATCTAACAAACACATAGTTGAATATTCTAGAAGATTTACGCTTCAAGAACATGAACTATTTGCACAGTGTTGTCATAATTTTATTTTGATAGCATTTTATTGAAGACGGCTGCTTGAATAAAACTGTGTCGAAGAAATTTACGCTGCAGATGTTGTATATATACGACCGACATTAGGACTCATAATTACAAACGAAAACAATATACTTGAATATGAATATTTCGTTAAATTCATGAACTGGCATCAAGTTTGCTTAATAATCAGAATAAATATTACATACAGGAGAGCGAATTTTTGTTTTGTTTGAGCGTCTTCACACTTCATTGCGTTCGGCGATAGCATGAAAATGCAAATGGAGACACGAAAATAGTGATTCGATAATTTTATTCCGTTAGTTTTACGAGAGAACTTACAACTGATCGAAAAATATTCCCAGACGGAGTAAAGTAAAATAATCTAGACACTGACAGTTTCTTAGGAGCATGATATGAGTTAAAAATAAACCAAGTTTTTCAAAGTCAAAGTTGGCCCGACATCACAAACAATTTTTTGTTCAGATAAACATACATTTTCTGTCCGTGAGAAAATTATGAAGAAAGCTCTAATAAAGTATTCAAATACACCAAAACAAAAGAAACTTAACCGTTAAGTACTTTTCTTCACTTTTAGTTCAATTAACCGCTATATTTCTACCGTCCCCGGGGAACAAATTTGGACGGCGGTCTTGGTGTAGGTCGAGAGAACTACTTACCGTTTCTAGTGGAAGAACAAGAAAGGGGCCTCCTCCCTGAGCCTCAAGCGCCACAGCCAGAAATTTAGGATTCACTGCACAGAAATTACTCTCCCAAGATTTTTCTGTGATACGAATCCCTTCATAACAGAATTCTTTCTTTGCAGGGCTGCCATATACATGCTTGAATCTGGAGCGATTAGTTCGGAATGATTGCCGAAGAGCCATCTTATATCGAGATATATTCTTAAATATTATGCTTTGTTTGCACTTTTAGGTTATTACGAAGCTTAGAAAGCGGAAAGAAGGACAGCAGAATTATTTTGTGACAACGTTACATCAGGAGAAGTAGCTGATCGCCCAGCGAGGCAGATAAAGGTTTGCATTCCAAGCATCTAATTTGAATCAAACATTCTGGTTTCTCGTCACACACACAAATCCACAATCTAACATACACTATGATTGGCTCACTCATTGCCAACGGTGATATGACTTCGTTTGTGATTGGTGGGTTAGGCTACGCGCGAAAGCGCACATTCAGGCGCTGTGAGTGAACGTTTGTCGACAATATCAGAATAAATGGTATGTTATTCCACGATAGTTCAATAACAAAACTATCACATTAGTGTCAATAGATGCTTTAAGATAGTTTTCTTGATAGCGCGGTCAACTGCAGAGAATAAAAAAAATATATGTTTCCATTACAGAAATATAATTATAAATATAAATATCAAAATAAATGTAATTAATTAAATATATATATATTATCAAAAATAGATTTTGTGGAATTTTAATGACTGTGTTATGTTTATGAATTTCTTGTTTTTGGTTGAAATATTTACGTTTTTATGTACTGTGTTGTAAGTTCGTTTATTTATTCTAACTTTTCCTCATTTCTTACTGAATCAAACTAAAAACAAATTGTAACTGTCTTTGAGAAACGTTTTTACCTTTTTTATTATCCAGTTTCGCCATTTTTAACCTTTTCGTTCTATCACTCATTTTTCACTCTATTTCCCAAATTATATTTTTCATTCTTTCGGCCACAGTTCCTCACTTCCCTGTAAAAATAATTTTTTTATCAATATTTCTTTACTTTCCTTTCTAGGTTAAAACATTGGGGTTTTTTTTCAATATTTTTTTTCTGCCTCTCTCTCTCTCTCTCTCAGTCTCTCATCTCAGACTCTCTTTTCCCCCTTACAAATGGACATTTTTCCCATATGGATACATGCAAAGTGGCACGATTGGAGACCATTATAAGCTTCAATAAACCGACTGTTATAATTTCTATTGAATGACTCTCTTGCGTGAAAACCATTGTCACTTTTTCGTCCATATTTGGTTGTCAGTTCTGGTTGGGTGATTTGTATTGCATTTGCCACGTAAAATTATTTTAAAAAAATCACGCAATGTTTGTGATAAAAGAATAGAAATTACATACGATATTCTGCTTCGTTTTGCTTAATCAGTTCCGAAACCTTTTTTCAATATTTTGACCTTCTTATTAGTATCATTCTAGGCATTCAGTTTATTGTAAAATATTGATCGGTCACGAAAGGTTTGAGTAGATACCACAGGGAACCCAACAGTTCAATGTCGCCATTGCAAATAAAGCTATTTAAAAAAAATTCAAACAAAGTTCTCATCGATCAACCTCAGCCTCGATAGAGTGGAATTTTTAAATTTTTTCAATTGTTTGATAATGTGTACATTGATGCCCTTTTAAAAATTGAAAAAACAATAAATAAAAATTAATGGCTGCCAGCTGTAGTCAAATTCTAAAGAATATATATTACACGCTATCGAGGCTGAGGTTGTTGGAAGAGAACTGTGAAATGATCTATACATAAGTACGTAAATTGATAAAAAAAAGAAATAAACAATGATAAATAATGGAGAAATTAAAAAAATAAACAAATACATAAAAACGTGAATGAATGGATAGATAAATGCACAAATAAATAAATGCATGAATGAATGAATAAACACATGAATAAATGAATTTTAAAATAAATAATAATATTAATTTAAACACGATAGGTTTTACAGCATAGTTGAATATGTGGTTGTGTATGAACCAGTCTCACTCTCTCTATTTGCTTTAGCTGCAATCTATTTAAAGCATCGATCTCTCTACGATCTGTCTTTAATCTCACTATAACTCACTTTTTGTCACTCTACACTTCTCTTTTTGGAAATATGAACATAAATTAATGCATCAATGAATAGATAAATCAATAAAAATAATTATTAATTTATACAAACAAACAAACAAATAAACATTGGGTAGTTCCAGAAAATAATTTACCATACCCTACGACAGTTGGCATTTTAGAATTCCTGGGAGGAGGGGGTTTACTTGATTCGATGCCAACTGTTGTAGGGTATGGTTATTTTCTGGAACTACCCATTGATAAAAAAACTTTTCTAAACACAATCAAAACCCAATTTATTTTATCATATCTATCATCTTTATTTCAACACTCTTAATTTCTATTTATTTTTACAAGTTTGGTATAACTTAATGTTTAGTGTTGTTATCTTGTAAAAACCATTACTTTAATATTAAAGGAGCTTATAGCTTACTGACATGACTTTTCAGACAGTGAAAGTTTCTTTTCTGGGTAATTTACCATCAAATATTACATACAAATTCAAACCATATTTAATCAGTACGTATGTGGCTTTATGCAAAGAAACACTACTTTAGCAAGAATAAAGAACTCCACATAAATGTTTTAGAAGCAACTATTAATGCTAATTAATGTGCCATTATCTGTCATTTTTAAAGAAGGAAAGAGAGCTCTGTCAAATGAATATGCATAGGTTGATGAAACAAAATTCATATTAATTTAACTTATTGTTTTCTTATATATCAAAATAGTTTTGGTGAGATCTGTTTTTAAAATATAGATGTAAATCATCCCTGCTAGTTAAGGCTCCCTTTCCTTCTGTATTGACCACATATTTGTACTTATTTTCTCTCATTGTGTATTGGGAGGGAAAGGAGCATGAAGCTGTCTTGGACAGTGAAGCATCATTTGTGAATTTGTGTAAAATTGGGGCATAATTTGTGACTTGAGTCCCCTTTAAGCCCCCAGAGTCAAATACAAACAATACCACAATGCAGGGGCAGATCTGCAATTTGTCAGGGGGATGTCCCAATTGCAAATGAAGAGCTCTTAAATAAGGTGTTAGGGGGTGTCCGGCCCCTATAAATGTCTTAAATTTAATAATTGGTAAAATTTAAAGATAATGGTCAAATAAAATAAAGGATAATTGTGGTGTTACGGAGTGCCCAGTGCCTAAATGAACATCCCCACTAGATCCGCCCCTGCAATGATTATGGTTATTAGTAGCTAATTTTAGTTACTTAGTCTATAAATACATTTGTATGTGACAAACTGTTTACTTGTCTATATATAAATTATTAAATACTGCTTAAAACTAGAACACTTTATATACTGTCAATGGTTTTTATAAAAACGTGGAATTGTCATCTGATGATGTTCTGTGTTGGAAATGAGTTTAGTTTCCAGCCGGCTTCTGAAATTAAACATTACAAAAACATGTCAGTCAACATAATTTGCCTATTATTCTTAAAATCAAGAAACCCCTTCTTGTTATAATGAAGATATCAAAAATAAAATTTGTTTTTACATTCCCTTTTTATATAAGATTTTTAGAAAATATGTACTTCAAATTAAAGAGGAGTCAGGCCTTATTATATCAGGAACTCCCAACAAGGGTGGCGCAGACAGGTGGGGGGGAGGGGGTTGGGAGCTAGGGGGGCCGGAAACCTCCCCAGCTTTTTCAAAATGATGTGAGATTTGGAGTAATAGGACCCAAGATTTGACTCTAGCAACATCGTGCCGCCCCTGCCCAATCTATAGCCTCCCATGCAAACGCTTTGTGTCCTTACGCAAAGCTTCCCTACCCATAGAACATCTGCTTACTAGAGGAAAGAAGCATTGTGTGATGACATAAAGGAGTGGCTACATAGGAGGCTACTCCCAATGCTGTATATTGCAACAGAAGTTGCTGAAGAATTGCACAGTAAAATTGCTATCAATTGCAGTTACTCGCTTAGCAAAGATTTCTTTAAAAATAAATGTATTATAATAATAATAATAATAATAATAATAATAATAATAATAATAATAATAATAATAATAATAATAATAATAATAATAATAATAATAATAATAATAATCTTTATTTATAGAGCGCCATTTCTAATTATCACTGTCCAATAGCGCTTAACAATAAGAATAAAATTTGCACATCACAATGTAAATGCACTTACAATAAATTATATAATTATGAATAATATTTATAAATGATAATCAACTCGTGGTGAATTGGCTAATTAAAGAAAACTACAGCAAAAACAAAAAATATATACCGGTATATATATCTATCTAAAATCTATATCTAAATCTAAACTGTGATATAAAATTATTAAAAAGTTAATGATTAGAATCAGTAAAATATACTTAATATAAGAATAAAATATTTGGCAACAGTCTATACTAAGTAGCAACAATTAGTCATATGCCTTTTTAAAAAGAAATGTTTTCAGTTGCTTCTTAAAACTAAAAAGTGAAGTGCAGAGCCTTATATCTTGTGGCAGAGAGTTCCACACAGTAAAGGCGCAGAACACGAAAAAGATCTATAGCCATATGTATGCTCTGATTTGTCGGTATGAGTAATTATTGTCACCTAATTAAAACTGGTTTTGTTTTCCTGTGATATGATGTTCATAACTGATACGGCGAATGTTTGTTCAAGAAGAGAATAGCTATGGAAGAAGAATATGTGCTTTTGTGCATTATTAAAAGGGAAAGATGTTTTAGCAGACGTATTACCCACAAGAAGCGGAAATCATTTATATTTATTTCAAGCTGTTCGTGGAGTTTATACTGTGGCAAATCTTTTTGAATTTACGCAATTCAACTGAGTTTCTCCAGTCTTTTAAACTTTCAAACGTTCGCTTGCATTTGGAGCAGAGAAAGGACAACAGTTTATCATGTTGGACTACAAGCGACAGAAAATCCTTTGCGTTTGCATTCGCTTTTACATTGTTTATCTATGTTTTATTTATAGTTTCAACGGTTTGCTTGGTATAGATTGACCTTTAATAAATATCTAGCTCCTATTTCAATCTTGTGATATTAGTATTGGGAAGCGATCGTATGTTACTCGGAATTGTTCGGTATTATTTCAAGTTTATATTATAGAGTCTACATAAATCATCTTTATCAAGAGATCTATACCGAAAATTTGCTTATTTAGTAGTTTTTTGCACGGGAGATTTTGTAGGCAACAAATTCTTGTTAAAGTTGTTTTCCGGTCGATCGCTCCACGTGAAACTTCATGTCAACAAAATAAAAAAACTGGTTTGGCGAGAACTTGATACCTTATTGATTCGCGAAAGTGAGATTTAGTGCCTCGTGAGACCAGAGGCTCTCTCCGCCTTTCGCCTCCCCGCCGGGGGTCTCGCCCCAATCCCCTCTAGAGCCTCTGGAACCCAGGGTAGCAGATTGTAAGCTGGAACTACTAACTGATTTCTTGTGGCAGACCTAAGATTACGTTTAGGAACGTATGTTGTAATTAGGTTAGCAATGTATGGCGGTGCCATTCCATTTAAAGACTTAAAAGTAATTAATAATATCTTGAATATTATACGTTGCTCCATTGGTAACCAGTGCAAATAAAATAATACGGGTTTTATGTGATCATATTTACGGGTTAGTGTCACCACTCTAGCTGCTGCGTTTTGAATGCTCTGCAGTCTATCAATACTGTATTTAGGTAACCCATATAGTAGCGAATTACAAAAATCTAACTTAGATGTGACAAATGCGTGAATCAACGTTTCAGCAGACTGAACGCTGAGGTATTTCCTGATGCGACTGATGTTTCTAAGGTGATAAAACGCAGATTTACAAACGTTACTAACATATTGGTCCATTGTCAGAGAGGAATCAAACAGAATGCCAATGTTTCTTATGATGGAAGATGGACAGATCACTTCATCACAAACAGAAATGGATTCCAGATGCAGCAGCGGGTGATGACGAACATTAAGAAACAGCAGTTCAGTTTTGTCAGCATTTAGCTTTAGCTTATTCCAAGTTAACCAGGCATCGATAGAGTCATTACAACAATAATAATAATAATAATAATAATAATAATAATAATAATAATAATAATAATAATAATAATAATAATAATAATAATAATAATACAATGTTTTAGGAGCATCATATATTAAGCTCAAATATGCCCTTTCATAAATCAATTAATAAATAATTGAGAAAAACGTTTTGAGTTTAGATTTAAATGTTGTAATATATTATCTGCACTTCTTATGTGAAGCATTCAGTTCTAATTTTTTCAGAAGAAGTCAGCAACTTGCAATGTCATCTATATACAGTTATTTAAAAAAATATTGAATACTGAATAGTGTATTTCAAGACCTATAAGCAGGGCATATTGTGGGTCTCATTCATTTGAAATAAAAAATATATATACAGGAATAATTACTCCCCATAACTAAACCAGTATTAATATTGTTTTGAATGGAAAGCACTAAGAATAAATTAACTCATTATTATTCATTGTATTTCAAACAATAATAAATGTCCCAGAGTGCATTCCAGTCTTGGAATGTACTATCCAGCATGCAGTATTCAGTATTCTTTTTTTTTGAAAATTAGCTGTACATGATTTATGCTACTTGTAATGTTGGATACAAAGATGTATATACTTACAAAGGGAGTTCTTGCCCCATACTTGGTACAAAATGTGACCTTACAGGCTTGTTTGTGTCCAGTTCGCTGGTCAAATGAGTTGCACATGTCAAAAGGAGGGCAGTAAAGGTGTAGTGAACATGCTGAGTCAGAATGACTTGTGTTTTCCATTCGATGTAGCCCAATGGTGTCTGGATGGGAAATAACATTCAAATATTACAGTCAACGCAATTCATGCATGGACGCTAAACTGAAACTTTTGAAAACAATATTTGAATATTCAAATGAATTTATCGATTATTCAAAATGAATATTCGATTATATTCAAAATGAATATGCGATTACTTGAAAAGGAACATCCGAAACATATATATAACCATACAAGATATATTTAAAAAACAAGAATAGTGGTCGGCCATGATTTGGTATTTGGTATTTATAAAATAATTGTGATTGCTAATTGTGATACATGGTATTTTACTAAAGAAATATAAAATGATTTCTCCTGTTTGATAGTCTGATCTAAACAAGCAGGATGTTGAGAACATACAAATTATGTACTTGGAAACTTCTCTGGTGTACGTTCCCCCAACAACCAGTGTGTTTAGTTCATAGTATTCAAAACCATATAACAGAAAACCATATAACAGAAAACCATTTGGTTATGTCAGTTATGATTTGAAATAGCAGAGTTCATAGAAGCATCCCCAGGGGGGAGGGGGGGGGGAGGAATAGCAAAGTTCATGGTAGCATCCCCAGGGGGGTACTCCCTTTGCAAAGGTGGTAGGAGTCATTTAAAAATGCTCTTAAAAGGTATGCCTAAAAGAACTGTTAAAAGATTCACAGATTGCATGCAAACATAATCATACCATTGATATAAGCCACTTCATCTCGTTGTACAAAAGCAGCACTCTTCATTTCCAAGGGCTTTTCTGGTTCGGATTCTGACGGCCAGTTATATAGTGTTTCTTTTAGTTTACCATCCAAGACTTTTAGGAAACAATGTGAATTGGTGTGATCATGAATTGAGCTGAAATAAAAGATTTAAATAAATAAATTAACAAATAAATAAAATATTAGCTAACGTATCTACTACGTATTGACTACGTATAGAAAGCTAAGCTGATCAAGCTTTCCGACTAAGTATCCATCTATAGGGCTATAAAAAGGATAGGTATCCTGCGAGCTAAATAATTGTACATGTCATAAAATTACAATGGCACAAAGATTGAACAAATTATGATGTTTAAGGTTACTGCGTAAAGTCTTATGACATCCCTAAAAGGAATAATCCGATTTAGTTTGAAGTTCACGTCTGTACAATAGCGCAGCGCAGGAATGCTAAAAATAGCTCCAAGACTCGGACAAACATTGTGTTCAGTTTTACCGTGTTGAGCAATATATGAACCGATCTTATCATTTCCTGCTGAAATTAGAATAACAACGAAATTAAACAAAGATTTGCTTCGATCGGCATTGAAAATAGTCTGCTGAAAGTTAAGTAAAAGTTTGTTTGTCCGCCGGTTATAGGCCTTTGTCTCCATTTTTGTGACGTCATTAATGCGCTGCGCTATTTTGTTCTCATTTTAAGACAACACAATGAAAGATTCCTAATTACATGATATATAGTAGTCTCCCCCACAGCCGTTTTTAGACTCGTTCCACTCCCCTACAGTCCACTTCTCTCCCCACAAACGGCTGCTCACTCGAGTGCAACATTCCTTTCCCATTGTTTTTAAATCCAATTAAATCCGATTTCGTGATTATACACTTGACCAATCACAACGCTCATTAGATCGGTGAGAGTATGCAGCGGAAATACGAGCTGTGTGTCATTTGTGTGTTTCTAAGGATAGACTATAAATATTACAATTTACTTGTCGTGAATGGATGTAAAGCCCCAAAAATACAGAATAGTGACACAAACTGTATTATCTGCACAGCCACAGTTATTGCAAGAAGCGCATTCGCATTTTTAAACCTGGTAATGGTAAAGTTTTTGAAACCTTCGACCTTCAAGGACTCATTGTTAAACACTTGACAGTTGATGTATCGGTTTACACTAATTCTAATCTCGTGATATGTATTAAATGTAGAATAAAGACCGTTTTCGATCCTTCAAATCTCCTCCTTTGTGCTAACATCACTCAAACTAATGGATGCAATACCCATCTGCCTTAAATGTTGTATTTGATCTTCAATCAGTGACAATAAAGGCCAGTATATTCGTCAATATATATGCTTAGAAAATAGCAGATTTCCGAACCCTGTCGGTAAACTGACAAATACATCCTTTTTTTCAAAACTACTTGCTTCATAGCTTCCTTTTGATGATTATCAAGGTAGTTAGAATTGAATCTTTTACACACTGCCAGTAAATACATTTGACAACTCTCAAGCTATTTTGAAACATTTTGAAACTCGAGCTATTTTGCCTATACAACAATGAGAGAGTCTGGGGCAAGGTTTCCAGTATATAGAAGCCTATTTCGTATTGGTCAGACTTAGAACTTTTTAGGAATGTTGCACTCGAGTGAGTAGCGGTTTGTGGAGAGAGAAGGACGTGGACTGTAGGTGAGTGGAATGAGACTAAAAACAGCTGCGGGGGAGACTAGATATAATTTAAAGGTGCTTTAATATTTCTGGTTTGTGGTGATCTCCATAGAAACAAAGAACAGCAGGAGATTACCTTAAAAATGGCTAGTGGCTAAGTTGTTATGCAAGTGATGTTAATAGATAGTGTGCATCAGGGTGTCTGTACAAGTTAACCAATCAGAAAGCGAGAATTTGACCATAATATAAAAGACACGTCGAGTGACAAACGATAAACACTTTGAAATGTCCAAAGCGAAGACAAGAGTGAAGTTTATAAGTGGCTGAAAATCCTCTTAGGATGTTTAAATTTGAAAACGTGTAGCAAACAATTTGAAAAGTGAAACTTTTGAACGCTAAGCTAATTTGTACAAAACTTGAATTGGGTGGCCATGGTAAGGCGCGTTATGCTGTAGGTACTATCATAATATGCAGCCAACTAAAAGTAAAAAAATGAACATTTCAAAAATTAACACCTAGATTATTTACATACTAATAGTACTGTGTATGCTTTAACCAGATAATCAAATATAAGGAAATATATAGTGCACTTTTTTGTTGATATACAGCTTTGCAAGGGGTCCATATACACTTCATTGCTATCCATATTATTTGATGCCCTGGCAACGATGGCAGCAAAACATTTTATATCACAAAGTACGGCAAAAATGAACAAAAATAAAACATTAATTCATCATCGTAAATAAAAAAGGAAAACAAAGAAAAAGACAGAAAGTTTCGCAGCAATTTCCCATCCCAAAAGTAATATAAAAATAAAATAAGGCTATGTCGACATCAGATTTTCACACGTATAAGCTTACATAAAAATATGTTCAGTTTTTATTGACTATTTTAAAAAACACCTTGTATAATGTAATAATGCAATTTGTAAAAATAGGAAACTGCTCAAAGATCGGCTAAATAACCTATATTTCTGTAAACTTAAGTAATTTGATTTTTTGATTTAAAGTAAGGTAATGTTTTTATAGTAAGGAATTACAAATTTTGCTGAAACATGATACGAGATTGACTAAGAGACGCAGTTGTCTATTTTAGGGATTATTAAAAACTTCCTGGTAAAGCTATCATTTTTAAAAATAAATATAAATAAAACACATTTGACTTGAATAACAAATAGTTATTTTGTAATATGAACGTTACCTGCCTTGTCCTTCGCCCCAACAAAGTACTATTAAATTGAATTTGCCATTTCCTTCGTCTACTAAATTCCTTGTATACCTTTATAGAACACACAAAAAATCAGCGCAAAATCTACCTTAATTCTTCTTCTAAGTATTCAACTAGTTTATAACGCGTTTCTTTACCTATAAGGATCATAATTAGCGTATTTTCGCCAGTCCTCTTCTTTCGACACGTAAGACGCCATAAGTTCACGAACTTCATCAACGTCGATTCGATCGTCCTCGAACATTTCGTGAAGACACAGCACAAGTTCTTCCATGTTCTGAGGAACCTTTATGCTTCGTTTGCACGACATTTTGTGGAAAAGAAGAGGGCCAAAATGTTTAACGGGAGAGTACAAATAAATTTCGAAAGTCTGGTCACTTTCTCCCACTCTTCGCCACTCTGCACATGCACGGTTTGGGTTTTTTGGTCCAGTTTCGGTTCGACGTCTTACATCAGCTCATAGGTAAAGAGAATTGAAGATATGATCAACATAACTTCAATTATTTATAAGTGTAAAATAGCACAAACTTATAAACAGTCTAATAAACAGTTCATAAAAACAAGTTAGAATATGATTTAGGTTGATATTTATTTTGTGTGTGTGTTTAAGTTCCATATTTTAGTGCGAATAAAAGTACACTTTGAAATGTCATGACTATTTTCTCCTTTTGTGAATGCGTTACCGCCTTCAAGACGCCTTCTCGAGCTCGGTCCTTCTTGGGCTGCGCGGTTCCAGCCAAGTCAGGAGGAGCAAACGAGCATCCCAGCCAGATATGAGTCAATTTGAGTCCCAGGAAACGTTTGGGTTGGCCCAAGAATGTTTCCCAGGAAAATAATTTTTTTAGAACCAAAAAAACAGAACGCTTAGCAGTGATCAGTGTTTGAGATTGGTACGAGAAACGGGGCTACCCGAAAATTTACGTTTTCCAGGTAATTTCAGAATGACAGGATGTATATAATGAAAAACGTGAGAGCGTAGAATAGTCAAGGTACAGAATTTAATTCCCAGGAACTTACTTATAAGAACAGTTTTTTTTAAAGAACACCCCCGTTGGCTCCTCCTGCCAAGTGATGGGCCTTGTTATTTCCGGGGCTTTCATTTATGAGTGTATGGGGGAGGGGGGGGGGGGGGGGGGATTTTTAGGATATTGTAATATTTGAAAAAGACAACCGTAAAATGGAAGGAAATGTGTAAAATATTTGATTGTTGGAATCAACGTGGTTGAAAATATCTAAAGTGAATCTGAAATCCTAAGTGCTCACTAATAAATATCAGCGCATTTTTTTTAATATCGTAAACCTGATGATCTGAATCCTAATATTGGGCTTCCTGCCCATTTATCGTTCGTTGTTGGGTTTCCTGTGTTATCTTTACTGTGTATCCTGGCCTCCTCATTGAGACACGAGGGACTCGAAAACTTTCGTATAATCGAGCAATTTCTGTGCTTTTTCTCTCTTTCATTCGCTGTAGCAAATCAAATATCAGCATATTCAATTCTTTGCTACTGCAAGATATAATAAGGTTACAGTTTACGTCGTTTTTTAAGGTTTTTGTTCAATAATTACGGATATTTGGAGGCTTTTTTTCGTCACTAATTTTTAAGATGGCCGCTCAAACAACAGATGAAATTCTTGCTGAATACGAAGAACTATTCGCTAATAGATATACAGAGGAAGATGCTGAATATACGAAGACTGTCAAAAAGACCACATCGCCTCCCCCTTGTGTTGCCGATTGGTTGAATGCAGGAAATAGGTGAGCTTAAAACATGGAGTGCATTCAGTCAAACTGTTAATACAGTCGATTCTCTCGTAAGCGACCACTAAGGGATCAGGAGAAAGTGGTCGCTTACGAGAGATTGTCGCTTCCGAGAACATTAAAAACATTAATACTTTTTCTGAAAATAGATGAGAAACCAGGATACATGTTAATAGAAGTAAACGTTCTGTTTTTTTTTTTACTTGAATATTTTGATGAGCTTTCGGCTCCCAGGCTGAAGCCTTTAACTATGAATAGTAATTACTATGAATAGTAATTAATTGTACAACTAATTACTATTCATAGTTAAAGGCTTCAGCCTGGGAGCCGAAAGCTCATCAAATTAAAGTAAAAAAAACAGAGAACGTTTACTTCTATTAACATTAATACTATTCGTCACTTGTCGCGACTATTTGCACTATTCGGTTATTATTCGGGATTTATCACTTGCCATCAGAATATACCAGATAATACTGTAGGCACATAGTTATCATCTTAAAATAAATTCAACATTTTGTGTTTATTGAAAGGGAACTGTCATGGGGGGGTCGTTTATGAGAGAGTTTTTTACAGGGTTTATATGGGAAACAAAACAGGAAATTGAAAGAGTGGTTGCTTACTGGAGATAGTACGTGGCTTACAAGAGTGGTTGTTAGGACAGAGTCAACTGTAGTTACATAAATTTAGTTAGATATTTAGTTGATGTCACCTAAAATAGTAAAAGCCTGCCAAAGGAATGGCCAAATAAATCGGGGGGGGGGGGGGGGTCCTCTTATCACGATCAACAAACAACCGGTACAAGAAAAATAAGGCATACAATCTTGTTGTTCTCCCCCGGGTATATATAACAAACAGCTTTCATGTAAGAGTGAATGGTCTGATCCCAGGTGTAATCGATGTAGATGAGACATGATCGTCCGGGGTGGTGTAGTCTTGAGAAAGACTGATGGTGTTGATGTCTGTCAAAAAATCGACCTCGACTTATACACCGGGTACAAAAAGTGACATGTAAATTTTCGCTCAAAACCTCGACTTATACACCGAGTCGAAAAGTTGACATTTAGATTTTCGCTCAAAACTAAAGCAAAGCCATCATTATTGTCGTCAAAAATAATAGCCTTTATCTGGGTAAGTCTTTAAGTAATTGTTTGTTTCAATAAATGGCATATTATTTACAGGAGCAGTCGTGAAAAAGCCTAGCTTTCAAGAAGAAATGCATTCGACTTTTACCCGCCGTCATATTGTTTGATAATCACATGACTTTTAAGTCGTTCGGTTGGGAGGTTACTAAGCAATACAAAACGGCTGCCTGTTATGAACAACGCAAACAGTGTTTAAGAAATTCCAGCCCTATTTCACTTTTTCTTGGAACTTTCATTATGATTTCTCAGGACAACTTGTATGGAATATGTAGGGATAAGGGGAGGTCGACTTATACAAAGGATATATAAGAAATCGGGATATTAATCAAGATTTTAGGGGGTCGACTTATACACCGAGTCGACTTATACACAGAGTCGACTTATACACCGGCAAATACGGTATCCAACGGTTTGACTAAATGCACTCTATAACAGGCTAAAATAACTCGATCTACCATGCTAGATTAAATATAACAATAAGATGATATTGGTGGTGGTGAAGAAGTAGTTGATGGTGATGATCACGGTGATGTTGTTGGTGATGGTAAACCTGTTGTTGGTGATGGTACCCTACTCTGCAAGCAGAGGCTATTTTCTCTAACCCTTAGAGCAGCAAGCAAACTAACCTCCCGCTAGTAACAGCCACATTTCTGGATGAATAAAATATGGAGAATCAGGCTAATAAACTTGTTTTAAACTGGTTTTTCAACCAGAAAACAAAAAATAGCCTTTCAATAAAGTAATTTTTGCCACATTTGTCCTTATTTGGATGGAATCACTGAATTTGACTCTCTTATATGAAGAATTTTGCAGATCTTGGAGAGTATTATCCACCATGGGCGATAACACCCTATTTGCTCTGCAATATTCTTCACAACATACTGAGCCTAATTCAGTAATTGCTAAATACAAAAGAGACCACATGATATTCCTAAATACTCATTTTATGTAATTGATTGATATAATTTTAGTCGAGGAAGAGATGACAGAAGAGATCGTTCAAGACATGGTGACAGATACCATCCATACCAGCGAAATGAAAGGTAATAATATAATAATCAATAATGGATTAATAATACCAATGGTGCTGATAATGGATTAATAATACCAATGGTGCTGATAATGGTGGTTGTAATAACGGATTGATAATACCAATGGTGATGATAATGGTGGTGATAATAATGGATTAATAATACCAATGGTGATGATAATGGTGGTGGTAATAATGGATTGATAATACCAATGGTGATGATAATGGTGGTTGTAATAATGGATTAATAATACCAATGGTGATGATAATGGTGGTTGTAATAACGGATTGATAATACCAATGGTGATGATAATGGTGGTTGTAATAATGGATTAATAATACCAATGGTGATGATAATGGTGGTTGTAATAATGGATTGATAATACCAATGGTGATGATAATGGTGGTGATAATAATGGATTGATAATACGAATGGTGATGATAATGGTGATAATAATGGATTAATAATACCAATGGTGCTGATAATGGTGGTTGTAATAATGGATTAATAATACCAATGGTGCTGATAATGGTGGTTGTAATAATGGATTGATAATACCAATGGTGATGATAATGGTGATAATAATGGATTGATAATACCAATGGTGATGATAATGGTGGTGATGATAATGGATTGATAATACCAATGGTGATGATAATGGTGGTTGTAATAACGGATTAATAATACCAATGGTGATGATAATGGTGGTTGTAATAATGGATTAATAATACCAATGGTGATGATAATGGTGGTTGTAATAATGGATTGATAATACCAATGGTGATGATAATGGTGGTGATGATAATGGATTGATAATACCAATGGTGATGATAATGGTGGTTGTAATAACGGATTAATAATACCAATGGTGATGATAATGGTGGTTGTAATAATGGATTAATAATACCAATGGTGATGATAATGGTGGTTGTAATAATGGATTGATAATACCAATGGTGATGATAATGGTGGTTGTAATAATGGATTGATAATACCAATGGTGATGATAATGGTGGTGGTAATAATGGATTGATAATACCAATGGTGATGATAATGGTGGTTGTAATAATGGATTGATAATACCAATGGTGATGATAATGGTGGTGATAATAATGGATTAATAATACCAATGGTGATGATAATGGTGATAATAATGGATTGATAATACCAATGGTGATGATAATGGTGGTGATAATAATGGATTAATAATACCAATGGTGATGATAATGGTGGTTGTAATAATGGATTAATAATACCAATGGTGATGATAATGGTGGTGATGATAATGGATTGATAATACCAATGGTGATGATAATGGTGGTGATGATAATGGATTGATAATACCAATGGTGATGATAATGGTGGTTGTAATAATGGATTAATAATACCAATGGTGCTGATAATGGTGGTTGTAATAATGGATTGATAATACCAATGGTGATGATAATGGTGGTTGTAATAACGGATTAATAATACCAATGGTGATGATAATGGTGGTTGTAATAATGGATTAATAATACCAATGGTGATGATAATGGTGGTTGTAATAACGGATTAATAATACCAATGGTGATGATAATGGTGGTTGTAATAATGGATTAATAATACCAATGGTGATGATAATGGTGGTTGTAATAACGGATTAATAATACCAATGGTGATGATAATGGTGGTTGTAATAATGGATTGATAATACCAATGGTGATGATAATGGTGGTTGTAATAATGGATTAATAATACCAATGGTGATGATAATGGTGGTTGTAATAATGGATTAATAATACCAATGGTGATGATAATGGTGATAATAATGGATTGATAATACCAATGGTGATGATAATGGTGGTTGTAATAATGGATTGATAATACCAATGGTGATGATAATGGTGGTTGTAATAATGGATTAATAATACCAATGGTGCTGATAATGGTGGTTGTAATAATGGATTGATAATACCAATGGTGATGATAATGGTGGTTGTAATAATGGATTGATAATACCAATGGTGATGATAATGGTGGTTGTAATAATGGATTAATAATACCAATGGTGATGATAATGGTGGTTGTAATAATAGATTGATAATACCAATGGTGATGATAATGGTGGTGATAATAATGGATTGATAATACCAATGGTGATGATAATGGTGCTGATAATGGATTAATAATACCAATGGTGATGATAATGGTGGTGATAATAATGGATTGATAATACCAATGGTGATGATAATGGTGGTAATAATGGATTAATAATACCAATGGTGCTGATAATGGTGGTTGTAATAATGGATTGATAATACCAATGGTGATGATAATGGTGGTTGTAATAATGGATTGATAATACCAATGGTGATGATAATGGTGGTGATGATAATGGATTAATAATACCAATGGTGATGATAATGGTGGTAATAATGGATTAATAATACCAATGGTGCTGATAATGGTGGTTGTAATAATGGATTGATAATACCAATGGTGCTGATAATGGTGGTTGTAATAATGGATTAATAATACCAATGGTGATGATAATGGTGGTGGTAATAATGGATTAATAATACCAATGGTGATGATAATGGTGGTTGTAATAATGGATTAATAATACCAATGGTGATGATAATGGTGGTTGTAATAATGGATTGATAATACCAATGGTGATGATAATGGTGGTGATGATAATGGATTAATAATACCAATGGTGATGATAATGGTGGTGATGATAATGGATTAATAATACCAATGGTGATGATAATGGTGGTGATGATAATGGATTGATAATACCAATGGTGATGATAATGGTGGTTGTAATAATGGATTGATAATACCAATGGTGATGATAATGGTGGTTGTAATAATGGATTAATAATACCAATGGTGCTGATAATGGTGGTTGTAATAATGGATTGATAATACCAATGGTGATGATAATGGTGGTGATGATAATGGATTAATAATACCAATGGTGATGATAATGGTGGTAATAATGGATTAATAATACCAATGGTGATGATAATGGTGGTAATAATGGATTAATAATACCAATGGTGATGATAATGGTGGTGATGATAATGGATTAATAATACCAATGGTGATGATAATGGTGGTAATAATGGATTAATAATACCAATGGTGATGATAATGGTGGTTGTAATAATGGATTAATAATACCAATGGTGATGATAATGGTGGTGATAATAATGGATTAATAATACCAATGGTGATGATAATGGTGGTGATAATAATGGATTAATAATACCAATGGTGATGATAATGGTGGTGATAATAATGGATTAATAATACCAATGGTGATGATAATGGTGGTGATAATAATGGATTAATAATACCAATGGTGATGATAATGGTGGTGATGATAATGGATTGATAATACCAATGGTGATGATAATGGTGGTTGTAATAATGGATTAATAATACCAATGGTGATGATAATGGTGGTGATAATAATGGATTAATAATACCAATGGTGATGATAATGGTGGTGATAATAATGGATTAATAATACCAATGGTGATGATAATGGTGGTGATAATAATGGATTAATAATACCAATGGTGATGATAATGGTGGTTGTAATAATGGATTAATAATACCAATGGTGATGATAATGGTGGTTGTAATAATGGATTGATAATACCAATGGTGATGATAATGGTGGTTGTAATAATGGATTGATAATACCAATGGTGATGATAATGGTGGTTGTAATAATGGATTGATAATACCAATGGTGATGATAATGGTGGTTGTAATAATGGATTGATAATACCAATGGTGATGATAATGGTGGTGATGATAATGGATTAATAATACCAATGGTGATGATAATGGTGGTAATAATGGATTAATAATACCAATGGTGCTGATAATGGTGGTTGTAATAATGGATTGATAATACCAATGGTGATGATAATGGTGCTGATAATGGATTGATAATACCAATGGTGATGATAATGGTGGTGGTAATAATAGATTGATAATACCAATGGTGATGATAATGGTGGTTGTAATAATGGATTAATAATACCAATGGTGCTGATAATGGTGGTTGTAATAATGGATTAATAATACCAATGGTGCTGATAATGGTGGTTGTAATAATGGATTGATAATACCAATGGTGATGATAATGGTGGTGATGATAATGGATTAATAATACCAATGGTGATGATAATGGTGGTTGTAATAATAGATTGATAATACCAATGGTGATGATAATGGTGGTGATAATAATGGATTAATAATACCAATGGTGATGATAATGGTGGTTGTAATAATGGATTGATAATACCAATGGTGATGATAATGGTGGTGATAATAATGGATTGATAATACCAATGGTGATGATAATGGTGATAATAATGGATTAATAATACCAATGGTGATGATAATGGTGGTTGTAATAATGGATTGATAATACCAATGGTGATGATAATGGTGGTGATAATAATGGATTGATAATACCAATGGTGCTGATAATGGTGGTTGTAATAATGGATTGATAATACCAATGGTGCTGATAATGGTGGTGGTAATAATGGATTAATAATACCAATGGTGATGATAATGGTGGTGGTAATAATGGATTGATAATACCAATGGTGCTGATAATGGTGGTTGTAATAATGGATTAATAATACCAATGGTGATGATAATGGTGGTGATAATAATGGATTGATAATACCAATGGTGATGATAATGGTGGTTGTAATAATGGATTAATAATACCAATGGTGATGATAATGGTGGTGATGATAATGGATTGATAATACCAATGGTGATGATAATGGTGGTGATAATAATGGATTGATAATACCAATGGTGATGATAATGGTGGTTGTAATAATGGATTGATAATACCAATGGTGATGATAATGGTGGTGATGATAATGGATTAATAATACCAATGGTGATGATAATGGTGGTTGTAATAATGGATTGATAATACCAATGGTGCTGATAATGGTGGTTGTAATAATGGATTGATAATACCAATGGTGATGATAATGGTGGTGATAATAATGGATTAATAATACCAATGGTGATGATAATGGTGATAATAATGGATTGATAATACCAATGGTGATGATAATGGTGATAATAATGGATTGATAATACCAATGGTGATGATAATGGTGGTTGTAATAATGGATTGATAATACCAATGGTGCTGATAATGGTGGTTGTAATAATGGATTGATAATACCAATGGTGATGATAATGGTGGTGATAATAATGGATTAATAATACCAATGGTGATGATAATGGTGGTGATAATAATGGATTAATAATACCAATGGTGATGATAATGGTGGTGATAATAATGGATTAATAATACCAATGGTGATGATAATGGTGGTGATAATAATGGATTAATAATACCAATGGTGATGATAATGGTGATAATAATGGATTGATAATACCAATGGTGATGATAATGGTGATAATAATGGATTGATAATACCAATGGTGATGATAATGGTGGTGATAATAATGGATTGATAATACCAATGGTGATGATAATGGTGATAATAATGGATTGATAATACCAATGGTGATGATAATGGTGGTGATAATAATGGATTGATAATACCAATGGTGATGATAATGGTGATGATAATGGATTGATAATACCAATGGTGATGATAATGGTGATAATAATGGATTGATAATACCAATGGTGATGATAATGGTGGTGATAATAATGGATTAATAATACCAATGGTGATGATAATGGTGATAATAATGGATTGATAATACCAATGGTGATGATAATGGTGCTGATAATAATGGATTGATAATACCAATGGTGATGATAATGGTGATAATAATGGATTAATAATACCAATGGTGATGATAATGGTGGTTGTAATAATGGATTAATAATACCAATGGTGATGATAATGGATTAATAATACCAATGGTGATGATAATGGTGATAATAATGGATTGATAATACCAATGGTGATGATAATGGTGGTTGTAATAATGGATTAATAATACCAATGGTGCTGATAATGGATTAATAATACCAATGGTGATGATAATGGTGATAATAATGGATTGATAATACCAATGGTGATGATAATGGTGGTGATGATAATGGATTGATAATACCAATGGTGATGATAATGGTGGTGATAATAATGGATTGATAATACCAATGGTGATGATAATGGTGATAATAATGGATTGATAATACCAATGGTGATGATAATGGTGGTGATGATAATGGATTGATAATACCAATGGTGATGATAATGGTGATAATAATGGATTGATAATACCAATGGTGATGATAATGGTGGTTGTAATAATGGATTGATAATACCAATGGTGATGATAATGGTGGTGATAATAATGGATTGATAATACCAATGGTGATGATAATGGTGGTGATAATAATGGATTGATAATACCAATGGTGATGATAATGGTGATAATAATGGATTGATAATACCAATGGTGATGATAATGGTGGTTGTATTAATGGATTGATAATACCAATGGTGATGATAATGGTGGTTGTAATAATGGATTAATAATACCAATGGTGATGATAATGGTGGTTGTAATAATGGATTAATAATACCAATGGTGCTGATAATGGATTAATAATACCAATGGTGATGATAATGGTGATAATAATGGATTGATAATACCAATGGTGATGATAATGGTGGTGATGATAATGGATTGATAATACCAATGGTGATGATAATGGTGGTGATAATAATGGATTGATAATACCAATGGTGATGATAATGGTGATAATAATGGATTGATAATACCAATGGTGATGATAATGGTGGTGATGATAATGGATTGATAATACCAATGGTGATGATAATGGTGATAATAATGGATTGATAATACCAATGGTGATGATAATGGTGGTGATGATAATGGATTGATAATACCAATGGTGATGATAATGGTGGTGATGATAATGGATTAATAATACCAATGGTGATGATAATGGTGATAATAATGGATTGATAATACCAATGGTGATGATAATGGTGATAATAATGGATTGATAATACCAATGGTGATGATAATGGTGGTGATGATAATGGATTGATAATACCAATGGTGATGATAATGGTGGTGATGATAATGGATTGATAATACCAATGGTGATGATAATGGTGGTTGTAATAATGGATTAATAATACCAATGGTGATGATAATGGTGATAATAATGGATTGATAATACCAATGGTGATGATAATGGTGATAATAATGGATTGATAATACCAATGGTGATGATAATGGTGGTGATGATAATGGATTGATAATACCAATGGTGATGATAATGGTGGTTGTAATAATGGATTGATAATACCAATGGTGATGATAATGGTGGTTGTAATAATGGATTGATAATACCAATGGTGATGATAATGGTGGTGATGATAATGGATTGATAATACCAATGGTGATGATAATGGTGGTGATGATAATGGATTGATAATACCAATGGTGCTGATAATGGTGGTTGTAATAATGGATTGATAATACCAATGGTGATGATAATGGTGCTGATAATAATGGATTAATAATACCAATGGTGATGATAATGGTGATAATACCAATGGTGATGATAATGGTGGTGATAATAATGGATTAATAATACCAATGGTGATGATAATGGTGGTGATAATAATGGATTAATAATACCAATGGTGATGATAATGGTGGTGATAATAATGGATTGATAATACCAATGGTGATGATAATGGTGATGATAATGGATTGATAATACCAATGGTGATGATAATGGATTAATAATACCAATGGTGATGATAATGGTGGTGGTAATAATGGATTGATAATACCAATGGTGATGATAATGGTGGTTGTAATAATGGATTAATAATACCAATGGTGATGATAATGGTGGTGGTAATAATGGATTAATAATACCAATGGTGATGATAATGGTGGTGGTAATAATGGATTGATAATACCAATGGTGATGATAATGGTGGTGATGATAATGGATTGATAATACCAATGGTGATGATAATGGTGATGATAATGGATTGATAATACCAATGGTGATGATAATGGTGATAATAATGGATTGATAATACCAATGGTGATGATAATGGTGGTGATGATAATGGATTGATAATACCAATGGTGATGATAATGGTGGTGATAATAATGGATTAATAATACCAATGGTGATGATAATGGTGGTTGTAATAATGGATTGATAATACCAATGGTGATGATAATGGTGCTGATAATGGATTGATAATACCAATGGTGATGATAATGGTGGTGGTAATAATGGATTGATAATACCAATGGTGATGATAATGGTGGTGATAATAATGGATTGATAATACCAATGGTGATGATAATGGTGGTTGTAATAATGGATTAATAATACCAATGGTGATGATAATGGTGGTGATAATAATGGATTGATAATACCAATGGTGATGATAATGGTGGTGATGATAATGGATTGATAATACCAATGGTGATGATAATGGTGGTGATAATAATGGATTAATAATACCAATGGTGATGATAATGGTGGTTGTAATAATGGATTAATAATACCAATGGTGATGATAATGGTGGTTGTAATAATGGATTGATAATACCAATGGTGATGATAATGGTGATGATAATGGATTAATAATACCAATGGTGATGATAATGGTGGTTGTAATAATGGATTAATAATACCAATGGTGATGATAATGGTGGTTGTAATAATGGATTGATAATACCAATGGTGATGATAATGGTGATGATAATGGATTAATAATACCAATGGTGATGATAATGGTGGTTGTAATAATGGATTGATAATACCAATGGTGCTGATAATGGTGATAATAATGGATTAATAATACCAATGGTGATGATAATGGTGGTTGTAATAATGGATTAATAATACCAATGGTGATGATAATGGTGGTTGTAATAATGGATTGATAATACCAATGGTGATGATAATGGTGGTTGTAATAATGGATTAATAATACCAATGGTGATGATAATGGTGATAATAATGGATTAATAATACCAATGGTGATGATAATGGTGGTGGTAATAATGGATTGATAATACCAATGGTGATGATAATGGTGGTTGTAATAATGGATTAATAATACCAATGGTGATGATAATGGTGGTGCTGATAATGGATTAATAATACCAATGGTGATGATAATGGTGCTGATAATGGATTTATTATATCCATTTTGATATCACCAAGCAATCCTGTACTCTGATTGGCTCTCAGCAGCTATGATATGAGCATGAATTGCATCATTTTTTGAATTTATTGCACCATTTGTAAAAACCGGATCGGGGACGGGGACGCGGGTCAGTACGATCCGAAAAACCCGGCTATTTTATAAATAAATACTCTAAGTTTATCTCAGATTTAGAGTTTACTTAGTTTGTATAGGTAATTACGGTGCAATTTAGCTCTGTGAAAGACAAATGAGTGCAAATTAACCCAAATTGAAGAAAAGAAGAGACAACAACACTCAAAACAACTGAAATATCGTCAATGCATACCGTACTAAATCATTTTATTTTCTTCTTGAAAAACAATTATTACACTTATCTTAATATCAAGGACAACAAAAAATATTAGTTTATAACATATAAAGCTTTCTTTAGTACAAAAGACGTCAAAAACTTGAGGTAAAAACAAAGTTTGAAAAGTTGTACTTTGCCGTTTCTGCTGAAAAAACGATGATTTACTCCACTTTATTAAAGCATTTTACTCGAAATTGAACAATGACACCACTATCAATTAAACAAAATATTACCTTTTGCTGGTTAATGTGAAGAAAAAAGTCAGTATTTTATCTGATTTCATCTTGAAAGTGTAGTGAATTTTATCGTGGTCGACGGCTGAGAAAGGCGACATCATTATCGATGGAAAATCTTCTCAAAATGGTTATTTGCAATCTTGAAACTCCACACATACAAACTCTTAGTCCCATTCTTCAATGAGGAAGCTTTTGTTATTCGTAATAAGCATTTTTTGATAGTTTTTGAACAGTTTTTTCTCTGTTTTTGGCCATATGTCCACCATCTTGGATTTTTGTCACGAATTTTCAGTTGTGAAGAAAACTCTATTCTGATTGGTTGAAAAAACATTTCTATTGTTTCTTAGCCAATCAGCATCGTGTTATCACTGCACTGAATTATGTCGGGTTTAACATAGTTTTTGCACAGAAAATCGAGTAATTTTTTCATGTTTTTTATTAGATATCAAAATGGATATAATAAAGTGATAATTGAACTTCGTGTCGTGCAATTTTGGTCTGATATCAAACTTGCAATTACAAATCACACTCCCGCTACGCGGTCGTGTGATTTTGTAATCGCGCGTTTGATATCAGACCAAATTGCACTCCACTTAGTTCAATTACCATTATTGATAATACCAATGGTGATGATAATGGTGGTTGTAATAATGGATTGATAATACCAATGGTGCTGATAATGGTGGTGATGATAATGGATTAATAATACCAATGGTGATGATAATGGTGGTTGTAATAATGGATTAATAATACCAATGGTGATGATAATGGTGGTGATGATAATGGATTAATAATACCAATGGTGATGATAATGGTGGTGATAATAATGGATTAATAATACCAATGGTGATGATAATGGTGGTTGTAATAATGGATTAATAATACCAATGGTGATGATAATGGTGGTGGTAATAATGGATTAATAATACCAATGGTGATGATAATGGTGGTGGTAATAATGGATTAATAATACCAATGGTGATGATAATGGTGGTTGTAATAATGGATTAATAATACCAATGGTGATGATAATGGTGGTTGTAATAATGGATTAATAATACCAATGGTGATGATAATGGTGGTTGTAATAATGGATTGATAATACCAATGGTGATGATAATGGTGGTGATGATAATGGATTAATAATACCAATGGTGATGATAATGGTGGTGATAATAATGGATTAATAATACCAATGGTGATGATAATGGTGGTTGTAATAATGGATTAATAATACCAATGGTGATGATAATGGTGGTGATGATAATGGATTAATAATACCAATGGTGATGATAATGGTGGTGATAATAATGGATTAATAATACCAATGGTGATGATAATGGTGGTTGTAATAATGGATTGATAATACCAATGGTGATGATAATGGATTGATAATACCAATGGTGATGATAATGGTGGTGGTAATAATGGATTAATAATACCAATGGTGATGATAATGGTGGTTGTAATAATGGATTGATAATACCAATGGTGATGATAATGGATTAATAATACCAATGGTGATGATAATGGTGGTTGTAATAATGGATTGATAATACCAATGGTGATGATAATGGATTGATAATACCAATGGTGATGATAATGGTGGTGGTAATAATGGATTAATAATACCAATGGTGATGATAATGGTGGTTGTAATAATGGATTGATAATACCAATGGTGATGATAATGGTGGTTGTAATAATGGATTGATAATACCAATGGTGATGATAATGGTGGTTGTAATAATGGATTGATAATACCAATGGTGATGATAATGGTGGTTGTAATAATGGATTGATAATACCAATGGTGATGATAATGGTGGTTGTAATAATGGATTGATAATACCAATGGTGATGATAATGGATTGATAATACCAATGGTGATGATAATGGTGGTGGTAATAATGGATTAATAATACCAATGGTGATGATAATGGTGGTGGTAATAATGGATTGATAATACCAATGGTGATGATAATGGTGGTTGTAATAATGGATTAATAATACCAATGGTGATGATAATGGTGGTTGTAATAATGGATTGATAATACCAATGGTGATGATAATGGTGGTTGTAATAATGGATTGATAATACCAATGGTGATGATAATGGTGGTGATAATAATGGATTGATAATACCAATGGTGATGATAATGGTGGTGGTAATAATGGATTGATAATACCAATGGTGATGATAATGGATTGATAATACCAATGGTGATGATAATGGTGCTGATAATGGATTAATAATACCAATGGTGATAATAATGGATTGATAATACCAATGGTGATGATAATGGTGGTGATGATAATGGATTAATAATACCAATGGTGCTGATAATGGTGGTTGTGATAATGGATTGATAATACCAATGGTGATGATAATGGTGGTTGTAATAATGGATTGATAATACAAATGGTGATGATAATGGTGGTTGTGCTTATGATGGTGATGATAGTGCTTTTGATTATAATGGTGATTATAATAAGCAATTATTGGATGAGGTTGAGTATGATATCGTAAATTATCAAGACCGATGTCTGTGTTATCTGCCGAAGCCTCCTGGCTGAGGCAGATAATACTGACTCGAGGTCTTGATAATTTACGATATCATGCGAAAACTGAATTCAATAATTATTTTATTATACATTTTTTAAAGTAAAAGTACAATTATAATCAGGTAAAAGAGACAATAAGCAAATCTCGCTGCCATTTTCACATCAACTCCCTGAGAACGGAGAGAGCCTGGGAACTTGACAGTGATAACTACAGACAATGCAATTATCACTGTCAAGTTCACATGCTATTCAGATTTAGCTGTGTGCTCTCAGCCAATCAGATTCAATGTAGTTAGTAAAATGTATAATAATGACGGTTGTTGAGGTTTGAGTGCTTATAATAATGGTGGTGGTAATGATGATTGTGGTGATGGTGGTGCTAATTGATGATGATGGTAGTGGTTATGGTAATGATGATGGTTGTGATGAAAATGATAATGGTTGTGATGATAATGGTGGTAGTGGTGATGATGCTTGTGGTGGTGGTAATGATGTTGTTAAAGGTTGTGGTGGTGATTGATGATTTATGATTGTTTTAATATTGTCATAGTATTGTCATAATAACATGTTATAGTCTGTCTTATGACAAATGTTTAATGACTAGTATTTTACAAAATTAAAATGTTTATATAATTATTTACAGGCAAAGTGATCGCTATGGGGATCGTCATGGTGACAGATATGGCAATAGATCACATGACCGCTATGACAGACCACGCCATGACAGCCGCAAAAAGCCAGCGACAGAGTATGGTTCCCAGGGCTACTACCAGTACTACTATTAAAAATCCAGCTCATTTCTTCTGTAAGCGTCTTAAATATCTGTGCAGTTAGTTTATTTCTTTAAGCATACAATTTGTAAATAAACATAAAAATGTGAAGTGTCACTTTTTTTAGTTGTACCATACTCTAACTTACTGAGCTTCTGGTTAGATACACTAGAAGGGTCTTGCTCACAAGGGATGCACCTGGGTCAGTTTGTTACTTTTGGGTATCAACAATTTCACATACAAAATGGAGCATAATTTTGCTCCCATCTCGTCTCCTTGGTAGAGCTGTTGAATATAATAATAATTCATTACTTATAAGGCACAAATTAACATGTAAATTAACTCTGTGAAACACACTTTAATGTACCACTCTTTAGAGTGTGAATCAAAAAACTGTGGGCACCTAGTAATATTTTAGAAATCGTTTATTATTCCTTGAACAACTCAGAAACAACTATATCATCGCAAGAAGTTTGACTGATGTGTAGTATGATAAACCTTTTGTAGTTAGAGTTGTTTGTGAGTTGTTCAACAAACAATAAACAATTTCTTAAAAATTGATGGGTGCCCACAGTTTTTTCGATTCGCACTGGCATACACCTTAATTCCATTGTTCTTTTGTTGTTATTTGACTATCACACTTTAACTAATACAATTTTTTCAAGGGTTAGTGAGAACAACTCTATTAAACTGGTCCAATATCATGTAGCATGCTCTGGGGGCAGAATTCCGTTCCCATGACAACATGTGGGTTGTACAATCATTTGTAGGCATTAGGGTGCAAATCAACCTGGAAGCAAAACCCCTTGTGTGTAATTGTGTAGACCTTTTTGGTGACAGTACTAATTAGGTCATATCTTATATCATAGAAGACTTCCCAGTCGCTCAGCGGCTAGAGCATCTTAGAAGGCCCTCTTAAAAATAATAATCGGCAATCCTAAATTGTAAATAATGATTTACCAAAAATAAATTACAAACTAGTAATCCTCAATTGGTCCTAAATGCTGCAAAAATAATACATAATCCTTAAAGGTTTAGGTCAATAATCCATATCCCTGCTCTAAAAACCCCTAATAATCCATAATCCTAAAACCTTAACAGGGCCTCTCTTACTGGAGGATCATATTGTGAAAACTGATCTGGAAATCAGTCATTTTAAAGATATTTATAATCAATGTTAAATACCCACAATTCGTGTCGGTCGATCAATCTCCCGTTTTTTTACAATTTACTTCAACAGCTTTCTTTTTTGGAAAAATAATTGTATTCAGTGTGTAAATTAAATTACCATTGTTATTCTGGGCTTGCTGTGTTGATGTTGTAAGGGAGGGGAGGGTAAAAGTCTACTTGACATTTAAAATCGTAAAATAATAGCACTTTCCACAGATGATGTCACGATGATGCATTATGGGATTGAAACGCGGACAAGCCAAGCCCAAAATACATACTGCTGCAACAATGGTGTTTTTTTTTTTCTTGTTTCCAATTCATGAAAAAACTTTTGTAGCTACTGAATTCTGGGAATGCGTAGCCACAAAGGGGTCTTAAATGACAATATACATATATGTTATGTACGAAAGAGGTACTATAATTTAGCGCGTATTGCATTCTCGTTTCCACAGCCCAAGGTCAATTAGCGAAACCCGTGGGCGGCTGGGAATGAGAATGCGCTAAATGCGCTATTTTTTTCCGTGCGGTCTTCCTGTGGTGTTCGAAAATGACGTCGCGGCACATCGTCACGGAAGTGATTATGACATCACAGCGCGGTAATGAAAATCACTTTTTAGAGAGTTGATTCAAGTCGACACACATTTTTGACTGACAAAAGAAAGTTTATATAAAGTAATTTTGATAAACATCGTTTTATCACTACATCATCCTATCACGATGGGATGTCCGCAAAGTAAACCACTTTGCAAGTGCTGTTTTGGCACTAAAGATTTGAAAAAAGACGAGGTAATTATATTCTGATTGTTTTCAATTTTGACAAGCACTTCTTATTCCCCCACTTTTATCTTTCCTCCGTTCTTTGTCGTTGCTTTTTCATTTCATTTAATTCATTCTTTTGCCTTCATAGTTTCCCTTTTCTTCCTTTTCTTTCCATCTTCTTTTCTCTTCTCATTTTTAAGTTTTACTTTCTCAAAAAGCGCATTTGTGCGAAACTGATCCTGTTTCAATTTTCAATCAACTTTTCATTGTCTTTTTATTCCATTCAATATTGTTATTTACCCTCAAGATTCTATGTTTTCTTCGCCTCTTGCAATCTTCTTCGTCTGTTCTCTTCGTATTACCAACTTCATGTTTCTAAAAGAAAGCGCACTGGTATTAATTAATTATCTCATTTTGTTCATTTAGATTTATAAAGTGAAGTCTTGTCAAACAGAGGTAAGAAACACAGTATCAAGTAATACAAGCATGATAGCTTCAGTAGAAATAGCATTAGAAGCATAAAGTAACAAAAATAGCTGTTAAAATAAGAATAGTTGTTGAATCAGGTCATCATATTATTATTTTTTGTTTCCCGTCGATCAAAAGAAATAAAAACAAAATATAAATAAAAACAAATTAAAATTATCGAGAAGTGGGTACCTGATTTTGAAAATTTAGGGTTGGTCAGTCGACGTGAAACAAAAAAAATATGATGCCTCGCAGTTCAGGTAAAATTCAACATACATCGACTTTCGAACCTACGAATGAAAAGGTTTTAATTTATCGAATTTCTTTTTCATCAATAAAAATCAACAACTAAATAAATGAATAAAATTAAATTTAAATTAATTAAAACTTAGAGAAAATATTTCAAGTTCTTGTTACAAACAAAAGTAAATTTGAAAATGCTTTATATGTCGATGAAAAATAAGAAAAGTGGCTTTGAAAGCAAATGTCGCTCAATTGTTTTCACAATAAAAACTTCACATACCTTAATTTTACTATGACGAAAATACCACAGCTCTTCTCTACGTTAAACATGGTTTGTTGGCTAAGCTAGTACCGATGTAGTGTAGTTGTAGAACGAACAAGAACCAGTGTTGAACAGCCATGTTGAACAACCACCAAGCTAGATAAAGGCTTCTAAATATCATCTCTTTGTGAACGTTTTTCTTTTACAACTTTTCCCTCCCTTAAAAAACTGATTAGCATAACTCTGACATTAAAAATGAGCTTTAGAGATGTATTCTTTTTGTCATTCATAAGTTTCAATCTAAAAACGAACGGAAAAACATCACCAACTAAGTTTGAGTCACTCGAGTCACTGAAGTAAAAATTGGCGCCAAAACTGACGCGTGTGCGCCGAAAGTGAAATTTCATATTCAAGCTGTAATTCGCTGGCCTAAAACTATCATCATTTCTAAAATGTTGTCCTATTTTACAAATTTTAGATTTCCATCGAATCGTTTGAGCGGGAACTCTTGAGATTTACGTCAAGGCAACAACTGGCAGCTCGTAGAAGAAGCCACAGCAATGGTAGTTATTTGATAGAAGATATTTTTGTAAAATATTTGTAGATTTGTAAGCCGTGTTGTCTGAAATTAATCACTCAACAACTCGACTTTTTTTGTATAGATTGTGCTTACCAATAGTATGATTGTATTGCAAAACATCTTATCATTTCTTATATTAAGACAATGTTTTGCACTGATAGGCTCAAAGACAAGCCTGGACAGCGTTAATTCACTTAGTAAGTCACATTCTGCAGTTGAACAAAAAGACACCAAACCGCTGACAAAACCTGAGCCAATTGGTAAATTAGTTGGACCGTCGAAGCCAAGTATTGACGCTGTGGTAAAAACAGGCCCTCTTCCCGTCACATTGGTTGACGAGGCAGTCCTGACCTATTCACTGGTTGGTCCACTGGAACCCAGTATTGAAGCTGTGGTAAAAACAGGCCCTCTTTCCGTCACAGTGGTTGACGAAGCAGTCTTGCACTATTCACTGGTTGGTCCACTGGAACCCAGTATTGACGCTGTGGTAAAAACAGGCCCTCATCCCGTCACAGTGGTTGACGAAGCAGTCTTGCACTATTCACTGGTTGGTCCACTGGAACCCAGTATTGACGCTGTGGTAAAAACAGGCCCTCATCCCGTCACAGTGGTTGACGAAGCAGTCTTGACCTATTCACTGGTTGGTCCACTGGAACCCAGTATTGACGCTGTGGTAAAAACAGGCCCTCTTTCCGTCACAGTGGTTGACGAAGCGGCAGTCTTGACCTATTCACTGGTTGGTCCATTGGAACCCAGTATTGACGCTGTGGTAAAAACAGGCCCTCATCCCGTCACAGTGGTTGACGAAGCAGTCTTGACCTATTCACTGGTTGGTCCACTGGAACCCAGTATTGACGCTGTGGTAAAAACAGGCCCTCTTTCCGTCACAGTGGTTGACGAAGCGGCAGTCTTGACCTATTCACTGGTTGGTCCACTAGAACCCAGTGTTGACGCTGTAGTAAAAACTGGCCCTCTTCCCCTCACAGTGGTTGAAAAACCAGTTGCGACCATTGATACTGTTGGCCCATTGGTACCCTACATTGATGTAGCTATCCAAACTGGTTCTAAGCCGGTTCGAGTAGTCAATGAATCCCCCAGCACATCAGTACCACATAAGGAAATTCTTCAGCTTGGTGCAAAGCAAGAATCAGACACAGAATTGTTGTTAGTTCCTGCCTGGAAA
Organism: Metridium senile; assembly: GCA_949775045.1. NCBI lineage: Eukaryota > Metazoa > Cnidaria > Anthozoa > Actiniaria > Metridiidae > Metridium > Metridium senile. Next base: position 18,524,003 of record OX459099.1, read on the forward strand.
AAAGGCAAAACAAACACAGTACTGTCTAACTTTCCATGCACTGCTAAGGTACATGGAGCCAGTAAAGTAACAGAGAGTCTGCCTTCCAGTGAAACAACAAACAAGCCAACTAAGGTAAATATAGATAGCATTTCTTGTTTTGTTGTATTGACTGTGGATCTAATCAACCTAGTCTTTTTTAGTCACATGAAAAGCGAGGAGATTATACGTTGGTGAACACACAAGATGATGACAGTAACAAGGGGTCTGGTCTTAGTTTGTCGACATCAGATGTAATACTACAAGAGTTACACCGTGATAGACACAGAGTAACCCCACGGAAGCTTAACGTTGATGAGGAGATTGAGGTAGGAACAATATTGCATGCATGGCGTTGATAGTGTAATTGGATGCTAATAACGGGTATACAAAAGATTGACGTTATATGGAAAATTAGAAAATTAGAAGAATTATGCGAATAAATAAATGTGTGAAGAAATGCCTGCACAAATAGATGTCCACATTGCCGTCTTTACTTTCAACATTAAAGACGATTTATTGATATTTCAGAAACAGATGGTGAAATCTGCCATGATGGAGATCAACAAACATCGTGAAAACTTTCATCTCAGTCCAGTAAGCACTGCGTTTGTTATGAAGTTTCTCAGGGCGACAGACTTTGACGCTGATGACGCTGTAGCTCTTAACCGCAACTACACGGTAACTAGCAACTTCTTGTTATATTATAAATGTCTTGTTAAAATACATAGATAGCATATTGGAACTCTTTCAAAGCGACTGCAGTTGTAATGCCATGCGCACCCTACTCTGGTTTCCTTTATATACATCTATTTTTTTACATTCATTTCTTATTGTAATCTATGACCTTTCTTGTTTTAGGTAAAGAGAAATATGTACTGTGATAATAGCTTGGCACCAACAAGAAACCCTTTGAAAGCAGAAATAATGTCTGGTAGATTTACGATACTTGTAAGTACTTATACAGATTTGTCAGTTTCTGTCGGGATGAAAGAATGGATAGAAAAACGCATCAAAATCAGTAAATGAATAAGTGAATGAAAGAAATAATGAATGAACAATAAATAAACGTTTTAATAAATTAGTGGATAAATGAATAATTGAGTGAGTGGATGAAAATAGATGGATTATGAATGGCTGAAATCAATTTGTCAATTCCTTATTTAGGACACACCTGACCCCGAGGGTTCAGCCATTGCAGTGTTCACAGCTCAACGAAATTCCTGTGAACGAAACCACAAAGTGATCATGAATAACATAGGCTTCCAGCTCGAAGAAGCAATCAAAAGGTAAGAATACATTGTGAACAAGACACAAGATGACAACTGAACGATACTTATTGACATGTTGTTTACAGTAAGAATACATTGTGAACAGGACACACGATGACAACGTTACTTATTGACATGTTGTTTACAGTCCACAGTTCCAAACCGATGGTATGGTTCTATTGTACGATTTCTCTAACACATCATATATGACAAGTGATGTCCAACTATGCGTCGATATCATAACCATATTAAAGGTACGTAGATCATCTATATACACTACGGCGTCTATATGCGATGACAACTCGACCCAATCCCTTGTGCAACTTAGGTATGGCGAATACGGGCACTGAAGAGCCATGTCAGTAAAACGTTTTAGCAAAACGGAGGCGTCTTGTACATATAATTACAACCTCTATTAATATACGGTCACTGAAGGGCCATGCCATGTAATATAATTACAACCTCTGTTACTATATGGACACTGAAAGGGCTTTGAGAAGTGTCCATAAAAACCCTAGTAAAATTCCTTTACGTCAACTTTCAACTGATATCCGCCATGATAGGTCTAACGTAGTGTTTTCTTACTTTACAGACAGCGTATCCAGTGCGCCTTCAAAAAACCTTCATCATATCTCCACCATTTTGGGTCCAAACAGAAATGAGACTATGTTCACAACTGCTGAAAGATAAAAACAAAGAAAAGATTCACATTGTTTCACGTTCAGCTCTGAAACAACATCTTCCAGTAGAATGCATTCCTCGAGGTCTTGGAGGAGAGTTGCATGTTGACTATATGTCATGGATAGGCCAGTGCATGATGGGATATGCTTGACGATAAACATGGATAATTCTATGGCTGTTATTATTGATATATATATATTGTAAATAGTTTAATAGTGTATCTATCACGATACCCATTTGATATATTCATTGTAAATAGTGTAATCACTTAAGTGATTATGAAATTAAATAAATGTTTTTTTTGAGTATAATTTGCGAGGTCCTGTGATTATTCATTTGATATTCTATGAACTTTCTATTGCACACTATCTGCAATATTTGACAAATTCATTTTAGCACTGCTGAAATTCTCATACCTCCCCCCAACACCTCCCCTCTCCGAACTTCTCTCCGCCACAAACCCACCCACCCACTTGGCAGTGTTGATAAAGGAGTCAGTGTTTCCCGGGAGGGTACTGCCTTTGACCAAGTGGTAGGGGTGATCGGCGGAGATTTTGAAAATGACCCCTAAAAGGTACGCACAGATACAAATATAGCAGAGTAAAAATGACCCTTACAACTGATTTTTGAGCCAAAACTCTAAAAGGACCCTAAAAGGTACGCACAGGAAATAGTTTAACCCCTACCATTTGGATAAAGAGAGTACCCCCCCCCCCCCCCCCCCCCCCCCCCCCCCGCCGAGCATTGCTTGTTTCCTATCAATGGAATATTTTTTTACTTATAAGAAATAAATTAGTCACTATCAGATAAAATACTAATATCGTGCTAAGGTTTGTAGTAGACATGCAATAATAACAATATAGTCGATAGTCTAAAAGGCAATTCGTTGATTATAATGATGATGATGATGCTGATTATATGATATTGGTAATGATGATAACATCAATCCCTTTCCCTAGCTATTGGAATACCCGTTTTGAAATATGTGTGTGTCCATAATTCCTTTCCATCTTGAAGTGACGTACCCATCACCTTGGACAACCTTTTTGAAATAGGTGTATGTCTATAATTCCTTTCTGTCTTGGAATAAACTATATATAGCCTTGTTCGACATTATTGAAATAGGTGTATGCATGCCTATAATTTCTTTCTGTCTTGGAATAACCTATCGCCTTGGACAACCTTTTTGGAATAAATACTACCAGTACTACTATTAAAAATCCAGCTCATTTCTTCTGTAAGCGTCTTAAATATCTGTGCAGTTAGTTTTTTTCTTTAAGCATTCAATTTGTAAATAAACATAAAAATGAGAAGTGTCACCTTTTTTTAGTTGTACCATACTCTAACTTACTGAGCTTCTGGTTAGATACACTAGAAGGGTCTTGCTCACAAGGGATGCACCTGGGTCAGTTTGATACTTTGTGGGTATCAACAATTTCACATACAAACTTTTGCTCACATCTCAGCTCCTTGATGGAGCTGATGAATATAATAATAATTCATTACTTATTAGGTTCAAATTAACATGTAAATTAACCCTATGAAACACACTTTAATGTATGTCACTCTTTAATACACCTTAAAGTGCACCTGACGCCCTACATGATATTTTGCAAATCTGTTGTACATGAGGTGTATAATAAGTGTACTTAATTTTGCTTGATGTCGACTTCTCGTTTTTGAGATATGAACATTTGAAATCTGAAAATGCAAATGAGGTGACGTCATCAATCCCAGGAATTTGTCAAAGTTTTGTTTCAAAGCCGACATCAACCTTGTTTTTGTAAAGTAGTTAAAATGTTAATGGTAGTGTAATTATTAGTAATACATATATTGAGCTTTAAAAAATTGCTATAATTATTTCCAGAGAACGTTTGTATATTTAATGAGGCCTGGGATCACGTCACTTCATTTGCCTTTTCAAATTTCAAATGTTTATATCTCAGAAAGGAGATGTCGACATCGAGAAAAATTAAGTACACTTATTATACACCTCATGTACAACAGATTCACAAAATATCATGAAAGGCGTCAGGTGCACTTTAATTCTATTGTGTTCATTTGCTGCTATTTGACTATTACACTTTAACTAATACACTTTGTTTCAAGAGTTAATGAGAACAACTCTATTAAACTGGTTCAATATCACGTAGCATGCTCTGGGGGCAGAATTCCATTCCCATGACAACATGCCGCGGTGTACGCATCAGCTAGGGAGCAAATCGACCTGGAAGCAAATCCCCAGTTGTGTGTATTATGTAGACCTTTTTGGTGACAGTACTAATTAAGTCGTCTTTAAAGGTTATCTCATAGAAGACTATTTATATTTGTTTTTTGTTTCGATTTCTATTCAGTAGCCACATGCGCGCTCATTGAGCGTCTATTTTTACAAATATCCCCCCTTTTATTAATAGTATAGTTTACCATACATGAGAAAACGTCATTGTTTTACCACGTCAGTTAGAGGTTGCCATTTTTCGATTTGTTGTGTATAGCAGAAACAACGAGATGAAAGGGAGAAAGTAGAAGTAAGAAAACTAGGAAACCGGAGAAAAACTAAATAGTATTACTAGAGTTTTTCTCATTAACCCGTGAGACAAAGTATATACTAGTTAAAGCGTGGTATTCAAATAACAACAATGAGCACAATGAAATAAAGGTACATTAAAGAGTAATGCACTAAAGTGTGTTTCACGGGATAATAATGAGAACAGCTCTAATTTTTTACGGTTTATCATATTATTTGTAATGCTAAAAGCCAGCTAAAAAAGAGATTAAACAGACGAATCGATAAAGAAGAAACAATTATATAGTATGAATATAGGGATGATGGAGAAGAAAATCGGGACGGGGTAGAATCAGCTAAGAGTATAGTTCAAAAGTCGCATTCCACATGTGCAGAATCCAATGCAAATGAGCAAAATCTTTTGTTTAATTAAATCTTTTTATAGTTTTATATATGAGAGAAAACATCAAATCAAATACATATTTCCTTACTATGCCAATATCATTTCAATATATATGTAATGTACGAAAGAAGTACTAATACTCTTATGAACGAGGCACGCAAAGCATTTTACAAAGGCTTCATTGAGGACAATAGTAATGATCAGAGGAAACTGTTTTCAGCAACAAAAAGGCTGCTTGGAAGGGAGAATGAGATTCATTATCCTCAATTTGATGACAAGGTTGTCCTCGCCAATAAATTTGGAGACTTTTTTGCTCACAAGATAAAAATCAGTCACAACAATCTAGACAACATGGCATCGGCCGCGCGTCCTCGTATTGCCAGTGAGGCCTCTTTTGACTTTCCTGAGGTTCAATCTATTGAGAAGTTCAACACGCTAAGTGAATCGGATGTTCGGAAACTAATTGAGGCCACGCCCAAAAAGTCATGCTTGCTTGATCCTATACCAACGACACTTGTAATCAGCTGCATTGATGTCCTGTTGCCGGTAATAACTAAGATCATCAATTTATCGCTTCAGGCGGGTACATTTGCCGACCAATGGAAATGTGCGCTGGTTCGTCCCTTACTGAAGAAGCTCGGACTCGATTTGATATTCAAGAACTATCGCCCTGTAAGTAACCTTCAGTACATTTCTAAGCTTACTGAAAAGGCCGTATTCCAACAAACGCATGGGCATATGGTCATTAATTCCTTGTACCCCGAGCTACAGTCATCGTACCGCCAGCACCACAGTACGGAAACAGCCTTGCTGAGAGTGATGAATGATGTTCTTCTAGACATGAACTCTCAGCATGTCACACTGTTGGTGCTTCTAGATCTTAGCGCGGCCTTCGACACCGTCAATCATGACATTCTGTTGGAAAGGCTTGACAGGGACATTGGTATGCGTGGCGTTACGCTTGACTGGTTTCGCTCCTATCTGTCTGGTCGATGTCAACAAGTTTGTATTGATGGTTCTCTGTCCAAGCAATTCCATCTAAACTGCGGTGTACCACAGGGATCTTGTCTTGGCCCTCTTCTCTTTGTTATTTACACCTCTTCGTTGTTCAAGGTTATAGAACGTCATCTTCCTTGGGCTCACTGTTATGCTGATGACACTCAACTATACATTAGTTTCAAGCCTGATGGTGCCAACGCACAAGCCGACGCCCTTCATGCTATGGAGCAGTGTATTCAAGATCTTAGGAACTGGCTTATTGATAGCAGGCTGTTGCTCAACGATGACAAAACAGAATTCCTGGTAATTGGAACTCGCCAACAACTTAATAAATTAAATCCGTCAGTTCTTAATGTTGGCGAACATACAATTGATCCTTCTGTAAATGTCAGGAACTTGGGTACTATTATTGACAATTCACTTAGTATGGATCCTCAGGTTAATCAAATTTGTAAGGCTGCTTTTTATCATATTCACAATATTCGACGGATCTCAAAATATCTTTCTCAGGATTGTCTTAAAACATTAGTTCATGCTTTTGTTACGTCACGACTTGACTATTGTAATAGCTTACTCTATGGCCTGCCTAAATATCAGATCTGTAAATTGCAGAGGGTCCAGAACACTGCCGCTAGGTTAATAATGAACGCTAGAAAGTATGACCATATCACGCCTGTACTCTACAACCTTCATTGGCTACCTGTCTTTTATCGTATTCAGTTTAAGATTTTAACAATTACATTCAAGGCTATATATAACATCTCGCCTAGCTATATAAGTGATTTGGTGTCCATTAGGTCCTGTTCTGCATATTCATTAAGGTCTAACAACACTTTAGTCTTGGATCGTCCTAAGGGGCGTATGCTATCGACACTAGGGGCGCGTTCTTTCTATGCTGCTGCCCCCACACTGTGGAACAGCCTTCCTGTACAAATTCGGGAAATAAAATCACTTAGCATTTTTAAGAAACAACTTAAGACACATCTTTTTAATATAGCTTATAACAAGTAGTTTTTAGTGAATTTAACTTAGTTATTTTTATTTAGAATATTTCCATTTAGAATATTTCCACTTAGTATTTCGTTTTTTAGTATTTGATTTTTATAGATTAATATTTATAGTAATTATTCATGTTATATATTTATATTTTATTGACTTATTCATGTAAAGCGCTCTTGATCATTTTAATGTTAAAAAGCGCTATATTAAGTAAATAAATTATTATTATTATTATTATTATTATTATTACAATTTAGCGCGTATTGCATTCTCGTTTCCACAGCCCACGGTCAAGCGAAACCCGTTGGCGGCTGGGAATGAGAATGCGCTAAATGCGCTATTTTTTCCGTGCGGTCTTCCTGTGGTGTTCGAAAATGACATCACGGCACATCGTCATCGAAGTGATTATGACATCACAGCGCGCTAATGAAAATCACTTTTTAGAGAGTTGATTAAAGTCGACACGCATTTTTGACTGACAAAAGAAAGTTTATATAAAGTGTTTTTGATAAACATCGTTTTATCACTACATCATCCTATCACGATGGGATGTCCGCAAAGTAAACCACTTTGCAAGTGCTGTTTTGGCACTAAAGATTTGAAAAAAGACGAGGTAATTCGATTGTTTTCAATTTTGACAAGCACTTCTTATTCCACCACTTTTATCTTTCCTCCGCTCTTTCTCGTTGCTTTTTCCTTTCATTTAAATTCATTCTTTTACCTTCAGTGTTTCCATTTTCTTCCTTTTCTTTCCATCTTCTTTTCTCTTCTCATTTTAAGTTTTACTTTCTCAAAAATCGCATTTGTGCGAAACTGATCCTGTTTCAATTTTCAATCAACTTTTCATTGTCTTTTTATTCCATTCAATTTTGTTATTTACCCTCAAGATTCTATGTTTTCTTCGCCTCTTGCAATCTTCTTCGTCTGTGCTCTTCGTATTACCAACTTCATGTTTCTAAAAGAAAGCGCACTTGTATTAATTAATTATCTCATTTTGTTCAATCAGATTTATAAAGTGAAGTCTTGTCAAACAGAGGTAAGAAACACAATATCATTAGTAATACAAGCATGATAGCTTCAGTAGAAATAGCATTAGAAGCATAAAGTAACAAAAATAGCTGTTAAAATAAGAATAGTTGTTGAATCAGGTCATCATATTATTATTTTTTGTTTCCCGTCGAAAAAAACAAAATATAAATAAAAACAAATTAAAATTATCGAGAAGTGGGTACCTGATTTTGAAAATTTAGGGTCGGTCAGTCGACGGGAAACAAAAAAAATATGATGACCACGCAGTTCAGGTAAAATTCAACATACATCGACTTTCGAACCTACGAATGAAAAGGTTTTAATTTATCGAATCAGTTTCTTTTTCATCAATAAAAATCAACAACTAAATAAATGAATAAAATTAAATTTAAATTAATTAAAACTTAGAGAAAATATTTCAAGTTCTTGTTACAAACAAAAGTAAATTTGAAAATGCTTTATATGACGATGAAAAATAAGAAAAGTGGCTTTGAAAGCAAATGTCGCTCAATTGTTTTCACAATAAAAACTTCACATACCTTAATTTTACTATGACGAAAATACCACAGCTCTTCTCTACGTAAACATGGTTTGTTGGCTAAGCTAGTACCGGATGTAGTGTAGTTGTAGAACGAACAAGAACCAGTGTTGAACAGCCATGTTGAACAACCACCAACCTAGATAAAGAATTCTAAATATCATCTCTTTGTGAACGTTTTTCTTTTACAACTTTTCCCTCCCTTAAAAAAACTGATTAGCATAACTCTGACATTAAAAATGAGCTTTAGAGATGTATTCTTTTTGTCATTCATAAGTTTCAATCTAAAAACGAACGGAAAAACATCACCAACTAAGTTTTAGTCACTCGAGTCACTGAAGTAAAAATTGGCGCCAAAACTGACGCGTGTGCGCCGGAAGTGAAATTTCATATTCAAGCTGTAATTCGCTGGCCTAAAACTATCATCATTTCTAAAATGTTGTCCTATTTTACAAATTTTAGATTTCCATCGAATCGTTTGAGCGGGAACTCTTGAGATTTACGTCAAGGCAACAACTGGCAGCTCGTAGAAGAAGCCCCAGCAATGGTAGTTATTTGATAGAAGATATTTTTGTAAAATATTTGTAGATTTGTAAGCCGTGTTGTCTGAAATTAATCACTCAACAACTCGACTATTTTTGTATAGATTGTGCTTACCAGTAGTATGATTGTATTGCAAAACATCTTATCATTTCTTATATTAAGACAATGTTTTGCATTGATAGGCTCAAAGGCAAGCCTGGACAGCGTTAATTCACTTGGTAAGTCACATTCTGCAGTTGAACAAAAAGACACCAAACCGCTGACAAAACCTCAGCCAATTGTTAAATTAGTTGGACCGTTGAAGCCAAGTATTGACGCTGTGGTAAAAACAGGCCCTCTTCCCGTCACAGTGGTTGACGAGGCAGTCCTGACCTATTCACTGGTTGGTCCACTGGAACCCAGTATTGACGCTGTGGTAAAAACAGGCCCTCTTTCTGTCACAGTGGTTGACGAAGCAGTCTTGCACTATTCACTGGTTGGTCCACTGGAACCCAGTATTGACGCTGTGGTAAAAAGAGGCCCTCTTTCCGTCACAGTGGTTGACGAAGCGGCAGTCTTGACCAATTCACTGGTTGGTCCACTGGAACCAAGTATTGACGTTGTGGTTAAAACAGGCCCTCTTTCCGTCACAGTGGTTGACGAAGCAGTCTTGCACTATTCACTGGTTGGTCCACTGGAACCCAGTATTGACGCTGTGGTAAAAACAGGCCCTCATCCCGTCACAGTGGTTGACGAAGCAGTCTTGACCTATTCACTGGTTGGTCCACTGGAACCCAGTATTGACGCTGTGGTAAAAGCAGGCCCTCTTTCCGTCACAGTGGTTGACGAAGCATTCTTGACCTATTCACTGGTTGGTCCACTGGAACCCAGTATTGACGCTGTGGTAAAAACAGGCCCTCTTTCCCTCAAAGTGGTTGACGAAGCAGTCTTGACCTATTCACTGGTTGGTCCACTGGAACCCAGTATTGACTCTGTGGTAAAAACAGGCCCTCTTCCAGGCCCAGTGGTTGACGAAGCGGCAGTCTTGACGTATTCACTGGTTGGTCCACTGGAACCCAGTTTTGACGCTGTAGTAAAAACAGGCCCTCTTCCCCTCACATTGGTTGAAAAACCAGTTGCGACCATTGATACTGTTGGCCCATTGGTACTCTACATTGATGTAGCTATCCAAACTGGTTCTAAACCGGTTCGAGTACTCAATGAATCCCCCAGCACATCAGTACCACATAAGGAAATTCTTCAGCTTGGTGCAAAGCAAGAATCAGACACAGAATTGTTGTTAGTTCCTGCCTGGAAAAAAGGCAAAACAAACACAGTACTGTCTAACTTTCCATGCACTGCTAAGGTACATGGAGCCAGTAAAGTAACAGAGAGTCTGCCTTCCAGTGAAACAACAAACAAGCCAACTGAGGTAAATATAGATAGTATTTCTTGTTTTGTTGTTTTGACTGTGGACCTAATCAACCTAGTCTTTTTTAGTCACAGGAAAAGCGAGGAGATTATACGTTGGTGAACACACAAGATGATGACAGTAACAAGGGGTCTGGTCTTAGTTTGTCGACATCAGATGTAATACTACAAGAGTTACACCGTGATAGACACAGAGTAACCCCACGGAAGCTTAACGTTGATGAGGAGATTGAGGTAGGAACAATATTGCATGCATGGCGTTGATAGTGTAATTGGATGCTAATAACGAGTATACCAAAGATTGACGTTATATGGAAAATTAGAAAATTGGAAGAATTATGCGAATAAATAAATGTGTGAAGAAATGCCTGCACAAATAGATGTCCACATTGCCGTCTTTACTTTTAACATTAAAGACGATTTATTGATATTTCAGAAACAGATGGTGAAATCTGCCATGATGGAGATTAACAAACACCGTGAAAACTTTCATCTCAGTCCAGTAAGCACTGCGTTTGTTATGAAGTTTCTCAGGGCGACAGACTTTGACGTTGATGACGCTGTATCTCTTAACCGCAACTACACGGTAACTAGCAACTTCTTGTTATATTATAAATGTCTTGTTAAAATACATAGATAGCATATTGGAACACTTTCAAAGCGACTGTAGTTTAATGCCACGCGCACCCTACTCTGGTTTCCTTTATATACATCTATTTTTTACATTCATTTCTTATTGTAATCTATGACCTTTCTTGTTTTAGGTAAAGAAAAATATGTACTGTGATAATAGCTTGGCACCAACAAGAAACCCTTTGAAAGCAGAAATAATGTCTGGTAGATTTACGATACTTGTAAGTACTTATACAGATTTGTCAGTTTCTGTCGGGATGAAAGAATGGATAGAAAAACGCATCAAAATCAGTAAATGAATAAGTGAATGAAAGAAATAATGAATGAACAATAAATAAACGTTTTAATAAATTAGTGGATAAATGAATAATTGAGTGAGTGGATGAAAATAGATGGATTATGAATGGCTGAAATCAATTTGTCAATTCCTTATTTAGGACAAACCTGACCCCGAGGGTTCAGCAATTGCAGTGTTCACAGCTCAACGAAATTCCTCTGAACGAAACCACAAAGTGATCATGAATAACATAGGCTTCCAGCTCGAAGAAGCAATTAAAAGGTAAGAATACATTGTGAACAGGACACAACATGTATCAATACTTATTGACATGTTGTTTACAGTAAGAATACATTGTGAACAGGACACAGGATGACAACGATACTTATTGACATGTTGTTTACAGTCCACAGTTCCAAACCGATGGTGTGGTTCTATTGTACGATTTCTCTAACACATCATATATGACAAGTGATGTCCAACTATGCGTCGATATCATAACCATATTAAAGGTACGTAGATCATCTATATACACTACGGCGTCTATATGCGATGACAACTCGACCCAATCCCTTGTGCAACTTAGGTATGGCGAATACGGGCACTGAAGAGCCATGTCAGTAAAACGTTTTAGCAAAACGGAGGCGTCTTGTACATATAATTACAACCTCTATTAATATACGGTCACTGAAGGGCCATGCCATGTAATATAATTACAACCTCTGTTACTATATGGACACTGAAAGGGCTTTGAGAAGTGTCCATAAAAACCCTAGTAAAATTCCTTTACGTCAACTTTCAACTGATATCCGCCATGATAGGTCTAACGTAGTGTTTTCTTACTTTACAGACAGCGTATCCAGTGCGCCTTCGAAAAACCTTCATCATATCTCCACCATTTTGGGTCCAAACAGAAATGAGACTATGTTCACAACTGCTGAAAGATAAAAACAAAGAAAAGATTCACATTGTTTCACGTTCAGCTCTGAAACAACATCTTCCAGTAGAATGCATTCCTCGAGGTCTTGGAGGAGAGTTGCATGTTGACTATATGTCATGGATAGGCCAGTGCATGATGGGATATGCTTGACGATAAACATGGATAATTCTATGGCTGTTATTATTGATATATATATTGTAAATAGTTTAATAGTGTATCTATCACGATACCCATTTGATATATTCATTGTAAAAAGTGTAATCACTTAAGTGATTATGAAATTAAATAAATGTTTTTTTGAGTATAATTTGCGAGGTCCTGTGATTATTCATTTGATATTCTATGAACTTTCTATTGCACACTATCTGCAATATTTGACAAAGGTATTGGCACGACTGTACGTAACAAATTCATTTTAGCACTGCTGAAATTCTCATACCTCCCCCCAACACCTCCCCTCTCCGAACTTCTCTCCGCCACAAACCCACCCACCCACTTGGCAATGTTGATAAAGGAGTCAGTGTTTCCCGGGAGGGTACTGCCTTTGTCCAAGTAGTAGGGGTGATCGGCGGAGGTTTTGAAAATGACCCCTAAAAGGTACGCACAGATACAAATATAGTATAGTAAAAATGACCCTTACAACTGATTTTTGAGCCAAAACTCTAAAAGGACCCTAAAAGGTACGCACAGAAAATATTTTAACCCTAAAAGGTACGCCTATCACCCCTACCACTTGGATAAAGAGAGTACCCCCCCCCCCCCCTCCCTCCCGAGCATTGCTTGTTTCCTATCAATCGAATATTTTTTTACTTATAAGAAATAAATTAGTCACTATCAGATAAAATACTAATATCGTGCCAAGGATTGTAGTAGGCATGCAATAATAACAATATCGTTGATTATAAAGATGATGATGATGCTGATTATATGATATTGGTAATGATGATTACAACAATCCCTTTCCCTATTGGAATACCCGTTTTGAAATATGTGTGTGTCCATAATTCCTTTCCATCTTTAAGTGACCCATCACCTTGGACAACCTTTTTGAAATAGGTGTATGCCAATAACTCATTTCAGTCTTTGAGTGACGTATCACCTTGAACAACCTTTTTGAAATAGGTGTATGTCTATAATTCCTTTCTGTCTTGGAATAAACTATATATCGCCTTGTACAACTTCATTGAAATAGGTGTATGTCTATAATTCCTTTCTGTCTTGGAATAAACTATAGCCTTGTTCGACATTATTGAAATAGGTGTATGCCTATAATTTCTTTCTATCTTGGAATAACCTATCGCCTTGGACAACCTTTTTGGAATAAATACTACCAGTACTACTATTAAAAATCCAGCTCATTTCTTCTGTAAACGTCTTATATATCTGTGCAGTTAGTTTTTTTCTTTACGCATACAATTTGTAAATAAACATAAAAATGAGAAGTGTCACCTTTTTTTAGTTGTAACATACTCTAACCTACTGAGCTTCTGGTTAGATACACTAGAAGGGTCTTGCTCACAAGGGATGCACCTGGGTCAGTTTGTTACTTTGTGGGTATCAACAATTTCACATACAAAATTTTACTCCCATCTCAGCTCCTTGATAGAGCTGTTGAATATAATAATAATTCATTACTTATTAGGTGCAAATTAACATGTAAATTAACCCTATGAAACACACTTTAATGTATGTCACTCTTTAATACACCTTAAAGTGCACCTGACGCCCTTCATGATATTTTGCAAATCTGTTGTACATGAGGTGTATAATAAGTGTACTTAATTTTGCTTGATGTCGACCTCTCCTTTTTGAGATATGAATATTTGAAATCTGAAAATGCAAATGAGGTGATGTCATCCCAGGAATTTGTCAAAGTTTTGTTTCAAAGCTGACATTAAGCTTGTTTTTGTAAAGTAGTAAAAATGTTAATGGTAGTGTGAATATTAGTAATACAGATATTGAACTTTAAAAAATTGCTATAATTATTTCCAGAGAACGTTTGTATATTTAACGAGGCCTGGGATGACGTCACTTCATTTGCATTTTCAGATTTCAAATGTTTATATCTCAGAAAGGAGAGGTCGACATCAAGAAAAATTAAGTACACTTATTATACACCACATGTACAACAGATTCACAAAATATCATGAAAGGCGTCAGGTGCACTTTAATTCTATTGTGTTCATTTGCTGCTATTTGACTATTACACTTTAACTAATACACTTTGTTTCAAGGGTTAATGAGAACAACTCTATTAAACTGGTTCAATATCACGTAGCATGCTCTGGGGGCAGAATTCCATTCCCATGACAACATGCGGTGTACGCATCAGCTAGGGAGCAAATCGACCTGGAAGCAAAACCCCAGTTGTGTGTATTATGTAGACCTTTTTGGTGACAGTACTAAATAGTTCGTCTTTAAAGGTTATCTTATACAAGACTTCCCAGTCGCTCAGTGGTTAGAGTCTCTTACTATAGGATCAGATTGTGAAAACTGATCAGGAAGTCAGTCAGTTTAGATATTTATAATCAATATTAAATACCCACAATTCGTGTCGGTCGATCAATGTCCAGCTTTTTACGATTCACTCCAACAACTTTCTTTTTTGAAAAATAAGTGTTTTCAGTGTGTAAAATAAATTACCTTTGTTATTCTGGGCTTCCTGTGTTGATGTTGTAAGGGAGGGGAGGGTAAAAGTCTACTTGACATTTAAAATCGTAAAATAATAGCACTTTCCACAGATGACGTCAGGATGATGCATTATGGGATAGAAATGCGGACAAGCCAAGCCCAAAATACATACTAATATGCTGCAAGAATGTTTTTTTTTTCTTGTTTCCATTTCATGGAAAAACTATGGGAATGCGTAGCCACAAAGGGGGTCTTTAATGACAAATTTTAGGATAACAGGTTCTTAATTTTCAGGTTCTTACTTGCGGGTTTTTACTGTATTTATATTTGTTTTTTGTTTCGATGTAGCCACATGCGCTCATTGAGCGTGTATTTTTACAAATAGCCCCCCTTTTATTAATAGAATAGTTTACCATACATGAGAAAACGTCATTGTTTTACCACGTCAGTTAGAGGTTGCCATTTTTCGATTTGTTGTATATAGCAGAAACAACGAGAGGGAGAAAGTAGAAGGGAGAATAAATAGGAAACCGAAGAAAAACTAAATAGTATTACTAGAGTTTTTCTCATTAACCCGTGAGACAAAGTATATTAGTTAAAGCGTGGTATTCAAATAACATCAATGAACACAATGAAATAAAGGTACATTAAAGAGTAATGCACTAAAGTGTGTTTCACGGGATGATAATGAGAACAGCTCTAATTTCTTACGGTTTATCATATTATTTGCAATGCTAAAAGCGAGCTAAAAAAGAGATTAAATAGACGGATCGATAAAGGAGAAACAATTATATAGTATGAATATAGGGATGATGGAGAAGAAAATCGGGATGGGGTAGAATCAGCTAAGAGTATAGTTCAAAAGTCGCATTCCACATGTGCAGAATCCAATGCAAATGAGCAAAATCTTTTGTTTAATTAAATCTTTTTATAGTTTTATATATGAGAGAAAACATCAAATCAAATACGTATTTCCTTACTATGCCAATATTATTTCAATATATATGTATAATGTACGAAAGAAGTACTACAATTTAGCGCGTATTGCATTCTCGCTTCTACAGCCCACGGTCAAGCGAAACCCGTGGGCGGCTGGGAAGGAGAATGCGCTAAATGCGCTATTTTTTCCGTGCGGTCTTCCTGTGGTGTTCGAAAATGACGTCGCGGCACATCGTCATGGAAGTGATTATGACATCACAGCGCGCTAATGAAAATCACTTTTTAGAGAGTTGATTCAAGTCGACACGCATTTTTGACTGACAAAAGAAAGTTTATATAAAGTATTTTTGATAAACATCGTTTTATCACTACATCATCCTATCACGATGGGATGTCCGCAAAGTAAACCACTTTGCAAGTGCTGTTTTGGCACTAAAGATTTGAAAAAAGACGAGGTAATTCGATTGTTTTCAATTTTGACAAGCACTTCTTATTCCACCACTTTTATCTTTCCTCCGTTCTTTCTCGTTGCTTTTTCCTTTCATTTAAATTCATTCTTTTACCTTCATAGTTTTCATTTTCTTCCTTTTCTTTTCATCTTCTTTTCTCTTCTCATTTTAAGTTTTACTTTCTCAAAAAGCGCATTTGTGCGAAACATTCTGTTTCAATTTTCAATCAACTTTTCATTGTCTTTTTATTCCATTCAATTTTGTTATTTACCCTCAAGATTCTATGTTTTCTTCGCCTCTTGCAATCTTCTTCGTCTGTGCTCTTCGTATTACCAACTTCATGTTTCTAAAAGAAAGCGCACTGGTATTAATTAATTATCTCATTTTGTTCATTTAGATTTATAGTCCAGTCAATCTGTGGTTTGAGTCCAAACAAATTGCAATAGAATTTTTCTCACTGTAATTATGTTAGGATAGGTGTTCTAAACAACATACTAAAAATCCCAAAAAATCCCTTCGGTGGAACATCCTCAAAAATTGAATTTAAGATTTCATCATTTCACCACAGGGAACCCACAATTGGAAAAAAATTGACCAAGCTGTTAAATTTTATCAAATATGAAATAATAGAAATATTTCCATTAAATTGTCATAGAATAGTGTTTCTGTACAGATATTTTCAATTTCCAATCAAATTCGTTGAAGTAACAGGATAAAAATCAATATTTAGAATACTTCTCACCACAGGGATCCCGCATCTCAAAATTGAAATTTTAAAAATTTCCGAAAAAATTTCTGAAGGAATTTCACTATAGAAGTAAAGATAAAAATCATTATTAGAGTTTTGTTTTGTTGTGAATTCAAAACAAAAATGTTTATTCATGATGTGTGAAGTACTTATACCCGCTTCACTATAGCCTGCATCACATTAGTCTTTTTCTCGGTTTAGCAAGTTTGCCGTTTTAGGTCCCGTCGACGTCCACACTAGTGCGTTTTAGTTTGAAAACGCATACATTTTGATCCGTTTACGCTTTCCGTCCACACTAATACGCTGAGTGTATCATCGAAACCGCATCGATTTGAAAACGTTCTTGAAAGTGGATCAAAATGAAAACGCATACATATCGTATTAGTGTGGACGGTCGAAAACGTATAGAAATGAAAACGCTTAGGTCAAATGTACGACATTAGCATGCGCATGTTGTCAAACTTATGCAACACCATCGTTTCTATTGTTTTTGAGCGTATTAGTGTGGACGGTCGAAAACGGAGCAAAACGGTAGTGTGGACGCGAATCGGCGATCGATGCGTTTTCAAATCAAACGACAACGGGTCCAAACGAAAACGCACTAGTGTGGACAGTGCCTTAGTTGAAGGTTGGCCGTTGGCCAACCAGTTGGTATAGTTGGACAAGTGCTGGGCTATCGTGCTGGAGGTGTGGGATTCGCTTCTCGGCCAGACCAATACTCAGGGTCTTTAAATAATTGAGAAGAAGGTGATGTAAATCGGCATTTGCAAATAGTTAAACTTTCACGTCTTCTTCACGATAAGGATGTGAAACCGGAGGTCCCGTCTCTCCACACACCACACACAACTGTTCGACTAAGAGTAGGGCACTGAGCTCATGACGGTGTGGACAGGCTTACAATTCTAGCATTTAGATCGACTTTGCGGTAGGTATGTAAAAAGGTTGCTAGTAAATAAGACCTCGTACTTAAATACAGCCACTAGCAACCTCATGGACTTTGCCGAGTGCTGTGACTACATAGACGAAGAGTCCTTTTATAACAAACGGCATGGTATTCAAGAATTAGCAGTGTTACCAACCGCATGATATTGAAGAAGTAGCCTAACTAAATATGTAAAGCTCTATTTACAAATTTATCCGGGGTAGTGTGGAAGGGCCTTTAGAAAAGCAAGCCAATGCCAGAAGAGCTTGTAGATAGTGAGGTGCGACAAGTACTAGTGGTTTCTATTTACACTCATCAGATGAAAAAAACCCTGAAAATTCAAGAAGTGCTTTATTCATGAAATGTCTAAAATAGCGCAAAAGAAGGATCGTGTAGGATCAATTCACAGATTGAAAAAGTGATCAGCAATCGCAGCCACTTAGGAGATATAGAAACCACTTAGTTCGGCAGTCACAGTTAGTGCAACAGGAAACCACTCGTACTCTAGACGTGCCGTATATCTAAATATATAAAATAACCATTATATAACGCGCGCTCTCATTGGCTGAAACGTGCAAAAAACCGTGTTTCTATAAGAGCATAGAAACACGGTTTTCAAGCGGAATTTTATTATCTGTTGTTGTTATTTTATAAAAGCATTAGAAGATATTTTCCGTTCCAAAATCTTTCTCGTGTTCTCCCAACAATCCCGCGTGTTTCTAACAGAGAATAGAAACACGGAAAATAACTTCTAATGCTTAAACAGATGTTTGAGGTAACTCTGCAGGTTAAATATTCAGAAGTTTATCGATGCTTTCTATATACGAATCAAACCTCGTTAGACGCGCCTGCTGCTATGCCAAGCTTTGACGGATTAAAAATAGAACCAGTATTCTCATGCGCAGTGTGACTACCACTGATAGACTGATGCGTGGTAGAGAACTGCCCGGGGAGGGGGGGGGGGGGGGGGGTACTCCGCTAGGATTTGGGTAACATTCAATCTCAAGGTCGTGACGAGGGATGTGGGATCAGGGATCACATGCCTAGGATCAGGAATCACATATAGTCAGAATCAGCTGGAATCAGGGATCACAGAAGAGGGATCGGGATCATATGAATAAATTCAGGGGTCAGGGATCAAAATGCGCGAGGCTTTGGGAGCAGGCCAGGAACTAACTTTTGTGTACAAAAACGGGATCAATAACGAGAAAATGTCCCTTGTTACAACCCATTAACAAAAATTAAAATAAACAAGTCTTGCTGCTTTGCAGCTCAAAATATGTGTCAGGGAGAACGTTAGGCAAGCCTCTGGTGACCAGGGTATTTTAATAATAATTTTCAGCCAATTACAGCTTAAAACCTTCAGACGTCAGAATTTATTTCGGAAATCAAATATGCCCTTGAAATATTACATTTTTGAGATGCGGGATCCCTGTGGTGAGATGTATTCTATTTATTGATTTTTATCATATTACTTCAACCTATTTGATTGGAAATTGAAAAAATCTGTACAGAAACACTATTCTATCATAATATAATGGAAATATTTCTATTATTTCATATTTGACAAAATTTAACAGCTTGGTCATATTTTTTCCAATTGCGGGTTCCCTGTGGTGAAATGATGAAATCTTTAATTCGATTTTTGAGGATGTTCCACCGAAGGGATTTTTTGGGATTTTCAGTATGTTGTTTAGGACACCTATCCTAACATATTTACAGTGAGAAAAATTCTATTGCAATTTGTTTGGACTGGACCCAAAAAAATCCGTAGATTGACTGGACTATTATAAAGTGAAGTCTTGTCAAACAGAGGTAAGAAACACAATATCATTAGTAATACAAGCATGATAGCTTCAGTAGAAATAGCATTAGAAGCATAAAGTTACAAAAATAGCTGTTAAAATAAGAATAGTTGTTGAATCAGGCCATACTCATATTATTTTTTGTTTCCCGTCGATCAAAAGAAATAAAAACAAAATATAAATAAAAACAAATTACAATTGTCGAGAAGTGGTTACCTGATTTTGGAAATTTAGGGTCGGTCGGGCGACGGGAAACAAAAAAAATATGATGACCTCGCAGTTCAGGTAAAATTCCACATAGATCGACATTCGAACCTTCTTCATCAATCAAAATATACAAATAAATAGATAAAATTTTAAACTGGTTAAAACTTAGAGAAAATATTTCAAGTTCTTGTTACAAACAAAACTAAATTTGAAAATGCCTGATATGGCGATGAAAATTAAGAACAGTGACAAATGTCGCTCAATTGTTTTCACAATAAAAACTTCACATACCTTAATTTTACTATGACTAAAATATCACAGCTCTTCTCTACGTTAAACATTGTTTCAGTTGGCTAAGCTAGTGCCGATGTAGTGTAGTTGTAGAACGAACAAGAACCAGTGTTGAACAGCCATGTTGAACAACCACCAACCTAGATAAAGGCTTCTAAATATCATCTCTTTGTGAACGTTTTTCTTTTACAACTTTTCCCTCCCTTAAAAAAGTGATTAGCATAACTCTGACATTAAAAATGAGCTTTAGAGATGTATATATTATTTTCGCAGTGTCTATATACCCGGCAGCCGGTCGCGGTCTCCAAAAAACTTAATACCTGGCAGTCCAAACTTTCTCAAAAGTATGGCCGAATAACTCTTTGTGTTAATTCCCTTTACTTTCATCATACCACCGTTTGTTCCACACTTACAGTCGGTTCATACACATCGCTCTTGTATTAAACGCTTATGAACTCAATGTATATTTCTTAAAATAACACCGTATATTTCTCGCATTAAACCGGGACTTACACCACCTACAACCTAAAGAAACACTTCTACCTAAGCTTTTAAAAAATTACATAATATATATTTCTTAAAAAGAACACCACCTACAACATACCCAAACACTTCTCAACATAAGCACTTAAGAATTACATATATATATTTATTAAAAAAAAAACCAATTACGCATATACTTTATAAAATAAAGTATGACTCGTACATAATTTCAGAACTTCTAAGAAGAATAAAATAGGCATACAGGCTCAATAACAACACTCACAATGCACACACACTTTTATAGAAAAGAACAAACAACATGTATTTCCTACATACAAACATATTTTTTTATATAAAGGAATAAAAACTTTTAAACATATTTATATATACTTACACATACTTTTTCATAGAGGAAACATAAGCACTTAAGATTTAGATATATATTTTATAAAAAAGCAGTAGCAATTTGTAATATGGATTTTTGTGAACGTTTCGACTTTATATTTATATTATATACAATATATAGTCCATATAGCCAATTTACAAGAGACGGCGTGACCGCCAGTGTTCAAGTATAAATTGTACTATGCCGAGCAAAGACTGGCGAACTTTATTCAAAGCAGTACAGCTTAGAAGAAGCGCTTAGTATTTGTAAACAAACTTTGAATTGTTTGGTTTTAACACAGATAGGTATTCGGCCATACTTTTGAGAAAGTTTGGACTGCCGGGTATTTAGTTTTTTGGAGACTGCGACCGGCTGCCGGGTATATAGACACTGCGTATTATTTTTGTTACTCATAAGTTTCAATCTTAAAAACATAACCGAAAAACATCACCAACTAAGTTTTAGTCACTCGAGTCACTGAAGTAAAAATTGGCGCCAAAACTGACGCGTATGCGCCGGAAGTAAAATTTCATATTCAAGCCGTAATCGCTGGCCTAAAACTATCATCATTTCTAAAATGTTGTTTTATTTTACAAATTTTAGATTTCCATCGAATCTTTTGAGCTTGAACTCTTGAGATTTACGTCAAGGCAACAACTGGCAGCTCGTAGAAGAAGCCTCAGCAATGGTAGTTATTTGTTAGAAGATATTTTTGTAAAATACTTTGTAGACTTGTAATCCGTGTTGTCTGAAATTAATCACTCAACAACTCGACTATTTTTGTATAGATTGTGCTTACCAGTAGTATGATTGTATTGCAAAACATCTTATCATTTCTTATATTAAGACAATGTTTTGCAATGATAGGCTCAAAGGCAAGCCTGGACAGCGTTAATTCACTTAGTAAGTCACACTCTGCAGTTGAACAAAAAGACACCAAACCGCTGACAAAACCTCAGCCAATTGGTAAATTAGTTGGACCGTCGAAGCCAAGTATTGACGCTGTGGTAAAAACAGGCCCTCTTCCCGTCAGAGTGGTTGACGAGGCAGTCCTGACCTATTCACTGGTTGGTCCACTGGAACCCAGTATTGACGCTGTGGTAAAAACAGGCCCTCTTTCTGTCACAGTGGTTGACGAAGCAGTCTTGACCTATTCACTTGTTGGTCCACTGGAACCCAGTATTGACGCAGTGGTAAAAACAGGCCCTCTTCCCGTCAGAGTGGTTGACGAGGCAGTCCTGACCTATTCACTGGTTGGTCCACTGGAACCCAGTATTGACGCTGTGGTAAAAACAGGCCCTCTTTCTGTCACAGTGGTCGACGAAGCAGTCTTGACCTATTCACTGGTTGGTCCACTGGAACCCAGTATTGACGCAGTGGTAAAAACAGGCCCTCTTCCAGGCGCAGTGGTTGACGAAGCAGTCTTGACCTATTCACTGGTTGGTCCACTGGAACCCAGTGTTGACGCTGTGGTAAAAATAGGCCCTCTTTCCGTCACAGTGGTTGACGAAGCAGTCCTGACCTATTCACTGGTTGGTCCACTAGAACCCAGTGTTGACGTTGTAGTAAAAACAGGCCCTCTTCCCCTCACAGTGGTTGAAAAACCAGTTGCGACCATTGATACTGTTGGCCCATTGGTACCCTACATTGATGTAGCTATCCAAACTGGTTCTAAACTGGTTCGAGTAGTCAATGAATCCCCCAGCACATCAGTACCACATAAGGAAATTCTTCAGCTTGGTGCAAAGGAAGAATCAGACAAAGAATTGTTATTAATTCCTGCCTGGAAAAAAGGAAGCCGCAACAGAGTACTGTCTAACTTTCCATGCACTGCTAAGGTACATGGAGGCAGTAAAGTAACAGAGAGTCTGCCTTCCAGTGAAACAACAAACAAGCCAACTGAGGTAAATATAGATAGCATTTCTTGTTTTGTTGAATTGACTGTGGATCTAATCAACCTAGTCTTTTTTAGTCACAGGAAAAGCGAGGAGATTATACGTTGGGGAACACACAAGATGATGACAGTAACAAGGAGTCTGGTCTTAGTTTGTCTACATCAGATGTAATACTACAAGAGTTACACCGTGATAGACACAGAGTAACCCCACGGAAGCTTAACGTTGATGAGGAGATTGAGGTAGGAACAATATTGCATGCATGGCGTTGATAGTGTAATTGGATGCTAATAACGAGTATACAAAAGATTGACGTTATATGGAAAATTAGAAAATTGGAAGAATTATGCGAATAAATAAATGTGTGAAGAAATGCCTGCACAAATAGATGTCCACATTGCCGTCTTTACTTTTAACATTAAAGACGATTTATTGATATTTCAGAAACAGATGGTGAAATCTGCCATGATGGAGATCAACAAACATCGTGAAAACTTTCATCTCAGTCCAGTAAGCACTGCGTTTGTTATGAAGTTTCTCAGGGCGACAGACTTTGACGTTGATGACGCTGTAGCTCTTAACCGCAACTACACGGTAACTAGCAACTTCTTGTTATATTATGAATGTCTTGTTAAAATACATAGATAGCATATTGGAACACTTTCAAAGCGACTGTAGTTGTAATGCCATGCGCACCCTACCCTGGTTTCCTTTATATACATCTATTTTTGTACATTCATTTCTTATTGTAATCTATGACCTTTCTTGTTTTAGGTAAAGAGAAATATGTACTTTGATAATAGCTTGGCACCAACAAGAAACCCTTTGAAAGCAGAAATAATGTCTGGTAGATTTACCATACTTGTAAGTACTTATACAGATTCGTCAGTTTCTGTCGGGATGAAAGAATGAAAAGAAAAACGCATCAAAATCAGTAAATGAATAAGTGAATGAAAGAAATAATGAATGAACGATAAATTAACTAATGAATTAGTGGATAAACGAATAATTGAGTGAGTGGATGAAAATAGATGGATTATGAATGCCTGAAATCAATTTGTCAATTCCTTATTTAGGACAAACCTGACCCCGAGGGTTCAGCCATTGCAGTGCTCACAGCTCAACGAAATTCCTGTGAACGAAACCACAAAGTGATCATGAATAACATAGGCTTCCAGCTCGAAGAAGCAATCAAAAGGTAAGAATACATTGTGAACAACACACAAGATGACAACAATACTTATTGACATGTTGTTTACAGTAAGAATATATTGTGAACAGGACACAAGATGACAACGATACTTATTGACATGTTGTTTACAGTCCACAGTTCCAAACCGATGGTATGGTTCTATTGTACGATTTCTCTAACACATCATATATGACAAGTGATGTCCAACTATGTGTCGATATCATAACCATATTAAAGGTACGTAGATCATCTATATACACTACGGCGTCTATATGCGATGACAACTCAACCCAATCCCTTGTGCAACTTAGGTATGGCGAATACGGGCACTGAAGAGCTATGTCAGAAAAACGTTTTAACAAAACGGAGGCGTCTTGTACATATAATTGCAACCTCTGTTACTATATGGACACTGAAAGGACTTTGAGAAGTGTCCATAAAAACCCTAGTAATATTCCTTTACGTCAACTTTCAACTGATATCCGCCATGATAGGTCTAACATAGTGTTTTCTTTTTTTACAGTCAGCGTATCCAGTGCGCCTTCGAAAAACCTTCATCATATCTCCACCATTTTGGGTCCAAACAGAAATGAGACTATGTTCACAACTGCTGAAAGATAAAAACAAAGAAAAGATTCACATTGTTTCACGTTCAGCTCTGAAACAACATCTTCCAGTAGAATGCATTCCTCGAGGTCTTGGAGGAGAGTTGCATGTTGACTATATGTCATGGATAGGCCAGTGCATGATGGGATATGCTTGACGATAAACATGGATAATTCTGTGGCTATTATTATTGATATATTCATTGTAAATAGTTTAATAGTGTATCTATCACGATACCCATTTGATATGTTCATTGTAAATAGTGTAATCACTTTAGTGATTATGAAATTAAATAAATGTTTTTTTTAGTGTAAATTTGAGAGGTCCAGTGATTATTCATTTGATATTCTATGAACATTCTATTGTACACTATCTGCATTATTCATTTAGCACTGCTGAGATTCTCATACCTCACCCCAACACCTCCCCTCTCCGAACTTCCCTCCGCCACACACACACCCACCCATTTGTCAATGATAAAGGAGTTATTGTTTGTTGCCTACCAATGGAATATTTTTTTTATCAATAAATAAATTAGTCACTAACATGGTACCAAGGATTGCAGTAGGCAATATTAACAATATTCAACAGTCTAAAAGGCAATTATATCAATGTTGATTATACCATATAATGATGACTTTGCTGATTACAGTAACAACCCACGAGTAAGAACCTGAAAATGAAGAACCTGTTAGCCTAAAATTGGTCATTTAGACCCCCAATAAACAAGAACCTATTTATCCTAGAAAATGAAAAACAGGTTCTTATTTTCTAAAATCATATTAGTGATCAAGAATACTGTTTGGAATAGGAGCTTGCCATTGCAGTGCGCGCAAATAAAAGTGCAAATTTATTGATGCAATAAAAAAAAATATGGTGCAATATTTTTGTATAGCATTTTGAAAAACTGTACAGCAATAAAACAGCAATAAATCAGCATATTATGCAGTAATGTATTACTTATTATTGTACTGTATTACTGTATTTATACTGATTGATTTCAAAGCCTTTCCTATACAAAGTTTGTTCGCATTTCCATCCCACATTTCAATTCCCACAAGGCTTTGCAATTTCTATTTTTAGTAGCCGTAAAAAGTTCTATTAGTAAAACCTTTTCGTTTAATCGAGCTTTTCGATATTGTTTGACATCCTTGACAACAAAGTACTTTTGTGATAGCCAGGAAACACAGTCTTTTGTTATTCAATTAGAATAAAACTCCGCCTCTAGAACACATACGTCAAACGACTACAATGTTCCACTCCTAGAGCTTTGTATTTAGTGTAAAAAATGCTGTTTTGTCGCCTAAGTTTTGTTCAAACTTCCCACCCATGTAAAACATAAGAAAACAAGACTAAAATCCAACTTCCTGAAGTCTTTAACAAGTTACCTTAGGAGAAGTTAAATTTCCATCATTAAAAACTCGAGACATTTATTTTAAGTTCTCCGTAGAGATGTTTTTCGTACATAATTTTCACATCGTTAAGACTTTTCAAAAGAAAATCGTTTGTTAGTTTTCGTTACATAAATACGGTGATAATGATGATATAATAAAGCAATCGCCAACACAAGCACGTTTGTGTCCAAAGGCACTCATTTTTGAAAACCTTTCTAAGCCAATTTATCAACTAGTCAACATAATTATAGTCAATGGAGGAGTTTTTTGATAGTTTCCCGATATCAAGGGATAGAGTAGAAAGAGGCCGAATGGCTATCAGCACTAGAAACGCAGGCCACACAGAAGAACTTTCAAAATACAAGAATACTCTCGAAAAACAATGGCGTCGAGAAAGCTCGTTTTTGCTCTTCAAGCAGAAACAATTCCTCTCTCGACAGCAAAAAGTTCTTGGAAAGTCTTTCCAAGTCTGTAAATTAACTCAACAAGACGTCAAAAAGACGGGGTTTCCGCGCCTTGAAGTTTGCCGAAAAGAAACGGCCCAACACATCGCAGAAAGAAAAATGTCCGACTCAAGATTAAGTGACGTGATTCAAGTCGAAGGAAAGATTGAACGCCGGCGAATATTAAGTGCTGGAAGTAAGCTAAGCCCTGATGTGAGTCTGCGAATAAAGGACAACCAACAAGAAGTAAAGGCTCTGTCAGCAATTGGAAGTTTTGGACACAAAGAACAAAAAGAACAAGATTCCGACGATAAAATTGCACAGTTTGAAAGTTCGAAAAACGATCTATTTCAAGAAAAACAAGTTAAGCAAGATTATTTGGAAACTGCTTCAAAGTGTAATGACAAGGAAGCAGAATGCCGCAATGTTGCAATTTTTTGTGCCGAAAGTTCTGGAAATGCGAACGAAAGCCGACTTACACCCGAAAGACTTCGGGCCCCGCCAAAATCAATAAGTCTACCAGAAATGATCATTTGTCCAAAGATCTTTGACGAAACTGCGAACTTATACCAATCTTTGGGGGAATCTTCTAATAAAGGACAAACAAAAAAGTCTAAAAAGAATAACAAAAAGAAACACAAGACAAATAAAAGAGAGTCGCGATCTATCGTCAAATCTTCGAGTCTTCCCGATGTACGCCCGAAGGCTTCCGAAAAACCTGCTAAATCTAAACCTTCAAAATCTGCGGATAAATCAAAACACGATTCCAACATTACACTTCCTCGTGTGACACCAAAATCACACGAGGTTAAACCGAAGAAAACCGAAGGGAGCGTTAACTTGTCGGTCGTTTGTCGGGTCATACGAATTAAAAATAATTTGACAAGAAGAAAGAGAAGTAAAAAAGGACAAGAAAAAACTGCCGTTAAAAACCATGAAGAAATTACGACTGAATTGTGGGAAACATTGAAAGACTGTCGGTATCTAAGAACCAGAAATACAAGTATGACAACAGAAAACGCTGTACTTTGAAACTAAAATAATAGAAAAAACATATTATATATAAATTACACAATAATAATTCATACAAACGCGGTCATATAATAAAATTTGTTGGAAATAAACCTGTATGTTTGAAGAAGCACATATTCAAAATTCAGAAATATTAGTAATTAAGATTTTAACGAGATACGAATGGAGTTGTGGTTAATCATAACACATTGTAGTGTTTCTCTGGATTGCTAAACATAGTTTCATAAGCTATAAGCTCTTTTTAGGGAATGGGGATGGTGTTGGGCAGTAAATTCGTTTTCTGACACAAAACAGGCCTAAATCAACGACCAGTAGTTCTTTTCGGTCGTGCAATGGCGGCTCGGAGTTCGTTCTGTCAATTCCTTTGTTGAAATAACTCTTTATTATACACTCAATTAGAAGCCACGCGGCTCGTGCAAAATATAAATCAGTAGTTATAGTTTATGTATTAGTATAAACCACAATCATGTGCAAAATACCTTGGGACATTATTTGGTTTTTACATGAAAAATATTTCAACATCATTTTGCCGTTTCCCCCTCTCCCCCGTATCAATGTTGAATTGTGGGAATGTGAAACGGTTGTCATTTGAAAGACCAATCAACATTGTTTAGGGGTAAGGGGGTTTGCAAATCAAATTGATAGATTTTGTATATTTTTTGAAACGAAAACGAAAACGCTCATAAAAAAAGTGACAATGTCCCAACAATTTTGCACATGATTGCAGTCACCAGAGAGTGAGGTCGGCTCACAGTGGGTCCGTTTTTTATATTGCTTTAACAATAAAATATTTTTCGGTATTGCTCAAATGTTGACTCAGTCGTTGCTATGTCGTCTATAAATATTGACATACACACTATTATAAGAGTGTCAACTGATTATCGATTTGTATACCACGACGTCATATTAATAATGCAATATAGCTCCCTAATCTATTTACAACTTATTCTTTGGATTACCATGCTAGTATTTACGTCACATAGGGCAGTCATCAACAACATAAATGGTTCCTCAGTTCAGAGTTAATATCTATTAACTCTGCTCAGTTGAATGGTGTCAATCTTATTCAATCTCAGGTTGCCTCTCTTTGTTATGCGGTATGTTATTCAAGTTTTACATAAGTGAAATCCCAAGAGACTTGCCTAATCGATTCATTTATCAATTTGGCTTTAGTAATTTTTTCGAAGCTAAGTGATAATTACCAATAAGGCTCCAACTGAGCTGTATTAATCGAAGTTGAAGCGATTGGCTTACTTTCAATTATCGTGAGACTCTAAACAGTCTTAGGATCTTTGTTAGTAACGAGGAATTAAGTTGTTTTCGAGGCAGCAGATGCCGTGCTGGTTTGGTGTTCATCGACTTCGCTGATTTAGTGTAGTGCCTGAAGCACTCGTCATATTTAGTTTATCAAAGAAAAATTAAGCCTTCGTCGTCTATCAATAAGGTAAGCTAGTATTTTCAATTAACTTAATTGTTGTAAATAAAAACTTGGCATTATTATTACCAGACTTCTAGGATTAGAGAAAGTTATGTTAGAAGCGAAATAAACTATAAACTATTAAATTAGCGAGTAAACTAGTATAGGCTGCGTCGGTGTTTGATATAAACGATAGGTAATCGATAACGAGATTTGTAACACCGTATATAAAAAATGTTAACTTAACTTTACTGTTTCGAGCCAGTTTAGCCCTTTATCGCTTACTCCAACGAAGGGCTAAAGCTCAAAATGTCAGTAAAGCTAAGTTAACAGTTTTTACGCTGTTACAGATTTCATTATATTACCATTCGTTAACGGAACTAAAAGAACAATATTAGCTTTTTACGCTTTTACAGATTTCATTATATTACCATTCGTTAACGGAACTAAAAGAACAATATTAGCTTTTAGAATTGGCACAAGACTCCAAAGAACAGGCTGCCTTTTTCTGAATACGCAACGCAAAAGTTTTAAAAGTATTGAAAATAAAACTATAGCGCGGTTATTATAATTCAGCTAGTTCGATATGCCTCGAAATTTCTAGCCTGAGAAAACAGACGTTGCATTGTTTCGCTCCTCTTCGCCCCGCAAAACTAACAAGTTTCGCGGAGGGACGAGGAGCGAAACAACGTCTGTTTTCTCAGGCTACGAAATTTCCTAAAGTGTAGAGTCTTATGTATGCACAAGGAAGCCATTTTAATAAAATAGATTGAATAAACTCTCATCTCATTAGTCACCGTGAAACGTACTGACATTACACTCTTTATGTTACGTTCCTTTGTTTTTCAATACGGGGTGTATTTTAATGATGCTATTCAGTTAAACGTGTTAAATGTCAAATAACGAAAAAACTTTCGAAACAATAGTTCTGTTATAATTCAGAAAACAAATTTTGGACTCAGAAGTCGGACTTGTTACCCGAAAGTGGCCCTCCGCCATCGTACTGCTCCAGTTGATGAAAATATATTTTTCCAGTTAAAAAGAGTTATATACAGCGCGACGTGCAAAAATATGACCACTTTTCATATATTCGCATACTTCTATGCACGGACTTTATGCTGCGAAACGAGTTTTTACACGCCTTATTCGGTAAAATCAGACAACTTTACATCAAATGTGTCTGTTTAAAGTAAAAACTCCCGTGCATAGAAGTATGCGATTACATTAAATGTGGTCATACTTTTGCGCCTCGCGCTGTAATTAACCATGCAGAACCTTTGACGTTTGTAATTTGCCTTCTTTCAAAAGCTTTGCCATTTGTCCTTTTTGGCTCTTTTAATGACCTACTTCATATAATAAAAAGGTTGTCATGAGCGATAGAGTATTCCAATATCCTAGAATAGCTGGAACAACGAGTGTTTTTGCTTCTTATTCTCGTCAGGAGCATGAGAGTGGAGTTAGTGTTGATATTTCGTATTATTGGCATGTAGACCACGCAGAGCTAATATAGCCTCTATTATTCGTGTTTAGTTGCATACCCATAATTCCTTTCTGTCTCTGCCTATCGCCAATGACAACCTGTTTTGAAATAGGTGTATAATTATTAAACTATACACCAAATCAGAAACGACGAATGATTTGAATCACTTTTAACCGGGAAGGAGTATCGGGTATACTTCGTAACTCTCTTAGGGTAAAAATCAAAATATCGCCCTTTCTTGATATTTTTAAGGGTAGCGAAACTGATGGAATATCACATCGATTCCCGCGAATTTTGTTTTTTGTGTGTGGTGTCCTTTAGAGTCTAAAAGAGTTTCAATGACACGCTCTTTTTAGTAGACTTCCGGGTATATCAGTTTAAAGGTGCCCCCCCGCGTTTTTGACCTACCATCATCGCATTCTTGTAAAAACTAGATCTATAATGTTCCAATTTATTGTGTTCCAACGTGAACAAAAGGCTTTAAACTTTGAACTCTTGTTTATTCACCCACATACGGATTGATACATATACACAAAATTACAAAGATGTTTATTAAAATTACAAAAAAATACTTATTTACAAAATAGACGGAAAGGATGAAAAGACGTGTGTGTGTGTGGTTGTCGAAGCAGTAAAAACTTTCTGGTTGTATATTAAGAGAATATGAATATTCGTTTGGTTAAAGGTCACCTAACCTGATTTTCAGAGCGGGCCTGGGTCCTACACTATCACTTTCTCCCAGGCCCGCTCTGAAAATCAGGCTAAAAGTCACCATGTTTCGTTGGTAATACACTGCAAAAAAATTTATTTTGCGTTATATCAATGTTTGTTTTTTCTTTGTTTTTCCTTTTTTCCTTTTTTGTAGACAGTGATCACTATAATGGCGGATAAAGGAACAAGTAAAACTGCCAAGCCGTCTAGTACAAGCTTAAGAAAAGCAATCAACCAAAACAAAAACATTGACAAAGAGCTCAAAAAAGAACTTAAAAATCTCGACGTCAAGAAGAAGTCATCAGAAAAGGCATTCGATCATAAAAAGACACAATTCTTGCGACATAGGTTGCGCAATAAACCAAGAAACCATAGTCCAGATAGAGTAAAATCAAAGACTGGAACTAATGGACTCCAGGATTTCGGATTGTCATGTTCAACAGGGAATTTACTTGAAGCTTTAAGGCATACAAGTAGGACCCAATCTCCTTTGATAAGACGACAACTTTGGAACGAGGACAAGCTTCATAAATTAAGCCTGGACTCTCGTCATAGATGCTCAAGTGGTGACAACGATGACAGAAAACATTTGGTTTGCTTATCTTCTGGTAAAACTATGGCAAAGAGTCTGTCATGGGGTGAAGATCTCTCTATAAAAGAACCACAGGATGATTATTCCATTGAACATACAAAGAATGGATTACAAAATATTTCTTCAACAAATCTAGACTTGCCATTGTTACCGAAATACCTCTCGCGAAGTGATGAAGCTCTTCACAATAGAGTGGAAAACAAGAACTACTCGAGAAACATTCAAAGCGACCAACAGCTGAGGGATAAAATTAGCAATTATAAATCAAACAATCTTATGGTTCCTTTGCATGACAAAAGGCTATCTCAAAGCGACGATTGTCTTGCTAAAAACGTACGACTTTTTACAACAAATTGCTCTACAGAATGCAAAATACCAGTGATCGAAAGAAGGCATTGTAGTGAAACAGTGCGGCCAACAAACGGCCAAAAAGGAAGATCTAAGGATTACAATCTCGCTACAAGACCGCTAACCGCAAATTGCTGTCCAGAATCAAAAGTACAGCAAATGGAAAGAAACCACTCCTATTCACTGTCAACTGGTTATAATAAAAGCTTGTCTAAAGATAGTTATCTGGCTTCACCTACAAGACCGGTAACAGCAAATTGCTGCTCAGAAATCAAAGCACCCTTGATCGAAAAACAACACTGTTTTTATAGCGAAGCGTACAAGTCAATGGATGGTCAAACAGCTGGACGACCTAAGGACAATCATCTTTCTCTCCCTCCATTATCTCGTCAACGTAGTAAAAGCTGGGATAGTGCGGTGTCAGTTGTTAAACAAGATCAACAACAACTTGCGCAGGCTATGGTTAGCATCGAAACCAACTCACCATCAGAGGGACTTCCACACCCAAGACAACCAAGGCCGCCATTGAGCCCAAGGTCTGCAAGAGTGAAGCTATCTAAGGATCCCCGCAAAGTGTCATCGTTTGGAGAAACAACAAGAGAAGAAAGGAGAGTATCCAAGGAGGAGAAGGGGCCAAAGGGTGGAAAGCTACCGAGGTCTTCTTCTACGCCGGACCTGTCTGATATAGGACCAGAAGTGGAGTATCTATTGATGGATGACGTAAGTAAATGATGATAATGATGATGATGATGATGATGCCTGTGATGATGATGATGACGGTAGTGGTGTTGGTGCTGATGATAATTTGTTTTTGAAATGCTTATTTAACAATTTCAAATCAGTTTTTAATTTTTTCAAATTTATATAATCACGTGCACACAATAGGCCGAATGCCAATACAGTAAAACCCAGCGTATAAGAACCTAGATTTTTCCAAGTCAGTCTGAACAGGTTCTTATATAAATGGTGCTTAACTTGAAATCAAGCTATTTAGGTTCTATTAGCATCACTCACTTCATCATTACAACACCTTTCTTCCTATTTTATTTACATACAGGTCAATACTTTTGCACATTGCTCTTTTTACAAAAAGAAGGTTCTTAAATTTTAGGTTCTTATACGCGGGGTTTTGCTGTATGGCCTCCATTTCATTAGGCATGCATATTTTAATTGACCACTACAGCAAAATTATAAAAATGTCGGTAAAACGTTTGACAAAAATATTAAAGTGTGAAATTACCACAACGAGTCTAGCAAGGGAAAAGTTCACAGAACACATACAAATCTCTGTAATTTTGATTCCAAAAAGCTTCACATGAATATCATATTTATAGCAATTACAATAAAACTTTCAAAAACGAAATATAACTGCTTGCTCTTTTTGATGGTGGTGCTTATGTTTTTAAGATTAGGTTTATACTTTCGAAAGTCAATTGTGAAAAAAAAAGAAAGAAAGAAAATTCAATTTACATTGCAGGGAAGAAAGTGCAGAAAAAAAAAATAATATTCATAATAGTATACCAGTGCATACACCCACCCACAAATGTACTGATGATGATGATGATGATGATGATGATGATGATGATGATGATAATGATGATGACGACGGTGATGATGATGACGGTGATGATGATGATGATGATGATGATGATGATGATGATGATGATGATGATGATGACGGTGATGACGGTGATGACGGTGATGATGATGATGATGACGGTGATGATGATGATGATGATGATGATGATGACGGTGATGATGATGATGATGATGATGACGGTGATGATGATGGTGATGATGATGATGATGGTGATGATGGTGATGATGGTGATGATGGTGATGATGGTGATGATGATGATGATGATGATGATGATGATGACGGTGATGATGATGATGATGATGATGATGATGATGATGATGATGATGATGATGTTGATGACGGTGATGATGATGATGATGATGATGATGATGATGATGATGATGACGGTGATGATGATGATGATGATGATGATGATGATGATGAAGGTGATGATGATGCAGGTGAAGACATAATAATGATTCATCTATAATTGCAATGATGTTGCTGATTGTAGTGATAGCAATTCAATAAAGATACTTATGATGACGATAATGACAACGAAAATTATAACAATAACGTTGATAATGGTGATGAAGCTGATGATGATTATATTGATGATAATGATGACGATTATGAGAAAAGTGCATAATGATGATAAAGTTGATGATGACAATGATCATGAAATAAAATAAACCGGCTAAGTTGATGGTGATAAAATTGATGATGACAATGATCATGAAATAAAATAAACCGGCTAAGTTGATGATGATGAAAAAGTTGATGATGATGATGATCGGATGATGATGATCGTGATGATGATGAAAAAGTTGATGATGATAATGATCGGATGATGATGATCGTGATGATGATGAAAAAGTTGATGATGATAATGATCGGATGATGATGATCGTGATGACGATGATAGTGATGATGATGAAAAAGTTGATGATGATAATGATCGGATGATGATGATCGTGATGATGATGAAAAAGTTGATGATGATAATGATCGGATGATGATGATCGTGATGATGATGATAGTGATGATGATGAAAAAGTTGATGATGATAATGATCGGATGATGATGATCGTGATGATGATGAAAAAGTTGATGATGATAATGATCGGATGATAATGATCGTGATGATGATGATCGTGATAATGATGAAAAAGTTGATAATGATAATGATCGGATGATGATGATCGTGATGATGATGAAAAAGTTGATGATGATAATGATCGGATGATGATGATCGTGATGATGATGATAGTGATAATGATGAAAAAGTTGATGATGATAATGATCGGGTGATGATGATCGTGATGATGATGAAAAAGTTGATGATGATAATGATCGGATGATGATGATCGTGATGATGATGAAAAAGTTGATGATGATAATGATCGGATGATGATGATCGTGATGATGATGATAGTGATAATGATGAAAAAGTCGATAATGATAATGATCGGATGATGATGATCGTGATAATGATGAAAAAGTTGATGATGATAATGATCGGATGATGATGATCGTGATGATGATGAAAAAGTTGATGATGATAATGATCGTGATGATGATGATAGTGATGATGATGAAAAAGTTGATGATGATAATGATCGGATGATGATGATAGTGATAATGATGAAAAAGTTGATAATGATAATGATCGGATGATGATGATCGTAATAATGATGAAAAAGTTGATGATGATGATGATCGTGATGATGATGATCGTGATAATGATGAAAAAGTTGATGATGATAATGATCGGATGATGATGATCGTGATGATGATGATCGTGATGATGATGAAAAAGTTGATGATGATAATGATCGGATGATGATGATCGTGATGATGATGATCGTGATGATGATGAAAAAGTTGATGATGATAATGATCGGATGATGATGATCGTGATGATGATGATCGTGATAATGATGAAAAAGTTGATGATGATAATGATCGGATGATGATGATCGTGATGATGATGAAAAAGTTGATGATGATAATGATCGGATGATGATGATCGTGATGATGATGATAGTGATAATGATGAAAAAGTTGATAATGATAATGATCGGATGATGATGATCGTGATGATGATGATAGTGATAATGATGAAAAAGTTGATGATGATAATGATCGGATGATGATGATCGTGATGATGATGATCGTGATGATGATGATAGTGATAATGATGAAAAAGTTGATGATGATAATGATCGGATGATGATGATCGTGATGATGATGATCGTGATGATGATGATCGTGATAATGATGAAAAAGTTGATGATGATAATGATCGGATGATGATGATCGTGATGATGATGAAAAAGTTGATGATGATAATGATCGGATGATGATGATCGGATGATGATGATAGTGATAATGATGAAAAAGTTGATGATGATAATGATCGGATGATGATGATCGTGATGATGATGATAGTGATGATGATGAAAAAGTTGATGATGATAATGATCGTGATGATGATGATAGTGATAATGATGAAAAAGTTGATAATGATAATGATCGGATGATGATGATCGTGATGATGATGATCGTGATAATGATGAAAAAGTTGATGATGATAATGATCGGATGATGATGATCGTGATGATGATGATCGTGATGATGATGATAGTGATAATGATGAAAAAGTTGATGATGATAATGATCGGATGATGATGATCGTGATGATGATGATCGTGATGATGATGATCGTGATAATGATGAAAAAGTTGATGATGATAATGATCGGATGATGATGATCGTGATGATGATGAAAAAGTTGATGATGATAATGATCGGATGATGATGATCGTGATGATGATGAAAAAGTTGATGATGATAATGATCGGATGATGATGATCGTGATGATGATGAAAAAGTTGATGATGAAAAAGTTGATGATGATAATGATCGGATGATGATGATCGTGATAATGATGAAAAAGTTGATGATGATAATGATCGGATGATGATGATCGTGATGATGATGAAAAAGTTGATGATGATAATGATCGGATGATGATGATAGTGATAATGATGAAAAAGTTGATAATGATAATGATCGGATGATGATGATCGTGATGATGATGAAAAAGTTGATGATGATAATGATCGGATGATGATGATCGTGATGATGATGAAAAAGTTGATGATGATGATGATCGGATGATGATGATAGTGATAATGATGAAAAAGTTGATGATGATAATGATCGGATGATGATGATCGTGATGATGATGATCGTGATGATGATGAAAAAGTTGATGATGATAATGATCGGATGATGATGATCGTGATGATGATGATCGTGATGATGATGAAAAAGTTGATGATGATAATGATCGGATGATGATGATCGTGATGATGATGATCGTGATAATGATGAAAAAGTTGATGATGATAATGATCGGATGATGATGATCGTGATGATGATGAAAAAGTTGATGATGATAATGATCGGATGATGATGATCGTGATGATGATGATAGTGATAATGATGAAAAAGTTGATAATGATAATGATCGGATGATGATGATCGTGATGATGATGATAGTGATAATGATGAAAAAGTTGATGATGATAATGATCGGATGATGATGATCGTGATGATGATGATCGTGATGATGATGATAGTGATAATGATGAAAAAGTTGATGATGATAATGATCGGATGATGATGATCGTGATGATGATGATCGTGATGATGATGATCGTGATAATGATGAAAAAGTTGATGATGATAATGATCGGATGATGATGATCGTGATGATGATGAAAAAGTTGATGATGATAATGATCGGATGATGATGATCGTGATGATGATGAAAAAGTTGATGATGATAATGATGGGATGATGATGATCGTGATGATGATGAAAAAGTTGATGATGATAATGATCGGATGATGATGATCGTGATGATGATGAAAAAGTTGATGATGATAATGATCGGATGATGATGATCGTGATGATGATGAAAAAGTTGATGATGATAATGATCGGATGATGATGATCGTGATAATGATGAAAAAGTTGATAATGATAATGATCGGATGATGATGATCGGATGATGATGATAGTGATAATGATGAAAAAGTTGATAATGATAATGATCGGATGATGATGATCGTGATGATGATCGTGATGATGATGAAAAAGTTGATGATGATAATGATCGGATGATGATGATCGTGATGATGATGATAGTGATAATGATGAAAAAGTTGATAATGATAATGATCGGATGATGATGATCGTGATGATGATGAAAAAGTTGATGATGATAATGATCGGATGATGATGATCGTGATGATGATGATCGTGATGATGATGAAAAAGTTGATGATGATAATGATCGGATGATGATGATCGGATGATGATGATAGTGATAATGATGAAAAAGTTGATGATGATAATGATCGGATGATGATGATCGTGATGATGATGAAAAAGTTGATGATGATAATGATCGGATGATGATGATCGTGATGATGATGATAGTGATAATGATGAAAAAGTTGATGATGATAATGATCGGATGATGATGATCGTGATGATGATGAAAAAGTTGATGATGATAATGATCGGATGATGATGATCGTGATGATGATGATAGTGATGATGATGAAAAAGTTGATGATGATAATGATCGGATGATGATGATCGTGATGATGATGAAAAAGTTGATGATGATAATGGAGAGACCGGATAATGATATAAAGGACACTGATAATGTTGGAGCACGATTATTCTAGATGGACTAATATACAATATTTGATATTTACTATTGCAACCATAATACAATGATGATGATGATTATTTGCTTGCATGGTTTAGGATCAGACGCGTTTACAGCGCATGCGTGCTGCAGTAAACGCTCTTCGTCTTATTGGCAACATGGAGGACTGCCGTTACATACGAAACGTCCATACGCCTCAACAAGTACATCAAACAAACAATGAAACAACCTTAGGAACAGAGGCCTCAAGTGCTATTCAGCTACCAAGTATTGACCCAAGCAATCAAAACCTCTCCAAACAGAATGCACGAGACGAAACTGAAATCAACGAAAAAAACTCAGTTGATGAGAACTCACTGACTGAGCCTGCATTTTTAATTGGCGACAAAGAAATGACGTCACAGTTACGTAATAATGTAGATGAACCAATCAAGAACCTGGACGAATCGCTCAATTCGAGTAGTTCAACATTAGCTGAGATGTTTGAAGAAATAAAGCATACACGTTACCTAAGGATGCCGGGAACGTCTCGTCATGATGATAAAGAGAGCGATGAAGACGAAGAGATAGATTTTTGTATGATGTCTCATGGTTATAACACACCATTAATCATTGTCGGTCATACAAAGGCTGTTATGATGGAAGGAGGAACTATTGATAGTTAATGTCATGAAGACATATGACGCAACCTCGTTCCCAAGACCTTCGCTTTTCCCGCCTCGTCCAAATACGAAGGAAAGGTCCTGGGACGAGGTTTCACTTGATGAGAACAAATGGGAGAGCCTACATAGCACTCAGTTGATGTAATGTATGCACAAAATCTATTGTATTCTATTGTCGTTCTATCTATTGTATTACGTGTGATGCATTGTATTTTTATGAATGCATTACATCAACTGCTTGCTACGTAGGCTCTCCGGAGAACAAATACACATTACCAGGGGTTGGGGGGGTGGGGGGGGGGGGGGGGTGGGGGGGGGGGGGTTTTGGAGGTGCTCTTACCCCCCTTTGTTATAAGCATAAGCTAAACACAAGAAAACGAACATGTTTGTTTTTCTTATGCTTATGCTTATGTCTGCTTATGTCAAGTGAAAATATTAGAAACTATCTTTTTCTTGTGCTTATGCTTGTGCTTGTGCTTATGCCTAGTGAAAACCAGCCTTTAATAGATGATTGAATGATAGGACGATATGATCTTTATTTACGCGGCAATTTGTACAACCTAAGCGGCAATATACATGTATTAAAAATTGATAAATTACAAATCTTAATAACAAAGGAAAGTCGTGAAGCATCCTGGTACTAATATGACGTCGTCTTGATGATGTCAATTATTATGACAAAAGTGAAGTGAAAAAAAAATTACTAATATGAGATTGCAAGATTTATGATGGTATTTAATGGTATTTAAAAGTATGTGTATAACATGGTAGTAAAAATTAATATATAAGTTATAATTTTCGAGTCGAAAGCTATGGTTTTAGCTAGCCTCTTCCGCAGGCAATTTCTCGCATTTTAACGCTTCTTTGCTTTTTGGGGTTCCTGTGGGACTGCCGAGAAAAGACTTGGGACGAATTGAGGAGATTTTTTTATTTTTTCCTCCAGCTTTTCGTCCCTAGTCCTAATCTTCTTTTTTCTTGACAAAGGAAGCCCAATAAAGAAAGGAAGTCAAAATTCCGGTTGGGTTGCCTGCGGAGAAGGCTAGGTTTTAGTGTTTCGTATCTCTTCGTGATAAAAATCAGCGATTTGGTATCTGTTCGGGTATTAAAATTAAATATTAGAATACCGACATTGCTCGCACTTGTCTTTTCTCTAGCCTGCATAGCTGGCTCTAGGGGGTTTGGGAAGGGAAGGGGAATCCCCTCCCGGGCCGCTACGCAGGCTATCTTTTCTCACACCTAGTCGAGGAATGCTTCACATTGCTTATGCTTATGCCTATGTCGCTAGTTTGAACCAGGTTAAGAGGGTTGATTTTGAAAATTCCCGACGACTGGAGCATACCCTTGCATGCAGCGACTGCTGGACAATGTACTGACAGAAGCACTCCATCTGATGATGATGATGATGATGATGACGATGATGATGACGATGATGATGATGACAGATGCTGATATCAGATGGTGATGATGATGGTGTTGACTGATTATTATGATGATGATGATGTTGATGACAGATGATGATATCAGATTGTGATGGTGATGATGATGATGTTGATGGATGATGATATCAGATGGTGATGATGACGGATGATGATGATGATGATAACAGTTTATGACAAAACGACTAAACTGTCCCCGTGCATCCGAAGTATAAGGTACCGACCTTCATTAGTTCATTAATTCATAAAAACGTTTTTGTATGCCCTATCACCAGCAATTTTGGTTTGACTTCTGCAGGTAGCTTTTCTTCGCTGTCAAGTTTCTCCTCGCTATCCCTCAGATACCGACAAAACTTGATCTTGTTTAAATCGTCTGCAAGTGATTGTCCAATGTGGCTGTCAGATGATTGTCGCTGATTAGCAGCGCTTCCTACCCTTAGCCTTCCCTTCTTGTTTGGTAACTGTGTTCCTGGCATGTTGGAACGAGGCTGTTTTCTAGCAAATACAGGCGACGATGGAGTCGATCTAGATGTTTCAGTAAGCGTTGTAGCATTTAGTGATTGAAAAGATGGCGAGGAAGGTCGTTTGATGAAGCAGGTATTCTCGGTCAGTTTTCCTATGGATGTCCTTCTACCAAACCCTGTCGCTGCGGCGTTTAATGTATTTCCAGTCATAGAATCTTTCTTGAGGAAGTTAGCAACATCTTTAGAAATATCACTAGCAGATCTGGATCGGGCTCGCATTGGGATACCTGTGGTAAGCTGGCCATTGCCTGTGGGGGGTATCGATGGTAGTTTTATTTGTCTCTCTTCTGAACTAGGCCCGTCAAAATCTGATATCTCGATGGATGGTGAATACGCCAAGGCTGAAAGTGATCTTGGGCGGGACTGCAGCTCTGTGATACTCTGAAAACTCGTCGACTCTGATTTATTTCTAAACGATGATCCAGGGACTGGCGACCTTGTCAAAGCGCTGCGGGATTCTATCTTCGGGTTTCGAGGCGAAGTAACTGGCGCGGGACCATTACGGGATTCTGAATCTGCGTTGGACAATTTCAACCGCTCCTGCCGTTTCTGATAAAATGCTTGCTTGTTTTTGAGAGACGCGATTTCTTTGTTGCTGACGCATTGAAGTGATTTAATGGATGTCTTCATGTTATTCTCGGCGATAGTGTTACGCACCATGGCATCTTTCATTGTAAAGGTAACTTTACCTTCCTTCAATGTGTTCATCTTGACTGCAAATAAACTATCTCTCTTGTTTTATCTCGGTTGTCTCGGCTATTGAATTGTAGTTGTTTTGTGGAAATGGTTAGCTTGTTATTATTGCACCAGATATAGTTTAAATAGGTCTCTCAATAATTTACTTAGCTTGAAACTTAGGTAACGTTCCACAGTGCTTCCAGTATCAGGAGTTAGCTTTGAGCGGTTCTTCAAATTCGTAGCCCAAGTATATTTTACGTAAGAAGTTTGTTCCTTGGAAATACAGCTTACAGTTCTACTTAATTGTTTACAACAAAACTTCCAACAAAGTTTTAACTTCACATGGAAAACAGTTTGTAACTTAGCAGCCGAAAACTGGTAAAACAAAATTCTGTGAGTGATACTACTTTAACTCGTTGACAAATCTTCCAATTGCAAATAATCGAATTATGTCATTGACTCTCAATACTTTCACAGTTTACATCTGAAAATACTGATTCATATGCAAATATAGAGGTATTTGTAATCATTGTATTATTGTCTTTGGTGTCTTTACATTCACTGGTTATATTACTTACGATATTTACACTCTACAAAGAGAACAACAAAGAACACATATCATAAACAAAGGCAATTGTTCCTTAGTGGGCTGGTAGTGCCATTAATGGACTAAATGGACCAAAGCAGTCAAACGACTACGCATGCGTGGCAACATTTTTCACAGCGGTAAATTTGCCTTTGTAAACATTGGAAATTTTGAAATACAGTGTTATGAGTCAGTTCATAAGAACTGAAATTCTCTGAATATATAAGCTTGAATTTTCGTGTACATGACCTTTGTTATATTGTGAAGCTACCATTCTTTTACACTAGCTTTTGTATTTTTGTTTACATTTTGAGAAACATTGTGTGTTGTACTTAATTAACAGAAAAAAAGACAAATCACATTTGTTTAACGTCTCAATGTATTTAGCCAAACACAAGTGCCCTATACTAATTGTGGAGACTCACACTCACTACCTCTACGTTAAATATTTTATCACACAACTCAGCTCAAATGTTCATTTTAGCGGAGGGAGGAAAAGCGGATTACCCGGAGAAAAACCTAGCTTGTGGCATAGGAGTTAAGAACACATCAAACAAACTCGATTCACATATCATTCATGCCCGAGCGGGTACTCGAACCTGGATCACAGCGGTGAGAGGTGCGCGGTAAACCACTATGCCAACCATGACAAGTTTTTGTTGTCGTTATTATCATTGTATTACTACATTTACTTGTTCATCTAAACGACGTAAAAATGGCGTCTCTCTACAGCCGAACTGAAACTTTTCTGGCAAGGAAATATGAGCACACAAGCTTTTCCTTGTCAAATAATTTTTTAAATTAAGCGAATTGTTTTACGTAGAACTCGATGGTAAATTAAAAAATCGTTTTCATTACTTTTAAAATGATTTCGGATATATTGACTATCTTCAAAGCTCCATGATGTGAACAGCGGTGTAAATTGAATTGAATTGTTAATTATTTAAAAATTGACCAATTCTTATGCGATAATTATAATTGCTGTAAACCTGGCTTGTTAGTTTTTTGTGACGAATAAAAATTGTCAAATATACCAAACATTTCGCATAAATTTCGCAATATTATATATTTCCACTGCCAACGCTAGCGTTTCTGGCATTCCAAGCACATGTAAAAAAATTACATCTATTTTATAGTGCATTTGACTCTGTGGGCAGTCTCAGCTCCGTTGGTCATTATCGATCGATCTTTAATTGATTTATTGAAAGCCCTTCAGTGCAAGTGAGAATTCTTTTGTTAAATCGATGGTGTTTCGTCCAACGAGGTAGATGTTTTGTCTGGAGTGCCGCAAGGCTCTGTGATTGGTCCGTGCCTCTTCCTGCTTTATATAAATGATCTCCCTAAGAACATACTGTCAAAGATAAGATTATTTGCAGATGACACTATTGCCTACCTAACTATAAAAGCTGACCTAGATACCGATGTTCTCCAAAGTGACCTTAACAAACTTGCTGAATGGGCGAAATTATGGGATATGGAATTTAATGCGGAAAAATGTGAAGTCATTCATGTTGGTCGAAAGCGACAACCTAACACGCAAGACTACATCTTACATGGCCATACCTTACGTACCGTAGATAGCTCAAAGTACCTAGGTGTTACTATCTCTTCAAACCTAAGTTGGAATACTCATATCAACAACATCACCAAAAAGGCAAACAATTCTCTCGCCTTTCTTAGACGCAACCTACAAGTCAACTCAAAACAGATAAAGACCCAAGCTTATTTTGGCCTAGTAAGACCATTACTTGAGTACTCGTCCACAGTCTGGGATCCCTACACAAAGGCTAATATATATAACATCGAAATGGTACAACGACGCGCAGCACGCTACGTGTGTAGAGACTACCGCAGAACATCTAGTGTTACAGATATGCTACAACGACTTGGATGGAAATCTCTCGATCACAGAAGAAAGATTCTTCGACTTGTCATGATGTATAAACTACTCAAGGGCTTTATTACGAATGATGGTTTTCCTACACTGGTAACAATGCAGCGAA
Organism: Metridium senile; assembly: GCA_949775045.1. Taxonomy (NCBI): domain Eukaryota; kingdom Metazoa; phylum Cnidaria; class Anthozoa; order Actiniaria; family Metridiidae; genus Metridium; species Metridium senile. Next base: position 18,568,438 of record OX459099.1, read on the forward strand.
GAAGCAGACACACGAATACTCTAGCTTTAAAAATACCACCTTCGAGAACAGACTATCACCGATTTTCTTATTTTCCTAAAACTATAAGAGAATGGAACACTTTACCAGAGGACATTGTTCAAAAAACCAGCATAAATGCATTCAAGAAAGCTATAGAGAACACAATTTGACATTTTATTTTATTTTATTTTATTTATTTATTTATTTTTTTTATTTATTTTTTTTTATTTATTTTAAAGACCCCCCGTAAGGATTTTCTGACAGAAAGAGACGGGGCAATCTGGAAGAAGAAGATGAAATCATCTGGTCTTTTTTTAATTGTGTATTAAAAGTTCAAAGTTGTCTTGCAGGAATACGTTTTATCACTTCATTTTTTATACGATATATATATAATATGTAAACTTATTAATAGTTTGTTCTTTCAGTTATGTTTTGATTTACATAGTCCGAATTTGTGGATGTATTTAGTGGGAAGTTTACGTCATTTTTAGTATTAAACCCGTTTTGCAATCATGTTTAAAATAGCCTTAAGGTCATCGACAAACTCATTATTAAATTGGTAACACGTTTAAGTTTATTAGTTGGTTTCCTGGTAACGAAATGTCAACATTTGTTCAATTAACAATTAACAATTGATTGATTTTCGCAAGCAAATGCATAAAGCTGAACGAACTTTGATGACTTTCAGTATAGCGGCAATCGTGTATTCATCTCTCTTTAGTTGGTGAGTAGTTTACTTTTCCTGTAATGTCTCCTAAAGGCTTTTTCTTCTTCTTCTTCTTTTTCTTCTTCTTCTTCGTCTCTCATCTTTTATCTCATCCTCTCATCCTTTGTTCATTTTCTATTCACTACCAGGCTAAACACCATATAGGCTAGCTTGCTCATCACTATAGGGTTCACCAGTAGCTCAGTGGCTAGAGCGACTGATCAGTAATCAGAAAACTAAACACCCTATAGGCCTTGCTCACCACTAGTGTTCACTATAGTAGCTCAGTGGTTAGAGCGACTGATTAGTAATATGATGGCTAAACACCAGATAGTCCTTGCTCACCAGTAGGGTTCGCTAGTAGCTCAGTGGTTAGAGAGTCTGATCACTAAACACCAGATAGTCCTTGCTCACCACTAGGGTTCACCAGTAGCTCAGTGGTTAGAGAGTCTGATCACTAAACACCAGATAGTCCTTGCTCACCACTAGGGTTCACCAGTAGCTCAGTGGTTAGAGCGACTGATTAGTAATCATGAAGAAATAGAAAACGCGTGCTGTGTGCAGTTATAATGCACGCGAGGTTGTTTAGAGAAGCACAACACTTCTCAAGTGTTCTGACAATCCCCAAGTGCTTTATAACTGCATACAGCACAGAAAGCAAGTTTTCTATTTCTTTTATAAAATACAAATTGATCAACATGCAAATACGCGTGCTGTGTGCTCTCATAAAGCACGTGTCTCAACCAATCGAAATATGTGTTTTCAAATAGTTATTTTATAAGGATAAGTTAACCTTAACACCATTGCTCACCACTAGTGTCACGGTTCGCCAATATAGCTCACAGGGAGCCCAAGCTCATCACTTGTGATCTTTTACAGTAAATGTATGGAGTCGAGAAATATCCTTTCGCTGTGCCTCAAATATGCAATAATAAAAACTTTTTTTTACGTAGATAGTTGTGTATAACTGTTTTCTAGTCAAAATCGCTCTAATTGAGCTAAAACTCGGTCACAGACTAGAAAACAGTTATACACAACTATCTACGTAAAAAAAAGTTTTTATTATTGCATATTTGAGGCACAGCGAAAGGATATTTCTCGACTCCATACATTTACTGTAAAAGATCACAAGTGATGAGCTTGGGCTCCCTGTGTATAGCTCAGTGTTAAGAGCGACTGACCAATAATCTGAAGACGTAGCATGACTCCGTACCTGTAAGGGTCATTTGTATTTGTCTTTGTTAATACTCAGGGGTAAAAATATCGGCTATGCTGGAATTTTCAAGAACACCACTGAAAGCCGGATACCGAATGTCTTTTAGAAAGGGCGTGTCACGCACTAATTTTTTAACCCTTAGAGAAATCACACAAAGTCATAAAACGAGATAAGCGCGCCGGAACCATCAAATTTGTTACTTACCAAATATACCATGAAATATCGAAAACTCATATACACATACCAAATCGCTGATTTTCACCCTTAAGAGATACAACGAGCAGTGTCAGTGAAAACTAAGTATTGAAAAAATAAAACCGCCCAAAAATTACCAATTTTAATTTCTATTAGTATTATTTTTAGTATTTTAATATATTTCAATCAAAAACGCCAAAGACAGGTAATTATAAAATTTCAACCTTTTTGCTTCTACTAAAAGACGGAGAAAGACACTGACACTGCAATGAATATCTTCAAAGCTACTAGTTTTTGAATCACCAACTATTAGCTATATTATTGTTCCCGGTTTATACAGATTTATAAGCCGTGTAAACCGTAATTAGGTTGGAAGCCCTGTCACATTGAAAATAAAGTTCCGATACCTCTTTTGAAATTGTCTGGCTGTTTAATAAATAAACCTTCAACTACTCTAGAAAAACATTTTGATGATTAAAAATGTTGTCTCTAATTAAAGATTTGCATTTCAAGTTGTGAAAACAGCGACTGAAAACTAATATTCGCGTCCGATCTGTTTGCGATATACAATGGCAATACACTGTCTATCCCATACAGATCGTCCGCTCATATTTTATATAGTACAATTAAAGAGAAATAATAGTATTAATGCTTATTCAATACTCAACAGCGAATTCATACATTTATTAATTGTAAAATTGTTTGTTCTTCATCAGAGCAAATCTGGCCTGTTATCATGTTAAATGAGACAAGCCCTCATCAGTCTACTGGAATTATTAAAGATGGAGTGTTGATCATCATTGATGGTGTTTGCAAGGACTCTACATTATATTGCGTTACTATCACGTCCATATCCTTTCTCCTTCTTATCACAGGGATCATTCTAAACAGCTTGGTTTGTCACGTCATGATTAAAAGCAAGCGTTACAACAAATCGATCAGCTGTTTCTTTATCACTCATTTGGCAGTTGTTGAGATTGTTTACCGTGTGGCTGTCACGCCATCTATGATATTCCTCTCGATACCTACACGCGTTACACCTAGTTCAATCCCTTGTAAACTGAACTATTTCATCTCTAGTTCATGTCACGCCGCCATCTTTGGTAGCCTGGTAGTGATTGCCGTGGATCGATATCGTAACATTGTGTATCCTTTAGGAAGCATGAAACAAGGCAAGCGACGCCCAATAAAGCTATCTGTGTCATTGGTATGGCTGTATGCTTTCGCCTGCTCGGTCATGTTCCTATACACAGCAAACCAGGTGCCTATAAGTCAACTACCCGAAGGAAAGGTTTTTACCAAATTGAATAACATAACGTCATGACCACATTGGTGGCATCTCCGTAACGCTATCCATGGTATTGACCTTCGTGGTTCCCTTGGTAACCATTATCTTTGCCAATGGAGCCATATTTGTTAGTTTGAGACGTCGATGTCAAAGAGGATTAGTTCACAAGGCTGCTGCCAAATCCAAGAGTAAGGCAGCCTTGATGCTTGGGTTGGTGGTCAGCGGTTTTGTAGTATGTTGGGCACCAAGCATCACCATGACTACTGTTCGTTCATACAGAGGTTTGCATAACACACCCATTGACGTCATCGTTGGTGTTTGTTTGTCGGCTAATTTATTGGTTCTGTGTAGTTCCCTAGTAAATCCTCTTATATACTCGTTTTACAGTTCAGGCTTCAAAAATGATTTGATAAAATTATGTGTCTCTCATTTAATGGCACGTTTTCAGAAAACTCGGAGAATTAACGTTGGATTTTGCAGGAACCAAATCGCTGTACAAGAAGCGCCATTAGAGAAGAGATCTAAACAGCAAAACATTTAAGTAAATATGAATGAAATAAAAATATATAGTGCTACTTGTTACTTGGTACTTCAAGTGGTTTATATATATTAGTCTTGTCTTGCAATATCACGCTGAATCTCTTTAATTTTCCTTGTCAATATCCCGTATCCCTATAACTTTTTCTTATCAATATCCCGTACCCCTATAACTTTTTCTTATCAATATCCCGTATATAACTTTTTCTTATCAATATCCCGTATCCCTATAACTTTTTCTTATCAATATCCCGTATCCCTAAAGCTTTTTCTTATCAATATCCGGCGTACCCCTATAACTTTTTCTTATCAATATCCCGTACCCCTATAACTTTTTCTTATCAATATCCCGTATCCCTATAACTTTTTATTATCAATATCCCGTATCCCTATAACTTTTTCTTATCAATATCCCGTACCCCTATAACTTTTTCTTATCAATATCCCGTATCCCTATAACTTTTTCTTATAAATATCCCGTATCCCTATAATTTTTTCTTATCAATATCCCGTATCCCTATAACTTTTTCTTATAAATATCCCGTATCCCTATAACTTTTTCTTTTCAATATCCCGTACCCCTATAACTTTTTCTTATCAATATCCCGTATATAACTTTTTCTTATCAATATCCCGTATCCCTATAGCTTTTTCTTATCAATATCCCGTACCCCTATAACTTTTTCTTATCAATATCCCGTACCCCTATAACTTTTTCTTATCAATATCCCGTATCCCTATAACTTTTTCTTATCAATATCCCGTATCCCTATAACTTTCTCTTATCAATATCCCGTATCCTTATAACTTTTTCTTATCAATATCCGGTATCCCTTATGTTATATTATTTATTTTTTCCTTTTCTCAATTTTTGTAACGTTTGGTTAATCTTCAATCGGGTCAGGCGTCCCAAACAAAAGTTGATTATCGACTGGGTATGAGTGAAGATTGTATATATAGCCGTAGCTCAGAGGTTGGAATTCCTCTCGTCTTGGAATGTGTTGAAGTTGCAAGTTTTGTATTTTCGCTTCTTTGTTGATAGAAAGATACATCTATTTTATCACTGTATAGACTTTTTTAGTCGTTACCATCGTCTTTAGAATCTGGTCTACGTTCTGGGACGTTTTTTGACTCAAAACTCGGTGGGAAATTGTCATAAAATTGCAAAATATCTTAGTAGTTTGGAAGATACCGTTTCAGCAAAGACGCGTTGGGGATCTTATTACAGGTAAAGTAGACCGAATTTTCTTTGATTTGGTTTATGTCATAGATGCAGTATGAGCCAACGTTCTGTATTAGATTATTTTACAATGTCAAGCCTGTAAAAAGTTTTGCTAGCTACAAACAATGTAGGTTAGTTTCAAACTCTGGTTTCAACCAATTCACGATGAAAGTAAATTTCGCTGAGAAAATTCATGTTAAATCATAAACAAATGTACCCTGGATGCTAGAAGTTTGAAGATTGTCAAGGTTTAGAGTAGTTTCGAAGAGTATTTTGTGCGTATTTTTTACAATTTGTTTGGTAGAATTTGCTCAAACAAACCTCGTGCTACTCGAGACATCTCTTTCGCTTTCACTTCCCGTCAAACATGTTTGATCATCGCCAACTATTCCGGGCGTGCGCCCGCGATACTGCAGCGGTCATCATAATAATGAATGGGACAAGAACATAACTTACAGTATCAGGTGGTAGAAACCCGTAAAGCGTACAAAGATTTATCAGACGAAGACAAGGAGAAAGTGAAATCTGTACTTTTTTTAACCGACAAATTTTGCATAAGCAATGCATCTTATCATGAGCTGACGATGGCAACAGGAGGGGATAGTCTCCCACGCAGCTACCTAATTAAGCAATGTAAAGAGGACATGAATAAACTCTGTCATGTACTACGTACACCTGGAACAGCTGATGGTGCCCAACTTAACATATTAGATGAACTAAAGAACAGAATAAGCACTCACCTGGTATGTAAAAAAAAAAATTGTTTCATTTTAAAATTTTCTTAGACCTTAATTAAATAATTAAAATGAGTGTATTTTTTTCCATCCCTTCTGCTTTAGACTGACAACCCCACAACAGAAACAATAAAGATCAAAATAAGTGGTGATGGGGCAAAGATGTCAAGGATAACAAATTTTGTTGTTCTGTCCTACTCACTTTTAGACAACGAGGATACAATGGCATCAAAAGGTTTGTATTTTTATATATGAAAATTAGAGAAATTGCCTTCTTTCTGTCATTTCATTTATTTCAGTATAAAAGTAAGTATAAACATTTGAATATGTTGACTCGGGTATACAGATTTAGTGAAAATATATATCCTAAATATTTTAAATAGGAAACCATGCAATAGCTGTAATCAAGGGGCATGAAAGCTATGAACTCCTTAAAGATTCAGGAAAAGACATATTTGACTCACTCAACAAGTTGATAGATGAAAAAGTAATTTGTATTGGTGAGAAAGAAGTTCCCATTGCTATACACCTAGGCAGTGATTACAAGGTATGTCAAAACACCTGAAATACATTTAGAATAACCTCAAGCCTTAAAAGAAACTTGGAACATTAGTAGTAATTTATATGTAATTTGTACTATTATACAATCATGTTTTTGAGATTTTATTGTAATTATATTATCATGATTATGCAATTCAACCTTTGGGCTGCCATTTAGTTTAATAAACCATATATATATATATTTAAAATAAAAAGTAACAATGAGTCTTGTATTTCAACTTGATAACATTTCTTCTCATGTATTAAACAGTGTATTCATTCAGTTTTTACTATTTAAATTCCAGTTTATCTTGTTGTTAATGGGAATGAAAGGAGCTACTTCTGATTTTGCTTGTCTTTGGTGTCTATGTCACAAGAAAAACAGGTTGGTAGAGGCATGAGACATACTTGAGACAACATGTAAACAATTTATTTGATAAATATATAAATTTTTTATCAGCATAATAATTCTAATCAAAACATCAATCCACAGACATGATATGTCTAAGTCAATACACCACTACTGGAACAGTTCCATTGCACGAGACATTGAAAAAATGTCAGATGACTGGCCGAAAAAGAAACAGTTTTCGTGTGCACATCCACCTCTATTAAAGATTCCACTTCAGAATGTCACAGTGGATGAGCTACATTTGATGCTGCGAATAACAGGTATAATTGGAATGTTAGTTAATTGGATCATCAGGTTAAACATTGACAATTGTCAATTTTCATCAACATTAGCTAAACCTTTGTTGGGCATACTAACTTTATATATACACTCTCTACCCTACTCTCAACCCTCTACAGAAAAAAAATATATTATTATAGAAACTAGATGTATTATGTTCCACAGGCCAGTAAGAGGACAGGTAACATGTAACATATATAACAGGTTCCCATTTACATCTGTACTTAATATGCAAATTGTGTTGATGTGTGCCAAGTACACAGATCAACCAATCAGAGAAGCTCACTTAAGAATAATATACTCTGATTGGTTGATCTGTCTGCTTAGCACACATCAACACAATTTGCATAAGTACAGATTTAAATGGGAAAGTACAGATTTAAATGGGAACCTGTTATATGGTATATATATAAACTATTTCTCTATCATTGCAGACAACCTCCTCACTAACCTTGTTACAGAAGCTGTGGACTGGGATAAAGAAGAAAACCACAACAAAGCACCAAGTCAAAAATCAAAACAACATATGGATTTGCTAGTTAATGCTGTAAATAGTTGTGGGGTCTGTTTTAGTGTATGGGAGAAAAGGAATGCAGACGGCAAAGGGAGCGGGACATACGACTTTACTTCTTTAATGGGTTCTGACAAAAAGCGTTTACTGGAAAATCTTCCTGAAAAACTTTTAGTACCAGGTGTTGTTAAGCCAGATACCAGAGACACAGTGATTAATTTGTGGAAGGTATACCAAAGTGTCAAAATCAAATATTCAATTTAACTTTTAATTCTAACATCATATTTTCAATTATTTCATAATTATGTATATTTTGCAGTCTTTTGCAGACATTTACAAAATGATAAACAAGGATAATCCCTCAAAACAAGAAATTGACCATTACTTTCTCAAGGTACTGTTTTTAAGTGCCAAAATGATAATAATTATGATCATGATGAAAATACTAACATTCCCATTTATATCTGTACTTATACAAATTATGTTTATATGTGCTAAACACACAGATCAGCCAATCAGAGATCTTTACTTCAGAAATAATATACTCTGATTGGTTGATCTGTGTGTTTAGCACACATCAACACAATTTGCATAAGTACAGATAAAAATGGGAAAGTACAGATTTAAATGGGAGCTTCTTTACTATATTTTTATATGGATGTAAATGTAGATATATCAATGATTTTTACAGGCAAAAGAATGGATTACAACCTTTACATCCCTGGGGAGGTTATGCAAGGGGTACCAGAAAGCACGAGTGACACCATACATGCACATCATGGTATACCATGTACCTAAGTTCATGCTTATACATAAAGGAATAAAGAAATTCTCAGGTCAAGGTATGTGCAAAAATATAATAATGATTCTTGTGAAAGATAAATTCAGTAAACAAGATAGCAAGAGGGCAAATAGTAAACCCATGTGCATGCTAACTAACTATTAGTGCTAAATAGGGTTATTCAAATATAGTGGTTTTCATTAACCCGTGAAACACACTTTAGCGTAATATGCTTTATTACACTTTATTACACTTTAACTTTAACTTTGTGTTTTATAATCATTTGTTCAATAGCACTATTACACATTAATACACTTTATTACTCTTTCCCTATTACACTTTGTTTCACGGGTTAATGAAAACCACTCTAATAAAAACAAAGGAGTGTAATTAGTATCATTTATTTAGGTAGCTATTTTATAATACTTGCACTCTTTTATATTTTCCTTTTCAATATTATTGAATACTACTGTATTTCTTTGTTTTCATATTATTTTTCTTACATACTCCAGTTTTGCTTTAAACATATATATATACAAATATAGATATAAATATAGATCCCCTCTTTGATATTTTGCTCTTGGGCTTAATAAATAAAACTATGTTTTACAATTCTGTTTACACTCTGCAGGTGTAGAGAAAAAAAATGATGACTGTCGAAAAGTCCACCATCAAAAGTCTAACAAATGGGATGCTGCAAAGGATGCCCTTCTTGTCTTACACAGACAGGAACGGTTAAGTAGCTATGAAAGAGTCCCCAGAAACTATTTAAAAAAGAAAGCAGAATACTGGGACAATTCTATCAAAGAAAAAAGAACAAAACAGATCCTAAAATTACAGGAAGAAAAAACTGAGCCTCATTGAAAGCATCTTCAGGTAATTGATTTACTGTCATATGTTATAAGTCTAAAAAAGATTGTGAACATCACAGGCACGTCGCAAAATGTCCACACACAATTTCTCTAGTGGCATCCTTGGTGCAGGCACTAATTTACCTTCTGTTAACATGTTCTTTTTAGGGGTCCAAGTGAGTAGTGGCTTGATCTTTAGAGGTTGTTTTACTGCCTGTCCTTCACCATGATCATTAAGGAAATACCACCAGTTATTTGGTAGTTTATGGAGACGAGTGAGGTCTGGTACTGAGTACATCCTATACCCCCTATGTGCAGAGTCTTCACCTTTGTTGTGCACAACATATCGCCACACATCAAGATCGATAGAGATGTAGATTGGGGCAATTGAAATGGACTTTAGGGCCGTCTGAATGGCACTATAAAACTGACGAGAAGCCTCTTCAATTCGGGTCTCATCGGGTTTAATTGGTTTTTCATAGCTTCTGAAATATTAAATGATAAAATTGCATATGTGATAACAAATTTGCAAAGGGTTTTAGAAATATATATGTTTCACTCTTTGTGAGTTAAGAATATTTTCTGGAATAAGTATCACTTACATGTACAATTATTTTATTTTATTAGTAACCGACTATCTAAGCATAACATTCACTCTTAAAACAGACTTTTACTAATTTCTTAAATTAAGAGTACAAAACTTAAAATAATAAAATTTGAGTCTTGAAACTTGAAGTAACAAGAGCTCTTATTAAGGATACCTTTTATCAGATTAAGCACATGGACTTGTTTTAAGAATTCTTATTTAGAATAATGTTTGTTTTAACAATGAAGTTACTTGTTGTACCAAATTGGTCCAAATGATTGGACTAAAGGCTTATGAATTATTAATGAGTTTTTTAAGCACTTAATTATAACCTTAAAACAATTAAATTACAGCGTATGTTGGTCTGATCCGCGGTTATTTGATGTGTGTATGATTATGATCATCGCGGAGAAATAAGCAATTTATGCAATTGTAATTATAGAAGCCTGAAAAAAAAATTTGGGACTGAATTCGGGACTGAATCCCGTTGAAGTCCCGAATTATTTTCGGGCTTCTATAATTGCAATTGCATAAATTGCTTATTTCTCCACGACGATCATAATCATACACACATCTTATTCTAAGTAAATTGTATACTGGTACTCATTCTAATCTGAACTTGTTTTAAGTGTTCTTTACCTTAAAACAAGACAAATTCTTAAACAAGTAAATGCTTGTTATAAGCAGTTTGTGCTTGATTCAATGGTTTTTTTTACTTAAAACAAGTACTGTAAAACAAGTATCTCGTGCTTAACCTGGGACATTAAAATAAGTGCATTTTGTTTGTGTTTTAAGAAAATATGTTTAAGAGTGATTTATTTATTTATTTATTTATAAGATTCGCCATAAAAAAAAATACAACAAACAATAGTTTGTACACTTAAACTTGGTTTGAAGTATATTTTAAGGAATATTGCAATTTTTCATAGCTCATTTTTTCATCATGCAAATACTGACCTCAATAATTCTAAAGTGAGATGCTCTGCTGGTTCCCAAGTGCTTCGCTCCATTGGCCAGTCAACCCACTTGACTAGATACTCGTTATCCTTCACACCAACAACATTAAAACAAATTCATACGTTTTACTTAGACTGAAAGCTTACTATTACTTTTGAACTAAAGTTTATAAGCAATACAATACAATAAGGTTATTATTATTATATATTATATACTCACTTTCTTAACTTTTCTGCGATGGATTAATCGCTCTACTTGAAATTTTTTGCTGTAGGTCTTCCGTTTATGGGCTGTGTCATATAGTACAACACTTGAGAAATTGTGCAACTGTCTGTAGTCGATAACACGCTGAACACGATCCACACGACGATCCGCTCTTGACGCCATTTTGAAATTCAATTCTCATTCAAAAAACCGCTGACTCCTAACGGGCGCGCGTGACCGGAATAGTTGGCGATGGCAAGTTTATAGTTCCAGTCAACGCCAATTTGACCTCATATAATATAAGCTCACTCGCCTTCTGGTAGGATAATTTAAATTCTAAGAGCCAGTTTTTGCTTCAATACATTCTACAAAAAGGTATCAGGTCGTTTCGCTACTTCGCACAACATAGGATTGCGATAAGTCACTTTAGAGCTTTATTTTTGTTTTTATGTGTTCTATGAAACCATTTTATTTGAATAAATGTAACTATAGAAGTGTTGTTTGACTTTATTAAAGATTTTGGTCAAAGTAGCGAAAGCACTCTTGTTGAAAGTCTGCAAAAGTTCACGGCGTTGTATAAATACTTCTAAAATCTTGACAAAACATTGGGGACTATTAACACACTTGCAAAGTTTGCAAAATGACATGGTAGTACTAGTAAAAAAAAGTTCGCAATTTATGTAATCACTACTATAAGGTATCACATATAAATACCTATATAAACAATTCACCTTATACAGTAAAAACCCGCATATAATAAGAGGATATTAACCGAGCGCGAGGTCTGTATGGAAAATATCAGACCGAGGTCTTGACAGTACGGAACGAGCGCAGCGAAAAAAAGACCGACAAAAAAGACCGAGGTCTGATATTTTCCATACAGACCGAGCAAGCGAGGTTAATAATTCGTTTATTTTATGATTATTTTAAGAGATAAATTAATATTTTTTTTGATATTTTACGACGCGCGTTGCTTTCGAATGGCTTCCCAGTAGTTTTACTGGAAAAGAGCTGGTTGAAACCTGTTGAAACCGGTTTTCATTCAGCATGTGTCGACGGCTGCTTCAACAAACTTATAGAAATTTTAATGCTAAAATATTAAAATTACTGCAGCTTTCTTGATCATTTCAAATCAAAGATCATTTAAAGACAAAGGGTTTTGTTTATATCTCAACATCAAAGAAAGTCAAGAAACAAAAAATAGACGCTCAATGAGTGCATGTGGCTATACTCATAGTGTGAATAGAAATCGAGGGCAAAAGTAAATATAATTACCAGTTTATAAGCCCTTCTATCGGAATATTTTGTAAAGAGACGTCCAATGAGCGACTGTGCAGTGCATAATATCAAATTATTGGTATTTTGGAAATGTAAATATTATGCTAGAAAGGATGTGTTATGCTATGGTGGTTCTACAGTCGCAAACAGATTACATATATTGACAGTGCAGTGCAGTGCAATTTGTTGGAACAAATGGAATTAGTATTTGGAGCAGAAGCAAGAGTAGTGCAATCATATGAGGGAAATTGTATGGAAAATGTTTTCAAGAAGCGTAATGTTTATTCAACTGCTTTTTTATGTAATAGAGTTAAACAAATACAAGAGAGATAGATCAAGTCTTTTAATTAATTCCTTTCCCACTAAATTACAAAAGTCAAGACCCAAACTTGGCAGTGTTAACATAGACCTGATGAATAAAAAAGAAAAAATAATTAATTAATCAACATTTCTGTTTACAAAAGATGAAGCAGAGAAATAAATAGTTGAAGTTTTGAATTTTGAAAAGTTTAATAGTCTTAGTGATATATAGTCAATGAATTATTTGCTTATTGAATTTGGGTTGAATATGATTTGGCGAAACAATGAAAACTAGGTGAAGCTGTTAGCTTTTTGTTGGTTTGGACTATTGTGCACAAAGAAAATTATTTTTCAATTTTATACAGCAGTTTGAAAAAATATTCATTTTTTTTAGTCTAGAATGTTAGCTCTATATCAATAACAATAATGGTTGTTGTTGGATAGATAGATAATCTAGGTGTTGACTTTCAGATTTTTTTTATATTTTTGACTGATTTTCGCTGCGCTCGTTCCGTCTGTCAAGACCTCGGTCTGATATTTTCCATACAGACCTCGCTCTCGGTTAATAACCTCATATTATATGCAGGTTTTTACTGTATAAGGTGAATTTTTTATATAGGTATTTATATGTGATACCTTATACGTGATTACATAAATTACAAACTTTTTTTTACTAGTACTAGTATATCATTTTGCAAAGTTTGCAAGTGTGTTAGTCCCCAATCTTATGTCAAGATTTTAGAAGTAATTTATACAACGCCGTGAACTTTTGCAGACTTTCAACAAGAGTGCTTTCGCTACTTTGACCAAAATCTTTAATAAAGTCAAACAACACTTCTATAGTTACATTTATTCATATATAATGGTTTCATAGAACACATTAAAGACGAAAATAGAGCACTAAAGCGACTTATCGCAATCTTATGTCGAAATTCTAAAAGTATTACAACGCAGTGAACTTTTGCCGACTTTCCACAAGAGTGCATTCGCTACTTTGACCAAAATCTTTAATAAATCAAACAACAACTTCTATAGTTACATTTATTCATATAAAATGGTTTCATAAAGCACATTAAAGACGAAAATACAGCACTAAAGAGACTTATCACAATCCCTGTTGAGATTTGAGAAGTATTACAACGCCGATCTTTCGGCAGTTCGACCAAGATCGAATGCTTTAAATTCGCCTAATACTACAAGTATTAAAGTATAAAAAATATTTTAACAAAAAACTTAATTGTCGTAGTTTTCTTTTATTCGCTTTGCATAAACGCTTTATATTTGCTAAAATCATATCTTTTTCCGAAAAAAAAAATGTGACCATATAGACAGTTTAAAAACATAATCAATCGTACGTCAATCGAATGATTGAAATCGACTACGGGCTGTAAATGGTTTATCTATAATGTTTAAATTCTTTTGATAATTACCACAATATCCCATTATTATACTCCACCAGCTTCAAAGCGACTTTTTAACTATGAAACTTTGAGATATTTAGTCATACTGTGAGTATAAGAAACGAAAGAACCATTGACAAGGTAGCGAAAGAACCTTTTCAGAAGCGAATGTACTGGTAGCAAAAAACTTTTTTTATGTAGATAGTTGTGTATAATTGTTTTCTAGTCTGTGACCGAGTTTTAGCTCATTTAGAGCGATTTAAAAAAAGTTTTTATTATTGTATATTTGAGGCACAGCGAAAAGATATCTCGCGACTCCATACATTTACTGTAAAACTGTGATCACAAGTGATGAGCTTGGGCTCCCTGTGTTTATACAAAGGTCAATCCTACCATAGCCTCCTTAGGAACAGACCATTTGATATTTGATGGGGAGGGGGGCTGAATTAAAAAAAAAAAAAAAAATCGACCAAATCCACTTTATCGAGCAGCCTTTGTTGCACATTGAACAAATGTATCCCCCCCCCCCCCCCAAAAAAAAATAACAAGCCTTGACCAACCAATACCTTATCATTATCCCATATCCCAAGATACTTTATAGATTATAAGACCTGGATTTTATTCTAAACAAATTTCTTTACCCAGGATGATATTAATCCAATACCCAAGTTAATAGTCTGCTTTTAGCATGTTCTTCTCCCATCCCTTCTTTCGTGCTCTCATCACTTTTATTGCTTTATAACTGAACATCTATGCAAAGTAGAGAAAAGTAAAAGTAAAAAAAATAATAATAATAATACATAATACTAACAGGTTCCCATTTAAATCTGTACTTTCCCATTTAAATCTGTACTTATGCAAATTGTGTTGATGTGTGCTAAACACACAGATCAACCAATCAGAGTATATTGTTTCTGAAGTGAACTTCTCTGAATGGTTGATCTGTGTATTTAGCACACATCAACACAATAATTTTGCATAAGTACAGATTTAAATGGGAACCTGTTATATTTATATAATAATTAACTGACCCGCCTCGAGTAGCTATGCTATCTGCAGGTCAGTATATTAAGTTACATGCATATTTTTACTACTCACAAAATTACAAAAAAATATATATAAATCTGAGTATTAATACACCTACAACTTGTTAATTTATAAATATATTTTTCTAAAAGAATAATGGTAATAGTTGTATTTTATGTAGAATTTGTATATATGCTGGAAATAAAAAGTTTGTTGTTGTTGAACACAGCACCGAAAAGCCTGTGTTGTTTATCTTGATTTTGTTTTTATGACAGTTCTGAACAGTACTAAAATGGTCTATTAGATGAATAAAAGATGGATGAAGAGGAAAGGTAAAATTATCCTGTTATTCTATAAGAATATTTATAATACATGAACACAGCGGTCAGAGGGCTACGCATGCGTGAAAAAAAACAAATAAAGTGACATTCGCACGGACGATGGAGTGTACGACTTTCATCGCTTTTTTCTCAAAATATAAACAAAAATACAAAAGTTTAGACTCATGGTAGCTTTAAAATATAACAAAAGTTATGCACACGAAACTTTAAGCTTCTATATTCAGGGAATTTCTTATAAATCAACTTCAAACACTGTAGTCTGCAATTCCTAATGTTTACAATGTTAATTACACAATGTTAACGCTGTGAAAATTTTACCACGCATGCGTAGTCGTTTGACCTCTGTGTTTAATATATGTTAAAAGGACGCATTCTCATACCCAGACCCTACTCATAATAATGGTAGAAGGACTGAGTGGAGTCTAATAGACTAGTTGTGAGTATTTCACATTCTCATACCCAGACCCTATTCATATTAATGGTAAAAGAACTGGGTGGAGTCCATTAGACTGGTTGTGAGTTGTCACATTCTCATACCCAGACCCTACTCATAATAATGGTAAAAGAACTGGGTGGAGTCCATTAAACTGGTTGTGAGTTTTCACATTCTCATACCCAGACCCTACTCATAATAATGGTAAAATGATTGAGTGGAGTCAAATAGACTGGTCATGAGTGTTTTACATTCTCATACCCAGGCCCAGGGTGTAGAGGGGCAGATGCGGCACTATACAAATTTAGAAAAAACAATATATTTATTTGAGGTAAAGAAACCTTGAGCTTCCCATCTTATGTTTAAGATATGAGTGAATAATGGTAAAAGCAAAGCATTTGATAGTTTGCTGTGAATGCTGGGTAACACAAGTTTGTAGTTTCACATAATTGCTATGTCGGCATAAACACTTTAAATGATGTGTGTATACTAGTGAGAAATTACTGTTATTATCAGTAACTAATTTTGGAAGGTGGTTTTACACAGTCGTGCACTAGAATTATTAACTTTGAAATTTCAAGATTTCAGTACATAACAATAACAACAACAATGATCACAGTCTTTCTCAAGTAATAAGCACAACACGATGATCACAATTGAGCAATCCAAGGGGCTGTTTATATGAAAGCGAGTTGTCCCTGCTAGCCGGGATAGGTCTATTGTCTTGTATTCCCCGGGGGACTCAAAACAATAGACTTATCCCGGCTACCAGGGACAACTCGCCTTCATATAAACAGCCACTAAATAAGCTAATTGGCTCATTGAGGACTTTATAGATTTGATGATTTCGTACTTTATTTATGATGTGATGACGACTGTTGCGGTAAAGGAAAAAAAAAAAATCTGGATTTCCGCAGCAAGTCTGTTAAAGTCATAAAATGTTTCATGACTTTTCTATAATGCAATTGTTAAAGTTGCTTGGTTTACCGCTGTACAAAATAAAATATATGGTTTGTATTTAATTGACAGGAACTACTGGTGTCTGGTGATGCTTATAACAAGAGTAGGCAGAGACAAAATACAAAAGCATTTCATTCGTAAGTGGTATGATGTGGGTAAAAAAAAGAAGAACTTTGTTGCGTGGACAGATTGTGGTCAGAATGGCACGGACTTACTGGCCAAGTTCACGCCTCATCCACATGAGGAAGTCAAAGTAAAGTCTGGTGATACAACAAGGTGGGATTGTATTTTACTGGTGAAAGCTCTTCTCAACAGCAAGCCTCCATTTGAAACAGACAAAAGTTTAGTTAAATCCCTGAATTGTTTGAAAGAAACAAGAGACAAGCTTTTTCATACGCCTAATGGAAAGATTGCAACCGCTGACTTCAAGAAGCTGTGGAATGCTGCTTGCAATGCATTGGTGTTATTTGGTGCTACGAAACATGATTTCAAGAAGGTTGAACGAGGTATGTTTGGTATCTCATACAGAGAACTGTTTAACAATCGTTGTATCAGCATTACAATACATCGTGGGTTACAGTAAAAACCCGCATATAAGAACACCCATTTTTGGAGATCAGGCTGATTTTGTTCTTATTTAACGGGTGTTTACTGAAAAATCAGCCTGAAGGTGTTCTTAAGGTGTTTTTCAAATAAATGTTTCTCAAATATATATATTACTATATAGACTACCAATACATGTAGATGATATCAATGTGTAAGTTCAAAAATGTTATTAAAAACATCTTGCATGATAATAATATCAAAACAGTAGAAAAATAAATTATTATCAGGTCAGGCTTGGAGTCTGCTACTGGTAACACTGTAATCCAGTACAGTACAACCTGTTGCATACAGGTCTAGCACATAAATATTGATCTTATTTTTTTAAGAACACTTTTTAATTTTTCAGGCTGATTGTGTTCTTATTTACATGGTACTTTTAAGTTTAACATTTACTTTAACATTTTAAAAAATGCCAAAATTCAGGTTGGGTGTTCTTAACCCACTTGTTCTTATATGCGGGTTTTTACTGTATAGTTGGTAATCTTTTGCCTTGTTAAATAGATGTGAACTTACCATTGAATGAGGTGACATCGCTGATGAAGCAATGTACAAAACAAGATCAAGAGATTTTATGTGGATTGGATACAAGTGAGTATATTGATGGCATGCATTGATTTAGCATGTTAAGCCATTTTGACTTTACTCCTGCCAGCATAACATCGCTCTGAATGCTAGATACCACATAATGTTTTGTTGTTCATTGTTGATATAGGTTTTATAGTTAAAGAACAGTGCATCTGACATGTAGATGTCGTATATCAACTGTGAACGATTGTTTTTGTTGTTCAATTATTGTTTTACATTAGCTGCTCATATGTAATTACGTATCCAACACACTCACACTCACCAATATATTTAAGTAGCCTCCCCTGCAGACATCTCTAAGGCAGAAAAAATGAACAAAAAGAAAAATACGACGCGGGCTTCCTGTGGAATTTGCAAACATTGACTGAAGGGGGGAGGACGGAGACAATAAAGGGAAAAAGGGAGAGGAGATGCCTGCCATATATAGACACCAGAGACCTCAACTGCATATGCTGTTTGCGCAGTGCAATTTCTACCATATAAGCGAGGTCAGGAATAATTTGGTAATCATCAAAATCAAAAATGCACTCAAAACATATCGACTGAGAAAATATTGACTTTGCCTTTTTTTGACCGTTTAAATTCGGAGGACTTCGAAGCCACGTATTCTGGAGAGTTAACAATAGTTTTTAGAGCCAGTTCTTGATACAAAGCAGCACTTAAATTTGGGTTGATGTTGCTCGAGCTCGGCATTCGTTTGAAAAATGAAGAAAGAGTTTCCGTTGAAGTGATAATCAAAACCAGCCAAGGTTTACACAGTTTGCACAGACAAAGGAAAGGTATTGGTCGATCTCGATCATACAGTTTGTCGGCGATGCTTTGAGGATCGAGATACTTCGGCTTCGAAACCTTTTGGCTTCTACAGATTCGAAATGATACAATTGCCCTATTTCACTATGACGTCACATCAAAACATATGAAATAGGACAATTCAATTTAAGATACACATGTAAACTGCAAATAGCATAATGGCTAGTAGCTGATAGTCGAGTCAGATCAGATGCTAGTTTTTTGGTTTACAATATTTTTACGTTGACAGTTTATAAACATTTGAAAATTAGAAATATATATAGAAATTATCTATCCTAAATAAATTGATAAATATAAGGAAGAGCAATTTATAACTATTAGTATTATTAACACATTATTTTTCAAATAATTTCGTGATGTCAACATTGTAGCCATTTATCTTTAGATAAATAAATAAAAAGAGAAAGAGACTATCGCGGCAACAATGATTGGTGTGAACGTTCTGACTGTAGTAGGAACCGGAGCCGGGAAAAGTCTCATGTTTATAATTCCCTCTGTATTGGCCTCGAAGCCAACTCTTGTTGTTTCCCCGATCAAGTCGCTGATCGATGACACCGCTCTTCGATGTGGTTTTCAGGATTTTACAACGCGACGCGCAAAAGTATGACCCCTTTTAATATATTCGCATACTTCTATGCACAGACTTTATGCTGCGAAACGAGTTTTTAGACGCCTTATTCGTTAAAATCAGACAACTTCGCATTAAATGTGTCTGTTTAAAGTACAAATTCCCGTGCATAGAAGTATGCGAATACATTACAGCCAAACCTACAGAAGCGTGTCTATCGAGGTTGGAAGGCTCGATTTATTCTTCAAAACTTGATTTTAAATTTGGTTTGAAATTTGCATAAATGAATCGAATCTTGTTAGTTTCAAATTGCAGACTTCAACCGTCAACCCAATCTCGAGCCCAGAGTCACGTCTGGCTTTTTGTCAGCGGTCTTATGGCGCCCGACATTAGACTCTGGGGGAACGGAATTTTCTGCTCCAATTTTGGAGTTCCGGTTTGAAATGCGCATGCTTAGTTAATATTATAATGTTTTGTGGGTTTGGGCATCCTGTGTTACTTAGTACGTTATTGACATTCAAAATATTATTGACCTAGTAGCATTTTAAATATTTTCTAAGCCAAAATATAAACATTTTCCTCACTAATGAAACATTTAAAGTTTAGGAAGGTTTTTTAACGGCCATCAGGTTTATATAATGATATAAAAACACGTCTAAATCTCCTTCAATTCAGATTGCTTTAACCGTCGATTTATTTATAGTTTTCCAACGGTTATTAGTTTGCTTTCGTGGTACGATTGACCTTTAGTAAATAACTGGATGCCAGAGGACTGAGGACTGTCAAGGTTTTTCAGAATCATCGGTTTATAAAAGGAGTATTTTGTGTGTATTCTAATTTGCTTCGCGACTCTATAATCATCGCTTAGCGGCGATACAATATCTCTTCGCTTCGTGACTCGTATATAATCCATAAACGACGATATTTTATATTCTATCTAGTATTAAAGAACCGTTGACGTCGTATTACATGTAATCGTAAAATTTACATTTTGAATGTAAATTTGTTTACATGATGGACCAATCAGAGCTTTTACTTCGTCTGTTTCCGGTCTGACTATTGTATTTTCAAGGGCCAATCAGCATAAGCAGAGAATTCCGGTCCCCCAGAGTCTTACGTTACTCGGCTGGCCAAGAGGAACGAAGGCTCGGGGTTCGAGATTGCCGTCAACCGATAATGGTCCCGAAATCACGATCTGTGGTCAATAACTGATAATGCTATTGTAATAGAATTACTTTAGTAAGTATTTATAACAATATTTCTGTAAGCAGACCATGTTTAGCAAGTTTCTGTTGTCCAAAAAACATTGAAAGTAATGTTTTGATTTGAGGCGGTTTTTGAAACTTACAAGTTTCGATTCATTTATGCAAATTTCAAAACAAATTTCAAATCAAGTTTGGAAGAATAAATCGAGCCTTCCAACCTCGATAGGAACGCTTCTGTAGGTTTGACTGTAAATCTGGTCATACTTTTGCGCGTCGCACTTTAAGCTCTTCTAGAATAACTTCGATTGCAATTTCATTTTCTTTAACTCCACTCAAAGTTTTCTTGTAGTCTGTGCTAGCTAAATGCAGCAAACTCTTTACATATCTTTGAATTTTCGAAGGCTTCGAATTAGCTTTGTTCGGAGGTCGCCATATTTTTTTCTCGCAATTTGCCAAATTTCTACTAACCACGGTACCAGCGAAAAAATTTGTCGCGACACAAGCTCCCCTTTAGTATAGTAATCCGGCCAAGTGGGCGAAATGCCATGTCTACTGATGCCACATGCCATGTCCCAACGGCTCAATATATAGCAGGCAACTGTTTGTTCTCCCTCCCACGACGCCTCGTCACTAGGCTTTCACGTCCTTCGAATTTTCAACACAGGAACCCCAAACTCACTCTCTCGGAGGAGGCTAGTATTTTTAAATAATAATAATAATAAAAAAAAGAGATTCAAAATAAAAAACTCTATTCACATCATTCAACTAAAATGTTCCTTAAAAGTATTGTTGTGTATTCAACTCACATGTTGATTTTTGCTGATTCAGCGGAAAACCATTAACATTACCCTCACAGAATGAGAGAGAGGTCATCCCACACAAAGGAACATTTTAGTTGAATGATGTGAATAGAGTTTTTTATTTTGAATCTCTTTTTTTTTTCATTAGTAACAACACGTCTTGGCAAGTTGGAGAAAGGACAGCACGAGTTAAAAGAAGGACAAGAAGATATGAAACAAGTACAACACGTTATGAAAGAAGGACAAGAAGAGATCAAACAAGTACAAGAAGAGATCAAACAAGTACAACATGTTATGAAAGAAGGACAAGAAGAGATGAAACAAGTACAACACGTTATGAAAGAAGGACAAGAAGAGATCAAACAAGTACAACATGTTATGAAAGAAGGACAAGAAGATATGAAACAAGTACAACACGTTATGAAAGAAGGACAAGAAGAGATCAAACAAGTACAACATGTTATGAAAGAAGGACAAGAAGATATGAAACAAGTACAACACGTTATGAAAGAAGGACAAGAAGAGATCAAACAAGTACAACATGTTATGAAAGAAGGTCAAGAAGAAATAATTAGACGACAAGAAGACATAATAAATCAATTTCGTGGTGCTTCCTCTGCTCGTCAAGTACAACTATCAACTGAAGGTACGCCTGACTAAAATACACGTCAAATTGTTGTGATGATTGAATTCAATTCAATGCAATTGGCTAATTAAAAGTGCACCTGACGCCTTTCATGATATTTTGCGAATCTGTTGTACATGAGGTGTATAATAAGTGTACTTAATTTGTCTTGATGTCGACCTCTCCTTTCCGAGACACACGTACGGCAGCGCAGCGGAGTGAAAAGAGTGTCACCATGGCAACGCCATGCCTCTAATAATTAGCATACTGAAGCATGCCTTCATGCTGGAATGTGAGCTTGCAAACATCAACATGAACCTAGAATCTTGAGCGCAGAGTTACACAGCAAATGCCCAACTTTGGAATTTTATTTGAGTACCTTAAAAAGCTTCAATCAAGTAGGCGCTTGGAAAGTGTATTGAAGATATCCTCAAGTTTAACTCACGGAAATTAGATAAAAAATCGTTGGACGGGTTTTTCTTAAAGTTCATTGAGCGTTATTTTCATGATTTTGGCTAAAAATCAGCCCAATTTTGTGTCTACGTTGAAGCACACTGACGGTGGTCCAAAGCACCTTCCGACTTGAAATTTTGCAGACAACTAGTAGTCTAAAGTTGGAGCAAGATTTGTGCAGTCAAAGGGATTGTTAGGGTGTTTTCTTTGCAAAGTTATTGGATGGCAAATAAGAAAGAGTGAATTTGTAGCTTAAAAAATTGCCTCTCAAATTATTCAAAATCGGCTTTTACGATTTTCTTCAAACTTCGTATACTTTTAGGCAAACAGCCATATATTAGCACTGTGAAGGTCGTTTTAAAAGTTTAGATCGAAAAACGCGTAAAATCGGTGCTAATCAAAAGCCGCGATGTCATTGTTTCGTCGCTATGGTAACGCCGATGTAAACAAAAGACACACCCTCACAAACTTCAATCTTTATGTAACAAGTGGGCAAAGTGTGAAAGCTGTGGGTGTTTGCATATCAGATCTACAGCCGTTTAAAGTTGACCGGTCAAGCACTAGAAAAACTGTAGGAAGCCTCCTTAAGGAGGCTCGGGTCAGTAATTTTCGCGCTCACCCAGCGACGTTTGAAAGGCCGTAGTTCCCGCGTCAGAGGGTATTTTGACAAGATTGTTTAACACTTGTATACATATAGAAATTATAACGTTTTTAAAAAAGTTATTTTTAATAAAATCGATAATATTTTAGCCGACAAATGATAACGCCGCCGAATTTCTATGTAGCCTATTTTTGAGAAAAATCGACCTAAACTTTTAAAACCACATAGCCTACTTTAAAGCTGTTACCTAGGTCAACAATCTGGCAAAGTTTTAAAAAAATTCATCTCACCGATTTTGAATAAAAACGGGACAATTTTTTTCAGTGCAAAAAATCATTGTTTTATAATATTTACCGATAACAACGAACTTTGAAAAGATTAGTCAAAATCCTTCCAGCCAGGTATTAATAGGACATTTTTCTATATTGTCTGTGAATTTCAACAAATTTAGTCCACGGGATGTTTTTTGGGAAAGGATATAAATCGGCAAAAGTTTGTCAGTTTTTGTGCAAAACTTCTAATTTTTACTTCTGAGCACGCTAACGAAAAAATCTGAGATACACCTACTTGCAGTAAGGTTGTCATACAAAATAGAACATTTGTCACAAAGAAAATAGAACATTTGTGATTTATTGCGAAAGGAATTAATTAAAAGACAAAAGAGAGAGTTCAGCTTGAGTAATCTTCTTTTGTCTTTTCATCAATTCCTATCGTACTAAATCACAACTGTTCTATTTTCTTTATAACAAATGTATATTTTTGTATGACAACCTTACTGCAAGTAGGTGTACAATCCACTGTTCTCAGTGTGTCAGGTACTGCATGGTAGTGAACTGTGGTACGGTTACCATGGTTACCTTTATGCATTGGCCAGCGTGGTACCAAATGGCCATTCTTTGTCATTTCTGTTCTATTGTTGGTATATTACTTGTTTAATGTCATTTAAACTTGTAACATATTGTGAAAACAGACTCTTTCAGTATAACACTTGTTGGAAGTTGCTTTATATTCACAACAATGATGTATTTTGTTGATATGCTGCTATTTTGCTTTATATTGGGATTTGATTTTTCTTTGTCATCATTACTGCGGTATTCTGCTTTCTGTGAACGGCTAGTTGTGAAACACGTAACATGCTCCTGTTTGTTTTGTTGGCGCCTTTTATGTTTTTCATTGACGGCAGCCAAAAACGGATTTCACAACTGGCTGCTTGAATACCGTCGCTTGCATCTACCCGTTCAAGTGCACCTGACACCTTTCATGATATTTTGCGAATCTGTTGTACATGAGGTGTATAATAAATGTACTTAATCTTTCTTGATGTCGACCTCTCCTTTTTGAGATATGAACATTTGAAATCTGAAAATGTAAGTGAGGTGACGTCACTTCATTTGCATTTTCAGATTTCAAATGTTTATATCTCAGAAAGGAGAGGTTGACATCAAGAAAGATTAAGTACACTTATTATACACCTCATGTACAACTAATTTGCAAAATATCATGAAGGGCGTCAGGTGCACTTTAACGGTGCGACAAAAACATGTTTTGTCTCGCAGTCAAACTTCAAAGATTGGAACTCCAAACTTCGCATGTTTGTAAACCAATTTCGTGAAAAAGGCTAGAAATTGATAGATATGTACTGCACTTGCATCTATCTTTCAACAGATGCAACAAAAATATAGGAATATATAATATGCGAAATCTATCTAGACAAATTGAATTTATTTAGAGGATTGCATTGGCAGATTGCAAAGTTTGGCGCCAAACTTTGAGAGTTTACGTCTAGACAGAACATGTTTTTGTCACGACAGTCAGTTAACGGGTAGGTGCAAAGGACGGTATCTGACTTCACAAAAAGTCGAAAACAGTACAGTAAAGAATATGGAGGGTTAGTTTGGTTTTGACCAAGATGCTAATTCTTGCTTATTTATTTTAAAGGATCATTATCTGCAACAACGTTAGGAAGAATAGTTACACAGCCAGTCATTGTCCAATTAAAGCTTGCTGATAAAATCGGTACAAAGTGGAAATTTGTAGGACGTTATCTTTCAATGGAAGAATATGTTTTAGAAAACATTGAGGACAATTACAAAAAAATTGAGGAAAAAAGTTATCAGATGTTTATAAAATGGCTACAGACAAGTGAGAATACTTGTACTGTGGAAAGACTGATTATTGCTTTAAAGGATGCACAAAGAACAGATTTGGCTGACACAGTTCGAGATTATTATCAACGTATTGGTTTGTAATACCATTTACATAACTGACGACAACTCAGAAACACTACTTAACAAATCAAAGTCACGCACAGTTGGCTCAATTGGTATAGCATCAGTATATAAGGGTTTATGCCCAAGCCGGACCTACACTCAGGGTCTTAAAACAAACGAGTATGTAGCATGTATATTTAAGAAATAGAAGACGATTTTCCGTGTCATATAGCCTGATCTAAACACTTGTGATGTTAGATCAGGCTATATAACACGGAAAATCGTCTTCTATTGCTTTTATAAAATATTTTTCGAGGCTAAATCGGCATTTTAATTGCTGATAAGAATAGCAATTCTAAATACGCGCGCCATCAATACGCGCGCGCATGTTTAGATAGCCTCATCCAACACGGTTTTTGACCAATCAGAGCGCGCGTACTATCTAAATTATTTTATAAACGTATGTACTGACTTTAGCTGACTTTGTTATTTCTATCTACAACTTGTTACTATAAGACTTCGTTATGGCGGGTTATCCCTGACAAAATTCAAAGTTAGCTATTCGTTTTAGGTAAGCAGTGCGATCAACTAACTGCTCGATTTAGTAGAGCAAACGCTGAAACGGGAAAACGAATGCTCGATTTGTTAAACACCGTAAATTCACTTTTATCAACGGTACATCTCGTGCAATAATTAATATGCAAGAACTATGCATACATTAAAAGACGATGGAACGTATAAAGTCTTAGTCGTACTACAAATTGCGTAGATCGTAACATGTTGCGTTGGGATTCCTGCCTCCGATGTTAATGTTGGACTTTATATTTTTTTGGAAAAAAAAATTAAGGCCCCACCACCAAATATCTACCGATCGCACCGTTCGTACAGGTCGTGGAATCTTCTTTCGGATTTCTGTTTATACATTAAAGTTGGCTTTTTGAAATCCCTGACGGTTGAAGTTCGATGAATTTTGCTAAAGAATTTCACGAGATGCACGAACGGTACCGTCGGTAAAGATTTTGAGGGGTCTCTCAAGCTAAAAGAAGTTAATTGGATTTTGGAATTCCTGTGTTATATGCTAATATTTTTTGTCTAAGCTTGAGAGACCCCTGCAAATCTTTACCGACGGTACACTTCGTGCATCTCGTGAAATGATGCGATGGGATTCCTATGTTATATGCTAATTTCTTGGCTTGAGAGACCCCTCAAAATCTTTACCCGCGGTACACTTCGTGAAATGATGCGATGGGATTCCTGTGTTATATGCTAATATCTTAGCTTGAGAGACCCCTCAAAATCTTTCAAAAACTATTGTCCCATCAGTCATATGAGTAACTGATAGAATATTATTACATAATGCTATAAGATCAGTTCATTTGTTAGCAGTAATTACGCATGTTATACACTTACCTAGATGTCAGGGTTTTTGTTATATGCATACACCTATTTCAATAATCGTTGTCGCAAACAAAGCCACAGTCCACACTCTGAAGCTTGCAAAGGATGTCGGTATTTCTTCTCTTGTTATGGATTTATTCATAGCATATTTTGGTTGTACATGTTTGTGATATATGATCATAACAAGTTGTTGTTGTGGTAGATATAAATACAAATATTTCTTCTAAAAACGTGCCCTGCAAAAATCACAAATTAAGTCCATGTAACCGACATCCTTTGCCGGCTTTAGAGTGTGGACTTTAGCGTCGACTGTGACAACGATTTTTGAAAAAGTTGTATATATAATATATAGATTCCCTAGGGAGACTCTGGTATGTAAGGGGCAGGGTTGTTCGTTGAAAAGCTATGTATAAACTTGAAGATATTCAAATACGCGTTTTGGTATTGCTATACATTAATCTAAATTTCTCAACCTCATTAATAATTCATGAGGACAAAACAAAGGGAATCACTACCGTGAAGGAGGTTTGGATATGTGATCTTAATTAGCATAATTAATATATATTAATCTAAATATGCAAGACAAAAACCGTACCTTTGAGGGTTATTTTTTAAGATTTCCAATTAGCGTCCCGCCCCTTATATACATGGGAGTCTCCCCCGAGAATGGTTTTGCAATAGTTTCATTGAGTTGTATTATTAAAAAGGATTTTTCTGCGGGTTTTTCCAAGACAATAAGTCATTCCAAGACGAAAGAGAATGACCCTGAATAGATCGATAGTAACTTCCATGTCCGTTTTTGACGTTAATTAATAATGATTGTAAATAAGTCGATTACTCGTGTTATGCCAATAATATCTCAACGATATTGTATATCGTGTATTAATCTTAACATAACTTGTCAAATTGTACTTCACCGGATAAGATGAAATAAAATATCATTATTGGTATTTTGGTTTTTGTTCGCATTTTCCTCTTTGTATTACATGTTATGCATATTTGGCTGTTGTTGTTGTTGTTCCTCTTGTTATATTGTTTGCTTTCTTGTTTGTTTGCTTTATTGCCTATTATTGGTTAGTACAATACATATGCATTTATAAACGGTTTCCGTGATTATTTATTTATTTATTTATTTTTTCTCTATTTATTTATTTCTCTTTTTATTTATTTATTTATTTCTCTTTTTATTTATTGATGGATTGATTCATTTATTGATTGATTTATTCATTCATTCATTCATCTATCTATTCATCTATCTATTTATTTATATATTTATTTGTTTGTCTATTTGTTTATTTGTTTGTTCATTTTCAAAGTAATATTAAACGTTTACGCTTGTGTCTATATACTATGATATAAACACTACTTCTCTTGCTCCTTTACGACTTCTCTCTTGCTCTATAGCTCCCAACGTGTATACATCACAGTACATAGACACAAGCGACGACCTGATTTCGTTTCAAAAATCGGAAACAAACTTCTAGCAGCTTCATCTCAACATTAATGAAAACGATTAAAGTCATTTTCATTTCATTGGAATATCAAGACAGATACTGACAAAACAAGGACGTTTTTTAACAACTGATCATGACGCTCTAAAAGAACTGAGGACAAGCATGCAAGATAGTGTACAGGGCTTCATGGTACTTTGGTACTATGACGTCATCAGGGTAAGGAACATGTCAGGCATGCAAGATAGTGTACAGGGCTTCCTGGTACTTTGGTACTATGACGTCATCAGGGAAAGGAATATGTCAGGCATGCAAGATAGTGTACAGGGTATCCTGGTATTATGCCGTCATCAGGGAAAGGAACATGTCAGGCATGCAAGAAAGTGTACAGGGTGTCCTGGTATTATGACGTCATCAGGGAAAGGAACATGTCAGGCATGCAAGATAGTGTACAGGGTGTCCTGGTATTATGGCGTCATCAGGGAAAGGAACATGTCAGGCATGCAAGATAGTGTACAGGGCTTCCAGGTACTATGACGTCATCAGGGAAAGGAACATGTCAGGCATGCAAGATAGTGTACAGGGCGTCCTGGTACTATGACGTCATCAGGGAAAGGAACATGTCAGGCATGCAAGATAGTGTACAGGGCTTCCAGGTACTATGACGTCATCAGGGAAAGGAACATGTCAGGCATGCAAGATAGTGTACAGGGCGTCCTGGTACTATGACGTCATCAGGGAAAGGAACATGTCAGGCATGCAAGATAGTGTACAGGGTGTCCTGGTACTATGACGTCATCAGAGAATGGAACATGTCAGGCATGCAAGATAGTGTACAGGGCGTCCTGGTACTATGACGTCATCAGGGAAAGGAACATGTCAGGCATGCAAGATAGTGTACAGGGTGTCCTGGTACAATGACGTCATCAGGGAAAGGAACATGTCAGGCATGCAAGATAGTGTACAGGGCGTCCTGGTACTATGACGTCATCAGGGAAAGGAACATGCCAGGCATGCAAGATAGTGTACAGGGCGTCCTGGTACTATGACGTCATCAGGGTAAGGAACATATATATTTTAAAACACGATTTTAGACGATTCTAGCAAAAAGTTCCTAAAATCTAAGGCGATCTTAGGCGATTTAAGGCGATCTTATGATCCGGATAAGGCCTATTGTACATTTAGATAAACTATTTAAATGATGAATTATGTTTTGAAAATATTGATATTATCAAAAAACGTTAGTTACTT
Organism: Metridium senile; assembly: GCA_949775045.1. NCBI lineage: Eukaryota > Metazoa > Cnidaria > Anthozoa > Actiniaria > Metridiidae > Metridium > Metridium senile. The sequence goes on from OX459099.1 coordinate 18,597,758, forward strand.
GTTTCTTTGATGGCAGTTTGTATTTAGCCTGCGTTACATCCGGTTTATTTCCCGTAATAACCGTCTGCGAAATAACGAACATATTGGTATTCTGAGACCCCCAGCGAATAGCAGGAAAATAGAAAATATATAATAGATGCTGATTGGCTGTTAACCTTTCAAATTCTAACGAGTCCTCCCATTGGTTTGATTACTCGCCTCAGTCTTTCCCGTTTACAAATCTAACATGGCGTCGAACGAAAAGAATGTTTATAGTGAAAGCGTGTGGAAAGCAATAAATCAGTGACTTACCAAAGCCTGTAGGTAAATTGACAAACACATCTCCTTTTTCAAAGAAGGCTTTGACGGTTTTTTCTGTTCCGGCAATTAACTGTCGACTTCAAACACATTTGATGCAACGCGGAAACATTCATTCCACACGCTTTCACTATAAATATTCTTTTCGTTCGACGCCATGTTATATTTTGTAAACGGGAAAAACTGAGGCGAGTAATCGAACCAATGGGAAGACTCGTTAAAATTTGAAAGGTCAACAGCCAATCAGCATCTATTATATATTTTCCTGCTATTCGCTGGGGTCTCATAACACGAATATGTTCGTTATTTCGCAGACGGTTATTACGGGGAATAAACCGGATGTAACGCAAGCTATTTGTATTGGAATGATCCAGCTTCTGTGTCGTTGTTCTTCTCCTGCCGCGGCTAGCTATTTATCGAAGTTGTGATGATAGAGGATTGAACACAACAAGCGCAAAAGTTTGGCAGAAAACCGAGGTGACCCTAGACTTCTACTAAATTTATGAAGGGACTAAGGGAGAACCCTATGACGAGCGCTGTTATCGTTATCGATAATGCTTTGCAGTCGTAAATACTTGAAAACACGTGCGTATCAAAATGGCCGTAATCAATGTTTTTTTTTTAAAACAATGTTTTCGATACAAAGTCCAAGGTCAAAAAAGTGTTATTTCCACTTGTAGCTGTTTCCATAGTAATTAATGTGATTAGTTATCGTTTTGATTGACAAGGGATTCAGTTAATCCCTTAGAGTCCTAGTTTTAATTCAGTGTAGACGTTTGTGACTCGGAACGTATAAGTTATCTGTGACCAGAGTATCAGGGATTATCCAGAATTGTCATTATTTGACCCGCCAACGTTGGTAAGTCTTGATCTACCATATAATTGATTGTTTACAACTTGATTTGTTTATAATGTGATTCGCTTCACGAATCACTCACTTATAATAATGACACTTATTGTAAGAAACTTATTGTAAGGACTATCCATATAACTTAGGCTAATTAAAATCATTGTATTTAGTTGACCAGATCATTAACAGAGAAGAATAGTAGAATAAAGATGATTTGCGTACTCAACAATGGCATCGAGACTTTAATAGAGAGACAATAATCCGAATCCCGCCACACCACTGAAAAATAATGCAAAAACGGTCATTTTTGACTTTCCTAATGTGCATATGTAACTTTTGTGAAAAAATTGCTGGCATGTTTCTTGTGACTGATATGCTATGAAAGTTTGAAGAACTTCCTAGTGCTTACTAACATTCAAACAATGAAATTTGGCTTCTTTAAAAAGGTTAGTATTTTTCAAAGCAAGGTCGTTTTTTACGTAGGAGTCAAAGTGTTAATAATAAGTATGCATTCATTGTGGGTGATAGTTTAATTTGTATGTGCGATTATATAGTGAAGTGTCCCACATGAGAATAGTTAGAGTAACTAATTGGGGGTATAAATTTTGAATTTACAACATGTAGACTACATGGTGTGAATAGCTTTGTGAAGTAAATCAAAGTGGGGTGGGGTAGGTCGTGACGTGTTTACACAGGGAGTCCACTGAGTGGAGCGCTAGTTTGAAGGATAATGTACGCTGACCAAAATCTTGGGGCTCAAAAGTTTGCACTGATACTCTAGTGAGTGAGTGACACTTCCGGTTCAAAAGTCCCATCCCAATAACTCGAGGATTTTCAATCTACGAGTTAAAAATTAAGAAAGCTGTCATCGACTTTTAATGTCCGGCTAGGTGTTAAACGTTCTCTATCATTGCAAGCTCAACGTTTGTCTCGCTTCGATGCAAAGGTTTGGCTACCTTTAAGATGGCGCAGGGAATTATGAAGGGGACCCTCCCTTCCCCTCCACTCCTATCCCCTCTCCTCTCCTCCTTTCTCCTCCTTTCTCCTCCACTCCCCTCCTTTCCCCTCTTCTCCCCTCTCCTCCCCTCTCCTCCCCTCTCCTCCCCTCTCCTGGGCGAAGGTCAAACAACCACAGCATATAGTGTCATGTGACTGACGAGACCAGACAGGATCATATAACCATGACCTGGACACGTACTTATTTATACAAGAACACAGACATGTTCAACAACAAGAAAGCGGCACTCACAGAACGAAATCACGACTAGTCTATTTACACAGTAAAGTCATCATTCTCTTGAGTCCTTCCTACTCGTCGATTACGGGATTCATCTTGAAATCATACAAGGTAATATTATTGTATACTATATACAAAATAGTGTTTCAACTGTTTGTGTGTTTTGTGTCTGTGAGTGTTGGTTCACTGTTGGGTAACGTTGGCCTTTATACTGATCCCGTATAAATATAAATTGTAATTCAAATATTCCGTATGGCTTGTCCAAATATTCCAAAAACTACAAAATCGATAACATTTCCTGTTCAGTGGGTTCGTCGATAGGGGTTGTCCCGCCAGATGTTTAAAAACCCAACGAGAGTAACAACAATCTTCATACCCTGTTCAAGTCAAATAAACAATTGCGAGTAATTTTAGTGTTACTCCTTCATGCTAGCTATAGAGGTGATAGTGAGCTCCAAACGTTCCTTTAATTTTTAAAAAACAATTCAAATTATATCTAGAAAACACAAATACAAGAAAACTACGACCTTGGTTTTCTTGCATATTTTAGTCCCTAGCTGTGGTTAATAAGGCAACCTGTACAACTTATATTGTTAACTTATTTTGACTAATGACTCTTTATTGTATGGTGCAAAATAAACTAGTATTTTGAACTGTTTAAGACCAGTAAGTCAAGTGAAATAGGATTGCATGTTAGTAAAGGTACCATAGTTCTAAGTGAACTCATTCTTATTCCAGATATTGTATTTATCTGGATTTCCATATTTGTGTTTAGCCAGCAAAAATGCTGATCTTTTGTTTGATAGCTTTGTTTTAACTGACGGACATATGATACACTACACGTATAAATCATTATATGCCTTTCAATGCTACTTAACTATCTTCTAAACTGAATAACAATATTGATAACGTTCTTTTATATAAACACATGCGTTGCACGCACAACATACTGGACACCGTCAATGTCCTATGGTCTGAACACATTTTAAGATGCTCGGTATAGTTAACTTCTTAACACAGCTAAATGCTCCAGTTTCATGTATCTAGCACCGTTGTTCTACTTGGCAAACTGAAAGGGTGCATTTGCACAGGATAATTAAGCCTCGATTTGTTGGAAAAAGATAAACAAATTCCAAGCAGAGCACGAAAATATGTTATCGCGAGGGGGAAATGGGGGTTGGGGGGTTGGTCCTCAACACAGCAAAAAAAAAATCAACAACACTGCATCACAATATCTCTCACCACAGCTTTAAAACTCACCGCACACCGCAGCTTTTGAAAAGCAAACACCGCACACCGAAGGCATTTACATCACCGCACTTTGAGAATTTTTTCAACACAACACCGCAAAAAATAATTAGTTAACATTGCAACAATGCAGTCCCCCATATCCCCGTCGTTAACAATAGAAAACATATTTGAATTTACTCTATTTGAGGGAATCCCTATGCAAATGCGCCTTTTGCCAAATAGTACAGCGGTGATAGATAACATGAAACTGGTCTATTAAGAAATGTATTGAAGCCGACACAAATCCATGCATACCGGTCTGACCTATTTCAAAAACGTTGGTCACATAGAAGATATAAAGGTGCGACCGACAAGGATTATGGGTATTTTAATAACTATTGATGATGGACTCACAATATTTTACAAGTCATAGCTGCAACTTTTGTTAGCTTTCACAAGCTTAACTTTGTGTCAAAAGGCTGTATTTGAGTGATATAAAGTATTTCCCATGAACCTCTGCTTTTTGGGGACTAACTTTATTGAAATACGTCTATACCACCTTAGTTAATAGAGGGGACGTGGGGAATTGTGGTATTGATGAATATTTTTTGCGATAGTTTTGCGGTGAAAAAATTCTCAAAGTGCGGTGTTGCGGTGATGTAAATGTCTTCGGTGTGTGGTGTTTGCTTTTCTAAAGCTGCGGTGTGCGGTGAATTTTAAAGCTGTGGTGTTCGTAGTGTTTGGTGAGAGATATTGTGATGCAGTGTTGTACATGTGGTGATGTAAATGCATACTTCGGTGTGCGGTGTTTGCTTTTTCAAAGCTGAAGTGTCCGGTGAATTTTAAAGCTGTGGTGTTCGTATTGTGGTGTTCGTATTGTTTTGAAAGACATTTTGATGAGGTGTTGTCAACAATTATTTTGCGGTGTTGAAGATCACCCCCCCCCCCCCCCCCCTTCCCCAATGCCCCCTTTTAATAGTTACAGGTAGTCAACCCCTTTATTTAGCAAATATAAATAGTGGAGGTTGGAATTAAACAAGGAAAATAATAATACTAGCTTCATAGAGTGCATTTAGTAAAAGCGTGAAACACTAGTAATACCATTTTGTATTATTGTATGCCAATTCTATTGGCAATGTTTTCTATTGTTCAACTAGCACTATTTTGCACAATTTAGTAATTAGTGTTTCACACTTTTACTGAATGCACTCTATTATACTTTATTGCTAATATTAATTGGAGGTGGAACTTAAATATGTAAGATTTCAATGCGTGCTTCGTGTAAACAACTTTAACAAGATAAAGAATAATAGATAAACATGATACATAGTGATGACAAACATATAATTTTAACTGCATTTATTTAACAAATTGGGCAATGTTTTCGTGCAGGATATTTTTTTGCCATCGAACTTGTTCTATCCTATTGTTCAGGGTTTGTGGTTGTGCACGATATTTCTTTCAAGATTTATGCTGTGCTCGAGTTGTTTTTATCTATTTTATCTAAACGTTCGTCTCTTACGGAGTACATCTGAATCATGCCTACAATTTTAATTATACAATATAACGATTTATAATTATTTGAAAATGGCAAGGTGTGAAGGATAACATTTCCTAGCTAACATTTTTATCAAACCCCAGTCCCAGTGCCAAAGTTCCAGTACATTGTAGAAATCGTTCTTATCAAGAGAAACTATTTACCTGCAAAAGTGGGCAAATCCAATTTCTTATTTTACCCCTTCAGGATCCTCATTAAACTACGATAATGAATTCACAATTTTTGAGGCTTTTGTTCTTTACAAGTCCAGACTTCAATACAACTGTTTTTAGAAGCAAACAGACTTTTGTTAATCAACCCCCTACCTTCAAAATCAAGGTTGGTTGACCTTTATAATATACAAGCATTTCAGACCTCAACACCAAAAGCCGGGGGCCGGGATGAGGGGGATCGATAGACTGAATTTTAATCTTCATAATGTCCCAAAGTATTTTCCATTATTGTAGCTAGGCTAATCAGATAGATACCCTGTATCATAAATAATGTTGAAAATGCAAAGTACTCAGAAACTTGCAACGCCACTTTCTAAAAACACTTGTACAGGGTCCTCACAGACTAAGATGTTTCTTATTATACAATCTTGGTCTATTCCGTTCAGATATAAGGATAATTATAAGCATTTCATCTAAGCAAAAAAGAAATCTAAAATAAGTGGAGATTCTATTGTTCAAAATCACGATCGTGATTGGATAATTATGTTTTGGTGGCGATGGCTGAAGTGGTTCCACTGTATAAGTCGACTGATTTGTTCGCTGAGTGCAGTTTTCCAGTAATGTTTCTTTGTTTCAATCTAATCTTGGAGATAATAACCAGGACAAAGTCGATGTTATTATCAATTTACAACGGATATTCATGCATCTTGAAGAGTATAATTGAGAATAATTGTTTCAGTAAAAACACACAGGTGATTATTTCAAAGCGAAAAATTGACTCATCACTTTTAAAGAAACGAATGTTTTTTTTTTTTTTTTTTTTTTGAAAACGAATATTGTTGTTTTAAGACACATCCATGAAGCTTTGAAGGTGATTATAAAAAAAAGATTCCGAGTTTTTGGGACCAATTTGCGCACTCATATTTCTACAATCCACCGAGTATTGGCACTACTATTCCATTGGTATAATGGATAAGGGCTAGTTTAAAAGTCACATCTCACCCCGGGTGTTCCGCTGGGATCCTAAAACGGTTACCCTGTTTATGACAGAAACGTGCTGAATTTCCCGAAAGACGAAAGACCGCGCTGATCCGATCATCATATTACCTAATTAATATATCAGCTTTCTAATCGTTGATGCGAAAAACCATACCCTGAACATGACAAAAAACTAAGGAAATGGGGAAATGGGGTAAAAAGGATACCCTGTTTATGACAGAAAGCTCGAAAAACTATACTCTGTTCAGCGAATCATCCCGTATAGTAAATATATGGGAGTACCCCCCCCCCCCCCCCCGAGCATATTGTTACCCGTGTATTAGCGCTACTTATTCCATTAGTATTATGAATAAGGTCTATAGTTTAAAAGTCACATCTCACATATGCCGAATCTAATTCAAATGAATTCAAACAATAGATTTTGCCAATTTGCATTAGAGTTAGCACATGTGAGATGCGACGTTTGAACTAAGCCTGAGGCGAAGACGTCTTACATTGCGTGACTATATACTGCTAATATTTCAAAGTTATCATCAATGTTAACATGGTGATAATTAATTGCCATTAGCACTTGGGGACGTGTGAAACTTTGCTTTTCTCTTCACGGTTTTAAGGTAAATCTCATTAGAAAAAACTACAAAGATCATCGGTTTTTATTTGTATAGATTGTTAAGAGTCGGCCGACTGAAGTTACAAGAATAAATAGAACGTAGTCAGACGCTAATCGACCTTGTACACCGACAAAAGGTTTTATCTCAACGCAATCTATTGTTAAAGTAGCTTAGTAATCCCTACGTTGAATAGCTTGATATCTTTAACCGATTGACGCCGAGGTAGAGAACGCTATCAGTTTGAAAACGGTTGTCAAACAATTCAAGTGCTACAAAAACTTGCCGACACTTTGCAAGATACATCAATTATTGAGGTACCTAAGTTTGTACTATCATGCAGGGTATATATTGAAGTAGGCCAAGTCCGGATGTACTGAAAGAAAGAGAGGTATTTTGTTTGATTTCCTTCTAGCCATTTCGTCTGCAGAAAGCCTACAAACTAACATAGCACCATCACTAAGTAGCTAAACTAAAGTAAGCATTTGCAGAACTGAAATTTTAGAAAACTTTGACTTTTAAGTCATTAAAATGACTTAGAGAGAAATATTTCTTGAATTCTCATTGGCTAGCTGGTCGTGACATGAACGGAAGCAACGCAACGACTGCCGTTTCCGCTTGCTTACTTACACAGTAAAACGCGAGCATTTTCAAGTCGTGTATTAATAACAAACCACTTAGTATCATTAGAGTGATCGTGACTTTGATTTCATATCAGATGACAAATTCTATAACGAATACAGTGAGCCGACGTACACATGTTCAAGAGAGAGCTTGAAGCAAGACAGTCACTGCCAACACTCCAAAGCCGTTTGACAATGAGGGAACAGGAGCATGTATTACATCCTAATGGACATTCTCTGCTTAGAAGACATAGTAGCTTAGCTGCTTCTACATCAGCAAGGACACCTAGAAACGATAGGAGTCAAAGCACGTCGAGCAACTTGCTTCAAATGACAGTCTCTCGCACTCCTGACCTGACGAAACGTCGCCCAAGCCTTGTGCCTTCGAGACCAAAAGAACGCAAAGATTCCACAAGTAGTTCATCGACAGAACATTATTCATTTGTAGTTCTAGGGGTTGGTGGAGTAGGAAAAACAGGTAATGTTTTATTTCTAATTATTATTTACCTAAGATAATACCCTAGAGTTCGTAATTGTTGGTAATAAAAGTCATAATGATAAAGCTTTTAATGGCGAATGATTAAAATGACGCTCTCAGCTTGTTGTCGATTGAGTCACAGCATTCACTGTTTGATATTTTATGCTTCAGTGATTCAAACATTTTACTCATCGTTCTGCTCAAAGTGGCTCAAAGTGCGCAAAAAATGTCGAATTCACAGCGTTTGCCTTCAAGTTAGTTTACTTACATAACAAGATTTTATTACGATAAACTTGCCCTATAAACCTACTTGAAATTACGTTTGGAAACGTGACTAGCTAAACTTAAAAATCAAAACTTTAGTCCTTCGTTTAAACAATCAGATATTAATCACTTAATATAATTCAATTAAGTGTTATAAATAAAAAGCATGTCTGTTAGTAGTGTTTACAACATGAGCGGCCGTGTTGTATCGGCAGATACAATCGCAAGCCGAAGGCGCGCGATTGTATCGCCGATACAACACGGACGCGAATGTTGTAAACTACTTAAAAAATGTCTAGGTTAGCTCTTTCATATTTTACCAAAATTTTCAAGATTAAAATAAATTTTGCCGTAAAATTACCAGTTAAAACTTATGCAAATCAGAATATACAACACTAGTGTTGTATCAGATTTACAACACTCGTCATGGTCATGATTTCTTTTGAAAATGTCTCATTAATTATTCATGAATTTTTTAAATGGTTTTACATATCGGTCACCGTCGCAAGTCATATGAAAAGCTAAAAATATGTTTATTTAGTTTTCTATAGCCTATATCACAACTGCGAATAATTGTTCACATTAGTTAATTCACTGTCAAAGCTTTAGTACAGTTTTATGTACACTTTAAGCTAGATATGTACACTTGTATATACGCTTTTCCTTATTAACTTTAAGATTACCAAATTGATATATTCTTGTGCACAAACATTCGGCACTGACTGGAAATTATAATTATTCTCAAGCGTTCTTTAAAAAATTATTTTCTTTTATACAGTATATATTATTCAATGGACATTAACACATTGATTGTGCTGTAAACCCTTGCTTTTGTCCGTTCTTAATCTCTCACATCACATAGGATTAAAGTCTTTTTCTTCAGCTTTCAGCCCTAAGTCCACTAATTAGAACTCTCGATTACAGAAATATCTCATTGTCAGTCATGAGCGAGAGACGAGAACGATAAATGATGAAATCTTTATTGATATTGGCACACTATTTAGCCAGGGATCTTTGTGATTGATAGCTTTGCTTTGTTTGCAGCTCTCATCGTTCGATATGTTACGGGACGGTTTCTACATGAGTATGACCCTACTCTAGGTAAGTCACGCAAGTTGCTTTTTTCGTTATAACTTTTCCGTCACGCAAGTTGATTTTAACTTCTTCTTCAGAACGTTTCCGTCAATGTTCAGTGTTTTTGCGTCCATGCATAGAAAACATAAATTTATGCTATACAGCTGTTGTGTATGTTTTACAGGTTGTGTGTTGTGTTATATATGTTTTGCTATACAGTTGTTGTACATATTTATAGGTTGTGTGATGTGTTCAACAGTTGTTGTGTATGTTTTACAGGTTGTGTATGTGCTGTATCTGTTATGCTATTGTTGATGTGCATGTTTTAAAATTGTTTATAATTAGAATTAGCAAGCTATAAATAGCATCATATGAAAACGAGAGTTGTACAGTAAGTGCTTATTTAGGGCTGCTAATTGACGCTAATATGTATTGTAAAATCATTGTTTTTATTACAATGACTCACGAACGCCATTTTCTAAAACAAAGCATGATGGGAAGAATACGCTATTCTATTCCAGCTAAAATAGTTCACAAATTAAATTTTTTCACGTTATTTTTATCTGTTGCTAAAATGCTTGTAGTTTTTATAAAGAAAACGATTTCAGGATTTATTTTAGCATAAGAAATTGAAGAACAGTGGTACATCTATTAAGCGGTCACCCATTAAGCGGTCACCCTCTATTAGCTAGGCAGCCACAATAAAAAGTCCCAAATCTATTCCTATACCTATTGTATACCTCTATTCAGCAGCCACTTTGGAAAGTCCCGAGGGTGACCGTTTAATAGAGGCTTAATAGTAAGAATTGAAAGTTTGAACAAGTTTGTGCAAATTGCAACAAATTTATGGTATTTTAATTTTTTTTCGAAAATACAAAGAATGTATTGGTTTGGAAGGAAGTTTTGGAAGGACACCATACATTTCTTTGTAATTTTGGCAGAGTTTGGATGCTCAATGTTTTTTCTATTTAGCCAAACGTTCTGAAACTTGGTCAGTCAATAAGCTTATATTTGGTTATTCTCCCATGAGACGGGGTTATTTTTTCTGGAACCATAATCAAATTAGTTTTTCATACTCGTACCCAGTTCCCTGCTCGATATGAAAAAGGCGAATTGCCAAGAACTTTAATGTTGTTTCTGGTTTACAATAAATCATTTTGTTAGTCCTTCCTTCCTTCATCGTTTCCTGTGTTTTATCAAATCGGATTTACTTCTTGACATCTTCTTTTTACTGTACGTGTGACATTACAGTAGCCATAAACATTCACATTCGGCTAATTAACAAATCAAGTAAATATTATATTCTTAAATATAGTAAAAAAATGTTTTCTCTGAAACATTGGTGCAATCATGCTATGTCATATACTGATCACACTCTAGCCTGAGAAAACAGACGCTCTTTCGCTCCTCTTCCCCCGCGAAACTAACGTCTGTTTCGGAGAAAGAACTTCTGTTTTCTCAGGCTTATCACACTCATGATTTTAATTAAACTGCAATGTGCGCCTTCATATATCAGTCCGTTAAGTCCTCCACATTTCTAATGTACTTTGAGACGTCTGTTCTCAGTTTGTGTTATCTCCGCTTAGGGCGAGACTATTATTATCAACCGTGGTCCTTCATTTAAATTCCGTCTTGCTTCTCAAGAAATTAAATTAGTGTAATTTTGTTAGAGTGGTTTTCATTTTATTTAAGTGTTCTTTTGTTGTCATTTGACCATTACACTTTAATTAGTACACTTTGTTACACGGGTTAATGAAAACCACTCTACTCTGATTGAAAATATTGCGACAAGTCTAAATGGGAATGGTTTTTGACTGACCAGCCTCTCGTACATGTGAAAATGCCATGTTGTTTTTACGGTGAACGCGATGCCTGTCAGTCAGGGACATTTTATATTCCATATTTTGAGTCAGTCTTCTGACTAATTGATTTTTGATTGAGGAAATAAGTAGTTTTTTAAGTGTGTTTGTCTGACTTGTGGTTGCCCACAATATTGTACTCAGACATGGTCGGTAAATTTACAGGAAGTAAACAAAAAGCGAATGTAATAAAGGTCACGAGAGATTTCGTCTAGTATTATTGGTAGTAATACATTATTTATTTCGTTTTCCTCCTCTGTTAGTCGTTTTGAAGACTATGCGCTATAATAGAGCGTTTGCGTATAACCCACTTTTAAAATGCAAATGAGCATATGTAAATGAGGTGTACGTGTAGCTTAAGTTTTTTCCTTGTGCCACAAGTCACTGTAAAAATCATTAATAATAGTGGTTTCGAGGATATGTATAACTGTTTTCGTTGCTTTCTTTTGATAATTTTAAGCCGACATTAGCATTATTTTACACACATTCTCATTTGCATGTCACAAGTGGGTTATACGAACACGTTCTGATGGCTTAAAGCTTGAAATAGCCACGCAGACGAAGTCGGTTCGAATCCTGGTTTTGGTATCACAAAGGCTTTTTTCGCCAAAAATCGCTACTTGTAGTAAATCATTTCAAAGTTGGATGTTTTCTAGTAATGATATAGGGAAATGAAGGAGCGTAATATCTTAATATCTCTGTAAGGCTCTCAAGCTATAGATGTAAGGGGAATATGGAATATTCCCCTTCATAATGATGTATATTCCCCCTGCATATCTAACTACAATCATGTGCAAAATACCTTGGGACATTATCTGGTTTTTACATGAAAAATATTTCAACATCATTTTTTAGTTTCCCCCTCTCCCCCGTATCAATGTTGAATTGTGGGAATGTGAAACGTTGCTAAGGGGGGAAGGGGATTTGCAAATCAAATTGATAGATTTTGTTTATTTTTTGAAACGCAAACAAAAACGCTCATAAAAAAGTGACAATGTCCCAACAATTTTGCACATGATAGTAGCGCATTAGCCCATCTTCCCCGGAACATTTCAAAGCTGTCCAGGCTTTGAGACATTCGGTAATTGGGCCAGGGGTTATGAGATATATTCCGAACCCAAAAGAACAATGGAAAGCAAGCTGATATGAAAATACGTAAACTATACAGTATGAGTCAGTAGGTATTTATAGCTCGTCTTTAGTTGAGGGGTGCGTTGAATGAATGAATGAATGAATAAACTTTATTTAAAGAGGGTGACACATAACAGTTACAATTTACAATAATCGTACTGATAAAATTGTGGGGTTGTAAAAACCACAACACCGCACAACAAATCGACAAAAAAAAAAACAATACAAAAAAAAACAATACCATGCACAAACAGTTCAACAAAAACAATCCCATGAAGATGACAATACCTAAACTAAATTAAATAAAGTGAATACATTGTAGTAGTAAAAATGTTTAGATTTATCAACATTCTTATGAAAATTTTAACGTTCAACGCTAGTAATTCTAATAGTTTTCACTTAGTCCTGATGATGAAGTTATGGAGACTTTGAAACGTCGTAAATTTATATCGCTTGTAATTATTCTGAATTAAATTAGATTAAGTGAAAATAAAGTTAATTTTTGGCAATGAATAGAAACTGCAATAGCGTAATTAATATTGCATGTTACCGAGTACCGGAGATCAAAACGACTAGCTGAAGACACTGAAGTCAAAATAGAAATAACTATACCGAAATACCGTGCCTAAAATAGGACGAAACCGCATCACAGCAAGACACAATGTTCCCTTCAATTAGAGTAGATGCAATGTGTTTTTGAATATAAAAGATAATACTCCATTGAACCTCAGAGATAGTGAACATAAAACCCTTAATTCTAAGTGTCATAATCCGTATGCTTTGAGTAGGTTTTTAGTAGATAATACCAATATAGATTGGATTTTGATCTAAATCCACGTATGAATAGCTTGTTGTGGTGAGCTTTGAGCCCCAGGGGTGGGGGTACTCCTTTTGTCCAAGTGGTAAAGGTGATCGGCGTTCCTTTTAGGGTTGAATAAGTATTGCGTCTGCGGTCATTTTAACTTGGCTTTGTCAGTCAAAATAAGCTTAGCTGCCAAGAACGTTAACATCGCAAAGTCGTACCTTTTAGAGGTTGAGATCAACAAGACTTTAACAGTTATTTTAATGTATGCGTACCTTTTAGGGTAGCCCCCGGGGGCTTTGGTGTTTGCTCTCATGCCTATTTTGTTGGTGAATCTATATGCTTCTTTAAAGTGATCACTTGAATTTGTATTCTATTTGAAAAATATATTATTCAAGCAATCTTGATGTCCTGTGTCTAGTCGCAAACTAGAAATGGATCGTGTGAAAGGATGTCCATCATTCGCATCATTTGTCATCATAATGTTGTCACCATCATCATCATCATCATAACCATCATCATCATATTATAAGCATGATCTTATGAATTATCATCAGCATCATCATCATCATCATCATTTTCTTCATCATCATCATCATCATCATTTTCTTCATCATCATCATCAATGCCATCATCATCATCATCATCATCATCATCATCAATGTCATCATCTTCATCATCATCATCATCGTCATCAATGCCATCATCTTCATCATCATCATCATCATCATTGCCATCATCATCATCATCATTTTCTTCATCATCATCATCATCATCATCATTTTCTTCATCATCATCATCAATGCCATCATCTTCATCATCATCATCATCATCATTGCCATCATCATCATCATCCTTTTCTTCATCATCATCATCATCATCATCATTTTCTTCATCATCATCATCATCATCATCAATGCCATCATCTTCATCATCATCATCATCATCATTGCCATCATCATCATCATCATAATTGTCATAATCATCATCATTTTCATAATCTTCATCATCATAATTGTCATAATATCATCATTATATATATAATATTAACAGCAACCATCATAATCATCCATAATCTTCACTATAAAACCGAGTTAATAATTCATAACTGATATCATAACAAGAATGGTAATCTTACATTGTTTGTTTTCGGATGAATGACACGTAGAGATGTGTATATGAGATAATACAGTAGTACCTCTATTACTCCTTTTACTCCGACGAAGGGCTAAAGCTCGAAACGTCAGTAAAGTTAAGTCAACATTTTTAACGATGTTACAAATTTCATTATATTACATTTATATCAAACACCGACGCAGCCTATACTAGTTTACTCGCTAGTTCCCACCTCTATTAAAAGGTCATCCTCGAGACTTTCCAATCTGGCCGCTTAATAGAGGTTGTGCGTACTTCTATGCACGGGAGTTTGTACTTTAAACAGACACATTTGATGTGAAGTTGATTGATTTTGTAACGGGTGTCGCCCGCTTAATAGAGGTACTACTGTAGTTTTTACGGTGTGGCCCATTATATAGGCAACGCGTTTCTAATGCATTGAAATGCAATTTGCAATATCTACTTTGCAAATAGAAGCAAAACTATAAACAACCATTTTGAAATGTAGGTGTACATATAATTGCAAGAACGGGAAAGGGGAATGGGAATGGGAAATGGGAAAGGGAAATGGGAAAGGGAAATGGGAAAGGGAAATGGGAATGGGAAATGGGAAAGGGATTTATTTGTCCCACTAAATCACAAAAGTCAGGACAACGTACTTCTTGCAATTAGGTCTATACACCTATTTCAATAATCGTTGTCGCAATCAAAGCTACAGTCTACACTCTGAAGCCTGCAAAGGATGTCGGTATTTTCTTCTCTTCTCGATTTATTTATAGCATATTTTTGCTTGTGCGTGTTTGTGTTATATGACCAGCAACTAGCTGTTGCAGTAGTAGATGATGTAACAAATATTTATTGGAAAAAAACGAGAAATAAAACAACAATTTATATTCATGTTACCGACATTCTTTGCAGGCTTCAGAGTGTAGTCTGTACCAACAATTTTTGAAATAGGTGTATATAGCGTGAGTTTATCAATTAATGTTCGATTTATACTGTTTTCTTTTTCATGCATGTTTACAAGAAAAACGATCAAAGAAAGATAGTTTGTTTATTATAGAGCATAATATATAAACAGTAATTTATATACATGTCCTATATTCAAACAAAGCCACATTCCTTGATTTCCTTCAAATGACGTTTCTTTTGTCAAATAACTTTTTAATGTCGACGGATACTATTTACTGCATGGCTGAAATTTTTATGGAAAAGTGTTTTGTATTCGGCTCCGTTGACTGACATTTTCAAACATTTACGTTGTAAGTAGTTCTATATACACGTATTTTAATAATCGTTGTCGCACCCGAAGCTACAGTCCACACTCTGAAGCTTGCAAAGGATGTCGGTAATTATAATATGAACATATTTTTGTATTCATTTGACGTTTTTTAATGAAATATTTGTATCATTAATATCTACTACTGCAGCAGCTTGTTATGGTTATATAACACAAACACGTACAACCAAAATATGCTATGAATAAATCGATAACAAGAGAGGAAATATACCGACATCCTCTGCAGGCTTTAGAGTATGGACTGTAGCTTTGGTCGCGACAACCATTTTTGAAATAGGTGTATATAAAGTTTTGAAAGAGGTTTTCCACATTTTATGCGATTTTCGATGGATTACAAAAACATAGAAAGCACCCCATCCCGGTCAGGTTATAGCATTCATACACTGATACTTTCCCCTCTGGGTGACGCTAACAAGTTGTGCATGTTCACTTTCGTGCTGGTTGGCTAGTTTCCTCGGAAGGATTGACTCCTTGATTGGATGGAAAGGTTAAGTTTCAGCCGGGCCGCAAAGGAGGGAGGGTTTGACCTTGTAAGTCTAAAGATTGTTTTTAATCTTAATACATTTGCTGTAAACTAAGATTAAGATTGAGAAAGCAAAAGAGGGAGGGGATTGATCCCTCGGACCCTTAGAATTCATAAAATATATTATATTCATATATAAATAAAATCAGCACAAAAATAAAAGACAACTGGAAAACCCTACAGACAAACTTGAACTTCTCTACTTTCACTATAATCATAATCTCTTTTTGTGGTAGTTATTTTAATTCAAATCAAACCAATTGTAACTCAAATCAAACAAATTACAATAACAATATCTACCCCAAACAAACAAAAAGCAGTATGGTTACTGTGATAATAGGGAACATCCTGTATTGGATAGCAAAGGATAACATTCAGGCAGCATGTATAGGAGGGAGGGGAGGGAAGGGAAGGGAAGGGGGGTTCTTGTAAGTCTACACCCTTACAGATTTTTGAAATCTTGTATAACGGGTTGAGATTGGTTGTCTTATCGCTTTTAAATCTCATATAGTTAAGCTTGTATTAAAAGGTTAAGAGCCAGACAGTTAAGTGGAATGTTACGTTGAATCAGTATTCATTTTTCTTATAAATAAGCCAATCATTAAAATGTCACAAAAACCTCTGTGTCTGGCCATTCTAATGGTATAATAAAAGCAATTTGTAAGCAAATAAATGACTAGGCCTAGTAGTGGCTACTCGAAAATCGATGCATCCACAGTTGTTCGCTGTAAAAATGACTGAGTAGTGGTTACGTTACTCAAATAACTGAATAAATTGATGCATTCACAGTTAATCACTGCAATCCCCAGTAATTCACTTAATTAAAAACGGCTTTAGTGCTAGCTTACTCAAGTAACTGAATTTGCATCCAAAGGTACTTACTGCAAAGCAGTTACTCCAATAATAATAATA
Organism: Metridium senile; assembly: GCA_949775045.1. Taxonomy (NCBI): domain Eukaryota; kingdom Metazoa; phylum Cnidaria; class Anthozoa; order Actiniaria; family Metridiidae; genus Metridium; species Metridium senile. Next base: position 18,614,771 of record OX459099.1, read on the forward strand.
TAGTAAATCGATGTATCCACAATTTAAAAACGACTAGCTAAGTAGCGGTAACTCCAATAATAGAGTAAATCGATGCATCCACAGTTACCCATTGCATGTAATTAAAAAACACTGAGTAGTGGATACTCCAATAATGCAGTAAATAGATGCACTGTTATTTAGAATGACTGAGTAGTGGTTATTCTAATAACTGAGTGTGTTGATAATCAAATGGCGCTTGTTTTATACCTGCAGAAATGACGTATGAGAAAGATATAGATATTGGTGAGAATAGTGTATCCCTGGCGATCATGGATACAGCTGGAAATGTAAGTATGTATATTTTATATGGAAGTATTCGTACCCAGTCCTCCCCTCATACTCCCCCTGGCTACACCCTGTTTGTTTTTACTTTGGTTAGTTGGCTCGTTGATTGGTTTGTTTGATTAGTTTTTGTTTGCTTGATTGAATGATTGGTTGGCTCTCTGCATGGTTGATTGGTTGGTTGGTTGGTTATTTTTGTTTGTTTGTTTGTTTGTTTGTTTGGTTAGTTTTTGTTTGTTTGTTTGCTTTGTTTGGTAGTTTGTTTGGTTGGTTGGTTAGTTTCTGTTTGATTGTTTGTTTGCTTTGTTTGGTTGGTTGGTTGGTTGGTTAGTTTCTGTTTGGTTGTTTGTTTGCTTTATTTGGTTGGTTGGTTGGTTAGTTTTTGTTTGTTTGTTTGCTTTGTTTGTTTGTTTGTTTGTTTGCTTGTTTGTTTGGTTAGTTTTTGTTTGGTTGGTTGGTTGGTTGGTTGGTTGGTTAGTTTCTGTTTGTTTGTTTGTTGGCCTCGATTTGGTAAGTTTTTGTTTGGTTGTTTGTTTTTTTGTTTGGTTGGTTGTTTGGTTGTTTGGTTGTTTTGGTTGGTTAGTTTTTGCGTGTTTGTTTGTTTTTTTTGTTTGGTTGTTTGTTTTTTTGTTTGCATTTGGTTGTTTGGTTGGTTAGTTTTTGCGTGTTTGTTTGTTAGCCTCGTTTTGGTTAGTTTTTGTTTGTTTTGTTTATTTGTTTCCTTGTTTTGTTGGTTGCTTGTTTATATTTCATCATTATCATCATCATTGTTTCAGGGTCAAGCGTCGTACATCAAACAAGGAGACGGCTTTATTGTTGTATACTCTATAACAGACTATTATAGTTTCGAAGTAGCACGTCAATTAATCAAACTAATCAAACAAGTACGACATACAGACGATGTATGTCAAGTACCGATCGTCCTGGTTGGTAATAAACGAGATTCTCGACGTGGTAGAAGTGTATCTAAGAACGAAGCTAGAGACGTTGCATCTGAGTATGGTTGCTCACACTACGAGACGTCGGCGTTAACAAATCGTAATGTACAGGTTGTGTTTTATAACATGGTCTTTCAGGCACGGTTTACTAAAGCATCAAACAAGGACAACAAAAAATCGCACACATCACCAAACAATGGCTTCTTGAACTCTGTCAAACAGTTATTTCATCCTACAGCAAGACTGTCAAGGAGAGCAAGCCTCCCTTCCTAGTATCGCGTGATATTACGTCATAGAGATCACGTGAACAATGTAGACGAGACAAGCATCACAGTCATTACATCACATGATTTTACGTCATAGATCACGTGGACAATGCAGACGAGACAAGCAACACAGTCATTACATCACATGATTTGACGTCTTAGATCACGTGGACAATGTAGACGAGACAAGCAACACAGTCATTAAATCACATGATTTGACGTCTTAGATCACGTGGACAATGTAGACGAGACAAGCAACACAGTCATTACATCACATGATTTGACGTCATAGATCACGTGGACAATGTAGACGAGGCAAGCAACACAGTCATTAATTCACATGATTTGACGTCATAGATCACGTGGACAATGTAGACGAGACAAGCAACACAGTCATTACATCACATGATTTTACGTCTTAGATCACGTGGACAATGTAGACGAGGCAAGCAACACAGTCATTACATCACATGATTTTACGTCATAGATCACGTGGACAATGCAGACGAGACAAGCAACACAGTCATTACATCACATGATTTGACGTCTTAGATCACGTGAACAATGTAGACGAGAAAAGCACCACAGTCATTACATCACATGATTTGACGTCTTAGATCACGTGAACAATGTAGACGAGACAAGCAACACAGTCATTACATCACATGATTTGACGTCTTAGATCACGTGGTCAATGTAGAAGAGACAAGCAACACAGTCATTACATCACATGATTTTACCTCTTAGGTCACGTGAACAATGTAGACGAGACAAGTAACATTAAGTCATTACATCACATGATTTTACGTCATAGATCACGTGAACAATGTAGACGATACAAGCAACACAGTCATTACATCACATGATTTTACCTCTTAGGTCACGTGAACAATGTAGACGAGACAAGTAACATTAAGTCATTACATCACATGATTTTACGTCATAGATCACGTGGTCAATGCAGACGAGACAAGCAACACAGTCATTACATCACATGATTTTACCTCTTAGGTCACGTGAACAATGTAGACGAGACAAGTAACATTAAGTCATTACATCACATGATTTTACGTCATAGATCACGTGGTCAATGCAGACGAGACAAGCAACACAGTCATTACATCACATGATTTTACGTCATAGATCACGTGAACAATGTAGACGAGACAAGCAACACAGTCATTACATCACATGATTTGACGTCTTAGATCACGTGGTCAATGTAGAAGAGACAAGCAACACAGTCATTACATCACATGATTTTACGTCATAGATCACGTGCACAATGTAGAAGAGACAAGTAACATTAAGTCATTACACCGTGTAGATCACGTGAACATTATTAACCAGTCAAACTTCAACGTCATTACATCACGTCATTTGACGTCGTAGAGAACGGTGACTATTTAAGCTGAGACAATCTAATACACCATAAATCACGTGATATGAAGTCATCGCCATCATTCATCATCCTTCGGTATCGGCCGAGATTGTTGGTCCAACTTCCTTCCACAAAGCCCGGTCAACCATTGCCACATTCAGTTCCTGGACGATATGTCATAGACAACCGATAGATGACGTCATCCATTGAGTACGTACGTAGATAGCGTAACCTAGGCAACTTACTAGTACGTCGTGATGTCACGTGATATTCAATATCGATAACGTGAACAATGTTGATGTTTGACAGTTAGAATGCTTGTACTTGTGAAGGCCGAGCAACATTGATTTGGGGGGGGAGGGGTGTGATAAACAAAAGTCTGCTTACTTTTGAAAAAACAAAGGTTCTATTGAAGGACTCATTACCAGCATGCACCGCGCGAAAGACTGAATATCGTGGACCATACATCGAATCGAAATATGGCGACCAATTTGATAAACAATTGTTTTTGACTCACTAGCCTCTCATTCATGTGAAAACTCCATTGTATTCCATCATGAACACGAGGCTAGTCAGTCAAGAACAATAGCAGGCCACCATATTTCGATTCGGTCTATGAAAATCGCCAATCAGACATTTTGATATCTTTTACAATGTGAGTGGGCATTTACTCTCTTACTAAATCGTTTAGTGTTTTGTTTTATTTGTTTTCTCGTAATACAACTGACTGCGAATGAATTATAACACTCAAATCAAAATAAACAACGCAAAGCATGCTGGTAATTGACCTTGGGTCTTAAAGACCAGTCTTGTAAAGAACGAACCAATTGTGAACATGATAGTCGCTGGTAGGTCAGACAAATATTGATAAATGAACGACTTTTGAAATTAAAAAATCAAAGTTTTGGAACTCTGTTTTCTTTGTACTCTAATAAGTCCATTTTTGGATAACATATTGACACGTGTCGAAAGTCATTAGGGACCGTTCATTATTTATGGGGGGAGGGGGTCGGTGATTTATTAGCAAAGGCACCTTTAGGGGCCACTCTACAATAAACGTATTTTTTTCAATGACCCCCCTTATCCTTATTTTTTTAAGACCTCCCTTTTCAGGCTCCAATTTCAAGTCCCCCCATTTTATCACCAACACTCCCATATAATAATGAACGTTCCCTTAAACCCTCACAGCGTTCTGGTAAAGTAGACACTGAATTCCCATCATCCCCTGCGCAATTAGCTTATTGGATTTCCGTCTCCACGTGTGATAAAGTTTCTCGGAGTTGTAAAGAGGAAAAGATGGTACGGATCCTGGACAAAAAATGTTGAACAAAATATTATTCAATGATTTCTTGCATATTGTTATAAAAGAAAAACTATTTACAAATGTCCAACATTCATTTTTTTTTTGTTGCCAAAATGCACAAACATGACTGAATGGGCTACGGTCATTTCTGTCCGTTTTAATATGCATGCCGTGGGTTAATTTTCATAATAAAAAATATCATAATGAGAAATAATAACTGCAAACGCATATGATAGGGGAGGGGTGGGTGGATAGGAAATAGCTTAGGCCCCCCCCCCCCCCCCCAATCAAAAAACTGCTCCGCCGTCCCTGTTTATACAATGTAGTCAATTCAAAAGCGTATTTTTTTTGTAATTTTTGAGCATTTTGCATGGGTTCATTAAAAAAAAAAAATTTTATATATATATTTTGCATAAGCTATAGCCATTAAAAATCGTCATTTTTAGCATTTTGGTTAGGCTATTGTCCATTCAAGGTCGTCATTTTTGGCCATTTTTGAGCATTCTTATGGTCTATATAGTCCAATAAAAATCACCATATTTGTCATTTGTAGGAATTTTGCATGGGCTATAGAAAATTAAAAATCGTCATTTTTGACCATTTTTGGCTATTTTTCATTGGCAATACGCTTTTAAAAATCGTCTTTTTTGGCCATTTTTGCTAATTTTGCGTTGCCTAGTCCATGGAAATTGTCATTTTTGGCCATTTTTGGCTATTTTGCATGGGCTATAGTCCATTGAAAATTTTCATTTTGGGCCATTTTGGGCTATTTTGCATGGGCTATAGTCCAATAAAAATCACCATTTCTGTCAATTTAGTGGATTTTGTATAGGCTATAGTCCATTAAGTCCTGATGTAAAAACTAACTATTATGGTGTCAATTTAGTGGATTTTGTATATGGGCTATAGTCCATGAAAATTGTCATTTTTAGCTATTTTGCATGGGCTATAGTCCATTAAGAACCGTCATTTATGGCCATTTTTGCGCATTTTGCATTGGCTATAGTCCAATAAAAATAACCATTTTTGTCAATTTTATGGATTTTTTATAGTCCATAAAAATCGTCAATTTTGGCCATTTTTGCGCATTTTTCATATTCTATAGTCTATTAAAAATCGTCATTTTTGGCCATTTTTGACCATTTTGCATGGGCTTTAGTCCATTTTTTTAGCAATTTTGCGCATTTTCCATGGGCAATAGTCCATTGAAAACGTCAATTTTCGTCATTTTTCATAGTCTACAGTCCAATATAAATCGCCATTTTTGTTATTTTGGGGAATTTTTCAGTGGCTATAGTCTATTCAAAATCGTCATTTTTGAGCATTTTTCAGTGGCTATAGTCCATTCAAAATCGTCATTTTTGGCCATTTTTGAGCATTTTTCATGGGCTATAGTACATTCAAAATCGTCATTTTTGGCCATTTTTGAGCATTTTTCATGGGCTATAGTCCATTCAAAATCGTCATTTTTGGCCATTTTTGAGCATTTTTCATGGGCTATAGTCCAGTGAAAATCGTCATTTTTGGCCATTTTTGAGCATTTTTCATGGGCTATAATCCATTGAAAATCGTCATTTTTGGCCATTTTTGAGCATTTTTCATTGGCTATAGTCCATTCAAAATCGTCATTTTTGGCCATTTTTGAGCATTTTTCATGGGCTATAGTCCAGTGAAAATCGTCATTTTTGGCCATTTTTGAGCATTTTTCATGGGCTATAATCCATTCAAAATCGTCATTTTTGAGCATTTTTCATGGGCTATAGTCCATTCAAAATCGTCATTTTTGGCCATTTTTGAGCATTTTTCATGGGCTATAATCCATTGAATATCGTCATTTTTGGCCATTTTTGAGCTTTTTTCATGGGCTATAATCCATTGAAAATCGTCATTTTTGGCCATTTTTGAGCTTTTTTCATGGCTATAATCCATTGAAAATCGTCATTTTTGGCCATTTTTGACCATTTTGCATGCGCTTTAGTCCATTAAAAATCTCATTTTTTAGCAATTTTGCGCATTTTCCATGGGCAATAGTCCATTGAAAACGTCAATTTTCGTCATTTTTCATAGTCTACAGTCCAATATAAATCGCCATTTTTGTCATTTTGGGGAATTTTTCAGTGGCGATAGTCCATTCAAAATCGTCATTTTTGGCCATTTTGAGCATTTTTCATGGGCTATAATCCATTCAAAATCGTCATTTTTGGCCATTTTTGAGCATTTTTCATGGGCTATAGTCCATTCAAAATGCAAATTTCGTATAATCTTTTCACCCTTCCCGACGAAAGCTAAAGATTTATATAGAAAGCAGTAGTATATATGGCTTTAAATCAACTCTTATAATTACACACAATGCTACTGAAGGACAAGTTAATATTCTTCGTTAAGTTTTTTGTTCTAATAATATATGAAGCATTACAATTTAGTATATGAAGTATTAATTGTGCTGTTTTTCGTGCATGGTACTTTAGGTGACAAGGACTTTGGGGGATTGCGGTGTTGCGGTGAAAAAAATTCTCAAGTGCAGTACGTGTTGCGGTGATTTAAATGCCTTGGGCTGTGCGATGTTTGGTGAGAGATATTGTGATGCAGTGTTGCGGTGATGTAAATGTCTTCGGTCAGGTGTGCGGTGTTTGCTTTTCCAAAGCTGTGGTGTTCGTAGTGTTTGGTGAGAGATATTGTGATGCAGTGTTGCGGTGATGTAAATGTCTTCGGTGTGCGGTGTTTGCTTTTCCAAAGCTGCGGTGTGCGGTGAAATTTAAAGCTGTTTGAATTAAAATAACCAACTATCTACTACGTTTGATTGAATTACCATTAATATCTCAAAATTAATACAAATACTATAATTATTCACTTCTTTGTTCTTTATTTCCATACTAAATCAAATATAATATACATAAGATTATACTAAATACTAAATCAAATATAATTTACATTAGATTGTACCACTAGCTGAGGACAAACTGAACCCGAGTTTGACCACCCCCAGTGATCACACTCCCTAACACTGAATCCACTCCGCGGTTTGACGTACGTCTTGTTAACTAGAGAGTTTAAGACTGATTCACGTTTACGGTAACGCCAAACGTCAGATTGGCCTTTCTAATGCTGATTTAAAAGCTTCAAATAACTCAGTGCGCAAAATATCTCAATGAATAAAATGTGTATTAACAAACAACATAAGGACCTTGTTTTAGCGGAGATGTCAATGCAAATGGTAAAAAGTAAATGCAGAAAAATCGGTTAGTTTTGACGTTTGGCGTAAACGTGATCATGAATCTTAAACTCTCTAATAACGCGTTCAAAACGTCATTGTAGATACATCTCTTGTAGAACAATGCAATTCATGAGTCTGCGCTAGTCGATTACAGTAGAATCCCGTTAATCCGGCAACCGAAGGGACAGCCCAAAGTGGCCGTATTAAGCGGGTAAATTTTCTAGAAAATGTATGGGCATGCATCATCATTTTGTCGGGACCTAAAAAAACTGGCCGCAATAACGGGGTGGCCGTATTAAGCGGGTGGCCGTAAGGCGGGGTTCCACTGTACTGGGGTATTGCTGCACGTTTGATTCCATGTTAATGGTTTCCCTGTATATACATCATTATCAGCTTAATGGGATTCCAGTTTTCTGGCCCAACGCTCTCCAAACTAAACGAACAAAGAAACATACATCAGTATATATTCTATGCTATGGCGTTGTGACAGTTATTTAAAGGATCCCTAAAAGGTACGCACAGATAAAAATAAAGCAGAGTGAAAATGACCCTTACAACTGATTTTTGAGCTAAAACTCTAAAAGGACCCTAAAAGGTACGCACAGGAAATATCACCCTACCCCCGGGGGTATTTATGCATCGATTTACTCAGTAACCATTACTCATTCGTTTCTACAGCGAGTAGTATATAACTGTGATTGCATCAATCTACTCAATTATTTGACGGTAACCATACCGCAGCCGTTTTTGTGTTTCAGTCCAATATTTGATTAAACAATACTCAGTTGTTTGGGCAGTTATTATATTTACGGTTACAAAACATGCAATGTATAAATTCAATTAAAACCTAGTAATGATTTCATGCAAATATCAACTATTTTTCTATCTATAAACTAAATATATTTTCTTGGGCTAACAGTCCATAGCTTTCGCTCTTTAAACTGACGGATTGCTTTGATTTTGAGATAATAATTTCGAGGATAGGCTGCTTTCGTTGCAATTGCAGAGCTTATCCGAGTACACTGCAAAAGTAGTCTCCCCCGCAGCCGTTTTTAGTCTCGTCCCACTCCCCTACGGTCCGCTTCTCTCCCTCTCTGACTACTGCAAAAACGGCTGAGTAAAAACTCAATATTTGAGCAAATCATTGCATTCAGGATGCCACTCATCACAAAGAGTAAACGTGAATGTAGATGTATTATCGAGTAATTAAAATGTATTTAATATATTGCGTAAAACCTGTTTTTTGTACTAGTAAATCCCCGGGGGGGGGGGGGGGGGGGGTACTCCCTTTGTCCAAGTGGTAGGGGTGATCGGCGGAGATTTTGAAAATGACCCCTAAAAGGTACGCTCAGACACAAATAAAGCAGAGTAAAAACGACCCTTAGAACTGATTTTTGAGCCAAATCTCTAAATGGACCCTAAAAGGTACGCACTGGAAATATTTTAACCCTAAAAGGTACGCCGATCACCCCTACCACTTGGACAAAGGGAGTACCCCCCCCCCCCCCCCCCCTTCCCCCGGGATTAAATCATTACATTCAGGATGACACTTAATACTGAGTGAGTAAATGCGTCGATGAAAATGTATATTGATATATGGCGCTTTACATAAGTCTATAAAGTATTATTGTTAATAAATAAATAAATAATAATTATTAGTAAACGAAACTCATATACTCAATATATAGCGTAAAACCTGCCTTTTTTATTCAAAAAAGCGTTGGATCAACACATTTCAAAAAAGTCTGTTTTTGCAGTAGGTGGGTGTGGCAACCCACGTGCTCTATTGTACGCTCCATATGTTAATTACATAGGTAAGAGTTGACTTGTTTATTTGTACTTCTCTTACTGGTAAGTTCCGTTCTAGTTGCGTCGAATCGCTTTATAGATCATAACTTCGGATCAACCTATAGGTTTGCACAACAACATCTGAATGCTACCCGACACACACATGGCCAAGCTCTTAAAAATGCTCAATACCCCTGGGCCTAACCCATACTAAACATAACAACATCATAACATAATAGAAACCAAATAGACTATCATTAACCATAGCTGCTGCGCTCGTTAAGTTGAGCTAGAGCTTCGAAGTTGGCTGGCTGCCATCTCAATGGTTGAAACTACCTCAACTTGAGGTTGAATGATTCAATTCAATTATATTTAGTATCGTGAGTTACAATATCTGTACATATTAAAGGATTATTAACCGAGCGTGAGGTCTGTACGGGAAAATATCAGACCGAGGTATTGACAGTACGGAACGAGTGCAGCGAGGTCCGTACAAAAAAAGACTGAGGTCTGATATTTTTCCAGACAGACCGAACAAGCGAGGTTAATAAATCGTTTATTATATGGCTTTTTTTCTTAGCGATATACGAAATCACAAATATTTTATCGCCGAATCTCTCATTATTGAATGAATAAACACACAAACTAAACTGGCTAAAAACACTTTGCAGGTATGAAAAGGTAAAACTTTAACAAAATATTTATTGCAATACAAGTTGTTTTTAATTTTACGAAAATTGGGGACCGTTGTCATGGTAACGGAAATCAGCCAATCAGAGCACGCGTACTATCGTAGCCATATAATAAGTATATATATTGGCTAGATTTTACAGATTTTTAGGTACAGGCTATCTGTACCGATAACCATGCACAAGGCCAGGCTAACCTAGATAGATAGCATACCTTGGCAGCCATCGACATTTGTCTTTCTCTTCATATATTACTTCAATTCCATACAGTTATTGTACAGTTATTGTATAGTTATTGTACAGTTATTGTACAGTTATTGTATAGTTATTGTATAGTTATTGTATAGTTATTGTATAGTTATTGTACAGTTATTGTATAGTTATTGTATAGTTATTGTATAGTTATTGTATAGTTATTGTATAGTTATTGTACAGTTATTGTATAGTTATTGTATAGTTATTGTATAGTTATTGTATAGTTATGGTATAGTTATTGTATAGTTATTGTACAGTTATTGTATAGTTATTGTATAGTTATTGTATAGTTATTGTATAGTTATTGTACAGTTATTGTATAGTTATTTTATAGTTATTGTATAGTTATTGTATAGTTATTGTATAGTTATTGTATAGTTATTGTATAGTTATTGTATAGTTATTGTATAGTTATTGTATAGTTATTGTATAGTTATTGTATAGTTATTGTATAGTTATTGTATAGTTATTGTACAGTTATTGTATAGTTATTGTATACTAGTTATTGTATAGTTATTGTATAGTTATTGTACAGTTATTGTATAGTTATTGTATAGTTATTGTATAGTTATTGTATAGTTATTTTATAGTTATTGTATAGTTATTGTATAGTTATTGTATAGTTATTGTATAGTTATTGTATAGTTATTGTATAGTTATTGTATAGTTATTGTACAGTTATTGTACAGTTATTGTATAGTTATTGTGTAGTTATTGTATAGTTATTGTATAGTTATTGTATAGTTATTGTATAGTTATTGTACAGTTATTGTATAGTTATTGTACAGTTATTGTATAGTTATTGTATAGTTATTGTATAGTTATTGTATAGTTATTGTATAGTTATTGTATAGTTATTGTATAGTTATTGTATAGTTATTGTATAGTTATTGTATAGTTATTGTACAGTTATTGTATAGTTATTGTATAGTTATTGTATAGTTATTGTATAGTTATTGTATAGTTATTGTATAGTTATTGTATAGTTATTGTATAGTTATTGTATAGTTATTGTATAGTTATTGTATAGTTATTGTATAGTTATTGTATAGTTATTGTATAGTTATTGTATAGTTATTGTACAGTTATTGTATAAGTTATTGTATAGTTATTGTACAGTTATTGTACAGTTATCGTATAGTTATTGTATAGTTATTGTATAGTTATTGTACAGTTATTGTATAGTTATTGTATAGTTATTGTACAGTTATTGTACAGTTATTGTACAGTTATTTTGTATAGTTATTGTACAGTTATTGTACAGTTATTGTATAGTTATTGTATAGTTATTGTACAGTTATTGTATTGTTATTGTATAGTTATTGTATATAGTTATTGTACAGTTATTGTATAGTTATTGTATAGTTATTGTACAATTGTATTTTAACACATCTTACGTTCATTGTGTGTGAATAATTAAAAACAAACTATTTTTTCGGCCTTTAAGTTCATTATGGAGACAAGTTGACCGGCTTCTTTCAAGTTGACCGGCTTCTCTCTCTCTCTCTCTTAATCTCTTGTTAATTTATATAATTGAAGGTGATTGGCTAGTCGGTTTTTACTAAAACAATGATAGACCGCTGTCTTTCGTTTCTTAGTGGAAAGTTTGTATGCTACTGGAACAATTATAGGCCTTTCTCAATCGCTTCTTTGAGTGAAGCACGTCTGCTAGAGAATTTATTCTGAAACAACAAAGCCAACCATTTTTTATTTTCTATGAAAAAGTTAGGTCATGATCAGTACGTCTTGAGTCTTTTTATTGACTATTGGAAGACTCGAACAAGTAGTCAAATTTGCTTATTATATTGTTATAGGTTTGTTAATTTTTTGTTTCAAGAAGTAGTTCAAGGGTGACCTTCTGTTAAACTATTAAGTCCATAAATATGGTTATTCTAATTTCCACCCTTTCTCTATCAATTATTATACAATTAACTAGATTAAGTTTATCGAGGATGCTATTTGTGTGTATGTTTTGTGTATGTATACCTAATATATGTAATCTAATTTTAATTACACCCTTTCCGAGAAAGTTTGTCACCCGTGAAAAGCACACAAGCTAGTGGCGCAGAGGATCATGGATCAATTCAGAAACCAAATGTGCATTCGGAACGCCTTTCTTGTTGTTTGATAAGTCAAAATGGACATTTCTCAATAACATATTGACAAGTGTAGCAATGTGGCCATGAAATCCCTGCGTTCTAATAAAGTATACATGGGTAATCCATCAGTAATCCCCTGCGCTACTAGCTTGTAGGCTTTTCACTTCACGTGTGACAAAGTTTCTCGGAAAGGGTGTATACATTCTATGTCTAATTATTATATATACATGTGCACCTATCTGAGTATATATGTACATGTATGTATAAACAATTAACGACCCAATATCGTGTTAATCAAACCTGTTCGCTTTCCAGCTCGATTAGCTTTTTAGCTATTCTGGGAAACGAATTACCCAAAATATTAATTGAAACAAATACTGATCAATATTTTCTCTACTGCTCTTCCCTATATTGTTATTTTAACAACAGTTAGTGTTAGTTATTCAAAGCAGTGTTTTCCCTGGCTTCATTGAATGGAATAGAAGTAGTTGGTATAGTAGAAAAAAAACATGCAGATACTGATCAATATTGTCTCTACTGCTCTTCTCCATATTGTTATTTAAACAACAGTAATATTTACATGATTTAAACAACAGTTACTGTAGTTATTTCAAGCAGTGTTTTCTTCATTGACCGGTCCACGGTGGGGCCAACCACCCCCCTCAATCGCTCATTTAATCGTGGGCAAAATGTACATGTTACCATATCTCTTCACTAAAAAATGATTTTCAGATCAAACTTGGGTCACTGTGAGATATTGTTAGTTGCAATATTTAACAAATAGAACAGTCTTTTCCGTGCTCTGTTCAGTTATAAAGCACGATGGAAGTGACGAGAGCACGAAAGAAGTGATGGGTGAAGCACGAGCTGAAAGCGAGTGCTTCTCCTCACTTCTTGAGTGCTCTCTTCACTTTCTGAGTGCTTTATAACTGAACAGAGCACGGAAAAGACTGTTCTATTTGTTTTATTATATATTTGCTCACGCTTTTTATCGATAAAGTTACTGATTCTTTTTCAAAATTCTCCCTACTAACATTCGTGTGAGTTCTCGAGCGCTGATTGGTTGCCGTCTTGGTTTCCTATTTCGGTTTCCTATAACACTGTCACGCCACGCTACAGTCGTGCGAATGAAATTCAATCGATGCAAAAGGGACTGCAAAAGGCTGATAAAAACAAGATGGATAAACGATGAATGTAAATTACTTTTCTGTAAGTAAAAAATTGTAATAAATGCCAATTTGTTCTCATGGAGCATGTGTGTTTTAAATTTATGCCGTTTTGCAGTCCTTTTGACAAATTTTCGCCAACAATCGTCCCAGCGAACCGTTTGCTGAAAAGTAATCTTATTTTCAGCAAAAACATGCTCAAAGTTGTTTTGGTTAGAGAATGTAATATTTATGGATCGTTTGAGGAGCTATGCATTTTGTAGAAATTTTGAACTCCTCAAGTTTGGTGTCATTTTAAATTTGAGTCCTGTTTTGTGATTTTTTAAAGATTTTTTGGTTGTATTGTACGTTCTTTCCTTTTCAAACTTCACTTTGCTTTCTAAATATAAACAATAGATAAACAATAGGCTGATTCTCAGTATTTCCTGATTAAAAACATCTCATTTTAGTGTTTTGTTTTCCAATTTTGCCAAATCTTGAAACGGAAATCGAGTTCGGTGCGTGACAGAGATTTGTCATGATGTCGTCACAACTGTGCTCCGTTCACCTATAAAGCACAGCGCTCGACCAATCACACCGCGCGTAGTATCTCAAATATATAATAATTTGACATACATTTTGCATAAAAAAATCGATAATATGACGTCACAAGATTTAATGCAACATTTTTACAATGTTCAAAATTGAAGAATAACTGTAATTTTTCTTTTGGATACGAAAGGCTAGATAATTAGAACAAGAATACAGCAAACAGAATTTCGATAGTAATATTTGGTGAGGAGTAGGAATTTTTTAAATTTTCATATAAATTGATGACGTCATTATTTATTGGCAATTTCAAAATTAATTATTTTCGTGTCTTTCAGTTGTTGTATTAAGGCTGAATGCCAATTCCCTGTGTAGTACTAGTCCAGTGCAAAAATATGCGGTTCTTTTAAAGAGAAACGGTTCTTCCATTGCCTATTTAAAGAAAAAAGAAAAAAAAGAGTGACGTCATCAAATGACGTCATAATCATACTTTCCTAAATATCTTTCCATAGAGAGGGAAATTAAAAAATCTATTTCCATACGATTTTAGAAGCCATTAAGTGTTGTATTTTAAGCGATAAATGGGTTCTTTTTATGGCATATGGAAAAAGTTTCTCCAAAGGGTTTGTTTTACCATATGTTTCTTAAAAATTTCGTTGATGGGGAGGGGAGGGTACCCGATTTTTCAATCCTTTATAACTCAACAAATTTAAATCCTATCGAAAAACGGTTTTCAGATTTCAAATCGCATTGTGCATACCTTGCATAATAATGAAATGAAATGCTCAGATTTGTGATTCCAAAATTTGCAATAAAATCGTAACATTGATTATGACGTCATAATATCAAATTTGTGTCATCAAAATATCAAAAAACAAAATTATCACAATAGTTCCTTCCCATTGAGAAAGTTTCAGCAAAAAATAATAAAAGCATAGAAAGTTATGAAAAAATTTAATCTAAATGAGCGATTGAGGGGGGTGGTTGGCCCCACCGTGGTCTAGAAGAAGTAGGTGTGTCTAGACGGATAAAGTTTATTGAAAAGAGTTGCCGCAAAACCACGGAACACACGTTTTATAGCCGCGATGACATGTTTTTCTTGCTTCACTACTGAAAAAATAATCTCAATTGTCTAGTTTAGAAGAAAGGCGATCCGCCATGCACGTGGATGTATTATGGATCTATTCAAATCAGGGGTCACTTTTAAGGTAAATTTGGAACTTTTTTTGTTTAGAGACTGATTATCATTACAATTGGTACTCAAAATGAATATCATTTCACAAAAGAGCTTATTTATGTCTGAAGAAATCAATTTAATAGTAGTAATATAACTTCTTTTCTTTTCCGCATTAATCCTTTAGATCAGCAAAGACGTTGGTGAAATGTGAAGGACATTTTGTCTGTAGGTTTCTCTTAATAATTGTTTACTCCTAAATGGATACTGATCATTTCACAAAAAAGTTTAGTTATGCCTGAAGAAAATACTTTAATTTAGTGATTGTAATATGCATTTTATTATTATCTGATTTTCTACACTGATATTAACCTATTCAGATCGGTAAACACGTCAGTCAGTGAAATGTGGAGGTTTTTTGTCGGTATTATAGTTTTATTGTCACAATTGGTACTCCAAATCATTCACATTCAACAATATACTTACAATAGTTATTTCAAGACAATTTCTTTATTAGCCTACTGTCGTTTTCTTTTCTTACTTTGATTTTCTCTCAGTCGTGTTATTGTTTAACTTTACTTGTTCTTATGAGTTTGTAAATTAACAAAGTCAATACTGAGTTAACAAGTTAGTTAGCTATACAAACTTCATTAAATGGAAACTAGCGAGTAACCTAGTATAGGCTGCGTCAGTGTTTGATATAACCGATAGGTAATAGAATGAAATTTGTAACACCGTAAAAAATGGAAACTAGCGAGTAAACTAGTATTAGGCTGCGTCAGTGTTTGATATAAACGATAGGTAATATAAGGAAATTTGTAACACCGTAAAAAATGGAAACTAGCGAGTAAACTAGTATTAGGCTGCGTCGGTGTTTGATATAAACGATAGGTAAAAGAATGAAATTTGTAACACCGTAAAAAATGGAAACTAGCGAGTAAACTAGTATAGGCTGCGTCAGTGTTTGATATAAACGATAGGTAATAGAATGAAATTTGTAACACCGTAAAAAATGGAAACTAGCGAGTAAACTAATATAGGCTGCGTCGGTGTTTGATATAACGATAGGTAATATATAAATGAAATTTGTAACACCGTAAAAAATGGAAACTAGCGGGTAAACTAGTATAGACTGCGTCAGAGTTTGATATAAACGATAGGTAATATGATGAAATTTGTAACACCGTAAAAAATGTTGACTTAACTTTAATGACGTTTCGAGCTTTAGCCCTTTGTCGGATTTTTAATTAAAGAGCTCCGACTCCGACGAAGAGCTAAAGCTCGAAACGTCAGTAAAGTTAAGTCAAATTTCATTCTATTACCTATCGTTTATATCTTCATTATGTAATTTTTATGTATATAAATAATTAATCAATCTCGACATCTTGTTGTATTTTTTACATTTTCGTTACCCACATTAAACTATTCAGAACACCGTTGAATGGAAACTAGCGAGTAAACTAGTATAGGCTGCGTCGGTGTTTGATATAAATGATAGGTAATATAATGAAATTTGTAACACCGTAATAAATGTTGACTTAACGTTTCGAGCTCTAGCTCTTCGTCGGAACTATTTAGAACTGACTTGAATGTAAAAATTGAAGTTTTTTGTTAAAACTTTGTAAATGTATCGTCCCAATTGGTATTCCAAAATGAATATTATTTACTAAACAGCTTAGTTGTGTTGAAAAACTGAATACGTTCTGAGAATGCTTTAGTAAAATTTGCAGATTTTTGTTTGTTTTTAAAATGTGTACTTTTATTGTACTTTTTTTTACAAATAAAAGAGTTTAGCTATCTATGTGGACAATGATAATTTTGATAATTACATGTAAACTTTATTTGTTTTGTTTTGTTGTTATGAATAGAACACAAGGGTTGAGACAATGTAAAATTTGCTTGTAAGTTTAATGAACGTTACTGCTATTATACTAAAAAAAACACACAGATAAAAATCACTTTTTTATTGTCGCAATCTTATAGACACAAGTAATAATAATAATAATATATAGCTTGTATAGCGCTTATACAAGTCTGTTCTAAGCGCTTAAAATAAAAAAATGGATATGATTACAATAAAAAAAACTAATTTAAATAAATGAGTTTTGAGTTTGGACTTGAACGAAGAGTAGACTTGAAATGTCTCTAATTGAAGGAGTTCCAAAGTAGAGGAGCAGCAACTGAGAAAGAACGTATCCTATCAATTGAAAACTGTGCTTACATAGATAGATTTCTTGTGAATCACTGCAATTCAAATTTTGTTTGATTCTGATGGCAACGGCATAGTGCAGATTTACTGCCAAAGTATAAACTTATTTCAAAAATAGTTGACGTATACGTACGTATAGAAATCGGTGAACGGTGATTGCACGACCGAAGCGAACTTTGGGTCTTTGACATTATTAACTATTTGTATATCTTTGGAAACGAATTTACGGCATAACACCAACCCCTTCACTGCCCGGCTTCACTGCAAAAACGGCTGAGTAGATACAACACAGTATATTGCGTTAATTATGCATTCAGGATGACACTTTATAGTGAGTAAATACAACTCTATAGTGAGTAAACCCAACTCATTATTGAGTAAAAGTGAAGTTAAACTCAATATATTGAGTACATTGTACTCAATGGTGCGTCTTCATCTACTTTACTCTCAATAATGAGTTGGGTTTACTCACAATAAAGTGTTATCCTGAATGCATGGTTAACGCAATATACTGTGTTGCATCTACTCAGCCGTTTTTGCAGTGTTATAGTAAAAAGAGCTTAAAATGGCTGAAACTGTGTAAGCAACCCAGAAAACCAATAGGATATATTGTATGTGTAACCACAGTTCCTTTCGGCCGTGCAATCACCGTTCACTCCGTCAACCTTTTTAGAAATGGGTGTATATAATAAACCATTACATTGCATTGCATTCCCGGGGGAGGGGGGGGGGGGGGGGGGGGAGTCAACCTGGTTTTGTATTAACAGATGTCTAAAAAAAAAAACATATCCTATTCAAGGCGAATCGAGCAATTTGGACCTGTATAGTGAAGCGGTTTTTTTGAAAAATAGTCTTTAAAGGTGCTCCCGCTTGTGCCCTGTGGCTAGTGAATAATACCAAGCTTGTTTAACGGTGTCTTTCATCCTTATCGGTAAGCAACACCACTGAAGCGTTTAAAATAAGGAAGTTTTAATTAAACGGCTTACTGGAGAGCCCCGATGGGAAGTGATGGTTATAAAAGAAAAGTTGTTTAACTATTTTGTACACACACCTTAGTAACAAAACAGAAACAGCGTGGTTGAGTGGAGATCATCTGAGATAACAAATTTTATTATTTGGAAAATGTAGTGACGTTTCGGCCGTCTTACACAGCGACCATCATCAGTGAATAATGGTCGAATAAAAGAAGAAAAAAACAGTGGCTGACAACAGCAGGTATTTGAGACGTGACTTTGATTCTTATCAGTAAAAATAACCAAAAGTTAAGGAAGTCTTACTCTATGTTAAACCAACATGCGTATTTTTTTTCCAGACAAAATAGCTGCAGGCCATTCATAGTGATAAATGCGTTACATGGTGTGTAACGCGAGATAATCAGCATGTTTTCATTATAGATCGATAAAGGAAGTTCTAAAACTAAATGTGACAACAATTCATGAGCGAATTACAATTGAAATTGTGGCCGAAGAGGAAGTTGTATTTTGGATTCAAAAGTGTCCAAATTTCCGCTTGGTAACTCTCGACCAGATCCCATTTAAAACAGTTTTAATTAGTACTATATAACTATACATTCAATGTACCTAACGTTGTCCACATAAAGTAGAGATTAACACTACAACAAATGACACATGATTCTTTGTTAATTTGTTTTCAGAAGTTGAAATTTCAAGTTTAACTTTGTAATGAGTAACGGTGGGCATAGGTAAAGAATTGTGAAATCTAAGTTCAAAATAAAGGCTAGAGCAAATAAAACTTATGCAATGTAAGTGTCTTTTGGTGGACAAGGGTTAATGACATTGGCTGCATATAACTTACTACCTTTACAGAGCATAGTTTATAGAGGGGACTGGTTAGGAAACCTTTTGTTGTACTTCATTGTTTGCATTTCGAAGTTGAACCGGTCTTGACCGTGCACAACTTTTTCTTTATGGCCAATCAAAATTGCAAAATGAGTCAACATAAACTTTTTCTATGAGATTATTGTAAGGAATATTGTAATATTTGTTCTAAATCTTTGAGTATTTTGAAGCAACAGCCTAAATAATGATTTTTGGTCTGTTCACTCAGACGTATCCAATATGGCTAAAACAATTGCGAAACAAAATATTATGCACGGTCACGCTTGAAAAAAAGTGTACAAAAACATACAACAAAGGGCTTCCTAACCATTTCCCTCTACTAACTATGTACAGAGGGTGGCTAAGGGGGGTTCGTCATAACGTTTCACGAATCGACATTTATGATATTCACGCATCACGCACAAATTTAAGTCACGTTCAACATAGCATTCACGTATAACAACTAAATTGTTCGTTTTTTTCACGAGTCACGCACTTATTCTAGCCTAAATCACGCGTTACCTTTTGACCACCCTCTTAACATTGGTATCTGTTTCAAAAAGCTTTTCATCGCTGTGATCCGGTATCGAGTCACAGCTAGGGCACCGGATCACATGTGAATCGAGTTTGTATGATGTGCTATTGTTCTCTACCGTACTACGAGGTTTTTTTTCTAACTCAGCAAAAGATCAACATGTGAGAAGTGATGTGATGCATGACAAATATTTAATGTAGAGGTAGTGAGAGTGAGTGCCAGCAGAAGAATATCCACTATCAGCTTGTGTATCTGCTGTGGAAAATATTATGATTGTATTGTTTATTATTGTTTAATTTCTAATTTGATAGCACGGCTTGTAGTATACACCTATTTCAATTAACGTTGTCCATCTGGAATGGTTGATCTGAGACCGATAGGAATTGTGGGAGCTCATTAAATTCCAAATGCATTGTTTTAATCACACTTGAATGGTGCTGAATTACAGATAACAGTATTTCAGAAGTAAACATTAATGTTCAAGCAATATAATAATAGTGCATTTGCAGTTTAACGAGCTCCCACAATTCCTATCGGTCTCAGATCAACATTCCAGATGGACAACGTTAATTGAAATGGGTGTATCAAAATTTGTAGCTATAGTTATTGGTTACAGATCACGTGATCTGATCATGATCAAGTGGCTTGTGTCAAACCATCAATAATCTAAGTTTGAAAACAGAATCGTTGTCTGGTTAAGTTCCAAATCAAAAAACATGGAATATTTTATATAAGGGACCAGCCATTTCATATTGATAGGGAGGGGTGGGGAGGTGAACTCTCTAAAAACATTATCGATCAAGGTGAAATTCAACCCCCTCAACTCCACCCCTGGGGCAAATACGATACAAAACAAAAAGCAAGTGAGCATAAGATTGAGCTAATTTCGAATCGGCTAGCTTTTAGAGTTAAATGTTTCCTTGGAAACACAACTAAATCCCACAAGTATACTGCAGCCAACACCAGTTTAACTGCTGGCTAATACTACCAGTTCCAGTACTAGTTGATAAATATAATGTCAGTTTTGAGTGAAGTTGCATGGATATGCTAGTATATGTCATTTTTCTATTTTTTGTTTTTGTTAATCAGTACGTTTGTTGTTGGTTTTTTTTTCAGATAAGATTTATTTATTGGTTGTAATCAGATTACGTGGCACCAACACACCCTTGAAATAGTTATTGTCAGATTATACCACTTGTACATGTATGATAAAATTGTTTTAATTTTTGCTTTTTGTTGTTTTCATTTTTTAGCGGTATTTAGGTAGTATTTGCTAATATATTAAACTATTACTGGATTACATTTATTATTTATGGCCCAAAAGAAACTCACTCAGCATGCCCAATGCTCTTATTTAAATGAATTTTAAAATACTTGTTGATAAAGTTGTGTAGTACTAAAAAGACAATTTGCAACACCTGGATTCAGGTTGCTTCAAAGAAGTCGCATTGTGTGATAACCATTCCCTTTGCCTTTTCAACTTTTAATTAGAGCTTTTTTAACTTTTTAATTAGAGCTTAAAAGCTCTACTTAAATGAATTTTAAAAAGCTTGTTGATAAAGTTGTTTAGTACTAAAAAGATAATTTGTATAGCACCTGGATTCAGGTTGCTTCAAAGAGTGGTCACATTGTGTGATATAACCATGCCCTTTGCCTTTTCAACTTTAAGAGTCTAATTAAATGAATTGTAAAAGCTTGTTGGTAAAGTTGTTTACGGTACTAAAAAGATATTTTTTAGCATCTGGATTCAAGTTGCTTCAAAGAACTGGTCACATTGTGTGATATAACCATGCCCTTTGCCTCAATCAATCAAGGAGTCCGCTTTGTTGTGCTTGTTTTACAGTGGAACCCCGTTAATTCGGCCACCGAAGGGACTGCCCAAAGTGGCCGTATTAACGGGGTGGCCGTATTAAGCGGGTAAATTTTATAGAAATTGTATGGGAATGCATTTCGTCGGGACCTAAAAAACTGGCCGCAATAACCGCGGTTGGCCGTATTAAGCGGGTGGCCGTAAGGCGGGGTTCCACTGTAATTCAAAGGTAAAGAGGCAAAGATTTTAATTCTGAACCGCCAATGATTGGGTTATTCCTTTGTATAATACTCAACAATTCCATAAATTACTTTACGCGGTAAAGTGGCATATCGTCTTTAAATTCATAAAACGACACAACTCATTTTAAAAATTACGTAGAAGATATATATCTTTTTTCAAAAAGGGCTAAAGCTCGAAACGTCAGTAAAGTTAAGACAGCATTTTTTTACGGTGTTACAAATTTCATTATATTACCTATCGTTTATATCAAACACCGATGCAGCCTATACTAGTTTACTCGCTAGTTTCTATTTTTTACGGTGTTACAAATTTCATTCTATTACCTATCGTTTATATCAAACACCGACGCAGTCTATACTTGTTTACTCGCTAGTTTCTATTTCTATTTTTTTACGGTGTTACAAATTTCATTATATTACCTATCGTTTATATCAAACACCGACGGAGCCTATACTAGTTTACTCGCTAGTTTCTATTTCTATTTTTTTACGGTGTTACAAATTTCATTCTATTACCTATCGCTTATATCAAACACTGACGCAGCCTATACTAGTTTACTCGCTAGTTTCTATTTCTATTTTTTACGGTGTTACAAATTTCATTAAATTACCATTCGTTTATATCAAACACCAACGGAGCCTATACTAGTTTACTCGCTAGTTTCTATTTTTATTTTTTACGGTGTTACAAATTTCATTCTATTACCTATCGTTTATATCAAACACCGACGCAGCCTATACTAGTTTACTCGCTAGTTTCTATTTCTATTTATTACGGTGTTACAAATTTCATTATATTACCTATCGTTTATATCAAACACCGACGCAGCCTATACTAGTTTACTCGCTAGTTTCTATTTCTATTTTTTACGGTGTTACAAATTTCATTATATTACCTATCGTTTATATCAAACACCGACGCAGCCTATACTAGTTTACTCGCTAGTTTCTATTTCCTATTTTTTACGGTGTTACAAATTTCATTCTATTACCTATCGTTTATATCAAACACCGACGCAGCCTATACTAGTTTACTCGCTAGTTTCCATATACATTTATTTTCAGAAAAGGTTGTCTAAGCTAGAAGTAAGGTAAATGTAAGACGGAAAATATGGATGAACATCGAAGCACGAATAAAATAGCTGTTTAGAATCATATTTTCGTCAAGAAAACTGAGGTTATGTTATTATCATCAAAATAAAAACAAATTAGAAAAAGATAAATAAAAAAGAGTTTTGCTCAAACAGCTCTTTTATATGAATCAAAACATTTTTTTCTTCAGAGTCAAACAGTGCAAATCAAAATACTGTGGGCATCCAGTAATATTTCAGAAATCGTCTATCGTTAATTGACTGAAACAACTCTCTAACTGCAAGACGTTTTACTGATTTGTAGACAGAAACACTTCGTGTAGTTAGATAGTCGTTTCACACTGTTCAAAGAATAAATAATGAACTGTTACTGAAATATTTCTCGGTGCCCACGGTTTTTCGATTCTCACTGTAAAATCGATTTCTTAATTACGTGGTCGGTATCACGTGGCCGGTATATAATGCTTGTGTACGCTTTTATTATTGTCCGGTCGATGTACACAGGTTGCATTGTTCTGATCTTCCATTATGAGACTAGAGTTTTGTTTGGTGGCTCTAAAATCCCCAAAAGATTAACTAACAATGTGTTCTCTTGTATTATAATAACAGTGTTTATTTTGTCTCCGTTGATGATCCTCCCTTAAGAAGCGACGTCCACTGCGCATGCGTATTAACAAGTCCGTAAAGAAGCCGAATGATTAGTTTTCCCGCCTCTAGCCACGTGTCTGTCACGGCAAATCCACGTGGAAAGATATCAGTGCGATCAATAGCCCAATAGAAAAGTACGGTCTCTCATGACACGAGACAGTACTGGCGCTAAAGGGCCATCAAATTATAAAGAAGATGTTTTTAAACTTAAAGAAAGCACTTTCATAGTACTTGAAATTATGCTGATAAGATTCAAGTCTTTAAGCACCTTGTTGGACTAAAGCTATTATAAAAAAAAGGAATTAAAACTAAGCATTAGTAACTGTGGATAGAAGTATCAGTTTTTTTTTATCTATATACTTAGGCCTCGTCTACTCGAATCCGATCCGGCTGAAACCGCATAGAAATATTTGGGTCCACACGAATCCACGTATTCGGAGGATTCAAGTAAAAGTATGTGGTTTCGGTGATTGGATTCAATGGATTCGTGTGGACGATAGGCCGATTCGCATCAAAAAGTATGCGGTTTCAAAAGTATCCGGATCTGTGTAGATCGACGGGGTCTTATACAGCGGTGTCCAATTCAAAAGCATCGTGAAGCAATGTTTTTTATTCGATAAATATATCTTAGTTATTTGTATTTTGACGAGCGTTTAGGTGAGTCAAAATGCAAGTAAACGAGTTAAGCATCCACATCAAACTGTCTAATAACTTTTTTATTATCCAGCTATCAGATAAAAGGTTTTTTTACTTGAAAAGTTAGTCATAGACGATTAAAAATAAAGGCCCGTCGAATCACAGCGTCTCACTCGTAAAATATCCAGCCATATTATACATCAAACTGTCTAATAAGACTGATATATTCATCTTGCCAATGTGCAGCAGAAACTGTCTGAATCGCAATACACAGATGCTGATATATATATATAATACACAGCTTTTTAGTATCGCAAAGTGTCATATATATTAGTGATAGGTAACATAATGAAATTTGTAAAAAGAGGAGTAAAAGACGAAGGGCTAAAGCTCGAAACGTCAGTAAAGTTAAGTCAACTTTTTTTACGGTGTTACAAATTTCATTCTATTACCTATCGTTTATATCAAACACCGACGCAGCCTATACTAGTTTACTCGCTAGTTTATATTTCTATTTTTTACGGTGGTACAAATTTCATTCTATTACCTATTGGTTTTTTTTAAACACCGACGCAGCCTATACTAGTTTTTTTCTCGCTAGTTTCCATATATATAACTTAAATAATGTTTGCAAAAGTAGTGTATGCACTTGTCCCCGGCTTCCAAAGGACCATTTTATATACATATGCATGTTTTTGTTATTTCTAAACAAAATATAATTAGAGAAACACAAAAAAATAAGCAAGAAGAAAAAAAACAAAAAAAAACAAACAAGCAAAACTTTTATAGAGCTATTATCGCATTGTTATATTATAGCTGTTATTTAGTTATTAGTATATAGTGGCTCAAAGTTGTAACGAGGTTTCGTTTGCGTTTTTTAATATTTCTTAAATTGATTTGGTTGAATGATAAACAGACACTAAATACAAACAAATAGTAATAGTAGCTATTTTGTTTTTATTTCATGGCTCTAATATAGATATAGATATCTTATTAGACAGTTTGATGTGTAATATGGCTGGATATTTTACGAGTGAAACGCTGTTGTTCTTGAGGGCTAGATAGACGAGTAAAAATATCGCTGGATATTTTTACTCGATCCAGTCCTACTCCTGCGATATTTTTACTCGTCTATGACTAGTTGGATAATAAAGTGCTTTACCCTTTGTCAATCACTGCTATCTATCAACTGATACATAGGTTAACAATTGTTATTATGTAGGTACTCAATGAAAATGAATTGTATTGAATTTATTCCTATTTAGCAAAATCTACATATGTACATATATAATAACTCCAGGTGCTAAACAAAAACCAGTGAATTTAATTTAATTTAATTTACTTCTAACTAGCCCTTATGATTATATGTTATTATAGATAGCTATACTTAACATTCTGTAAAATCTATATACATGTACTTATATTGTAACTCCAGGTGCTAAATGAAAATGAATTGTATTGAATTTTATCCTATTAAACTTATTATAGATGTAGACGGTACCTAAAGTTCTTTAAAGATCTATATACTATGTACATATATTATAACTCCAGGTGCTAAATAAAAATGAATTGAATTGAATTTACTCCTATATTAAACTTATTATAGATGTAGCCTGTACCTAAAGTTCTTTAAAGATCTATATACATATGTACATATATTATAACTCCAGGTGCTAAATGAAAATGACTTGTATTGAATTTACTCCTAATTAGTCCTTATTATTATATGTTATTATAGATATCCTGTATCTAAAATTCTGTGAATTCCTGATATACATGTGCACACATATTGTAACTCCAGATGCTAAACAAAAATGAATTGAATTGAATCTAGTTGTATGAATTTACCCCAATTTAGCTAGCCCTTGTTATGATAGGTTATTATATCTGCAAAATCTATATACATTTGTACAAATATTGTACCTCAAGGCACTGAATAAAAATGAATTGAATTGAATCTAGTTGTATGAATTTACTCCAATTTAGCTAGCCCTTGTTATGATAGGTTATTATATCTACAAAATCTAATACATATGTACAAATATTGTACCTCAAGGCACTGAATAAAAATGAATTGAATTGAGTCTAGTTGTATGAATTTACTCCAATTTAGCTAGCCCTTGTTATGATAGGTTATTATATCTGCAAAATCTAATACATATGTACAAATATTGTACCTCAAGGCACTGAATAAAAATGAATTGAATTGAAAATAAAAAACGCTTTTCTGTTTCATTTTCTTAATTGTTTAACAATGGCAAAACGCAATGAGGAAACATTTTTTTTCTGACAAAATAAGAAAGTAAATTGAAATAAATATAACCTCAGCAATCTGAATCTGTTAATACGTAGAATTAAGAATTATAAAGTAATTTCATTTCATTTTTCATGAATTAAGTACCTATGCAAACCCTATGAAACTACTATTGTGCAATTAAGAGAAATTCCTTTTCGAAAAACTAGAAGCCATGTAAAAGCCATGTAAAGCAAATAAAGCTTGTTAATTAATTGTGAGCATCTAGTTAGTATGATTCATACCTTGGTTATCAGTTATAATGACTACGTTAATAATGGTCCAAAATACCTTTAAACAATCTGTGATTTTATATTAACCGCTGAGTAAGTTTATCAGTTTTGAAAATCAATAGAAACTAGCGAGTAAACTAGTATAGGCTGCGTCGGTGTTTGATATAAAGGATAGGTAATATAATGAAATGTGTAACACCGTAAAAAATAGAAATAGAAACTAGCGAGTAAGCTAGTATAACTGCGTTGTTGTTTGATATAAACGATAGGTAATAGAATGAAATGTGTAACACCGTAAAAAATAGAAATAGAAACTAGCGAGTAAACTAGTATAGGCTGCGTCGTTGTTTGATATAAACGATAGGTAATATAATGAAATTTGTAACACCTGAACTGAAATGTTAACTTTACTGACGTTTCGAGCTTTAGCTCTTCGTCGGAGTAAAATAATTAAAAAAATCAACAAATAAATAGAAAGTATATATTAATATATATCAATTTAGACGATATTTTGATTATTCAAACCAGTATGTAAATAGAGAAGTTCTAAAATTAATGTTATAAGAATATGCTTTTTTTAAAAACATGGCAACAACTTGCTATTATAAAATGTCTGATAAATGGTGCACTTGAAGATACAGAATTACAAACAAAAGCGAGTTTTTTTACGGTCTGCAGCGAACAAGAGTATGTCATTGATCTTTTTTTCTTTTCTATTTTCATTTCGCTTCAAATGTATCGGAATAAAATATTAAAGTTGTCCTTCAGTAGCATTATAGTATTGTAAGAGTAGGTTTGAGGCCATATCGGAATAACTACTTTATCATAGATTTTAAACTAATATATACTCAGTGGCTGACAACTGAATACATTCTCGACATTTTATATATTTATTTTATGTTGTGGAATAGTATGGTCGATTCCGATTAGATAAATAGTCATATTGACTCGTACTATGAATAGCATGGTCGATTCCGATTAGACACTCATATTGACTCGTACTATGAATAGTATGGTCCATTCCGATTAGATAAATAATCATATTGACTCGTACTATGAATAGCATGGTCGATTCCGATCAGATAAATAATCATATTGACTCGGACTTGTAACATTGTACTGGCGTAAATGTAGTTTACGATTCAGTCACACAGAGTGTTTGTGTGAAGAAATAGAAAAGGAGACATCGTGCTATATCGAGTTATAGCCTGGGAAATGTAAGGAGATACAAGAACCAGAAGAAGCACAGTGCGCTTCTCAAGTCTTCTTAAAATTCCCAAGTGCTTTATCATCCGATAGATCACTGCAACGAGTTTTCTATTTCTTTTATAAAATATTCAGTATTTAAAATCAAACGAATTGACGTTGTGTGCTCTGTTGAGTTATAGAGAACGCTTCTCAGCCAATCAGAGTGCGCGATTCATATCAGTCATGTTATAATGTGGAATAGAGTTATTCCCTGCGACTGAAAAATGTCATTTTCATTTTCAATCGTCAAAAACTATATTGATTGAGGCTAATTCAATTAGAAATGAATGAATGTTAGAATAATTTCATAACTTAACTAAGTATTTATGTGTGGGATGTTTGTCTATATTTTGGGAATGACTTGATTTTTTGTTTGCAAAAAGGGTGTCGTTTTAGGTTAATTGAAAATGCCTTGTAGACAAAATATATTTTGTATTTCATATAATGTATTTTCAGTGGTAAATTGTACATGCCTAGAAAGTTACAGACTCGAAACACCTATTCACAAAATGGCAGCGTGTTTACTAAAATCACGCTCGATTGCAACGAATACCAGTGTTACTATAGGATTCGAAAAGGTTGTCGCAATAACCCACATGTGTCTACTAGTTGCAACATCGATGTTTCTACTAAATTCCACTCGTATTTTTTACTAAAATCAAGCTCGATTGCAACGAATACACTGTTTCAATGTTACTATAGGATTCGAAGAAGTTGTCGCAATAACCCACATGTGTCTACTAGTTGCAACATCTATGGTTCTACTCAGTTCCACCCATAATTTTGCAAAGATATTACAATAATGCAACCTGCTTGCCAAACTGGTAATTTAGGGATGGCCATTTGTTGCCTTTAGGCAAAAACTGGTCCTCAAAAGCCATCACAAATACATGGGCTGTGCCGTGATAACTCATTGAAAAGATGAATAAAAAAGATATAACAATAAACACAACATCAACAAAAAAGGTTTTTTTTTCTAAAAAATGAACAAGTAGAATTACAATCAGTTAAACTGCGCGATAACCCAGTCAAAAGATGAAGAAAAAAGACGACAAAAAAAGCCCACAAAATCAAAAGAAAACTGTTTGTTTTTATATTCTAAAAGATAAACAAGTGAAAATCAAGTGGAATTAAAATTAATCTGCAGTGAAAAGATGTAGAAAAAAGACGACAAAATCAACAAAAATTGTTTTTTTCTTCTCAAAAGGTGAACAAATGCAAATCAATGGAATTAAAACTAAGCTATACGCTACATGCTGACAGTCAACATAAATACCGATTTCATTAAATTTAGGCTTAAGAACACACTAGCACAGTAAGTCTAAACGAAAGAGTACTAATTAAAAAAGGGAACAACAAAGACAACAGGGTTCCATTGACTCCCCTCGAAAATGTATACAAGGTTATGCAAGCTTTGTTAACCTATATTTATTCTATTTAATGCTCAATATTTTAACATATTGAATAATTGTCATTAATTTGCTGTTGTTGCTTAAAAATACCTGCCGATCATGACGAGTCTTGTCAGTGTCCTAAGTAAAAACGTGTTGAAATGAGCCTCTTATAACCAACCGATTAATGCTGAATACCTCACATTGCAACCCATAAATGAAATTAAAAAGACATTGTGTTTTTTACGTGGTTAAACTACGCCGGCGCCATTTAAGTTTCGCGCAAAATAGAACAAACATTTAGACTTCGTAAAGCAATCAAATACTCATCATTTGTGAGTTTAAAAGACATTTTTGGTTTTTTTGGTTGTCAACAAGGGAACAATAAATCTAATTTCAATTCATGGTTTTGACATGGAATGAGTTATTGCAGCAGTATGAACGTTGAAATGAGAACGAAAAGAACAATTCCCTACATTGACACATAACAATAACTTGCTCATGATTATGAACAATAACTAGTATCTTATCTTAACTCTCATTTCCTAAAGTCTTTAAACAGTTTTGATAAGCACCATTTGGTAAAGAGCAAGCGAAAGAGAATAAACCAGCATTGATACAAGATAAATTCAGGTTTCATTTCTCACAACAATTAGGACTTCTAAAACCGTGACACATTATAACTATAACTTGTTCATAATTACGAACAATGACTATATCTTATCTCAACTCATTTCCTGAAGTCTTTAAACCGTTTTATAAACTCTCTCTTTTTATAATACGAGATATGATACAGAGCAAACGAAGTCTGTTCAAAACAAACCAAAAATAAGTCAGTCAGATTTAGGCTTCTTTTTATCACAACTCGTAAGACTTCTAAAAATCCTGTGAAAAACAAGAGACAGACGACAAAATATTACAAAACAAATTATTTTATTATAAACCATTTGGTTCTAAATAGACAGTGTGTTCAAATATCTATCTTTATATCAATTATGTTTCGTGAACTGTAGCCAACAAAAACAGTACATTTCAGAAACAAATGCAATGTCTCATGCATAGAAACCTTTGAGACTCCTAAAACATTTTAAATTTCTATCTATTTACAAAATATTAAAACAGTCTTAGCATTGAGCAAGAGGATTTTGTCCTAAGAAAGCCATTGCAATAGGGGGTAGTCCTTGATGGTCGTGCTCAAACGAGAAGTTGAAGTACGGATCTGTGTTATAAGGCGACGGCGATGGAAGGTAGTATTGAGATGGCGAGATCTGACCAGCATACAAGGTTTCTTGAACATCACTTAATAGTCTATCAGCCGAGTACATCTCAGGGACGTAAAGGTCTTTGATATCAAGATTACGAGTAAGTTCTTCGCCTGTCATGAACTCTTCTGATAAGACGCCGTCTTGTGGTGTTACTATCGAGGGAATGGCGGCATCGGCCGTGGAGAATTCCGTCGTGGAGCGAATAGTGTTATCATAAGCAGCTACAGCGTTGTTCCATCCACTCAAATAGCTCTCAATATCGTTATTTGGTTCGCTAGTATGTGAATAATCTTCAGGTCTTGGTTGGTACTGATACATACCCATCTCTTGTTGGAAGGTGGGGATGATCGGTTCTTGCCAAAAAGAAGCGGGAAGGTTTCGTTCTTTTAGCGCATTTCGTTCTTTCTCGGATCCTAGCCTGCTGTCTCGTAGGGTTTTCATGTAAGATAAATTTTGTGATTTGTAGTTTTGCTTGCCAGGATGTCCCTGTGATGACTTGAACTTTGTAGTTGATGTCTTTTTCGTAGAATTGTCCCCTTTTCTCTTGGAGTAGTTTCGTAATTGTTTCTGGAGGTATCTCCGATGGTTGATGTTCCTCTTAAAGTTTGCAGGTTTTTCTAAAGCTGTTTTAACATTTCCTGAAGCTTGTGTCATAAAACTAAGAAGAAGACTTCCCGTGCTGAGGGCATCAGCGCCGTCTCTACGGGCGGAACCCGTTCTAATTTCACTGGAAATGCTTCCTTTTGCTTGGGTTGCCATTTTTCCTGGTTTCGATTCTTGACAGTCAAGCTGCTTTCTAGTAATTTTGTAATGATGTTGTGAGTTGTGTTGGCTGCGATGGTTTAAGTGGTTGTGGTTGAGAACGATCTAGGGCACTATTTATGCGGCCTAGACTTTATTTGCTAAGTCAGGATTGTTAGTTCTTTCACAAATGACTTGAAATTAATTGTCTTGCAGGTGGATAATAGAATATTCATAAGGGAAATTGCTGAGCGCCCGGTTCACACCGATTGGCCCTTTGACGGTCTTGGCCAATGTATTCTATTATTGTCACACTAGGAGTGCTAATTTTGTGTCGGGTTCAATATTTGATTTATGCCTATTTCTTGCTATAAAACTATGCTCACATCGAAATACCAAAAGAACAGTTACAAAAAAATATCGTTCTCGTTGGATGTAAAAATCAAAGTGTTCTTAACCTCAAAGAAAAGTATTCATCCTAAAGAAAAAATAGCTGTCTTTTTCATTGGATTAACAATTCAAAAATAGTGACCTAATGTGAGCAACAGAACAACAAAGAAGCCACGATTTTTACCACTGAGTTCATTGTTCATTTATTGCTGTGATGTATCATTCTCGAATACTAAACCCGCCGCGATCAATCGTTCTAGAGCGACATGCTCGCTGAGGAATTACTTACTAATCCAACTAGAACAAAACAACTTGTTATCTTTTTAACAGTTATCGAAAATCAGTCCCCTTTTTTATTAATTACAACACAGAAAAATAAGATGAAATAATATATATATATATATATATATTTATATAAACATATTTCTTAAAGGGTATAATTGTAGTCCAAACGAAACTTTACATTCAGAAATCTTGCGACGATGCAAATTTTTTTGCTTTTTTACGAAAACAAAAGATGAAAATACAAAAAAAATGAATGAAAAGAAGCGATAAAAGTAAGGGTTCTTAGTTTGTCGTCGCGTTGGTGGCGAATGAGTAGCGAATTCTATATCGTTGATACATGAAAAGGGAATAGTGTCAAAAAAAGAGGTTTTGTTCAAAGAAATATAATAATTTTGATTGTTTGACTTGGTCTTTGTGATCCCATGTGTTATGAAAACCCAGCTATGATTTCATGGATTCTTACGCTCGGACTATAGCTGGCAACATAAAATGTTACATTGGTTTACACATCAAACAATCGGCCTCTGTTACAGCTAAAAGAACAACTTCAAAGATTTCTCCATGTTGACTAAAAAGCTATGCGAAGTCCACTTCAGTCAAACTAAATTTATTTCCGATTAAAAAAGAACCTACATTGTTAAGTTAATCAGACTATGAAATAAAAACTACAATACCGAGAAAATAATCACTATATCAAATAATCTCAAGTTGGAACAATTACAATGTTTAGAGGGAAAACTCGAAAAGTGCTTTTCCCAGGATTAGTATTTTGTGGGGAAAACCAACAAGATATTCAACAAACTGGTAAAAGATTAGAAGAAGAATATTTTTTGTAAAGTACATGGAGGTAGCGTTTAGTTCAATCTACTACACAATAAAGCCGTTTGACAAAGAATTACAAAATGCCCAGTGAACTGATATATTTTTAATTCGTGTGAACATTGACATTTAGTATCTCGTGTTTGCCTGTGGAAGATCAAAAAGATGTCAATATCATTCAGTATCCATAAATTAGCAAGCACAGAGAATATCACTATTAACGAAGAAACGGCAATAAATTAACACAAAGTAGAGTTTATACACTTTGCTATCAATAAAACACATCTTAATGTATCCGTTTGCTTTTGTGAAAGTAAGTTTGCCAAGTTAAGAGATAAGAATAGTTACGACTTCCAAATGATGAATTTTTAATCGTTATAGGCAGATTTACGCGCGCGTATTTTATCAACAAAATCGAGATTTTTCAACGATAACAAAACAGTGACATTCAGAAATAAACTGTTCTCTTATCTTTGAATCTCATTTAAAACTAATTTATAAATGAAAATAAACTGATACAAACCTATGAAAAAAAAATGCAAAAATTCCTCTTTTTTCTACGGCTGGAAAGCTATGAGAAAATAAAACTGTTTAACGAAAACTTTCAATTTAAAAACTGTAAAACCTAAATACTGAAAACGTAGGATTATATGCTTCAAAATCAGAATCACAGTAACCTCTTTCTTATCTTTGAAAATGAGTTCATTTAAAATTAATTTGAAAATGAAAATACATCATTAGAGAACTGAGAAAATACGACAGTACATTGTTGAATGGTAGCTATATTTAGCGTGAAAATAAAACCGTTTCGACTGAGAAACTTCAAGCAGCTTTTAAAAATAGTGCAAACGAATTACATACGCGTTTTCACAAATAACAATTTTCGTGTAGTTGGATAGGATATCAAAAATTAAATAGATTTTAAAAACTTTGTAAACGAATTTAAAAGTAAAAAGTTAGTAACTAAAAGTTTAAAAAACAGTATCTTCTAATAGAAAAGAAATCAATTATCATGCAAGAAACTACTTTTCAAATTTATGCGGATATTAAATGTGGAAGATTTTGTGTTATTCCTTTAGAGTCTGAAGCTTTTTGACCCAACGTTGAATAATACTTAGAAAAATGTTATCACTAGTTGCTTTGAAGATGGCACACAATTGAGAACCACTCATAATAACTTGGGGACATTGTGCTTATGTCAGAACCTGACATCAACAAATCATACTATAAGCCTTGTCCTAGTGTACATTAAAAATGAGCAGTCATACTCCGTTCTAGTCAATAACTAAAACGATGTAAGAAGCTCACATCGTGTCGATAATCATGCACCGGCTAAAAACTTTCTTTTCTTTGTCGTGTTGGTTTTTTCTTATTACAGAAAACAAAAAATAAAGAGGAGGAGTGTTTCGATGGTCTAAAAGTTAAATCAGCGACTTTAAAAGACCTGTGAAACAGCGACTAAACAAAGCCAATTTACACTCGCACCACACGTGTGCAAAATTGATATATTGTATGCAAGCAACCAGCCCCAATAAAGACTTGTGCTCTATGGGTTTTCTTCAATCAGTATATAGGTATCACTTGGGGTATTGAATTGTGCAATCATGAAGGGAAATGGTTGGTTGCAACGTGTTCGCTCAACGTCAATTTATTTATTACGCACAGAGAATTTTTACTGGGAATTATGCTAGGTTGTCACGGTAACCGGTCCTGGATCAAGGAAAATTAAGACAGGAATCGTAAAATAAATAGAAATGAATATAAAAAGTTTGTTGAATGATAAAAGAGGTATCTAGTTTCAAGAAGGTGGTAGAAATTGTCTAGTAATTCATTGAAGTTAAATGTGTCAACCACAGGGACGCTAGACATGAAAAGACCAAGAACAATAAAAAGAAATTTGATTCAAAAGCCAATTTCGAACGTTGATACAGTATGTGCCGGCTTCGAAGGGGATACATTGAATACGATATATTCATAAACCCGCGTGCGTTCAAGGGGGATATCTGAGGTGAATATCGAGGAAAATTGACACGCGTTTGAAAGAAAGATAAAACGTGTGACCAGAAAAACGGGTAAATTTCCCCCAGAAATACCACATACAATACAGTATTTCAGTCAAGCGAACGTAAAAGAGCAAAACCATGCTACAAGCTTTTATAAAACCTATTCAAAGTCTCACAACGTATGATAGAAACCTTCGTAACTGAGGACTTTCTAGGTTTAGGTGTTAGTAATGTGGGCTTTTGAAATCCGTTATGAAAGCCAAAGTCGAGGTGCTAAAAGAGTCGACGGATAAGGCTTTGTGTCGGTGGTGGTGATTAGCGGACAGTGAGCAATAGAAAACACGTATGATTTCTTTTACAACAACTTCCAATGCACAATACAAGTACATCCATATCGTACGGACGGCTTTCAAGAGATCTCGTAAACTAATCAAGTTCTGTTTACTTTGGTGGATTATAATTATTTTTTAGTGTGAACAATATTTGCTTTAAACGATATCTCAGTTTAAAGGCGTGTGAATATGTCTCAATATTGGAAAAAAGCTGAGAATTTGGATGATTCTATGGGATTATAGATCTTCTTTGCTTGCTTTTTAACACCTTTAGTTATACAAACGAACGGATAAATCAGCTCGCGAAGGTTTACTGTTATAAAGTAAGAAAAGCAACATGAAAATAGAGAAAAAAAGCTGGAAATAATATCACATCACCGTCAAATAAATAATAGAATCTTAATTATTTGGACAAAACTATGACAAAACACTGAAACACCGAAAGAAGAATTAATAATTATAGTAATAATTAATGTTTTGAAGCCACGCTTTTATAAGACAAAAACGCCCGAAGGAATCAGTATAGATCCCCAAAACACCTTTTTGGGAAGAAGTTATTACTGACTTGGCGGTAAATCAAATATATCATTATAATCATCAATGCTAATGAGTTTTGCATGGTAACTTGCATTTATTATCTTTGATTTTGCTGCCAATTTTAGTATCTTTTAAGAGGAAAGCTGCTTCTCTCAAACGTTATTCTAACAGAGTTCTCAATTCTCTGATATGACTCCGGGTTTCGAACGGAATTGCCCAATTTTGGGGTTCTAGTAGAACATAACTTAAACAATTACACTTTTTATTGAAAATTCCGTGTTAATCATATAAACAAAAGTCGAATTCAATTAATATTTAAAAATGAATTTATAGATATTTTGATTATATTGCCTTGTCTTATTAGAAGAACACAAGAAAATTTACAATGCCGAAAGCCAATTCCAAAACCCCCTACCTTCTTAGGACACAATATACATTGACTATTTTATACAGAATACGAAAGATCCTAAAATATCTAGCATGAAAGATTGTGTAAGATCTTTATCAAAATGTTGTTTTTTAAATTATTATTAGAAAATATGTAAAATCAAAATGCTTTTGATCAGTTGTTTAATATCTATAAACACGTCATAGCAGAAACACATAAAAGGTTGAGTTCAACCAACTTATGAGTTTCTGATAAGAGTGAATATTCACTCACAAGCCTATGGTCCTCTATGTATATTAAAACTATATAGAACTCTACTGAATATTACGAATCACAAAAATAATCTTCTAGCTTACTTGAAGATTTGGAACTAATACATTGGAAATTAGATCAACAGCAACATTTTTAGGAATATTAATATTAAATTTACAATTCAAACTCCATTTCACATTCATTTCACATTTCAAATTCAGTAATCCTATAATAATGTTACAGTATAAGAAACCAAAAATTCTAAAACAATAGTTCTACCATTTTTAAAGAAATATCACCTCGGTTTGGAACAATGGCTATGTTTCATTACTTTAATTAATATGGAATTCTTTAGAATTATAGTTATTCTTTAATTTTAAGTTTCTTTTTATACTGATGCAAAGGTAAGCAAATGAGCGAAACCGTGAAAAAGACATTTTTAGAATGTTACATCGTAAAAATACTTAAAGAACGTTTAATCGTAATGATACTATAAGAACGTTTATTCGTAAACTACAAAGACACCATTAGAACGTTTGATCATAAAGATACCGTTCGAACGTTTGATCATAAAAATACCATTTCAACGTTTGATCATAAAAATACTATTAAAACGTTTATTTCTATAGATTAAAGATACATTTATCGTTAAGGTACTATCAGAAAGGTTTATCGCAAAGTTACTATAAGAACCGTTCCATCGTAAAGATACCATTAAAACGTTCATTCGTAAAGACGCTATTAGAACGTTTTATCGTATAGATACTATAAGAACTTTTCATCGTAAATATACCATTAGAACGTTTCATCGTAAATATAACTGAAATTAGAACATTTCATCGTTAAGATACCATTAACGTTTCATCGTCGCAAAGATACTTTTGGAACGTTTCATCGTGAACATAACTGAAATTAGAACGTTTCATCGTTAAGATATACCATTAACGTTTCATCGTGAACATAACCGAAATTAGAACGTTTCATCGTTAAGATACCATTAACGTTTCATCGCAAAGATACTATTGGAACGTTTAATCGCATACATCGCTACTCTAACTTACAAAGTGTTGTATTCTTTCACCAAAACTGCGTAATAAACAACTAAGCGCTTGGCCAGCGCCGTGTAAAATCATAACTTCAGTAAAATCGGACCACTTAAAACGGAGGTTCTAATCATTTTACCAAAATAAAATGGACGTTTTTTAAAGAAATCTTAAAATGTAAATAAAACGTGGGAAGATAAAGATTATTTTGGCAAAAGTTGTATTGTTGGGATTGACTTTTATTTTAATTCGTTTGCGTAAAGGTGACAGAGTAATCAGTTTTACATTAAAAATATCCCTGTCAAGACATGATTCACTATAAATCGGCCATATTTACACCCACATTGCTAACCAGTCATTGCTGATATGACACACGATTACCCTCTTTATTAATAACACATATTTAGACACTCAGTATCAGACGCAGCCTACGTACTAATTGAATTATTGGCAAAATTTAGACTGAAAATTGCCGTTAGATGTTTTTGCTAGTCAAAACTTCTATTAGTTAATTTATTTATTTTATCAATTAATATTCTTGATGTTTTATAAGCACAAATGCTTATTACCATACAATCTTTCACATACTTAACAAATAACTGTAAACTCAGTGAAAACTAGTTTCGTTTATTAACTTCCTCAGTTCACTTTTTACTACTTACAGTTATTTTATTACATTCAGAAAAATATGATTGGCCACCAAAAGAGAATGTTTGGACTTAAATTTGGATCCAGATCCAGATAAAGGTGATGGTAGTCACTATTTACTAGCCTGCGTTGCCGGCGGTCTACGTGATTAGGGAGAGAAGAAAAAGGGATAGAAACAAAAAGGAAAAGACCTTTCCTTCTCTCTTCCTCGCAACCCCGCAGACCGCCGGCATCGCAGGCTTATTTACAACTTGCGAATGTGCAGTAAAATTCTATATAAGTCCCGACCCCATACAAACTTTTTAGGACCCCCCTATGATACAAATTAAAGAAATATTGAGCACCCCCAACCCCCCACCCCCAAACCTCACTTTGTTTGGTATTGCCATTTTATGTCGAAAAATACTATTTTTTCCTTTATATTTGTTTTAAATATTTTTAAACATCCCTTTGATAAATAACGAACGGTCCCTTATAACGTTTGTTGGTGTTCCTTTGTGTTTTATTTTTGAATTATTTGTTTTGGTTTGTTTGTTTGTGTCTTGTGTTTGTTTGTTGGTCTATTTTTGTTCTTTTGTGCTTTTTTTAATTGATTTTTTTGCTTGCTTTTGTTTTTGATTGTAATTCCTTTTGAATATTTTCCATAGATACGTTTGTTTCTATAACTTGAAATAGATATTTTATAGGATTAGCTCTAAATGAATCAGTGCTTTTTTCACCGATATACCTATTTCAAAAATCGTTATCGCAATCATCGCGCAGAATGCTGCAACACATCCGGGGTATTTACTGTGCGCATTGACCACGAAATTCGATAACTAGATGCAAAAAATAATTTTGGCCGAGAAATGATAGAAAATGTGTTAGTGACTGACTACAAAATATGTATCAAAAGGTTAGCTTGTGCTCAGACGTTCCAGCCCCTCCTCCTACGTGTAGAAACAACCCGTAAGGGGGAGGGATGGGAACGGGTGTACACAGGCTTTCAAAATGTATACTTGGGCTACTGTTGAATCCTATTTGCATGGTGAGCGTCGACTATGTGTAAAGTTAATATTTATTCATTTAAATGGATAACTTTTTTTATTTGGATTAAATTTGATTCAAATTTTAAAACCGGATTATTTGAGAAGCTACAATTTTGAACGAAAAGACGCTGGAATTTTCAAAAATTTGATTCACATTAAACGTTCAAGGGTGATCTTATCCCCCCCCCCCCCCCCCCTCTTTTTTAATCTTTATTGAGGAAAACTTTTTCATTTACATGATTTTCAAAAAGGACCTCAAAAGCCTATACGTTGTAAAGTCGGATTAAACAATACTTCAACCTCCCTGCACATTAATTAATTTTGGCAAAGTGGCTGACTGAATCCAAATATGACGACCTCCTATTGTTCTTGACTGGCTAGCCTCGTGTTCATGTTGGAACACAAATTAGTTATCCCGTGCATGAGAGCCGGCTACCAAGGGAAGAACAATAGTTATTTGAAATTACCGCTGTTTTTCCATTTGGTGTATTGTAACGACATGCAGCTTTTTCAAAAACGTTAATTGAATACTGAATACTGCATTCCAAGACCGAAGGGCAATGTGGGTCTCATTAATCACAATGTACAGCTATTTAAAAAAACGTTGAATACTGAATACTGCATTCCAAGACCGAAGGGCAATGTGGGTCTTATTAATCACAATATACAGCTATTTAAAAAAACGTTGAATACTGAATAGTGCATTCCAAGACCAAAGGGCATTGTGGGTATTATTAATTTGAAACTGAAAAATAGATATACAGCGATATTTACTCCCCATTACTAGCTTGTGTACTAGCGTTTTTCTTTTTCCTTGTATTACTATTCTCATCACCATTATTTTCCATATTGTTATTGTAATCATTTATATTTCCTATTCGTTACTTATTTTTATTTTCCATATCATTGTAAGAGCACTGAGATTATGTAGTGCGCTAAGAATTAAATTATTATTAATTATTAATTAGTATTTGTTTGATATTAAACAATATCAAATGCCCCAGAATGCATTTCGGTCTTGCAATGCACTGGCAGTATTCAGTATTCTACGTTTTTTGAAATAGCTGTATACACGTGGTTTTATAGACTTTCCATTAATATAGGAATACATTTTCATTAATTGTATTCAATATTTTTGTTAAGTACCTGTTCTGCCGTTAGTAGCGTGTTCAGACCCTCCATCAACAAAGCTGGTCGTTCTTAAATGTCAAGTAGTCTTTACCCTACCCCATGCTAACTAAAGCTATTCAACATCGATACATATCACATCTGTTTTACCCACTTAACTGCTAAACGGTGTTTTAAGTTTTTCACTGTCTTTTTCGTTGCCGTGCCGCGTACTCTCGCGTTCAGTAGCTTAAACTATGGTAGCACTGAGAAAAACAAATTCATAGCGGGTGTTAATATAAACGAACTTTATGACAAGCTACTTATAAATAACATAGAAACATTAAATCCAAAAAGCATCAATAAATTAGGGAAAAAAACTAGATTTAAAGGCAAAACAGAATCAGTAAAGAGACTGAGATATTTTCACCAAATGTTTTATTTCAGTTTTACGACTGATTCATAATGATTTTTAACAAAGCTTTTACTGAGGTATTTGTATAACTTACAACTCTACTTTATAATGAGCATAGTTTTGTCAAGTTTTACTAAAACAAATTAACACTGATTAAATAAACTTACTGTTTATAATTTAGTTTAGGTTATGTACCATATTTCATTCATAAGGAATCTTTTAACACCATAAATGTTTGGAAAAAAGTTTAAAAAATTATAAATCTACATGAACACTTACAAAGTCACAGTAAATGTTATAATTTTATATAATTATTCGTCAGAGTATTATTTTTCGATACTCATCGAGCATGGAGAGATAAACTGTTAGAGTTAAAATACACAGCCCTTTTTAATTAAAAAAAAAACAATTAAAACATAACCAAAGAGAAAGCCGGGATTATTATTTGCCGATATTTATCGAGCCTGAGTAGTTGTAGCGGTATAAAAATTACACAGCTCATATTTCAAAAAATAAAAATAACCATTCACTTTCTAAGAAAAATTTATTTTTTCCTATCGGCTTAATTAAGTCGAGTAAAACTCTGTGGGTGATTGTCTAAACATAGTTCAAACTTCTCGAACCAACCAAGCACCTAGCCTGATTTTCAGACGGGTCCTTGTTCCTAAGCTAGTACCAAATCATGTTTCGTAACTGATTTTTGAGCCAGAACCCTAAAAGGACCCTAAAAGGTACGCACAGGAAATATTGTTACCCTAAAAGGTACGCCGATTACCCCTACCACTTGGACAAAGGGAGTACCCCCCCCCCCCCTCGGGGGCCTAAGCTATCACTTAACGCCATAGCTATAATCATTATCGCGTATTTATATCGATATTTGTACGAAAAGAAATTGAACCATGCTCAGTTGTCGTGTTTGTTATAGTTCTATTTCATGACAAGTTTCGATGATTTCTAAAAAACTTACAAAACACAATTTTCAGTCGGCAAACTAATCACTGGTCACATAATCGTAAGCCATTTTAGAGGCCATTTAGAACCTAGCCTCCTATGCAGCCGCTCCTTTGTGTCGTCACGCAATACGAGTGACTCGTATATTGCGTGACGACACAAAGGAGCGGCTGCATAGGAGGCTATTTAGAGCCGGCCTGGAATTCAAAAATCTGGAAACATTTCTGGTATAAATTATGGAAAGATTTTCAAAGTAGTCCCACATTTAAAAGTCTATAGTCTATTTCTCGGGCCCACTGTTATCCTGATTTCTAATATGTTTTTTTGTTATATAATTATGGTTCCTTGCTTTCTCATGCAGCAGTTCGGGAAATACCCCCTTTCCGAGAAAGTTTGTCACTCATGAAAATCCTACAAGACTTTTCACTTCACGGGGGACAAAGTTTCTCGCGATCGTAAAGTAATAGCTAGATCAAGCACGCGAGAAAGGGTGTTCGTCCGATATCAAAACATGGAGAACTTAGTTGAAAAAAAAGGAAGCGCAGCCGGCTTCTCAAAACCATTAATAATTCTTGGAGACTTCAAGGCAGAAGTTTGCCAGATTTTATGCTTATTAAGATCACATATCAAACTCCTTAACTTCGCGGTCATTATTTCCTTTTTTTTTTGTCTTCATGAATTATTAATGAGTTTGAGAAGGATACATCAGTCCAAACCACTTTGAATGCAAACATTGCTCGATTGCTGATATATTTAACCGTAACGTTAGTAAGTTGCACCCTTTCTTTAGGTGCTTTATATGTTAGCATTCTTATTGACTAGAGTACCCGCGCAACAAGCAGCTTTTTCTAGTATACAGCTATATACTTCAAAAATCGTTGAATACTGAATGGTGCATTCCAAGACAGAAATGCATTTTTTGTTATGGAATATTCTCTAAAATAAAAAATAATAATATATTTTTAGTGCTTTTAATCCGAAATAATATACTTTTTATTTCAAATTAATAAGACCCACAATGCCCTTGGGTCTTGGAATGCACTATTCAGTAGTCAACGTTTTTGGAAATAGCTGTATACAGATAATTCGAATTCAGATAATTTCAATTCAAACGTTTGCGTTTAAAAATGTGCTCTTTTACTGCTTGGTAGTACACTTCAGGGGTCGGTTGTACGAAGGGTGGATAAAGTTATCCGCGGATAAAAGTTATCCACTGCATAGGTTTTTTATAGATTTTATCCGCTGGATAAGGATTTATCCGGTGGATAGCGCTATTCACCCTTCGTACAACCGGCCCCAGATAAATAAACATATTTTCCCCCTACGTATTGGGATGGGTTCTACGTACTTTGACTAGAATACATGTGAAAATTCACCCTTCTATTTACAAGACTTCTGACTGCTGGGCCTCTAGAGTACTTAATAGATAATCACTGAGGTAGAATACAAACATTAAAAGCGGGTGACATGTGTCTCTAAATGTTGGTGCTCTAACCTCCCATGTCCAAAAAAATGTCATCAGAGAGTGGCTGTTAACCGATGACTTGTCGTTGACTTGAATGTTGGTGTTCTAAGCTCCCGAAGTGCTATGCTTGCTCTATTTACTACAATGTGTCTAAAATATTGATCGGTTCCGTGTGTACAGCATGTCCAGCATGTCATCTGGTACCGGATTTTTACTCAGGAAGTGCATGGCTATTAACTGATCACTTCTAAATAGTCAGTATCTAAATGTTGGTACTATAACCTCTCGAAGGGCCATACTTGCTCTATTCAATACAATGTGTAGTGGCTTTTAACCGATAGCTTCTCAATAGTCAGTCTCTAAATGTTGGTGTTCAAGCCTCCCGAAGGGCTACTTGCTCTATTCATTTATTACTTCAATGTGACTAAGTGTCAACAGGTAGTGGCTTTTAACTGATCACTTCTAGATAGTCAGTTCTTAAATGTTGGTGTTATAACCTCCCGAAGGTCGACTTGCAAATGCTCTTTTTACTTCAATGTGACTAAGTGTCAAAAGGGAGTGGCTTTTAACCGATAAATTCTAAATAGTACAGTTCTTAAATGTTGGTATTTATATAACCTCCCGAAGGGCTACTTGCTCTATTCATTTACTACTTCAATGTGACTAAGTGTCAAAATTTAGGGAGTTGCTTTTAACCGATAAATTCTAAAAAGTCAGTCTCTAAATGTTGGTGTTCAAACCTCTCGAAGGTCTACTTGTTCTATTTACTACAATGTGTCTAAATGTCAACAGGTAGTAGTTTTAACCGATAGCTTCTCAATAGTCAGTCTCTAAATGTTGGTGGCAAACCTCCCGAAGGGCTACCTGCTCTATTTACTACCCTGTCTAAATGTCAACAGGGAGTGGCTTTTAACCGATAGCTTCTCAATAGTCAGTCTCTAAATGTTGGTGGCAAACCTCCCGAAGGGCTACCTGCTCTATTTACTACTCTGTCTAAATGTTAACAGGGATTGGCTTTTAACCGATAGCTTCTAAATAGTCAGTCTCTAAATGTTGGTGTTCAAACCTCTCAAAGGACTACTTGCAATTGTTTTTAAGGGATAGGGAAACCTTATGTTGTTTTACAATAAAATACTCTTCAATTTCAGTCATATTTTAATTTATAACTTTTCTTATGAATTATGAATTAAATTTTGAGGCTGAAAAAGTCACTTGCTTTACTTCTGAAGACTAGCCATTTCCAGTGATGATATTGAGTATACTGATTATATAATTACTTATATGGCGCAAATATCTATAGAGTTAGGTATATAATCAAATGCGCAAAAGGCGATGGTTGTGCATATGAGCAACCACGTGATTGAATCATTGTCTATACTACACGTGGGATCACAGAAATGCGTGTTCAATCATCCCTATATCGAATAATATTGCCATGTATATATATTATCCAATTAACTATTAATTTACCATTTTATTTTACTCAAGGTATGAGCAGAGTGAGCGTTTAACTCTGTTGATTAAGCGACGGACCACAAGCAGTCTTTTCTGCTAAGTGACAGTTAAATGAAGCTAAATCAATACCACTATGTACATTACAGTGCAACTTCTGAAGACGGGGCCACCAAATCAAATTTCAAAATTAACTTTTTTTGATATCAAACAAAAACCTTGTGCAGGGTTCTCAATTATGATCTATTTGGTATATGGAAATTTTTTAGCATTTAAGCAACAAAATCAAACATTTGTAGACAGATTCTATTGTTCATATCCTCGATCGTGATTGGATAATCATGTTTTGGTGGCCCCGGTTCCAGTAGACGCACTGTAATATATATATATAATAGCTCATTTAATTTTCCGTCGCTAAGGGGGCCATGATATTTTCGCCTAGTATTCAAATTTCATATAATTCGACAAGTGCATATTGACTACGAGTGGGTGGACAGTCTGGTATTTACTTTGGTATTTACAGACAATGAATAATTTGGCTATCTAGACCACACATGGAACCCAAGCCACTCGACACTAGAATACAA
Source organism: Metridium senile (assembly GCA_949775045.1). NCBI lineage: Eukaryota > Metazoa > Cnidaria > Anthozoa > Actiniaria > Metridiidae > Metridium > Metridium senile. The sequence goes on from OX459099.1 coordinate 18,659,757, forward strand.
AACAGTCCAAACTTTTACGCGAACACTCCGAGGAAGCGAGTTCAAGTTCGGTCAAGTAAAGTGAATGAACGATTCGCTTTCAATTAATTTTTCCATTGTTCTTCAACTCCTCCTACATTTTCTATCGCCTTTTGATTGGTTCATCACTTTTCCCGCTTCTTATTTAAACTCAGTGTCTGTCTTAGGCCTAGGTTATACGTCGAATCTCACTTGTGCCGAATACAATTCAAACAATATAGATAACTAGGCGGTCTTCTTTGTTGTAATTTCGTATTTCGTTATTGTTTTGCCAGCCAACCATATTATTATTAGAAGAAAGAAAATTAAAAAATCTATTGTTTCAATGGTTGACAATTTAGCATCACAATACCAACACTTGTAAACACTACGTCCACCTATCTCTAACGCTATTGAGACTGAGGACGAGAACCATGAAAAGGTCTCTTACCCGGGGGGGGGGGGGGGGGGGGGGGGGGGGTACTCCCTTTGTCCAAGTGGTAGGGGCGATCGGCGTACCTTTTAGGGTTAAAATATTTCCTGTGTGTACCTTTTAGGGTACGGCTCAAAAATCAGTTTTGGCTCAAAAATCAGTTGTAAGGGTCATTTTTACTCTGCTTTATTTGTATCTGTGCGTACCTTTTAGGGGTCATTTTCAAAATCTCCACCGATCACCCCTACCACTTGGACAAAGGGAGTACCCCCCCCCCCCCCCGGGGGGGTCTCTTATAGCGATGTGATGAATATTATCAATAAATTGTAACAAATGAATAAATTACGATAAAATTCCCGACCATGATCCTTTTTGGTATTAGAGTGTTGACTTCGGCTCATCCAAGTATTTGTGCGTTAGAATATATACATAAAATTATAGAGAAAAATATGAAAATCTTAATTGAAAAGGGCATGAGTTTTTTCAGTTTTATACCGTTGAGGACCTTCGAACCGTGAACACTTTGAGGTTTTTTTTTTTGTTACTTTCTTTAACCAATATCCCATGAGCGAATTGATTAGAAATAAGGTCTATTATTGTATTTGAAATCACTGCTTCATAAAGGGTTTTGAAGCAGTTTTATTAGCAAATAATAACCTGAAATTACTAACAGTGAGGATACTCGAACCGTGAACACTGAGGTTATTTTTGTTAGTTCTAGTTTTCTTGAACGAATAGATAAGAAATGATTTATTATGAACACTCAGTTTATTTCAACTCACTGCTTCATTTTTACAGGTTTTGAAGCAGTATAGAATATTTAGAAAATAATAACATGAAAAAAGTCAAGTGTTCACGGTTCGATCCGGTACATCACCAAATATCATAAAAATCATAAATGAAATCTAAGGGTTTTGTGTGTTAAGTTTAAAATTAATGTTTTTTTTGTTATAAGTGATATATTTTTTCGATTCAAATGAGATATTTTCGTCCCAGCTGAGTATGGTTTCATTGTGATTACAAATTACAAAACCAAAAAAATGCGCTATATTGTTTTATACATAAAAGCAACGAAGAAAAGCCAAAACTTTTGTATACTGAAGTTTTTCAATTATTCGGTGTTTATTGCAATTATTGTTTATTTTATTTTATTACTACAGTGAGCTAGGATACTCGAACCGTGAACACTTGACTTTTTTCTTGTTATCATTTGCTGAACCTTCTACTGCTTCAAAACCTCTAAAAATAAAGCATTGAGTTCAAATACACTGAGTGTTCATAATAAATCTTATTTCTCAGTTACAGTTTCTTGATACTAAATTACAGTGAGGGTCGAACCGTGAACACTTGACTTTTTTCATGTTATTTTTTCTGAAACTCAGTTACTGCATCAAACCCTCTAAAATGAAGCAGTGAGTTCAAATATCACTAGGTGTTCGTAATCTTATTTCTAATCTATTCGCTCAAGGGATGTGGGTTAAAAAAAGAAACCAAAAAAACTTCAAAATGTTCAAGGTTCGATTGTCCTCACTGTAATTGAGAAAATTGAATAAAACGGCATTTTTGTTAAGAAGTAGTTTTGGATTTTAAAAAAAGTATGGCCCAAAATTTCGTACTTTATTTTATAAGTAACATTTTCTAGTTTTCAAAATTATATATTTCTTTTGATTATTCAAAAAGTATTTTAATTTTTATTTGATGGCACTTTTGTTTGTCTTTCACCAGTATTAAACACAGTAAAGTTCTTATTTTAATAAAATAGGGGAAAGATGGGTAAAAAAATACTATCATTATTTTATTGTCAGAAATATACCACGTGAAATAGGCTTTCACTCGTAAACAATTTAAACGTTGTTTAGAGAAGAAACATTGACGTTATCATAACACTCACAATTCATACCTCTAAAAGTGTATTTTCAAATTTCTTCAAGATTCCTTATGAGCATGGTTAGTTACCATGTGACCGATGCAAGGTACCATGGCAACGAGTGTTGTTTTGTGACCAATATGCCCCTAAGTCATTTTAGCTTGAAAAAGTAGCAAATTACCAAGTGAAATGGCTTTTGTGTAAGCCTACCTGAGTGCTAATTCTATTGAAAAATGTAAACATACATGACTAGTTGAAATTGCTTTTGTGGCACCATAATAGATTTTATTTTTGCTATACGTTTTTATACAATTTTAAAGACAAAAATAAGCATTTTCCGATAACATTTTGATATATACAGGGCACTATTAAAAATATATTTAAATTCAATAATTTTGTAATTTTTACATGGTATTTTAATTAAACAACTTTTGTTGAAATTTAATTGAATGGGTAAAACGTGTTTGAGTTTAAACATTTTGTTCGACTTTGCTTTGAATAATTCAAAACATATATTAATCTCAATTTCTCAGTTGGAAATAATTTTTCTACATTATTTATCAGAGATTTGGAGGGATCTTATCCAAAATCGCAGAGATAATGTTTTGGTTATGTTACAATTTTCCTGAAATACCTTTTTTCTTTAATTTTTTCGCTTGGTTTATTTATTCTAAGAATATTGCAACATTCGGCTGTCATTTTCATTCTTCTTCGTCATTTTAAGAAAGCAACGAATACAATTTCCAACCTTTCTATACAATACAATTCTTTTTAAAATCCTCTGATTTTGAGTTTCTCTCTCTATCTTTGTTACTTTCTTTGTTTCTTTCTTTCATTCTTTCCTTGAACTTCTTTCTCTATTTATTAATATCCTTTTCTACTTCTCTCTTTCTCTTTTTTTTATTTATAAGGCTTTCCACATCAGTGGGAGACCACAACAACAGAGCTAGGCTCCAAAAATGAGTGGCTCTTCTTCTCTCTTCCTCTCTTTCTTTTTTCTTTGTTTTCGTTTTCTTTTGGTTTAAGGCTTTAGCTTTCTAACGAATAGCGGTGACTATCGTCTTTCACTTTTACACATTGATTACACAATGATTATTTCCCTCGTTCGAAATACTTGAAACATTTCTATTCTATTCTTTCATGCAAATACCTATTTTTTTCGTACCACGTTGTCGTCAAAATTAATAAATATTGTAACACTGGTTCTTTCCACATCACAATGGCCATCAATCAATGAAATATAATCACACACGAAATATATAATACTGACGAAAAACATATTAACGAATAAACAAAATTTGCTCTATAAACAAAACGTTTTTCCATTCACTTTTCACCGTCTTTTATCTATACGTAAGTTGTCAAAGTTGGTATCAAAAATATATATTTTCCTTAATTACCACAATACGCATCAATAAATGAAATCAAGTAATGAGAGTATGCAGTCTGACATTATATTTCAATATTTAATTTCAAGAATTGTTTTTACACGTATTCTACATAGTCAAAGTTGGCATTTAATTTCGATATATCACAAAAGTCACCATTGAATAAAATATAATGAGAATATATAAAATATAATGACAGAATGAATTTTGATATCATATTATTTGATTTCAAGTTTTTTACACTTATTCTATGTTGTCAAAGTTGGCATTTAATCGATATATCACAAAAGTCGCCAATGCATAAAATGTAATGAGAACTGATATATAAAATATAATGAAAGAATATATTCTGAGATTATATTTATTTGATTTCAAGTTTTTAACACGTATTCTATGTTGTCAAAGTTGGCATTTACTCCAATACTTCGTAAACTTTACTGGCTACCTATCAATCTTAGAATTAACTACAAGATCCTACTTATTACCTACAAGGCCCTGAATGGCATAGCCCCAGACTACATCTCCAACCTACTATTAAACTAGCTCCTTATAAATCAGCTCGCTCCCTAAGATCCTCTGGACAGAACTTGCTACTCACACCGAATTCAAACACTGCAACTTATGGGGACAGGGCTTTTTCAATCTAAGCCACTAAACTTTGGAACAAATTGCCCCAACACATTAGAAACACAGATAACACCACATCATTTCAATCCAAACTAAAAACATTTCTTTTTCAATAATTCTATTTTTTTTTTTTTTTTTGTAAGAGCATTGATAATGCTCCTAAAACATTGCATTATTATTATTATTATTATTAAAATAGGGAACAATAGATGAGTATAATGACATCAAACTGCACATCAATAAATGCCTTTCAAAAGTTATATTTAACCATTTTTTGTTGTGGGACTGTTTTGAGAATACTTCAGTAATACAAGTATTTCCGCACTGAGAGATACGGTTTAACACACACCAAAAAAACACACTTTATATCAATAAGATGACATGTGAGCATATATTATTATTGAAATACAAAGATTTTTCAAACACATTTTATACCTCTTAGGATTTTAAAGTTATTTATATACTGAAAATGAATAATATCTCGTTAATTTTACTTAAATTAGTAAATCATGGAATGGCTTGTTTACCATAAAGAGAATAATAATAAAATCTGCTAAATTCATCCTGCAATCTGATTGGCTACTATATATGTTTCAGGTCAGAACGTTAACAACAAGTGCGCAGTGTTGAGAATATGCGCTGGTTATCTAGTCCCTGGTATTGGTAGAGGTGGACTGGGATTGAAAATCTTAAAAATATTTACATGTGAATTTTAGCTCGGAGAAAATTTCGTTTTTGTAGCATATTGCATTTGCCTAAATGCATCACTTATAATAAATGTGTGGAAGTAGTTATTCCTTTTCTGTCTTTCTTCTAGAGACGTATTTTCCTATAACTCGACCTGAACCAGCCCCACGCTCATTCATGCGACATGTCGCCCCAATAACAGTTAACAACTAAATTTTAGCAATTTTAAAATATTTTTATTAATTAAAAACAAAGAAATATCAGCTAACAGTTATCCCAAAAAGACACGGAATTCTCAGTTAACAGTTAATTTTTTAGCCGTTTAACAGTTAACAGCCCCATTCAGACCCTGATAAAACCATTTAACTCTTAATGGACTAAATCCCAATAAATGGCTCAAGAGGGTGCTAATTCAAAAGGCTACTTCAAACGTCGCATCTCACATGTGCCAATGCAAATGAATTCAAACAATAGGTTTTGCACATTTGCATTAGATTCGGCCTCATGTGAGATGCGACGTTTGAACCGGCTAGTACTTATATTTTTTGCTCTTGCATTCTGTAAATTCTTAACTGTTTTGTAAAATTAATATTTGTATAAATATTTATGAACATCTTTATGATAAAGTATGAATACGTTTGCATTTGAATTTAAAAATTGCAATATTGATTGAACGGAGTTTACAAAGTGAGTCATGTAGCACTCAACACCATCTTTTATAACCAGGCGCATGCTCAAAATTAAGTTTTGAGCTCTCCGCACAATATACGATGAGGCTGCAGGAAAGGAGTATTCAGATTTGTGTAAATAAACGCGTCAGAATTAAAGAACAAAAAATAAAACGTTTACTTCTCCCCGAGGGAAAAAGTGGGTTCCCTGTGGTTCAAACAAGGAGGAGTTTCTATAAAGCGAACAAGAGAAAAACTAGAAACCATTTCAGTAATGGAATGGAAACTAGCGAGTAAACTAGTTTGGCTGCGTCGATGTTTGATATAAATGATAGGTAATATAATGAAATTTGTAACACCGTAAAAAATAGAAATAGAAACTAGCGAGTAAACTAGTATAGGCTGCGTTGGTGTTTGATATAAACGATAGGTAATATAATGAAATTTGTAACACCGTAAAAAATAGAAATAGAAACTAGCGAGTAAACTAGTATAGGCTGCGTCGATGTTTGATATAAACGATAGGTAATAGAATGAAATTTGTAACACCGTTAAAAAATAGAAATAGAAACTAGCGAGTAAACTAGTATAGGCTGCGTCGGTGTTTGATATAAATGATAGGTAATATAATGAAATTTGTAACACCGTAAAAAATAGAAATAGAAACTAGCGAGTAAACTAGTATAGGCTGCGTCGATGTTTGATATAAATGATAGGTAATATAATGAAATTTGTAACACCGTAAAAAAAGTTGATTTAACTTTACTGACGTTTCGAGCTTTATTGGCCGGAGTAATAATGGATCAATATCGAATTTTTTAGGGAAATAGAGACTGAAAACAATTGGTAAAACTAAAGACATAAAATTGGTTTTAATCGTGTGTAGTTCCTAGAGCAAAATTTAAAAATCATTATTTTTTTTATTTCTTTCATTAAGTTTTAAATTAATATTTATCAAGATCTTGTTTCGTAAAACTTAACTTAAAAAAAGAAAATTTTGAATTTGAAGGCCATTCGATGCTTAAAAGTTTCAGCAAAAAAAACAATGACATACTTTTAAAGCAAAAGAAACAAAATTGATAGTTTAAATCACCCTCGATATAAATGAAATAAAATGTGCCGGCATTTATAACTTTACTTTTAATGACAAAAACACGACTTTTGACGTCAGTTTAGATGTTTAGAGTAAATTATTCACGAGAAAAAAAATTCCATGGATTAAAAGGTAACAAATAAAATAGTCAATCAGTAACGGTGACGAAATTCGGTGAATCATACTGGATATACGTAAATATATAATAGTAATGAAAAAGAAAAACCAGCACTTTATTAACACACACACTGAAGATTTTAAAAGTTTTTTAAGCTTTAATAGCTTGTATCAAATATGATAATAGTGTCAAAGCATCTTTTAGGCACTTTCGCCCAAACACTAGGCAAACTAAAACCCCGGGGGGGTACTCCCTTTATCCAAGTGGTAGGGGTGATCGGCGTACCTTTTAGGGTTAAAATATTTCCAGTGCGTACCTTTTAGGGTCCATTTAGAGATTTGGCTCAAAAATCAGTTCTAAGGGTCGTTTTTACTCTGATTTATTTGTATCTGAGCGTACCTTTTAGGGGTCATTTTCAAAATCTCCGCCGATCACCCCTACCACTTGGACAAAGGGAGTACCCCCCCCCCCCCCCCCCCCCGGGACTAAAACCTTTTACTCAAAAGGCTAAAGCTCGGAACGTCAGTAAAGTTAAGTTAACATTTTTACGATGTTACAAATTTCATTATATTGCCTATATATTGAACCAATAGAATCTTAATTTGAAGATAAAGCAAGCAAAAGTAAATGAATTAAGTAAATAATTATATACGTCAGCGATGTTCACTGAAATATGCCTTTTAATAACTTGTTTTAAACAATAATGGGACCTGCAGTTAAACTCTACTATATGCAGTTCTATTACGTCGTTGCCTAGGAAACCCTCAATTTAGATATAACTATTGTTTTTGTATAAAGAGCAGCTTCTTTGTCTTAGACTTATATTGGTTTTGAACAAACGAGTATGTTATAAGTGGGTCGTTAACAAGTACTTATTGCTTTGGTTAATAAAGACCATTGGGTAGTTTTGTATGGTACTCAAAACTAATTGCCCTATATACGGACAGGGAGGATAGAGTTTGCGATATCAAATATATAGTGATTTTTGCACGATCATTCCACGTGGAGAACGAAATATTTGAACTGTATCCTGGACCAGTACCTTTTTTGTATTTGAAGATGATATAATCTTAAATTAAGATGAGTGGGTTGTCTAGGGCACAACACGGTCTGGGATATCAAAGGGCCCCGGCCACTGTCAATTGGCGTCGTACGATGTTGTTGTCAGTCTGAAGGAAAAACGATAAACTGAAGTAATAAACTAATTTATTATTGTCCTTTGGGTAACAGGATTCAATTTTGAAATACTTTAATTTCTTTTTTATTCATATTCCGAGTATTTCTCTTGTATTTCCGAAACAGAAAATGGTTAGGCATTAAGGTTTATCTCTTTGATATTGTGGAGGTAAAAGTGACATTACGCCGGTGCATTTATTTCACAAATTACACCAGTTATAGTTGGTTGCTCGGTGACTCTAAGTCATTGAGCAATATCCATCTGATTCAGTATCAAAATACAAATATCGTAACATTATTAGTGCTAAAATGACATGCTAGTGATTTCTATAAAATGTGCTAAAAGAGGATATTATAATTGTGGAGATATGAATAGTTAGTTAGATGAGTAGATAATAGTAGAATGAATCAATGAATGAAGGATGAAGGTAATGAATTAATGAACAAATTCCAGGTAAATGTACGAGTTTATGAATGGATGAATGAACGAATAAATAATCAAACGGATGGATGTAAGGATGGAAGGATGTAAGGATGGAAAGATGGAAGGATGAAATGAATGAATGAACTGTACGGGCGGACGGAGACCGGCGAAGAGATGAATTGAATGAATGAATAAGTGGACAGACGGACGGACGGACGGACGGACGGACGGATAGATGGATGTACCTTACAGTAACGACTTCACTGTTTTCCACTCATACTAAACCGTAAAAGGGCAATAAATTCAAATGTTTAATTGAAAAGTGATTCTTAAAACACCAAGAGCTGTATCAGCGCTGATAGCCTAATGATAGCCTAATGACTTCAAGTCTAAAAGGCGGTCAAAATAAAACTGACGAAGATCATTGTGAAAATAGACCAAGATTTTGATTTTGAAAAAACGGAATAATCGGTATGCAATGTGGAAATGTGTAAAATACTATACTAAATGGAAACTAGCGAGTAAACTAGTATAGGCTGCGTCGGTGTTTGATATAAACGATAGGTAATATAATGAAATTTGTAACACCGTAAAAAATGTTGACTTAATTAACTTTACTGACGTTTCGAGCTTTAGCCCTTCGTCGGAGTCCTTTTACTTCGACGAAGGGCTAAAGCTCGAAACGTCAGTAAAGTTAATTAAGTCAACATTTTTTACGGTGTTACAAATTTCATTACAATACTAAATGTTGTTCTTATTAATACTTCTGTTAAGTATTTGGAAGCTGGAAAATTAAATAGCCTATTCTATTCATATTAACAATTTTCAGGAACAATTGAAAAACTGTTCTTCTTAATTTATCACATCTGTAACTTAAATTTAAATATTTTAATGCTTGTAGATATATATATATATAAATTATTATTATTATTATTTTAATTGTAAAGCGCTATATATGGTGAGCATACATAGCACTATAATAAATTATTATTAATGAATTATTCTTAGTAAGTCAATTAAATTACTGAATTAAGTTAGTAAAAGTTAAAACTTCCTACCAAAAATATTACAATTCTTGGTTTCAAAAGTAAATCTTCCTGTCTGTCACTATATTCTTTGGCCTAAATTATGAAAAAAATTAAGGAATACACTTACTTCAGGGCCGCAAAACGAGAACCTGAAGCGTCGATTTTAATAGCAATTTATTGCTTGTATGTGAAGAAAAAAAAACCAGTAGCTTTAAAATGTTTATTAACTTTTTGAAATGTTTGCTTATCTCTCAACAAAACTTGACATTAATTGTCTAAATATCGACACATTTTCCCACTTGACGGACAAACCGTCTTATGATGGACAAGTCGTCTGGTATGAAAGGTTTTATCTATTTATAAACTGCAATAAAAGATTAATTGAGCGTCCAAAACGACAGTAGCAACTATTCATTTGTACAGTTCCCATGTTTTACTTCAAGTTGAAAAAAAAAAAAAATTCTAAAAAGCTTATAAAATATCTTGCGGAAAAGTTGATACATCTTGATAAAAGAGGGACACCTGCACATTCAAATTTCCTATTTCTCCCTTTTTTTCATAAAGTTTAATTACCATCTCCCCATTAAATTTCTTTAGACAGTTCAACCTTTTTTTTACAGTTATTGTTAGGCCTTTTAACCGTGTTTCTCCCACCACTTTGATCCGTTCCACGCTCTGAAAAGTATTACATGTTTCTCTTGCAAACTTCAATGTCATAGCAACAACGATCCCCAGTCCCTCTCGGTATGGAGATGCAGGAATCCATGGAAACGTAAGTTATAGAGAAGAGAATGCTGTAAAAGTTTACAATGTTTTTACAATGTTTTTACAAAAAATACGAAAAAATACGATCAAAAATCAATCAAATTTGCAAAAAAACTTCTATGTAAGCTTATGTTAATCTAAATTGAGAAGCAAATTTGTGAGCTGAAACCAATTAACGAGTCAAGTACAGTTTTTCCGAGTTTTTTTTGTGAAATAAAATATTGAAAATATAATTTGCAACGTAATTATTTGGCTTTATCTTGGTAGGTAGTTGTCTGTAAGACTTACAACGAAATTCAAGGGTAAATAAGCTAAAAACAGAGAGGAACTATTTCCGACATAAGTTTCTAGTATGGTGTACAAATTGTAAACACCATCCGCACTGAAAATTGAAAATGAAAAAAATTCAGCAAAAAAACTTTTAAGTTGATACTATAAGGCTTTTGAAAGTCAAGGTATACGTTAATCCAGGCCAAAATGTTTATCTTAATTTAAGCATTTGTATTTAAGTAGTTTTAGAAAATTATTTGATAACAATTCTAACAGAAATTAGTTCGGAAATATTTACAATTTGCTTACCTTGCTAAAGAATTTCAAGATTCAAAACTTGTAGATTAAAAATGCTTTAAAAATACACCCAATTATCAAGACATCCTTGCAGCAACGGTACAAGATAGCAAATGGCTAAAAAGTTCTCTCTGCATTCTTTATGAAGAACTCGTCGACTGGACGGTCGCCATGCACCAGTTTTCGCGCCATAAAAAAAACCGCCAAAACTAAGTGGCCGGCGCGCGCGCGCGTCCATGTAAGGTCACACAACACGGATCAAAAGTACTGTTTGAAATTTCAATTTCAAAGAATGTGCATTTTCAACTTAAGATAGTTTGTGAAAGATTAAATATGAGTATAATCTAGAGAGTTAATCCGGTTCATTTCTGGCTAAATATTCTCCCATAAATAATATTAAAAGTCCCTTGAGTTGCTAAGATTTTTGTACAGGGTTCTCTGTAACCAGTCAATGTATCAGGGCAACAAGAATGAAACTCCAAAGAACGTTAACATACAGAAAAATAACCATTTCGAGAGGTTTTCTTTGTTATCACGATCCAAAAGGTTCATTTTATCATTTGAAATATACTAGTTGACAAGCTGAACTATTTCCTTAAAGGAGAGCATATCAAAAAGCACTTCGCCGTTGGGTAACTGAAACCCTAAACATATGTTTACAAAATAAGCTAAAGAACAAAAACAGTTGTGATTAAACTGATTGACCAAACTTTTGAAATTATTTAGCACATTACTGTACAATAGTTTTTTATATTTTCATGCTCTAAAAGATACAAGAACTATAAGTTGTAACACCTCGTAATAAACATGCATTTGAACTTGAGCCACTTGTAAACCATGACAAACAGTTCAGTTTATTACTCAACAAAACAAGTCAGGAAATAAACACTATGCATGTTCTCCGCAAACGTTTCAAAGTTACACTATATTAGTAGCTATATTTTCATTTAAAAATTATATGACGCCACATAGCGGCCATGTTGGGTGCCTATAAAGACATTCGTTTCTCATTAGCGTCCATTGCGCACCCCACCATTATATAACCTTAAGTTTGCTCTTCATAACTTAATTATTGATTTTTCAAACATACAGTGTATTTGACAACAAAGTATTCCTTTTACTAGTTCTTGAAAGTTCTTACGAAGTGGCAACTGATGTGTACTATATTGATAACAGTCGTCATTCACTCCGGACTCAAAATAACTCGAGGTAAAATTCATGAAAAGTACCTGGAATTAAAAGATATACGGGTCCAAAAAAGTTACCCGAAAATTTGTAACAATATATTGTAGCCTCGATTTTAAATTTAGTTCAAACTCAATCCATTATACTTAGTTAACTTAGAAAATACGTCCCTTTAGAAGTTATACAACTAAGCTAAGTTTCAACTTGACTATATTTGACCGTAGTCTTGGAGAAAGTATCGAAAAGTGGCTGTTATCCGACTGGCTGACTTGCTCTCATAGTGACGTAGATAGTCTAAAGGAATGACAGTAATTGATTTATTTTGGAGATAAATATTCATTAGTTTTTTAAAAAAGTTGAAAATTATACTGTGCAATTGAAAAGCAAATTAAAGGAAATTAAAAGTGAATAATTTGGGAATAAAAGAAACGATGAAAGAACAATAATAGTAGAAAACGATTATTGGTAAAGCAAGTTAGTGAATACTTAATAGAATGAAATTAATAGTGAAATAATAACTTCGAATATTAAAGAGGAACGATGATGATACACGTAAATTAATTGATAGATAAAGATTATTACTAAAGCAAGTAAGAAGTAAAGCAAAGCAAGCAAAAAGTATAAGAAAAGAAGGAAAGGAGAGAAATAAAAAGAAATGAAATAAACAACTGTAATAAATCAATAAAAGCAAATATAAACAAAGACAAAGCAAAGCAGTATTATAACAAAAGATTGAATAAATAAATAATACTAAAGAAACAAAGTAAGAAGGCAGTAAAGTGACAGAGAGAAAGAGACAGAGAAAGAGACAGAGAGCGAGCGAGAGAGAGACAGAGAGAGAAAAGAGAACGAGAAATAAAAAAATAGGAAAATTAATCTAAGTAGCGTTGACTACCATCAGTTGGGCTTGATCACACTACATCAGACATCTCCTTATCTTGTCAAATGGAAGTTTATTTATCATTCCTATTTCTATAAATAGCTTACGAAGAATGCAGCCCTATAGAAAAGAATACATCCTTCGAGAACTGTACAATAATTACAACTTTAAGAGTGAAGATATTGTTACATTTCATACAATTTAAAATATACACTTATTTGATGAATGTGATATAGATAGAATATTTAGAACAATAATATATTATATACATGAACTGTTATCAAATTTGTCAAGCTATAAATTAGTCGACTACTGCGCAGTGGCAGTTTTTGTTTTCACGTAACATTGACCAATACAAACTGCTGCTGCACAGGAGACTTTATACTTAAGGATTGTTTTGTTTATATCTATATATATTTATTGAACATTTGGAAATGAGAAATATACCTCTAACACAATCCTCTTTCAAACGTTGCATCTCATGACCATATATGGCCATTCATGGCGAATATAATGCAAATAACACTAGGTTTCGCTCATTTGCATTAAGCCTGGTTTCACTAGCGACGCAACGCAAGAGCAAACACAAGGGTTAAATTCATAGTGAAAACGAGACGTGAATAAGCGCAAGCGCAAACACACTATTTACTAGTGCCACGCGCAAGCACAAGCGGAAACGCAAGAAAAAGGAAATGTTTTGATATCTTGCGTTATCACTGCGTCAAACGGTTTTTACGACGAAATAAGGTATCTTGCGCTTGCGTTTGCGTCGCTAGTGAAAACCAGGCTTTAGTTTCGGCCCATGTGAGATGCGACGTTTGAACTAGGTCTTGCATTGTGTAAGGTGAACCTCCTTACGTTCTCTCCTCATTGAACCATAACAAATGACATTATCTCCCGAGAGGATTGCAGTGGAAAACATCGAGGCAAGCAAATGAGGTAGCTTGATTCGTTTCCCTTCTACCTATCCAAAATACCAACTCAACAATAATGGGATCATGCGAATTAAGACAGCGAAATGAATCGTTCAACATCTAATCAGCTAAAACAATATTTCTATTATGTCATTCAAATGGACGCACTTTCCTTGCCTTGCATTCTATTCGACTTCATAAAAAGCTATCTGCGCTTCCTTAGAGGATAAGACACTGTCTGCGTAATTAGATACAGTAAAACCCCGCGTATAAGAACATAGATTTTTCCAAGTCAGTCTGAACAGGTTCTTATATAAATGGTGCTTAACTTGAAATCAGGCTATCTAGGTTCTATTAGCATCACTCACTTCATCATTACAACACCTCTCTTCCTATTTTATTTACATACAGGTCAATGCTTTTGCACATTGCTCTTTTTTTACAAAATTATTTTAGATTCTTATACGCGGGGTTTTACTTAAGTTCGACAGTGACTACAAAAGACTCCCAGTTATAAAAAAAAATATGCGAATAATTTAAATACAATAGGTTTCTACTGAATTACGTACATGCATGAAATAGCTAAAGTTTTCGTGTATTCTTATAAAAGCGGGTTGGTGTATTTTCATCGTGATTTCATGATAAAGAAACCTTAGTGATTCTTTATATGTAGCTTTCTTTCTAGAATGTTCTAAACTAATTCTTCAAACCATTAGTATTCAAACCAAACGTATTCATAAAAGGTTGGCAAGCCTCCCGAGGGGGGAAGGGGCAAGTCGAGAGTTATAAGAGTCTCTTACTATTTTTTGTCTCTTGTCCAAACCTGATGGCACATTCCCCTAAGGCGGAAAGGGATTGGTGAATTGGTAACCATTCTCTCTCGTCCAAAACCAGCTGTCACGTGATAGATTCTGAATTCTTAAAATCTACGGCTTCCACCGAACTGTTTCGATGGTCTCACTGCAAACCCGCTGACCGATAAACCGTCAACTGAGCTGGGGTTTGTGTGGTGTTTTCTTGGCTTTAGTCTTGGTGTAGATTGGTTAGAATCTGAGCCTGTGATATCTGCCGGCGCGCGGTGTCTTCTTTGGATGGTTAGTCCCTTTCCGGGAGGGGTGCCGTATTGTCGTACGGAGGAGGGTGGGGTCATGTTGGAATGGAACGATTGCAGCTCACCTAACAAGAAAACATAAACAAATATTTAAGGAATAAATTAAATAAATAAAACAGTAAGAAAAAGAAGGGGATACCAAAAATAAATACAAGAGAAAAATTCAAGCTAAGGATGAATAAATATATCAAAGGCCAAACTGTCAAATGTTAAATAAGAAACACCGTCGCTTGCATCTACCCGTTGACGGTTGCGACAAAAACATGTTCTGTCTCGCAGTCAAACTTCAAAGATTGACACCTCAAACTTCGCATGTTTGTAAACCACTTTCGTGAAAAAAGGCAAGAAATTTATAGATATGTACTGCACTTGCATCTAACCGTAAACAGATCAGTGCAACAATGATATATAATATGCGAAAATTACCTCAACAAATTGAATTTGTTTAGAGGATTGCATTTGGAGATTGCAAAGTTTGGCGCCAAAGTTTGGAAGCGGTTTAGGTCTAGACAGAACATGTTTTTTTCGCGACCGTTAACGGGTAGGTGCAAGCGACGGTATGAAACATAATTATGAAGCTCTTCTTGCGAGCAACTATATTAATTCTCCAAAAAACATTTTTAGGAACCACAGCTCTATGTTATATTTTCTGTAGATATTTTAGAGGCCAACTGTTCTTAAACTGTAAATAGCTACCTAGACATCCAAATAACAAACACGTTGTGTCACAGGGAGCCCAAGCTCGTCACTTTTGTTGTTTTAGAGTAAATGTATGGAGTCGCGAAATATCCTTTCGCTGTTCCTCAAAAATACAATAGTAAATACTTTTTTGACGTAGATAGTTGTGTATAACTGTTTTCTAGTCTGTGACCGAGTTTTAGCTCAATTAGAGATATTTGAGGTACAGCGAAAGGATATTCCATACATTTACTTTAAAACATCACAAGTGACGAGCTTGGGCTCCCTGTGGTTATGTCGGCCTCGCTGGCCGTATTTTGAGAGTACTTTAGGTGGTGAGCGTAGTGTTTACAATTGTTAGTATTGTGTGTAATAATTTCCAACCTTTCTTTGTTCTAATAACAATGGTTGGTTGGCAAAACCATAACAAAATACGTCACTGTACGTCCACCTATAGATTTGGTAACTTTCTTTGTTCTAATAACAATAGTTGGTTGGCAAAACCATAACAAAATATGTCACTGTACGTCCACTTATAGATTTGTTAATTTTCTTTGTTGTAATAACAATGTTTGGTTGGCAAAACCATAACAAAATACGTCACTGCACGTCTACATATTATATAAACTGCACCTACCATCGTGGGAATCATTATGCTGTATTTTTGTCGCTTGTTTGACGGGATCCCTGTGGCGAGCGCGTAGATTGAAATCTGAATGATACGACTTTGGTATGTGCGACCGCTTTGTCTTCACGTTGCTTGGGGGACTGGGATCTTCCAAGCCCAGGCTCACTCGTTCACGCATTGTTTTAAGATTGTTTGGAGAACTGGAGTCATGAGTTCCCAGGCTCACTCGATCGCGTATTTTGCTGGGTATCTGGTGCTGCTTTGTACGTGTTCTGGTACCATCGAGGACTTGAGCCTTTCGATGATGGCGTGACTTTGCTGTAACGCAATACACAAAAATATATATCTATTAGCTATTTAGGTTTTCATTTTTGACTTCCTATAATACATGTACACAAAAGAACGAATAAAATAAAAATAAAGAATCTATTTTATAAAGAGGTTGCTTTCGGGTTTATTGCATATGTGCAATACTCCAGTTTCATGTTATCTATCACCGCTGTACTATTTGACAAAAGGCGCATTTGCACAGGCTAAGCCTCGACTTGTTGTAAAAATATTCACAAATCACAAGCAAACTGAGCACGAAAAAATACTACCACTAAACAAAATAAAACACATTTAAATTTACTCCGGATCCGGATTTTCCCTGTGCAAATGCGCCTTTAGTCAAATTGTACAGCGGTGCTAGATAACATGAAACTGGAGTATTGGGAGAGCAGCATGCTGGGTAAATACGAAGATAATATAATTTCCCCGAGAAAGAAATCAAGCAAACAAAAGCATGTAAAATATAACAACAATAAGCGATATCACGAGCGCCATTTTTTAGAGCAAAGCATGATGGGAAACGAAGTCCTTGAACTTTTTTATGCCCGGTTAAAAAATACAAAAAAAATCTGTTTTTCTGTTTTCTTTATATAACACTACAAGCATTTAAACAACTGGGCCGGTTGTGAGAAGTCTGAATAGCGCTATCACCGAATAAATCCATCATCCAACGGATAAAACCTACACAAATGATATTCACTGGACAACTCTTATCCAGTGGAAAACTTTATCCAGGCTTCGCACAACTGGCCCCAGATAAATAAAATGTCAAAAAAAATTAAGTTGTGGATTATTTTAGCGGGGATAATATAATGCAAGGCGGCCTCAGTTATCCATCATGCTTTTTTCTAGAAAATGGCACTCGTGCACATCAATTATTACAACTTTTCGACCATCCACGAGTTATAGTTTCTATTCTAGTTAACCACGAGTTGTCTTACCTTGATGTACTTTGACGTCATCCAATGAAGCAGATCTCTGTCTCTTGACAGGACGGGGTTGCATCTTAGCCCGATCAACCCTGTATTTCTTAGCTTTCTTCCTGGTTATTGGTACTGAATCGACCGAAACCTCATCCATGGCCTTCTTATCGATTACCGATAGATCCGTCATACTCTGTGAAGATTTCACAGTTGATTTTGATCCACCTAGACCGAGACTGGACTCAGAATAGGACGCCATAGGTCTGTCACGCAAACTGTCACGGTCCGTGTCACGCAAGGATACCTTCGATGAAACATCCTCGTTTCTGAGACTGCTATTTGACGCTGTGTTAATATCGACTAGCATGCGCCTGCGAGCAGTCAGGTCAGTGAACTTTTGAGTTTTTGAGAAGACTGGTGTCGCAGGTGGCACGGTCTCGTTGTTTGGTTCCTTTGCAACGGTGACGTCATCTGGTGATGATGCGCGTGAACCACGGTTCGGAGTATATAATGGCGAACTTGGGCTGTGAAGCCAAATATCGAAAAATCATCAAACGAATCGAAAAAAATGTGCGAAGAAATGAGTGAACTTTGCAACGGGAACAGAAGCAGTCACTAATTAATCGGGACAGATTTTCATTAGTTAAAACCAAAGTGAATGATAACAAGATTTTATGTAATGAAATTGCAATCAACGAGTTGAACAATCTCTTTGAACACTCGCTATTAAAGTGTCACTTTTAGCTATTTTTAAATTTCATAACTTACCCAGAGATTTCAGGAGTGTAATTTTCAATGACCGTGTTGACTACCGGTGGAGTGGGGCGAGATCTCTTGGTCGGGGAATTCTGCAGTGATACAAGCCGCGAGGGCGTTTCCTCGGTCAGCGGTGATAGTTTGCTTGTGAAGGTGACTGAAATAGAAGAATTGAAATTTGATGGTTATCATGTAGAAAAACGGATGGATGGATGGTTGAATAAATGAAAGAATGAATGAATGAAAGAATGAATGAATGAATAGATAAATGAATGAATGAATGAATGAATAGATAAATCAATGAATGAATGAATGAATAGATAAATGAATGAATGAATGAATAGATAAATAGATAAATGAATGAATGAATGAATAAATAGATAAATGAATGAATGAATGAATAGATAAATGAATGAATGAATGAATGAATGAATAGATAAATGAATGAATGAATGAATGAATGAATGAATGAATGAATGAATGAATGAATGGATAAATGAACGAATGAATGAATGAATTGATGGAGGAATAAATGAATGGAAATTAGAACGGATAAATGAATCATCGAAAAAGATATTATTAAAAAAATTATAAAGTAACAATACATTCCAATACAGAAATGAATGAAACAATGAATAAGTTATTGCATGAATGTATAATTAAAGAATAAATAAATTTATGAAGTAAATCTAGTAAATCTAACCACAATAACTCAGTTAAATACTTACATATGTTTTCTCGTGACGTCATTCTACGGTTTATCCCAGCTAGCACCGCGGCCTGTTGAATTCAAAGAAACAGCATTATAAATAATACATCTATTTTAAAAATCTTTGTCGCAGCCGAAGCTACAGTCAACTGCATTCTGAAGCCTGCAAGGGGTGTCGGTAATAAATGAACATAATTTGTGATTTATTACACCTTTTTTTTCCAGGAAATATTTGTTTCATCAACTAGCCCTGCAACAGCTTTTTATAGCCAGGAAACAAACACGTACAACCAAAATATGCTACAAATGAATCGATAAAAAATACCGACCAGTAGGGTGACCCTTCTAGGAGGGTGACCCTATCTCCATGTAAACAGGCCCTAAATCACTATTAAGTCCTATATAGTTATTAGCTAGTGGTTTCACTTTTTCATGACGTGTACTCTTATACAATAATTTGGTTCTTACCCTGTTTACGCTGACTGTGGATGCCGACAAAGATAACTGGGACCCAGACCTCGCAGATGAAACACTATCACGATCATCGCTATCTGACTGGTGTTGTTGATAAACGTCATACAAGGCTTGCAACTCAGATGAACAATTGATTTGCGCGTCTAGATTCAACAAAGGTTTGCAAGTTAGTTAATATCAAGTACGTAGGTACGTATGTAGGTAGTAGTGTATTAGGAAATGAGACAAGTAGGTAAGAAACAAACAAACAAACAAACAAACAAACAAACAAAGAAACAAACAAACAAACAAAGACAGAAAGAATGAAACAAAGACAGAAAAAAAAAAAGAAACAAACAAAGAAGGCAAGTAAACATGTAAGTAAAATAAGTAGACATGTAAGAAGGTAAGAAATATTAAATTTCAACTGCTGTAGACAAACAAACAAAGAATCACGTGTCACTTGTTATTATAAGTAATAGCATGACATACAAACTAAAGATATAATATTGCCGCTGGTGGGTAATAATATATGATGTTGCTGATCGCCCTGCTGCTGCGTGTTGATGTCGATGTTGATGATGATGATGATGATGATGATGATGATGATGATGATGATGATGATGATGATGATGATGATGATGATGATGATGATGTCGATGATGATGATGATGATGATATTGATGATGATGATGATGATGATGATGTCGATAATGATGATGATGATGATGATGATGATGATGATGTCGATGTTGATGATGATGATGATGATGATGATGATGATGATGATATTGATGATGATGATGATGATGATGATGATGATGTCGATGATGTCGATGATGTCGATGATGATGATGATGATGATGATGTCGATGTTGATGATGATGATGATATTGATGATGATGATGATGATGATGATGATATTGATGATGATGATGTTGATGATGATGATGATGATGATGATGATATTGATGATGATGTTGATGATGATGATGATGATGATGATGATATTGATGATGATGATGATTATGTCGATAATGATGATGATGATGATGATGATGACGATGATGATGTCGATGAATATGATGATGTTGTCGATGATGATGATGATGATAGACATATATCTATTACCACTCACCAGTAATTACAGCTCGTTGCATCTGGATTATATCATCGCATAGTTTCTGCCTGGATTCATACTTATTCACCTCCTGGTCTTTATACCGTATGAAATTCTCCTTTACCAGGCCCTTACTCTGTAACTCAGCATTGCTAATCTCCAACTCGTGCACCTTCAGAATCAAGCCGAGAATTTCACGGTCTTCCTCTCCGCTTATTTTCTGCGGTAAAAGTTCTTCGAGTCGTTCAATTTCTTTCCTTGTTTGGCCGAGTCGATTCTGTAAGTTCGCTTTCATTTCAGTGACTTTTTTCTCCTCAACGAAAAGGTTGTCAATCTCCTCCCTTGCAAAAGTAACCTCCTCCGGTTCGTCAATGGCAGTCAAAGAAAACACGCTGCTCTCGTCGATAGCGTCAGAATCCTTCTCTTTTTCGGTATCTAAGTCTTTAATATTGTCAATATCTTCGAGGCTGGATGCAGTGAGTAGTTCTGTGTCCTCGTTTGTCAGCCATACTTGTTTACCGTTCTTGTCGACGTGTTTGTCAGTAGTGTTGTCGGGATGAAGTAGGTCGCCATCTTGTTGCGAGATGTTATCAGCTACTTTGGACATTGCGGCTGCTTTGGAAATACGTCTGGCTTTCTCTTGGTCCCATCTGTAGTGAACAAAACAAAGTCAATGTATTAGAATTCCCTGTTTACTCGAATAAGCGCCGCCCTCGGATAAGCGTCACACTTTAACGCTATAATATTACTCTAGAACAGCATTGGAAATAAATTTTTATCAAAAGCCATATTCTTCAAAATAATTATAATTCACCTTTCGCCCATTAAGTTATCTCCCCAATATTCGTGGTTCTCAACAAGAAGGGGACTGTGAGATCGAGAAAAATACGGTAGCCCTGTTCACGATTCTAATCGAACGTCTGAGGAAACCAGAAAAATACTATGCCTAACCACAATTCCTTTCGGTCATGCAAACGTCTTTCAGTCACCACCACTCTAACAACCTTATAATTGGAAACTAGCGAGTAAACTAGTAAAGGCTGCGTCAGTGTTTGATATAAACGATAGGTATTAATATAATGAAATTTGTACCACCGTAAAAAATAGAAATAGAAACTAGAGAGTAAACTAGTATAGGCTGCGTCAGTGTTTGATATAAATGATAGGTAATATAATGAAATTTGTAACACCGTAAAAAATAGAAATAGAAACTAGCGAGTAAACTAGTATAGGCTGCGTCGGTGTTTGATATAAATGATAGGTTTTATAATGAAATTTGTAACACCGTAAAAAATAGAAATAGAAACTAGCGAGTAAACTAGCATAGGCTGCGTCGGTGTTTGATATAAACGATAGGTAATAGAATGAAATTTGTAACATCGTAAAAAATAAAAATAGAAACTAGCGAGTAAACTAGTATAGGCTGCGTCGGTGTTTGATATAAATGATAGGTAATATAATGAAATTTGTAACACCGTAAAAAATGTTGTTACTGACGTTTCGAGCAACCTTATATAAGATAACTATTAGAAAACACGCACTCTGATTGGCTATTAGTTCTCGTGTTCTGATAATCCTCGCGTGCTGTACATGTATAACTGCACACAGCACGCCCGCCGTTTTCTATTTCTTCATTTTGACGTCGACAAAGTGTGCAATAACGTGTCATAAAATATTTGATATAAATAGTGCGCTCTGATTGGCTGAGAAGCGTTCTCTGTAACTCAACAGAGCACGGAACGTCGATTTGTTTGATTTTAAATACTGAATATTTTATAAAAGAAATAGAAAACTCGGCAGCAGTGCTCTGTCGAGTTATAGAGCACTTGGAAATGTTAAGAAAAATCGAGAAGCTCTGTCGTACTTCTCCTAACGCTTCTATCGTCTTCTTAAAATTCCCGCGTGCTCTATAACTCGATGGAGCAAGCTGCCTTGCTTTCTACTTCTTCATCATAATTTGACATTGATGTTTACTTACTCATCTATGACTAGCATATATCGATTTGTGTCAATGGCTATCTGCATCGCAAAATCTTCATATTCCATCAATTTGTGCCTTTAAACAAATACAAAAGTATCGACTTAAAAACAGCAGACTGGTTGACCGGACTATGGAATGGGTAATCATGCAGGGTCTTAGAATAACACTCCAGTTTTACGTTATCTGTCACCGCTGTACTATTTGACAAAAGGCGCATTTGTAGGCTATAAGTCTCGATTTGTTGTCAAATCTCAAGCAAAGGTACTTCTCTCCCCACAAGTGGACCGTAGGGGAGTTGTACGAGACTAAAAACGGCTACGGGGGAGACCACAGGCAGCCCAACTATTCTCTCTGAGGATTTTTTTTAATGACAATTAAGTTATTTTTAACCGCGCGCCGTACATAAATCATTGAGCGCGCGGGTGGGGTTTCTGTGGTGTATTTGTTTGAATGCGGGATGGGATTCCTGTGGCTTTTTGAAAGCAATTTTTCGTCAAAGTCGCGCGGTATCGAAGAGGGAAAATGTTTTCGCTTCACAATAAAAAACAAATTCGATTTTAATTGAGGTTACCCTGTGTAAATGCAATGTTTCAGTGTCAAATAGTACAGCGGTGTTAGATAACATGAAACTGGTCTATTGAGCAGAAGGTGATACCTTTGTTATTACATCTGCAAATAATCAATTCATTTCAACACAACGTTTTTGCATTTATATGTAGGTAATATTTTCTTATTATTTTATAACACTACAATAACGTTATCTGTAATCTTTTTTAACCCACATCATATAAAATAACGAGATACCGCAATGTCTCATGGCAAGAGACATTTGAATACCGCCGAATATACAACGACTTTCAAGCATTCTGATTGGCTGTATTTTATATGATGTGGGATAAAGCTTTATACGAAAATTGCCCACGTAATTCATGTATTTTTGTAATGATATTAGTACGGGTGTGGTACTCACCGTATTTCCATTTGTTCGCGAAAAGTGCTGACAAGTTGATTACGTAGTTTGTTCATTTCACTGTGGTCTCGGTTCTTGAACTGTTCTTCTTCTAATGAACACAAATTAGACCATTAGTCGACATACGAAACCAAACAAATTATTTTGAAGAGACTAAAGTCCCAATAGGGAACATCAAGTCTGGACATCATAGAAAGATTGCTTGTATTAATTTCGGGGGATGGGGAAGGGAGGGGGAGGGGGGGGGGGGGAGTAATACCATTTTGTTTTAATAAGTAAAGGTAATACAAAATTTAACGAAAGCAGAAGTACACAACGATTCTGGATTTCGTTGTCCCATTCAAGGCACATATATACCACATCAGATTGTAGTCATTAATATGGCTTGGTATAAATAATAGTTTAAAATGTAACGAAATAAGCAATGCACGACGTTTCGGGATGTCCGCTATCGAATGAAAAGCGTTTTTGAGTTTGAATAGTTTGGCCCTAAGGGAGTCCGATTTTAGTTCCAAACGAAATTACAGGCTTTTTGAACAAATGGAAAGCACCAGTGCTCTTAATTAACTTTCCTCCTAGAGTCCCACCTTAAATTCTACAGCAAAAGTAGACTGCACGCAGTCCCTATTTTCCCCTTCGGACTCCAAAGAAAACAAGCGTGTTACAAAGACTACAAAAAGCGGAATTGCAGGGATTGGGGGGGGGGGGGGGGGGGGGGGAGTAGAGGGTAGGTGGGGAGAGTCCGCGTTGTCATACAAGCTTTACCTCTTTTCATGTTGTTGTCTGGCTCACTGACTGTCCGTTCAGCTATCTTATTTTTGAGTCGAAAGATTTCTTTTCTAAGATCGGCAATTATACTGGTGTACTGTGCAATATGGTGAGACACATTGAACTGGTTTCTTTTAATCTGAAATGAAATAGACGCAGTACTGAATGATGAATCGGTAGCCAGTGGATTTATATACCCTGGTCACCAGAGGCTTGACTACAATCATGTGCAAAATACCTTGGGACATTATCTGGTTTTAACATGAAAAATATTTCAACATCATTTTTCCGTTTCCCCCTCTCCCCCGTTTCAATGTTGAATTGTGGGAATGTGAAACGGTTGTCATTTGAAAGACCAATCAACATTGCTAAGGGGGTAAGGGGGTTTGCAAATCAAAATGATATATTTTGTATATTTTTTAACACTCAAACAAAAACGCTCATAAAAATGTGACAATGTCCCAACAATTTTGCACATGATTGTAGCTTTCTCCCTGACACGTATTTGAGCGAGATGCGAAGCAGCGGAACGCAGCAGGGAGAGAGTTAGTCAAGCCTCTGGTGACCAGGGTAGTGGATATAATGATGATGATGTTACTGGTGGTGAAAACATTACAAAAATAATGATAGCCATGATAATGATATTATCGATCATGATAAAATAATCCGTAATGTTATTGATGATGATAATGATAATGATGATAATGCTGGTGATACAATGATGACGTTTATGATGATGGTACTGATGGTGATTATGATAATGATTATGATAATACTAGTATGATGTATGATGTCAGCGACATCGAAACGTCGTGAAATAAGCGTTCTGTCTTATATTATAAAAATGTGTCCAAAAGCCACTCTTTTGATAATACTAGTGACAGAATTAATAATGATGTTACTGATTATGGCACTAATGATGGCGATGATAATGATAATAATGATATATAATATATGATAACGATGAGAAGTGATATGATAATGATGAAAATACTAATGGTAAAATGATGATGGTTATGATGATGGCAATGAGCCCCTGGGGGGGGGGGGGGAGGGGGGGTGCATGCTCCCATGCTCCTTTGATCTTTTTGCATTTTCTCCCAATAACTGTCTCCCTAAGATGTTTTACCTTATGATCCCAAAAAACTTTTCTTTTACCGTATTTTGCTCCCTGAAAATAAATGCCTGTGCTCCCTTGATCACTAAAAATAAATGCCCAAGCTCCCTTGATTCCTTAAACTCTGGGAGGGGCTCAGTAATGATGGTGATTATGATAACAATGTAATGATGATGACGGTAATAATAATACTGCTTATAAAAAGATGATGGTAATTATGTTAATGATAATGATGATAATGATAATAATACCAATCATGAGTGATATAAAAATCTTACAGTGGTTTTGATGTTCTTGGCTCTGTCTGCATACAGCAGAGTGTTTCTACTTTCTTCAAATCCTTTACCAGCTGGACTAACATGTGCAATCATCACTGTTTTACAGTTGCCACCAAGAGAATCCTACCGATGACAAAACAGAGATTCATATAATCAATCCTTTTGTGGATAAAATTATCCTTTTCAGTTTCTACAAAACTTTTTATACTTTGTTGGGTTGAATATCACAACGGTAGTCAAATATTATCTAAGTTACCTTCAAAAGCCTTGTAAGTTTGCTGTCCCGAAAATTCACATAATGACCTCTGTTCTCAGCTGTCAATGAATAATAGATAGATATTAAAATGGTACAACTAACAACACAATACATTTGCATATAGCTACATTGTACTTCAAAAAAGGTTGATATTTTTGAATACTGAATAGTGCATTATTTCAGTCTCAGATAATATGATCCATACAGATTTAGAGACATCCTTTTGAAGGTGACAATCAAACATTGTTCATTGAGGTGTGTACCTTAAATAATGAACTGAATATAACATCAATTCTGTAATAATTGAAGACACATTTGAATGCAATATGTTTGTTGATATTTTTATTACTTACATAGGGCATTGATGCAGTTCCCAAGGGCCAACAATGACCTGTTGATGTGAGCTCCTTCAATCATTCTTTTACCACGATTCTAACAATGAACAAAGTGAAGACAATAATATACAGACACATACCAAATCAACTTGTTGTCATTAACAACAACAACAACAACAGCAATAGCAGCAACAGTAACAACAACAGCAACAGCAACAGAACAACAACAACATGTTTTTTATCCAGTAAAAAATATATACTCTAATTATTGTAATTAGCTATATATTAATTATAAAGGTATATAATTTAGGTACAGGCTATAACTTATAACAACAAAGCTAGATGCATTGTATAGTTAGAGTCTGGTAATTGACTAGCTATTTAAATATGTAATATATGGCTTATAATATGAATAAAGAGATGATTACAAAAATGTGCACTGGCTGTTTTGGATTGATGGAAAATCCCTTTTTTCCAGTCATTCATATCAGCCTTAAGTTTATTCTTTTACTGTTTCCTTCATTTCTCATAATTTTTCTTTTTTTCTTGCCATTTTCCTTATTTTCTAAGGTGCTTGACTACAGGTTAATATTTTTACTATAACTATTTAGTATAAATACAAAGGTGATTATACAAAATCGCGCGCTCTGATTGGTTTGCTATCTCGGATTATCAGCCGATAATCACCTTTTCGGACAATTGCAAAATGGCTGCCAGTAGTTGTTTTGTCACTGTTAGCGAAGATGAAATTGAAAACTTTAAAGAAAATGCTGTCCCAAAATCGACAAAAGAAGCTACTAAGTATTTTGTATTTATACTAAAACGATTATTCACCTCAGGCGAAGTGATTATCGGTGGATATTTACCTCGCAGCTCGAAGACTCACCACTCGGTAAATATTCACCGATAATCACTTCGCCTTCGGCGAATAATTGTTAATTATTAGTATTTGCATTGTTTGAAGGTCAATTATTGTGAGTATTCACCTTTGTCTGCGCTGCTCTTTCTGACCCTGCCAGGTCAATCATGAACAGTTTGCCAACTTTTATTTCCTGGATGACATTTTCAACCCTACTCTTTTGACTAACAGTTACCTGGGCAGAAAAAGTTTTCCAGTTAATTATCAATAACAAATTAATATGGAAATAATAAAATAATAAAAATAATTATTGTCATACCAGTGAACAATTACTTTGTTCAAAGACGGGATATGTTCAAGATGGATGTGGTTTATATATTTACCTGGAGTACTGCATGTGATCTTGATGATGTCTTATTGGCTGCTGTTGGTTCTGATGTTCTTTGTTTATTACCCATCAATAGCATGCTCATTACCTATAAATAAGCAAACAAATATATAATTAAGCACCACCATCATTATCATCATCAACATCATTACTATTATCATTACTATTACCATCATTATTATTACTATAAACATCATCATCTTCATTAGCATCATCACTATTAGCATCATCACTATTATCATCATCACCAAAATCATTAATAATAATACATTTCTTATAATAGTGCGCCCCATTTAAATCTCGGGTGTTTTACAAAAATAACACAAAAAATAAAAAATTGCGATGAGTCATTACCATAATTACCATCAATGCATGTTAGCATCATCAATATTATTATTATCATCATTATTATCATCACCACCATCACCCATACCATCACTATCATTACCATCAATATTAGCATTAATATCATCATTATATAGCATCATGTCAGTATTACCATCATTACCAACACTATCATTACCATCATCATCAACGTTGCCATCATCATCGTCATCATCATCATCATCATCACCATCAGAAACATTATAGTTACCATCAGCACCACCACCACCACCAAAATCATTTTAAACATCCCAGCGATTGCACCCTCAACACATCCCCTTCATATCCACGGTCATCATCTTCCCCTTGTAGTTGTCTTATTTTTAAAGCTGATCTTTTACCTCACCAGTATCCTTTGCTTCAACATCACACAAACCAGCAACATTGACACCCTTAGCATCTTCTCTCAGCTCAAGAATTCCAGAGGCAGGATTGAGAAGGTCTCTTATCATCTCATTGTAGATCTAGTGGAGCAATATGAGTACTTAGCACAAAGATAATATATGGTAGAAAGAAAGGGAAAACTTAAGGAAGGAAAAACATGGAAATAGAAGAGAACAATAAAGCTTGATACACATGTAAATAAATAAATATTTTACAACCATCACTTTCCGCCCGGGCTCTTCCGTGAGGTTCACTCACACTCACTGCCACTATATTTAATATTTACAACACACAACTCTGCTCACATATTGATTTTGGCGGAGGGAGGAAAACCGGATAACCCAGATAAAAACCTGTGTTGCATGAGAGAGAACAACACATCAAACAAACTCTATTTACTTGTCACCCGAGCCAGGAATCGGACCCAGGTTACAGTGGTGAAAGGCCAGCGCTCTCACCGCTAGTCCATTCATGCCACCCAAATGAAAGTGAAATGTAAAAAGATAGTATGAAATGCCACAAAAAATAAAATCAGGACAATAACAATATAGTATTTAATATATAGTGTATGTTCATTGTAACAGAATGAAATGTAGTATACTACAGTATAATAGTAATAATAATAATAATAATAATAATAATAATAATAATATATACTTATTTATATATAGCACTATTACAAAGCTCATAGCGCTTTACAGTATATATGTGGAGGACTTATCGGACTGCTGTAAACCAGCAGCTTATAATCATGAGTATGGTTAGTGAATGCCTTCGAGGCCTGACTGTTGTACCAGGAGACAATCCCCTACTCTTTGCGAACATAGCACAACAGGATCTTTAATGTCCACCTTATATAGGATTAGAGTGTAGGCAGACGAGACCTCTGGCTTTACGTCCTTATCGGAGAAGACATAAGGAATCATACGCACCTCAAGATAAGACATGGTAACTCTGTATTTCACATCCTCCTTGGTCGACTCCATTTGTGCAAAAAGGTCATTAAGGGTCAATCCCATAATGCCTGGCTTGTTGTCGCTGCCGAGCATAGTGTATGTTTTCCCTGCTCCAGTGGCACCATATGCAAATACAGTTGCATTGTAGCCAGTGACGACACTCTCAATGAGAGGCTTGGTTGTAACGCTATATACTTCATTCTACATAAACAATAACAATATATTGGTCCATCAGACAAGCAAGCAATCACATACTTATCAGTTAATCAATCAATCAATCAGTCAATCAATCAGCCAATCAATCAGTCAACTAATCAATCATTCAATCAATCAATCAACTATAAATCATTGAAAATAGATTTGTATCAACCACATATACACATGAAAAAGTTATATGATTTTAATGAGGCTGATTAAAATCTTAGCTTTTTGAATTTGGGACTATATTTCGATAGTCACCTACAGCATTTTGTGCGCTGTTGAACTAAAGAAATTAACAAGAAAATTGAAAAGGCTGGATATCTTTCCTTTTTGAAGTAATCACCTTTGTATGCACACTAAGACAATTATCCTCCTTTTGTAATCCGACGAAGGGCTAAAGCTCGAAACGTCAGTAAAGTTAAGTCAACATTTTTTACAGTTTTACAAATTTCATTCTATTAATTACCTAGTATCAATTTTTTTCCTCACGCTTAATGAATATCGATCAATAAAATCCTTGACTTTGTCTTGGGTATTATTCGTCAATATTCATCTCGCCTTCAGGCAAATACTTGCTCAATAGACAAGACATAACTTACATAGTGTCAATCAGACTAACCTGAGTTGCCATGGAGCTGAAAGCATGGTCAAACACATATTGTTTTTCCCTGGATCGATTAATTCTGAGAATGTCATCTTGATCATCATGGGGATCTTGAAGTACTACCAACTATAACGAAAAATAATAAACAAAATTGTGAACGATGTGCATGATCAATGTGCACTTTGGGCCTACATTTTTTTACGGTGTTACATTAAATTTCATTACATTACCTATCTTTTATATCAAACACCAACGCAGCCTATAATAGTTTACTCGCTAGTTTCCATTCTCTACATATTTAGTAATGGTGAACAGAAGAGAAACAGGGCTTCCTGTGTTAATGACATATTTGTGGGTTTTTTAATATAATATTGCTGGGCTTTTTTAAAGGTTGAGGAGCAGAGGCCAGTTGTACGAAGGGTGAATAGCCCTATCCACTATCCACGGATAAATCCTTAGCCAGTGGATAAAATCTATAAAAAACCTGTGCAGTGGATAACTTTTATCTGCGAATAACTTTATCCACCCTTCGTACAACTGGCCTCAGTGGTTTGTCTACTTGATGTCCAATGTTTCAAAGTAAAATAAAGTCATGAATTTGGGAATAATCATACCAAGAAAGTATCAAAGAATAAGCTACGTACATTTGTTAAGTTTCAAAACTGAAACATTATACAAATTTCTTTTCACAATTATTTGTAACTTTTATGTTTTTGCTTCAATTTGTTTTGCAAAACAGAAAACTGCTTCATGAATTTCAACTGATTGAATTAGTGTATGTAATCAAGTAATGAAGAAAACCTCTAGAAAAACACACAGTTTTTGAGTAGTTTCCTATATAATACAAACAATTCACATCTGAAAACAAAATACTCATTTCGAACTGCCAAATATGTGTAATCAGCTTGTACAAACTTATACAGGAGTTGTTGAATTTGCACAAATATTCATCATAATGATCTGTGCTAAGCTCATCTACAAAGGCACCGAGCGATCTTTGGAAAAACTTTTACAGGATGTAACACTTTCGAAATAAGCAATAATGTTCAATAATAGGAAGCTAACACATTATTAACAATGTGTATCTTGGAAGTACGTGACTAGACAAAACAGTTTTAAACACAAAAAGTTGAATTTTTCAAAAAGAAAGAAACTAAACTTTTATAAAAACCTCGAGAAGAGAAGAGTTTTTAAATTATTCTGTACAAATTCTAGGAGCAATTAACTAAGTATAGAGCTCGGCATTGTTCCAAAATTTGTGAAAAGGAAATATATAAAGTTTCACTTACGCTTTTGTCAAGAACATGGATGATTTCTTTGTCTCCTATCTCCGAGGAACTCAGTGGTCGAACTCTGAGCGCAACCTACCGACATAGAAACAACTAGAATCACAACAGTGCCAAAACATTGGCAAAAACAATGACACAAATAGGCGCTTTTCGGCCAAAATCCAATGCAGTACATTTTATATATTCTTCCATATTACAATCATTCAAACGGCTTTGTCACTCACCACTAAGTTTGTAGAATGACCGTGTTCTCTGTCCGGCATTATTGAAGTTCAAGTCAATCTAAAGACGATAAAGATGGATGGTACATGTATATAGTCCTCCATGACGTTGTGAGCGAACAGTTCTTCCGTTCAAACTACTCTCCCAGCTCTTAGCACCAATCTAAATACCCAATAAACGCCAAACGACATCTCAATGAACTTATCATAAAGTAAACTAGCAAATCCATTTTGAAGTTACGACTTCCTTTGAAATAATACGTGCTGTTCCACGCTAAACGATCGAAATAAACAATATTTTTCGATGGAACGTTCCACGCATGGCACATGGAAGCCCTCCAGAGGCGATGTTGTCATAGTGACCTGGTAAACATTCACATATCCAAGTCAAAAACAGCGAAATTTGCAAATGCATGTTAAATATTTGTCAAGAAATTACTTTTTCAAATCCCGTTTTTATCGTATAAGTAATCTGAAAGTGTTTTCTCTAGAAAAAGTTATTTGTTAAATTATATACCCTTGCACAAATTACGTCAGTTCGCCCCCCGTAACAGTTCATATGGATCCGGGCCTTTCTTTCATGAACAAAGGAAAAAGACCCACAGAAATTATTTATAGTTCTAAAGGAATAACTATAAGGGTGGAAGGCAAGCGTAATTGAAGGATTAAATTGTTTAGAAAACGGAAAGTGGCAAAAGTATTTTTTTCTATTTACTTTAATCAGATAATAAAGTTTTTGGACCGCTTTTCCAGAAAGAAAATATTGATTTTTCACTACCATTAAAATAGGGCCGTTCAAATTTACCATAATTTTCGATGATGCTTAATAAAGAAAAAAATATTAACAACAACAACTTTTGGCTGAGTATAATTCTATGAAACGTAAGCCAGTACTTTGAGAGGGGAGGGGTTGTAAGACACGTGTTTAGAAGAAATTAAACAAAAATAGGAACAGGGCCAATGAATAAAATGAAAAAGAGATAAACAACAAATAACATGAAAATAAAAAAAAATAAAATAAATTAACTACAGTTGACTCTCTGGACGACCACTCCCGTAAGCGACCACTATTTCAATTTCATCCCGTTTTGTTTCCCAAATATACACTCTGTAATAAATCTCTCTCGTATTAAAAGCGACCATTGTTTCAATTTCCCGTTTTTTTTTCTACATAAACTCTGTAATAAATCTCTCTCGTAAGCGACCACTCTCGTAAGCGACCATTTCCTGTAAGCGAGCACTATTTCAATTAATTTCATCCTGTTTTGTTTCATATACACTCTGTAATACATTTCACGGTAAGCAGACTGTCGTAAGCGACCGCGACCACCTTTAATATTCAAGTTTTGGATTTTTTTTCATTGTTTTTCAAAATATACCAAACAAAGAGTTAAGATACAGTAATTTTGAAACTCGTTGATAATTTTGACATGTGTCCGGACGTGTATTACATTGGAATTCATGTAATAGGTTATCGATGTTTGGGCTTCCTGTGTTAAGGTTCCCGTAAGCGACCATCCCCCACAAACGACCACTTTCTTCTGGTCCGAGAGTGGTCGCTTAGGAGAGAGTCAATTGTAAACAGAAATCCATCAAATTGAGATGATAATATTATATTTAATGTTCACTTGATAATATTTATTTGTTCACAATATAATACAATAAAATCAACAATGCAATTCTTTCGCGCACGCAAACTTGTACAAATTCTACTGATGAAGGCTAAAGATTTAGCCGAAACGTCTAATCAAAAATCATCAAATTTAGTCAGAGACAACCTAATTCGTTTGTAAAACAATACACTTTATTTACCGTGAATGGTGCAATATAAAAGTTATCAAAGTTACAGCACTCACAATATGGTAACTGAAATAATAATTTATTCACGCAGCCTATACTTGTTTACTCACTAGTTTCCATTTAATTTTTTTGTCTGGGTAAAAGTTACTTATAATATATTATTTTATTGTTTTAGTTTTATATTATCAATATTATGTTATTGAAATCTTGACCATGTTCAAATGTTTTTATTAGGAAATTTGAGACTTTTGAAGTCTTTGATAACGTACCCTAGAAACTAGAGGGTTTCTTGATCTAGTATTCGTATTTATCATTTGTACGTCTGTGTTCGTTTTTTTTCAAGAGAAACCCTCTAGCCAAACGAGCCTATTCTTTTGAATTCGCCGAGCCAATCAGAAGCGAGGGATCGCTGCGTAACCCCGGCCTTCTGATTGGTTTAAGTCTATGAAGACCTTTGATTGGATGAAAGCTGACAGCAAGATGTCAACAAGTTTGCCAAGTTTCCAAATATGGCTATAATTGGCGGTGTCAATCAAAACAGCATGGAAGTGAGATTCTAAGCTCATTTGGCCAGGGGTTAGATTCGTTGAATAACAAACCGTCAACAAACCGTCAAATTTACAAACGCTAAAGCAAACGATAAAGCAAGGAGAAAATAACCCCTGGTACCCAGGGTATTGATAACGTTAAACTTTAAGTTATTTTCTAAAACGTAATAATAGAGTACAAACACTAAAAGTGTGCAATACTTTGTACTATTTACCACTAAATAGTGTTGATTAAACAATAGAGAACAAAAGAATTTGCATAATTTAGCAGTATTTAGTGGTATTTATGTTGCACACTTTTAGTGTTTGTACTCTACTCATTGTCAATACTGGTAAAACTAATAATCACTCCTCTGGAGGGGAGGGCAGCTACGTAGAATGTCTTCAGAGGGTGGCCAAGGGGTAACGCGTGACGCGTGATTTAGGTTAAAATAAGTGCATGATTTGTGAAAATAATAAACAATTTAGTTGTTATACGTGAATACTATGATGAATGTGACTTAAATGTGTACGTGATGCGTGAATATCATAAATATCGATTCGTGCAACGTGATGACCCCTCACCACCCCCCCCCCCCTCACCCCCCACCCCCTTTGGCCACCCTCTCTTCATTACAATCACTTATCATCATTGACATCATGACCACTAATATCATGATCACCATGTCATCATCATCAATATTACAGTGAGGATACTGAGCCCCTCCCGGGGGGGGGGGGGGGGGGTGCATGCTCCCATGATCCTTTTACATTTTCTCCCTTGTTCCCCATAAGTAAAATAACTGTCTCCTAAAATGTTTTACCTTATTTTCCATGATCCCAAAAAACTATTGTTTTATCATAGTTTGCTCCCTTGATCCCTGAAAATAATTTGGTAGTATCCCTTGTTCTCTAAAAAGAAATGCCTGTGCTCCCTTGATCCCTAAAACCCCTGGGAGGGGCTCGATACTCGAACCGTGAACACTCTGAATTGTTTCATTACTTTTTTTGACCCACATCCCATCAGCGAATAGATTGGAAATATGAATTTATTATGAACACTTAGTGTATTTGAACTCACTGCTTGATTTTTAGAGGCTTTAATGCAGTAGAAGGTTCAGAAAATAATAACATGAAAAAAGTCAAGTGTTCACGGTTCGAGTATCCCCACTGTAACATCATCATCAATATAATCATCATCATCTAAAAATCATTTTCAATCACCATCACTTTTTTTCCATGACTTTGTCTCTGATACACTTGTCTCTACTATTAGTAATATTTCAACTTTACTCTCCTCTTGCATCAGCTTTCCTAGAAATTGTCTTGCATCAGTTTCCTTATCACCAATTACTTCTGGTTTAGAAAGTTTTGAGTCCAGATTATAGTAAGTAGATCCTATCTTTCTAACTGCAAACCAGTGAGGTCTTTTGATCGGAAAAGTAAGTCCCAAAATGCTCGTACTTGAAGGTATGTTGATGACAAAGCCAAAGATGTTATCATAACACAATGAATCCAAGGATCTGGGATAAATAATACAATTTAGGACATATTAGTCAGCTAACCCCTTCTTATTATTACTTCTGATTACTCAATCTTCAAAAAAAAAATAACCCCTTCTTTTCATGATGTTAATGTTATATACATACCGTATGTTTCAGCGCAATTAAGGCACAAAATTATGACCACATTTAATGTATTTGCATACTTCTATGCACGGGAGTTTCCTTTAAACAGACACATTTGATGTGAAGTTGTCTGATTTTACCGAGTAAAGTAAAGTTAAACTTTGTAAAAACTCGTTTCGCAGCATAAAGTCTGTGCATAGAAGTATGCGAATATTAAAAGTGGTCATACATTTTTTGTACTTTTGCGCCTCACGCTGTAATAGAAGAAGAGCAGTAGGAAATAGTCCCCTTCACAGTTCCCTGAGCCATCTTAAAATGTAGCCAGGCCATTGCATTGAAGCGAGACGAACATTGGGCTTGCAATGATAGAAACCTTTTTAAGTCCTTGCAGGGCAATTATTCATGTGTCTCTATCATTGCAATAAGCCAAATGTTTGTTACACTTCGATGCAAAAGCCTGCCTTCCTTTCAAGATAACACAGGTTGCCATTTAAATCTGTACTTTCCCATTTAAATCTGTACTTATGCAAATTTTGTTGATGTGTGCTAAACACACAGATCAACCAATCAGAGTATATTATTTCTGAATTAGAAGTGAACTTCTCTGATTGGTTGATCTGTGTGTTTAGCACACATCAACAAAATTTGCATAAGTACAGATTTAAATGGGAAAATACAGATTTAAATGGGAAAGTACAGATTTAAATGGGAAAGTACAGATTTAAATGGGAAAGTACAGATTTAAATGGGAACTTGTTCTTTCAAGATAACACAGGGTACTG
Source organism: Metridium senile (assembly GCA_949775045.1). NCBI lineage: Eukaryota > Metazoa > Cnidaria > Anthozoa > Actiniaria > Metridiidae > Metridium > Metridium senile. The sequence continues at coordinate 18,696,010 of OX459099.1, forward strand.
TGAAGGGAACACAGGGTACTGTGAAGGGAACACAGGGTACTGTGAAGGGGATTATTACAGTACATTGTGTGTTAGCTATAGATTAAAGATATTTATATGTATATATATATATGCACATCAAACAGCCCTTCAGAGGGCTACATCCACCCGGATGATCCTATTACAAATATTGTTACTTCGACAAATATTGTTACTTCGATAAACATATTTATATGTGTTGTACACGTTGATGTATCGCTTGATACACTTGTTTTATTATGATTTTGAGGAAACCAGTTGAAGTCCAATGGAGATAAATTTTGGCAGAGAGGAAATTTCAGCATTCTCTCAGTAGTTTCAGTGTTATGAATGAAGGAATGAATGCATCAATGAATAAATAAATAAATGCTGAATGACTGAATATGTGAACAAACAAGTTCAAGCATACATATACCAATAAATGATTGAATGAATGGTTAATTTGATAAACGAATGTGCATATAAAAGGAATAAATGAACAAATAAACAGGTGAATTCTTGAATAAATGAATAAACGAATGAATGAATGAATGGATGGATGATAAAATGAATGAATGAATGAATAAATAAGTAAATGAATTATTGATAAAATGAATAAATAAATGGATAAATAAATGAGTGGATGGTTGAATGAATGAATGATAGAACGAATGAATATATGACTGAATGGACGGGTGGATGAATTAATGAAGATATACACCTATTTCAAAAATCATTGTCGCAGCCGAAGCTACAGTCAACACTCTGAAGCCTGCAAAGGATGTTGGTAATATGAACTGAATGTGTGATTTATTACGTGCTTTTTAAATAAATATTTGTTTCATCATCTATCACTGCAAAACTTGTTATGTTCATATACCACAAACACTTGAATACAACCAAAATATGTTATGAATAAATCGATAACAGGAGAAGAAATACCGACATCCTTTGCAGATTTTGGGCTGTGGCTTTGTTTGCGACAACGATTTTTGAAATAGGTGCATAATCTTACTTACATTCGTTTGTCAAACCAGACTGTATCAAAACCCTTAGACCCAACAGCTGTCATAAGCACATTAACATCATAATTTCCAAGCCCTACTGGATTTCTGTGAGGGTTTATATACGTATCTGGGCTTAATTTATAGCATATTACATCAAAATCGCTTTTACTAAATGCTGTCGACTCTTGAAAAACATTATTCAGAGCATGAACTGCACACAGCATTCTACTTTGTTTTTCATGGTAAATTTCCTGTTCGGCCATTTTCTTGGCCATTTTCTTGACCAATTTTAATACAGGTTGATTGAAGAATCTCAACTTCTGGTTTATGAACGGCTGAGCTTTGAGTAAAAGCAAAAAACTACGATAAAAGTGGTTGAGTTCGGTTTAGTTTATATATATATGTTGTCTAAACCTGGAAATACGAAAAATCCCGCGCTGACTGTTTGAGGACAAGTCCGCTGGTCAATAATTTCTGACAACGGTCGAGCTTGACCGCGCGAAAGCGTAAACACTATGGTTAAAAAAATGAATATTTTTCAGTTAAAAAGTATATATTATACTTTAAAATCATAAAAATTGGCGTTATAAAGTGTATTAAATTCCAATTAGAGTTTAAATAGAGGTTATATGGGGCGAAAGTGCTTGAAAAGTTAAATTTTCAATAGGGGCTTGAGTACAAGAGAAGTGGACCGAGTCCTTTATTCCCGCGCTTGCGCGTTACCCTAAGAACATCTCAGGGCCGCGAACTGATGAAATTTCTAATTTTCAGCAGCAATTTTTAGATCTGTTTTTGTTTTGATTGCGATATTACATCATCAAGTCCCGACTACTACCCTGAAAGTATCAGCGAAACGGTAGGACCTCGCCAAAACACGGTGAACTAAAGAGAAATCAAGATTTTTGTTCAAAGCATACAGTTTGTTTTTCACAAATTATTTGTGTGATTGTTATTTATTTTGTCTGCTTCGATCGCGTCCAAAATCCTTCAAAAGTTTATGGATTAAAACTTTTAAAAGGTAAGTTTGATGCATGTTTATTGTGTATGTATTTAGGTGTGGTAAATCATAAACTTTCTGTTCGTAAAGTTTTGCATTTTGTTGAGCACCACGTACTCTTTCCACGTATAATAGTATTCAAACTTAAATTATATGCAAAGCGTTAATATAGATCTTTCTTTGTATATTGTTTGCTGATGATTCCAACCAGAAAAATCATCAGAAGCTTAACAAGGAATTCTATTTAATACGGAAAATTCCGTATCACATCAAAATTGAGCAAAGATTTGCTACAAGACGCAATTTTGTTGTAAAATAAAGTTTAATATTTAAGCTTCTTTATGGATTATTCTTATTTTGAAATTATAAACCCATAGTTGATATAACAACCGAACTGTTTAATAAAAAAAAACTGCGGAAAATTGTATGGAAATTTGCTGAATAATTTTTTTATTGCTTAGTACTCAGTTAGGTCTACCAAAGTTTTTCATAAACTATTTTTTAAAAGTATATAAATATAAAGTTAAGTTATTTTAGTTTTCAATTAAAATTTTCCACATCATGATTTTTGTTAAAATAGTAAACTACATTTGACCTTTATTGTTTATTATTTTCTACTTTCACATAACCCTATAATGCCTTCTGTTTTGGTATATATTGTAATTCAAATTTGTTTGAATTACAATAGCTACCCCCAAAGGCATTATGGTTATTGTGGAAGTATAGAATAAGACCTTATTATTGCCTTTTATTGCTGAGATGTAATTAGCTTGTAGTATATTGTTTCTATGTCTTATATGATTGGCCGTGCATGTCTGTTGTTCCTACTCGGAACCAGGCCCTCTCTTATGTCAGATGATGCAATGCTTAGCAACTTTTTGACATCTTGTGTACAAGAGTAGAACTCATACCAATTTTCACCATAAACTTTGAGATCACGATAATGTCAACATCAATGTTTGATTCTGTTTGGGAAAATATTTGACAAATTCATAACATTCAGGTATTTTAAACTTTTTGTAAATGTGTTCAGACTGTACATGTAGGTAATGTAGAAAACTTTATTACAATTTTGTTTTAATTTAAATTTATTTTTTATCAGTCAACATTGTTATTGATCTATCTTTGTAAAGTCGTATTGCATCAGCTATATGTTTTGTATTTTTGCAAGCAATCAAACTTATTTTTAAAATGTAAATGAAATCAATTTTAGAAAATATATATATATATTATATGATTTTTAGATTGGGAAAGTATAATAAATACAGCAAGGAGAAATAGCAGAACCTGAGATGCAATGCAATCCCTTAGTTTATTTTCTATTTCCTACATCTAAGGAATATCATTTTATAATAACTATTTTTATCATTTTCTATTTAAGTTTCTAATTATTTTAATTTATTATTTATTATTCCCGGTCTTAAGAAATTATGAAAATTGGACTGTTGTCATAGAATCGGTCCAATACTCCTTTGGATGGACCGCGCGTCAACCAATTACAATTCGATAAATATAAAATATATATTATTTATTTATTTTAGTGCCCTAATGAAAATTGCCTCTGCTAGTAGGTTTTCCTCATTAAACTTTATCATTATTATTACTATTATTATAGTATTATTATTATATAGTATTATTATTATATAGTATTATTATTATTATTATTATTATTATTATTATTATTAGTTATTATTATTATTATTTTTATTATTATCATTATTATTATTATTATTATTATTATTATTATTATTATATTATAAAAAAAACTATTAAATATTTTTATTATTATTATTACTACCGGTATTGTTATTACATAAAGGTTTCTTGATATTACAATATATAATGTTTTCAGTAGTATAAGAAAGAAAAGAAACTATGAGTGCGGCAGCAGAAACTATCAACGTACAAGAGAAACTCTCAGGGAGTCTTCTACCAGAAAGAACTGACAGCAATCATTTCAGTAATGGAGCTGTCAACCTGTTTGCACCAGACTCAGATGGGATATATGACGAGGGAGAACTGAACGGAACACACGAAGTAGTTGACCCAAGAGTAAGTAGTTACTTATTTGTTTAATATTGCTGTTCTAAATAACAGGGATCCCCATAAGATGTGCTGGTGCAAATCAGCATAATATTGACCACCCAGGTGGCACATCATGTGTTAAGATCTTGTAAGATCTGGTTAGATTATCCAAGGTCTTATGGTACTAAATCCTTGGTAAGGAAATTTCTTGAAAAGATCTTGGGAAGATCCTAATTAAATCTTGGCAGAAACTTGAAAGTTCATGCAAGTTCTTGCAGATTGAGGGTTACATGTACATGCCAAGATCTTGTAAGATCATTCCCAGATCTTGCCAGGATCTTGCATGATCTTACATGGATCTTGGTATTAAGATGTTCTAAGATGTCCTAGCACATTTTTAGCTATTTAGTTATTTGCTAAGGCCAGTAGCTACTGTACTTGTAATTTTCTATTTGTAAATTGTAATCTCTTGCAAATTCTAGATGCAATAAAAACGTTTTTGTTGTTGTTGATGCTCAACCTTGGCATGTTCTACATGATTTCACAAATGGCCAAATAATCCTGCATAAAATGTTCAATAACCAAAATTATATTCCTCAAAACATTTGCACAATTTGGATTGTTTATCTGCATCCTACCACAAACCCTGATATCTGAATCTGGATCTAACATTTCTACTTTAATTGGCACATTGTAATTTAATACGGCTTTCATTCAGTAGTATTAACAAAATTTGCTGCTTGTTACTTTCTCTCAAATTAAGGTGCTAGACCAAAAACCTTTTGTAATTTATTAATAAAAAGTATTGCACTAAATAATATTGATGACCTTAAAAAGGTTTTCCATAATGATTTGATCAAATTTCAGTTTTAAGAGACAAAACACGCCACACTTTGACATAACGCCAGACATCAACAATATTGTATTTATGTATAGTTTGTATCTGGTGTGGCCAGTATTATATTAAATTACGGTTTAATGTAATTCTAAACTATCTATTATTGTGATATTTCAGACAGCGCTGGTTTGTCCCAATGATCTAGAGTTTGATCTGCTAGTTTCCAATCTTAAACAGAGACTAATTGCTGGTCATGGTGAAACTATCTTTGAAGTTGGAGCTGGAGGTACAGTTGCTAAAAATCACTTTTTTAATATTCATTCTTAAGTTTAAAATCCCTCGTATTTAATACAAAATTACTACCAGGATTACCCTTGCCAACTTGAACTCTAAGTGATATGTTAGATACTTGATATTCCCCTTAATCAAAGCTGTGCAGCCAGACATTACTCGTTTACTCGTAAGTCCCATCTTATGTGAATCAGAGAAAGATTTCTTGTTCTCAGCGTACCTGGATTTGAGTACTTGCTCTGGTTGGCTTATTCTAATAAGTCTATTAATTATTGTTCCCAGTCCTGCTCATGTGTCAGGATCAAAATGGCTGTTAGTAATAGCCAATCACCGATAGGACCTAAAACCATATGCAGGGGGGGTGGGGGGGCAGAACAAGAAATCTTTCTCTGATTCGCAGACAGACTTTACGGAGAAAAAGTCCCGGGGATTCAGCGCAGGCTACCTTATCTTCAATACCAACAGGATCATATGTTTATCTTCATCATCATTATCATCATCGTCATCTTTATCACAATCATCAATATCATTATTATCAACACCATCATCATTATTGTGCATCATCACCATCATCATCACCACCATCATCATCATCATCATCACCATCATCTTCACCATCATCGTGCATCATAACCATTATTATCATCATCACCATCTTCACTATGATCATTATCATCGTCATCATCACTATGGGCACAATCATTATCATCATGACCACCATGCAGTGACCTCCACCATCATAACCATCCTCACCATTATCACCATCACAACCATTATCATTATCATAATCACCATCTGCTCCAACACAACCATCATCTTTATTATAATCATAAACATCAACCTATACTGATCATTGTCTTCACTAAATTATCATCTCTTCTTTGTTTTCTTTAGATGTTGTTCCATTATACTACAAAAAAATATAGTCTAAGAAATTGAGAATTTGCTAATATATATTGTTTGATATTTACTCTGACAAAGGGCTAAAGCTTGAAACCTCAGTAAAGTTAAGTCAACATTTTTTACAGTGTTACAAATTTCATTATATTACCTATCCATTCTAGATGGTACTACCAATGGTCTTATAGAAGACGACTACAAGGCTTCAGTAGCTACTCTAACCCTCTTGGCCCAGTCCTGTAACACTACCATGGTTCTACTGAGAGAAAAGACAGCAGAACAAGGCACTGTTGGAGAGTTTTTGGTCAGGAAGATTCTAGAAGAAAATGACTTCATGGAAGTCAGGTAGGGACAATGAGGAAAGGAAATAAAGGAAAAACACTAATATTTAGCGTCGGTAGTTCCTTCAGCTCTAAGCAGTAAGCTGTAAGCTGGTCTCCCAGGAAGCCGACGGTGCGCTCTTTCCCCCTCTCTCCATCAATACTCCATTTTACGGGTATTTAAAGCTACTCAAAGCTACACTGATTGGAAAGAAGAGGAGGCCCCTAGGGATCGAACTCGTGACCTCTCGAGTACATTTCTTTATTCTACAACTTAGCTGTGGAGAATTTCAGACCAAGGTTTTATTAACTTAAGTTGTAACTTGAAACAATTAAATAAATATTGCTTGAAGACATATAACTGTTATTTATTATCTGCCATGAAGATGATGTGTGACAAATGAGATTTAACTGATGTTGATGATGATGATGTTAATGATGATGTTGATGATGACGATGATGATAATGATGTTGATGATGAAGATAATGTTGATGATGATGTTAATGTTAATGGTGACAATGATGACGGTGATATTGATGATGAAAATGATGATTGACTAAGGACAAATTCTAACAGTGAATAACCTACACCCATAGAGTGGCAGTTGTTGGCAACGTTGATGCTGGTAAAAGTACATTACTAGGAGTACTGACCCACGGTGAGCTGGACAATGGACGAGGCACTGCAAGAATGAAGTTATTCCGACATAAACATGAGATGGAGTCAGGAAGAACAAGCAGTGTTGGCAATGATATTCTTGGTTTTGATGGTCATGGCAATGTCATCAACAAACCAGACACCCATGGTAAGAATTGTAGTGATTTATTGTTCACAGCGGTAACATTTGAATAGTATGCATCTGGAAAGATCATAAGTTATTATATTTATTTTTTAATTAATATATTTTTATAATTCAATTAATATTTTAATTTTTGTTGTGCAGGTGCTGGTCAAGACTGGATGAGAATCTGCAAGAAATCTTCAAAGGTATTTCATACATTAATAATTTATCTACACAATTATAGTGTACAATTCAGAGAGAGGCGTGATGGTCTAGTGGTTAGTGGATCGGATTCTGGGCCTACTGGTCTGGGTTTGATTCCCGGCCAGGGCGATTGCATTGTGTCCTTGGGCAAGACACTTTACTCTCTATGTGCCTCGTCTCCTCGGATAAGGACGTAAAGCCAGGTCCCATCTGCTTTCACTCTAATCCTATATAAGGTGGACGTTAAAGATCCTGTTGTGCTATGTTCGCAAAGAGTAGGGGATTGTCTCCTGGTACAACAGTCAGGCCTTGGGAAGCATTCACTAACAACACTCATGATTGTAAACTGCTGGTTTTCAGCAGTCCGATAAGTCCTCCATATACACACTAGTAGATTGTAAAGCGCTATGAGCTATTCTAGAGATATAGCGCTATATAAATGAGGCATATTATATTATTATTATTATTATTATTATAAATACAAGCGATATAAATTTACGACTTTTCAAAGTCTCCATCACTTCATCACCAGGACAAAGTGAAAATTACTAGTCTAAGAAGAGTTACTTTTGACTGTATTAATAAAACATTTTGTTGTGTGTAGGTGATAACATTTATTGACTTAGCGGGTCATGAAAAATACCTCAAGACCACCATATTTGGCATGACCGGTCATGTTCCAGATTTTGCAATGTTGATGGTAGGATCCAATGCTGGAATCATTGGAATGACAAAAGGTATGCTTCTTATCTACATATAGGTAGATTATCAAATTATATCTTAGTTAGTATCATTCCAATGGTGATAGAATGTTAAACAAAAGATTTAGGAGAATACATCTAAATACCAAAAAAAACCTAGAAAAGCTTTGCAACAACTGTACAGTCATATCATCCAAACTATTATTTAACAACTTCCTTTGAATGGTTATCTTGATTTTCATTGGTTGACCTCAGCGGGTCGACCAATCAGGAAAGAGCTGAATTTTGAGTTCTGGAACAAGCTCCAACAGACTTCATTCCCAGGGGTATTTTTTCTGGGAGTGAGAAACGAGCGACAGAAGATTACCCCTGGGTTCCCGAGGATGCAGTCATAATTATAGAACCTATCAAAAAGGAATTTTAGCTATTTGTCTACAGTATGATATCATTGCAACATACATCAACAAAATTTGCATAAATACAGATTTAAATGGGAAAGTACTGATATAAATGGGAACCTGTTAAGCTAATGTATTGTCTAGTCTTGGTTTTTTAATATTGCACTATTTTTATTCCAGAACATCTAGGTTTGGCACTGGCATTAAATGTCCCTGTGTTTGTAGTCGTTACCAAAATAGACATGTGTCCACCCAATGTGTTACAGGAGACAATGAAACTACTAGCAAGAATACTCAAGTCACCAGGATGTCGTAAAATACCTGTCATAGTACAAAACAATGACGATGTAGTTGTATCAGCTACGAACTTCATGTCTGAAAAGTATGTAATCCGTGGTATCATTCTGTGGTTTTCTACTTTCTGCAAACTCAGACATTTCAATGGCTCGTTGTGAAATATGTTTTTAGCTGCCGTCAATCAAGGATTTAAGGTACTGACTAATTAGTTTTGATTGGCGGCAGCTAAAGACTTGTTTCACAATAAGCCATGGTAATGTCTGAGTTCGCAGAAAGTGGAAAACCGCAGTAACATTTTGATGATGATTGTCTTGTTGATGATTGACGATGATGGTAGTTGTAATAGTTGTAGATGATGATGGCAATGATTGATGATAGCAATTGTGATGTTGATGATTGACAATGACACGGTACCGGTAGTTGTTATAGTTATGATTGATGATGATGATGATTGATAGTAATGATTGTGATCTGGATGATTGACAATGACAGTAGTTGTGATAGTTATGATTGGTGATGGTGATGATGATGGTGGTGATGATTGATAATGACGATAGTTATGATTGATTATGATTGTGATCTGGATGATTGATGATGGTGATAGTTATGATTGGTGATGGTGATGATGATTGATAATGACAATAGTTATGATTGATAATGATTGCGATCTGGATGATTGATGATGGTGGTAGTTATGATTGGTGATGGTGATGATGGTGGTGATGATTGATAATGACAATAGTTATGATTGATAATGATTGCGATCTGGATGATTGATGATGGTGGTAGTTGTGATGGTGATGATGATGGTGGTAATGATTGATAATGACAATAGTTATGATTGATAATGATTGTGATAATTATGATTGATGATGGTGGTAGTTGTGATAGCTATAAATTTTGATAATTTTGATGATGGTGATAAATGATGATAACGATTCTGATGGTGATGATTGATGGTAGTTGTGATAATAATGATGGTAATGTTGGTAATGATGATGACGATGATTGATGATGATGGTGATAAATGATGATAATGATTCTGATGGTGATGATTGATGGTAGTTGTGATAATAATGATGGTAATGTTGGTAATGATGATGACAATGATTGATGATGATGATTATGGTGATAAATGATGATAATGATTCTGATGGTGATGATTGATGGTAGTTGTGATAATAATGATTGATGATGATGATTGCTTCGCTATATTTGTTTCTATCAAGTAAAGCATACTATTGTTTGTTTTTGTTCAGGGTTTGTCCTATCTTTCAAATATCCAACGTGACCGGTGAAAACCTTGATCTTCTCAAGATGTTTATGAATCTACTGAGTGTAAGATGTGACAGCCATGATGAAGAACCTGCTGAATTCCAAATAGATGAAACTTACTCTGTTCCAGTAAGGATGTTTGGCTGCATCTTATTCCTTCATTTTTCTTTCTCTCTTATACTTTTCTATATTTCATCCTGTTCCATTCTTTTCAATCTCTTTCCTACCTACATGTATTTTGTTCTATTCTATCACATCCTATCTGTTTCTATCCTATCTTATCCTGTTCTATTCTACTCTATCCTACCTTATCCTATCCTATCCTATTCTATCCTATCCCATCTTATCCTATCCTATCTTTTTCCATCCTTTCCTATTCTATCCTATTCTATCTGTTTCCCATCCTATCCCATCTTATCCTATCCTATCTTTTCCCATCCTTTCCTATTCTATCCTATTCTATCCTATTCTATTCTATCCTCTCCTATTCTATCCTATCCTATCCTATCCTATTCTATCCTGTTCTATCCTATCCTATCCTATCCTATCCTTTTGTAACATATCCTGTCCTATCCTGTTCTATCCTATCCTATCCTATCCTATCCTATCCTATCCTATCCTATCCTATCCTATCCTATCCTATCCTATCCTATCCTATCCTATCCTATCCTATCCTATCCTATCCTATCCTATCCTATCCTATCCTATCCTATCCTATCCCATCCTTTTGTAACATATCCTGTCCTATCCTGTTCTATCCTATCCTATCCCATCCTATCCTATCCTATCCTATCCTAGCCTATCCTATCCTATCCTATCCTATCCTATCCTATCCTATCCTATCCTATCCTATCCTTTCCTATCCTATCCTATCCTATCCTATCCTATCCTATCCTATTCTATTCTATCATATCCTATCCCATCCTATCCTATTCTAGCCTGTTCTATCCTATCCTATCCTGTTCTATCCTATCATCTCCTACATTGTATCTTATTCCACTTTTTCATTTATCCCTTCTTCCCTCATTTATTCCTTCTAAATAAGTATTGTATCAACCATCTCCTAGGGTGTGGGTACTGTCATCTCTGGGACATGCATGCAAGGTGTCATTAAATTAAACGATAATCTACTGCTAGGACCAGACCCTCTTGGTCAATTCCAACCCATAGCAATCAGAAGTATTCATAGGAAAAGAATGCCGGTCAAAGAAGTTCGTGGTGGACAAACTGCATCGTTTTCACTGAAAAAGGTGAGAGCTGTACTTCTCTTCTCATGTCTAAGGAACCACTTGGTTCGCAATAACAAACACCTTGAAATTGCAGTAACAAACAAACAAACTTTTGCCAGTGTGAACCGCTCAATTTATTGACAGTCGGTCCAAACGATATTTCAAGAAAGACTTTGATTTTGGTGTCTTTCAGTTTCGCCAACGTGAGTGGAAGTCATATAGTGAAGAAACGTTCCTTACTCATTCTTATTCTAATTTTGTTTCATTTACACTGATCATTATTCTGGTCTGGCCTGTATTTACAATGTGTTTTATCTTGAATCAACTTTAGGTGAAGCGTTCTCAAATTCGTAAAGGAATGGTGATGTTAGACAAGAGCCTGAAACCCCAATCTTGTTGGGAGTTTGACGCAGAAGTATTGATTCTTCACCATCCTACCACCATCAGTTGTAAATACCAAGCAATGAGTAAGTAAACTTGATTTGTGAAGCGATATTATCATAATGATGATGATTGCGATTGTGATTGAGTTGTAGTGGCGAGTATGATTATGATTATAATTACGCCTATGATTACGATTATAATTATGACTATGATTACGATTATAATTATGACTATGATTACGATTATAATTATGACTATGATTACGATTATAATTACGACTATGATTACGATTATAATTATGACTATGATTACGATTATAATTACGACTATGATTACGATTATAATTACGACTATGATTACGATTATAATTATGACTATGATTACGATTATAATTACGATTATAATTACAACTACTATGATTAAGATTACGATTATGATTCTCTTTATGATTATGATTTTGTTAGATAATGACGATCGCGATTGTGATTATGATTTTATGATTATGTCAATGGCTATAGCTATGATTATGGTTGATTATAATATATAATAGTAAAAAAATATAATCATTGATATGATGTTATTGTTGATGACGATAATGGTGATAAGGATAGTATGATTATGATTTTCAGTAATATGATATTTTTTATCTTTCCTCAGTCCATTGTAACAGTCTAAGACAGACAGCAACGATTATCAGGATGAGCCAAGCTCATCTACGGACAGGAGACAAAGCAAACGTCACATTCCGCTTTATTAAACACCCAGAATACCTCAAACCAAATACCCGGATGATCTTCCGTGAAGGACGAACAAAAGCTGTGGGGACCATACTGAAAATCGACCCTGACGCACACCCTCCCCCACAGGTTGCTGGCAAAATCAAACATCGTGGGCCTGGAAGAGGGCATGCGTCACGTGACAGACCTAAAGATGGACATAGTGCGGCAACAGCGCATGCGTCAACGTCTGCGTCGTAGCATCTAATGACGTAATTAAGTATAAAGTTGGATGAGATATGATTCTCTATAACGATCACAAGGATTATTTCCATCAGATGAAATACTGACGAAAGAAAAGGGAACGATGTATCACGTGTTCATCAGATGGTACTCACGTGACATGCACGTAAATCAGTGCCAGGAAATAAACTGTAAATTACCACAAAGAAATATGTAAATATGTAATTTAACCATCAACAAGACAGAGAAAGGCGCTAGCTTCTTAATTTTAAAGGAATTTGTGTTTGTGTGAACGACAGTTGAGCCACACAGAGTTATGATATTGGGAGTAGAAGGAAAGGAAGGAGAAAGAATAAAAATGGAAAACCATAATACGCTTCATATTTTAGTTCAACTAGATGCGTTTACTCAGGCTACGTCATAGAGTAGTATTTGTTTTTGATAGGTAGTTTACCCTGTGGCATTGCGTCATGTGTAATCTGGACACAACGATAGACCCATAGATAGGGTGTAGCCTGAGTAATTATCAGATTATTGACGAGGGATGTTTTCTCGTGATTGATCCCGATTTTTTACACAAAAGTTTGATCCCTGAGCCGAAAGTTTGCGTATATTGATATCCCTGATCCCACAAAAAATGATCTGATCTCTGAATTTATTCATGCGATACCGATCCCTCATCCGTGATCCCTGGTTCCAGCTGATCTGGACTATTATATGTGATCCCCGATCCCAGGCATGTGATCCCTGATCCCACAAAAAAATGATCTGATCTCTGAATTTATTCATGCGACCCCGACCCCTGATTCCAGCTGATCCGGACTATGTGATCCCCGATCCCAGGCATGTGATCCCTGATCCTTCGTCACGACCATGAATTATAAAAATTTATTCCTAGCCCCTATAACCAGCCTGTGAAACGGCCCTCCGCTATGGGCTCCCTTTATGAAGAGGAAAGCCTTCCTCTTTCCCAAGTTTCCACTCGTATAGCCAGTTTACAGGCTAACAGGAATAGTTTGTGTCATACTTAGGCAAAACATTTTTTTTGGAGCACTTTCAAACACGATCTTCAGAATTTTCACTTGTCAAACATTTTTCATAAAAATTATAGAAAACTGGAAAACTTAGAATTTCTTGGCTATCAAAGTGTCAAAAAGTTATGAGAAATACGGTGAGAGTTGTTTTTTTATGCGTTGGGATCCCTTTGTCTATCACGTGACGCTTCCCATAATCCTTCGTAATGTATTTCAAAAGATCTGTCGAACTTGGAAGACCAGTGAAAGAAGAAAAGAAAAAAACATAATGCCGGGAAAAGTTGCAGCAAATCCCCTTCCCCCTAGTACCAAACAACCCGGTCTCGCTCAATCCTTACTCTACAGTGGTTCACGATTTCAAGGACACCAAAAAAGCAAAGGCAATCGTTACGACGTTGAAGTAGTTTTACAGGTTTGTGATATGGGATAACTATCAAGTTTTTACTACTAGTGTGCAGTCAACACGCGATAACTTTATCTATTTTTCTCGTCGCTGATTCCTGTATTTCCCCTCTTTTACAGCATGTAGATGACGAAAGCGCGTTCCTCTGTGGATACCTAAAGATTAAAGAATTAACAGAAGTAAGTGCGTTATAAAGTTCAAAGTAAAAGCCTAAAACGCCATCAAATTTTCTAAATGAACTGATTGTCGGACAATCAATTTCTACTATGTAATCACTTTGTTTTCAATTTAAAGGAAGTTTTTAACATCAAAACTTTATATATTTGTTATCTGTTTGTGTTTAGAGTTTGATAAAAAGCTTTTAAGGGGGCTAGATATATATTTTAAGAAAATAAACGATATTTTATCCATCAATGTTGTGGTATGTTGCAATAGTGTGAATGCCCAAAGTTAACGTTTCAAATATTTAGATTATAAATATCAAAAATATATCAAAATACATTGATAATAAAAAATGCTGTAGTCTTTATTATTTTCAAAATGGTTACAATATTTAATTATTGTGTATTATCGAAGTAAAAAACAACAACAGAAAACTGTCAAATAAAAAACGCTTTTTCTTTTCTTTTCACATTTTCTTTTCTACGGTTATGTTACAAACTTTCCCATTATTTAAAATTATCAAATCTTGAATTAAAATAATACTATAATACTTAAAAATTACTAAATATTTATGTTAAAACAATACAAATGAAATTTAGACATTACAAAGTACGTACTATTTGAATAAGGCTATTAGAGTGCATTTAGTCAAACTGTTGAATAATTGACGTCACCTAAATTAGATAATTAAATTACTATTATAATTGACATCATATAAATTTGAAATCATGTGAAAGCTGTTTGTTATTTCCAGGTGAGAACAACAAGATTATATGCCCTATTTTTCTTGTAAATGTTTGTTGATTCTGATTAGAGGAACCCCCTGATTTTTTTTACCATTCGTTTGGCGGGCTTTTACTATTTTAGGTGACGTCAACTAAATATCTAACTAAATTTATCTAACTATTCAATGGTTTGACTAAATGCACTCTACTATTGTTTTTTTACCATAATTTCTATTTTTGTTGTTCTTATTGTATTTATTATTGTAAGGAAACAATAAAGGAAGTTGAAGAGTACACAGGAATTTTAAGAAGACAATAGAAGCTTGCTAGAAGCACACACAACTCATAGTGAAGTGATCAATTCTCAGTGCTTCTTAATTATTCTTAAAATTCCAAGCAATGCCGCCGAGTTTTATATATTTCTTTTATGAAATATTCAGTAGCCAAGATCAAACGAATCAACGTTTCATGCAGTGTTGGGTTATAGAGAATGCTACTCATCCAATCAGAATGTTTGATTTATACCAAATATTTTATATATTACTTATTGAGAATATGCTTCACAGCCAATCAGGGTTAGCGATTTATATCACTAGTCCCCTTCACAGTTCCCTGCGCCATTTTGAAAGGTAACCTGCGTCAAAGCGAGACAAACGTTGAGATTGCAATGATAGAGACATGTGAATAAATATTTGTCCAGCAAGGTGTTAAAGGTCTCTATCATTGCAAGCTCAATGCTTGTCTCCCTTTGATGAAAAGGCCCTGTAACCTTTCAAATGGGGAGCAGGGAACTATGAAGTGAACTATTGATTGTTAATTAATCTCAAATTGAGCAATTTTTCAAACTTTCATTTTTTGAAGGAGTTTCCGACTCTCACAACTTACTTCGATGGTGAAGTTATTGGTAGAAAACATCCTTTCTTAACAAGGAAATGGGTGAGTACAATTATTTACTTATTGAAAGACTAAAATGATTGATTGATTAATGGATGACTAATAAAGTGATTGATATATATATATTTTTATTTTTTATTTTTTTGCTTGATTAAAATTAATGATTGATTTAATGACTAACTGAATGTTTGACTGACTGATTGACAAAAAAAATGATGGATTGATTGACAGATTGTTTGGTTGACTGGCCAAATAATTGATTGACTGACTATGACTGACTGACTTAGCTGAGGGTCCTGAAGGGGTAAAATGGGAGTTGGGATTGGCCTTTGTGTTTACATATTGTGACCTTTGTAAACAGTTTACGTAATCTATGAAATCCGACCTCAGTAATGGGAGTGATAGAACACCAGTAGTGAAAAGGGCCGGTTTTGTAAACTTTGAAAACGTTTCTTGTTTCTTCTATTTCTTGTAATAGCTTAGTACTAAATGTAATGCTTTTCCTTAAATCGTAAATTGCAAATACGAGCAAGAAAATGACAAAAAAGCACATAATTTTGATGTTTTGTGAATGAATTTTGACTTGAAGAGCATGCGCTACTGACGCCATCACACGATTCTTCAGTTTGATTGAGAAAGCCAGATTAAAACACTTTTCTTGGTCTTTTCTTTATTCCTCCGTTGTTCAAATATGTATAGTAGCTTTAGCAGTAAAAAGTACATGCTATTTTCAGCCGTTAAAACAAAAGTCTTGAGGAAGAAAATGACTAAAACTGTGGAGAATTTGATGTGTTTTGAATACATTTTCACTTGCTGTCACGCGTCATTGAGCGCGCGCTCGGTATTTTCACTTTCGATTATCTGTCATTTTTTCAAAATAAAACGATTGAAATGTTATTTTTCTTTCAAAATATGGCAAAGTTTGACCTACTAGTTGGTTTATACCTCTCGCCCTCATGGTCCACGAGTCAATAGCCCACTTGGCCTCGAAGACTCGGCCTCGTGGGCTATTGACGTAGACCATTCGGGCTGCGGGTCTAATTGTTAAATAGTTGAATTAGAAACTTACCGTTGACAATTTTAAATATAAACGTTCGTTTGAAATACAGTCCATCCTGAAGAGCGTGACTGCTACACAGTCGGAACTTTGATTTTTCAATATTATATATTCTTAAAAAAAAAAAAATTTTCCTGCAAAGGTCTCAAGTCCAGTTTAAGACACTGCCTACACCAAGTCGAGTATTAAAACAGGCTGCCAAAACTATGGAATTGACCCCTGCTGTTTAGCTGGTCCGATCAACTGGAGGTGATCATAACACGACAAAACCTCATAGCTTCATCCCTTTATCTCTTTAGTGTGTTTTAAGAGATTGCGTTAGTAAATTCGTTACCACCGGATCTGATTACATGCCAACGACTTTCCCACTTATAGAGGTCGGATTTCATAGACTACGTAAACTGTTTAAAAAAGGTCACAATATGTAGCGCTAATCTCCTAGGCACCACAGGAATCCAAAACAAGTTACTCGAATTTTTTATCTTACGTAAAAGCAACCAAAAGCTGGGCTCCCTGTGTTTTTGACTGGGAAAATGGGATTGGATGCAATGGGACTGGGATTTACAATTTAAAGAACAATAGAAAATGGGAATGGGATTAAAAACTTGAGCAAAACTGATGGAATTATGTGATTTTTGACTGGGATTTGGTCCAAATATGAATTGGAAATGGGATTCGGGACTCCTCCCCCCTTCAGGGCCCTCTTAGCTATTAATTGATTAATTGGTTGATTGATTGGATGGTTGTTTGTTTGGTTGCTTGATTGAATGATTGATTGATTGATTGATTCAATGATCTGGTTTCACAATTAACAGAGTGTTTTGTATATATATATTTTCATGTTTAATAATGTCTCCTTGTGTTGTTTTCAGGATGCTGATGAGGATGTTGACAGAAAACACTGGGTAATTAAGCTATGGTCCATATTTTCATGGGGGGTGGGGTTTGGGGGATGGGATGGGATGGGATTAGGCATGGGTGGTCAATTGGTTGTTGTTTCTCACCTGAGTGGATATTATGGAGCCATGGCTAAAACATGGATCTTTGACTGTCTGTGTATCCATCATGGTTGGTCCTTGTGGCATAGTGGTTAACACATCGGACTAGAAAGCCGAAACCGTGGGTTCAAGTCCCACCAAAGGCAATTGATATTTTCTCATGTACATATCTTTATTTCACTAATACACCAAACGCATTTCAATTCATTATTATATAAAGGCTTTTGGTTGACACAAATATTTCATTCATTTTGTTGAATTATATTTTTATTTTTTTCACAGGGAAAATTCCTGGCATTTTACCAGTTTGCAAAAACTTTTAATTCGGACTCATTTGATTATTCACAACTAGATAACTTAGACTTCGTCTTCATGAGATGGAAAGTAAGTGATGCAGCCACATTCCTGACAAAACCACCAATATATATCTAGACACAACAGAGTGCAAACAATATAACCGTGAAACATTACAGTGAGGATACTCGAACCGTGAACACTTGACTATTTTCATGTTATTATTTTCTGAACCTTCTACTGCTTCAAAACCTCTAAAAATGGAGCAGGGAGTTCAAATACACTAAGTGTTCATAATATTATTTCAAATCTATTCGCTCAAGGGATGTGAGTCAAAAAAAGTAACAAAAAAACTCAGTGCTCCAGTTTGAGTGTCTCCACTGTAACAAAAACTAATTTCACTAAATTTGTCTATTGTAAATAGAACTGAACCGCGAATGTGTGCATTGTACATTTCGTATAATTGTGGAAACGTAAAAAAAAATGTTGGTCTACTGTTACATTTTTGTTTAGAAAAATGAGACTGTAACACACAATTCTGCAGTCATCTCAACTCAAAAACGATTTTACTTCCATATTGTGCGCTAGGATACTTGGCTAATTGCACGTGCACACTAAATTTAGTCTATTCACACTTCAACTATTTTTCACTAATTTCTACTAAATTTCTACTAATAGTTTTTGGGTTTCACGGTTATATTGTTTGCACTCTAGTCATTGAGACAAATAAAATTGAAATTTAAAATAAAATTATTTAATAATAATGATAGTATGCGCATATTGATTGGTCAAACAACTTGATGAGAGATGCTATCATTATTTTTGAGCAGGGGTAGGCAATCAAGTGTTAGTTTTATTATCTTTTGCACATGGTGTAAAGATATATCAAAGTAGGGAGAAGCTACATCACCAAACCAAAAAAAAATGACATGCTTTATTATTTTATAGAAGATTTTAAAAAGTTTTTTTTTTTTCGAAATTTGATACTCAGATCTAAATGGTTGGGATGTTGAGAGAACATGTGAGAAGTTGGAAACCATTTGCTGTGCTTCTCATCTTCTCACTTAAAAGTTTTTAGATCAGATTATCAAACACGGCAAACTTTTGTTTTACAGTGCTGCTAATTCAACCGGGGCCACCCCGAGTTTATTAGCCAATCACGTTTGGGCTTAAGAACAAAAGAACCAGACATAGACAAGTCAATTCGTGCCTATAATTTGATTGGCTGATAAGGAGACAATGTAGATATCTTTTGTTCTTAAGCTCAAACGTGATTGGCTAATAAACTCGAGGTGGCCCCGGTTGAATTAGCAGCACTGTAACCTAAACTGTGCTTAAAACATTTTTTATTAGATTTATTGTTGTTTTTTAATTTTATTCATTTATTGCTGGCAGCTTTTGTTATGTTTGGTTGGCTGTCATTGTAAGTGTGCTGTTTTGCCTTATCTGAGCATGAACATAAGCTTATTGTTCTTTCGTTCTTCATAGAAGACTATTTTGTCTCAAATGTTTTCTGATGTTATGTCTTGTTCAACTTTCAGGAACAATTCCTTGTACCAGATCACAAGATTCGAGATATCAATGGAGCCTCATTCGCCGGCTTTTACTATATTTGTCTACAAAAATCAACTGCCTCAATTGAAGGATATTATTACCATCGCAGCTCGGAGTGGTTCCAGTCGCTAAACCTTACACACATTCCCGACCACAGTCAACCAATCTATGAGTTTAGATAACACCATGTAAACACTTCAGACAGTATTAGAAACAACAAAAACACTAATGGTATCAAAAACAGAGAATAGTGTACAAGAAAGCACAGCGGCTGCAAAATGCACCTACAAGTTCAGGGACTGATCCAGACCAGACGTTGACTGTTTTTTGTTTACTCAACCTGAAAAAGTGACTCCTTAATCCATCCACATCACATTAGGAGCCAGTTGTACGAAGCCTGGATAAAGTTATCCAATGGATAAGAGTTATCCAGTGTAAAGAATTTGTATAAATTTTATCCAGTGGATACTAAGGGATTTATCCAGTGGATAGCACTATTCCGGCTTCGTACAACCAGCCCCAGCAATCCAGCACCATGCAGTCAAAAGCTGTGTTTTGGCTGGCCCCCTGACAGTAATATTGTTTGGTTAGGTTTCAGGGCTCGAAATAGCTGCCTGTCAATGGCCAAATGCCAGGCAAAGTTTATGGTTCAAATGGCAGGCAAAAATAGTTATGAACTACCAAACAGATAAAAATATTGCAGTCAAAATGGACTGGAAATCATCTTCACTGTCTATTTATCTGGAAGTGGCAGGCCACTTTTTCCTATTTTCAGCCCTGGGTTTAGAGCAATTGTTTGGAAAGACTCTAATGTTTTTCTCAAACCAATCCTAAATGATGTTTTGATTTGGTGCTGGATTGCCCCTATCTTTAAGAAGGCAAGAATGCTTGCAAAGAGTCAAGTTTTATCATAACAGTTCTGTAAAGTTGAGCTGTCGACAAAAAATTAATTTGAAAATCTGGCAGGTTTCTGTACACCGGTCTGCATCCACGCCTGAAGGTCATGGAACAAGTGCAGATGATATTGGCACAGCCATCGACAGAAGTTTTAGATGCACAATTTCAGAACATACACTGAACCATAAAATTGCGACCATTTTGAAAAACTATTGTTCTTGAACACATGTCTGACAAGTTAAGAACAATAGAAGGTCTTCATTTATGACTTGGTCTATAGAAGAAATCATCCTTAGAATATCACAATACAAAATATTTGTAAATCTACATGTAAATATGCCCATGTAATAAATTAATTATGATAACAAGTGGACTGTGTCTGTTCTAAAAACAACCAACAAGCAAACATAATAGCTGCATATGTGCTCGGATGCCATTTTCTAAAACAAAGCATGATGGGACTGACTGAGTCATTGCGGCGTATATGTCTGCTAATAAACTCCAAAATCATTGTTACATTTTATTTACAGAGATAATCGTTGTATCGTGACTTGAAAATTGTGAATTTCTATTTGATTTTGCCAAACCAATTTACCCCTGGGACCCCCCCTTTTGAAAAATCCTGGATCCGCCCTTGGTTGGTCAGCAAGCAGTTAACACTTATACCTCCAGATTCCGAGGAAAATATTAAAAAATCTTTGTTCTTTTGTTAACAGGTATTTCATGGAAATAGTGTTTGCAATCTTTACACAAGAAGTAGACAAACAAAATTGGTGAAGAATAAATACAATTATATCTTTAATATTATTGCAGCTACTGTGTAAAACTACTTTTACAATGTACTATAATTTTTGCTTATTATCTTATAATAAGTTATTACTTGGAAGTTGACATTGAGAGACCTCAAACCTTCCAAGCAAAATACTTTGTGACACTACCATCCATGGTTGAATTAAAAAAATGATATTTACATATCATTTAGTAATACATGTCTCATACTGGTTTGGCCCCTCTCTCCACCCAAATCAAAGTTGAATTGTTTATCGGTTCCAACAGGTTGATTGATGAGGGGCGAGGGCAAAGGTAGCCTGCGTTACATCCGGTTTATTCCCCTTAATAACGGTTATTACTGGAATAAACCGGATGTAACGCAGGCTAGGGCAAAGGAAAATGTTCATATTTTCAAGTTGTACTGTTGCAAATGTTTTGACATGAAGATTTTAATTTATTTAGGTGTGAGGGGGAAGGAAAATGCTCATATTTTCAAGTTGTACTGTCACAAATGAATTGACATGTAGATTTTAAAAACTGACTAAAGTTTCAGTTACATTTTTCTTCCTACTCCACCATATCAGCTAAGTTCTAACTCTTTACACATGTATAATGCACTTCTGTTACTGTTACTTTGTTACACTACATTTAGATTGTTTCCAAGGCTACACTGTACTACACAAATACATTATTATTTGACGTTAAATTATCAGCGATGTCTTGAACACCTAATGGAATAGGGCTTTGCTGATGGCTCTCAGCTATAAGTCTTAAGAAACTTGCTTAAACCGCCAGCTTCTGTTATGTTGATGCATTTATGATCATTTATCACACATTACTACACAGACGATTGTCCAAATGTAATTATTTTTTAAATTAAATTATGTTACATGATTGAAATTTCATATATTTAAATTACCGTAACTATATTCAATTTGAAAAGTAATCAGCCTCATTTCCTAACACTAAAAAACCTTTTTCACGAAGAGTTTTTTAAATGGTAAGTATTAATAGCTAGATTACTGCCTAAAATACTATTGAATTTACAAAAATATTCACTAAAGACACTTGTTGCTTAAGGCCAGCATCACTAAAATTGTTGATAATATACCAGAGAAAAATAGCTTATATTAAGTAATGATGTGTGTAAGAAGTAGGCAACTCTCTATTGTTCTGCGGCAATAGCATTGAACTTCCCCACATATAAGAATGTCTTAGTTTTCAGACTGAAAGTATATTGGCCTATAGGTAACACATTTTAAAAATAAAATGTGCAAAAACTCTGTGTTGGAACAAAGTTTCTTTTGTACTAAAAGATCTCGTCCAATCATAAGCACTCAAAACAATATCCAAAAGACGTTTACAATTGGATATGTTCCCCACCTAGAAATTTTGGTATATAAAGGCTCAGGAAATCTTAGATGAAAAGGGAATTAGATATCAAATAAAATATTAAAAAATCCACTTAGTTTTGAAATTATGGCAGATTTTCATGTTTTAACCTTGAATGAGATGGACGGATTAGACAAATAATATGCACAATTAGCACCTTTCTGCATTCCATTGCCTACATTCTGCCTACTTCTTACACACATCATTTCTTAATTGATATGGTTCTAAAAATAATTAATGTTTATGGCGCAGTGGCTCAAGCAAATGCCAGTCAAATAAGTTGTACACAAATTACACTAATATGTGGTTTGGAAACTTACTATAAATTAAAACAACTACAATTAACTTAATAGATAACATTAATGAATTGTCATGATTATCCACTTCATTCCTGAGTCTACAAATTCAATAGAACGTTCTCGTATGACCCACTTCATGCAAATATGTGTAAAATAACATGCTAATTAGGTGTGTGTGTTCCAGTCTAGTCTTAAAATAATAGAGTAAAACACAACGAAAACATTAAATTGATAGATTTCTTCCAAAACACTTTTAACCATGATTTTTACAGTGGATATAGCATTTCTAGGTAAAAAAAATGAAAGCAAATAGCCACAATATATGTTATTTCACACATATGCTCATATGCATTTTAAAAGTGGGTTATGCGAAAGCGCTCTAATAATAAAATTATTTTAGTCATACTCTGCACCAATAGTGATGCTTATGTCACCAGGCAGAACCTCTGTTTTATGGAACCACTGGTTGGTGTCAACAATTACTAAACAAAACAAGGAACAGTTATTAAATACAGGCTGGTATAATTATTTGTCTTTACATAATATAAAGTATTAGGCCGGTTTAAAGTATAAAATATTAGATGCTGTATACAATTTGAGTTGGTATCGCAGGGGGCTCCAGAAAATCTGTTGTGGAATGTACAAGAGGAGTATGACTCCAGGGGAGTGGGGATGGGGGAGTCATGGGTAAAAGCATCATGTATGCTCCTCAGAAATTTTCAAAAAAAACCTGTCTTAAGAAACTGGTTAAGTCCTTTTAAAAGGGCACGGTGCACATGATTTTAACCCTTAAGAACTACCATATAAGGTACTGGTCATAAAGTACAGGCGAGGGTGGGCCCTGGAAAAAAGGTAGGGTGGGCCCTGGAAAAAAAGAGTGGGGTGGGCCATAAATTTTGAACATGAAAAAAGGGGTGGGCCAAGAAAGTTATTTTGGGGTAATTGTTGTGCATTGTATAGGGGTGGGGTATGTGTTACTATAAACAGGCTAAAGGATGGGCCAATAACAGTCATTCATTGGGAATTCTGAATTTTCCGATACCATGAAATGTGGAAATTTAGATTATTAACAACAACACCCTGATAAAAATAACCCCATAAAGTTACCATGAAATGTTGATTAATAAATACCCTAAAAGACACAAAATTACCTATTATTATAGCCCCTAGATACATGACAATGAAGCATACCCAATAATTTTACCCTTGAGCCTCACCGCCTGGGTGTATGACATTCAGTCTATCATATACTTACTGACTTCTCCTTTATGGATGGGTGCTTTCAGGGTCTTGCAAACATGTTCACATTCAGGGGGAGGTATGAGTGTCCATACTTTGCTTCCCGATAGCTGTGCCTGCCATGATGGTCTTTCAACACTGTCAATCTACAAACAAACAAACAAACACTTTATATCCTACTCCATCTATCCCAAGAGGTTGGCCTGTATTAGGGGGCTTTCGTTTATTAGTGTGTATTGGGGGGAGGGGAGAGGTCCGTAAAATCACCTGTATTTCAAGCCCTGCCTTTGAACACACAAAATTGACCTTCAAAAATCAACCTTGACTTATACGCTGTACACTGTCAGTACAGTTGATATGTTGACAGAGTATGTGTCTTAAAGACAGTCTGACTTGTACTTGTAACAAGAAAAAGTATATTAAAAATACGTAGGACTATAGACCACTTTCATAACTACATGTAGCAGAAAATGATATTTTCAAGTAAACAGATATTTTAATATTTTAGCACTGTCATATGAAAGAACCACCTGAAATAGGCATGTTTGGAAGGTTTTGATGCACTGGCTAAAATTGCAATGAAGTTATGCCCAATGAAAAATGTAGAGATTTGTATGTAATTTTTCTTTTGAGCTACAATCATGTGCAAAATACCTTGGGACATTATCTGGTTTTAACATGAAAAATATTTCAACATCATTTTTCCGTTTCCCCCTCTCCCCCTCTCCCCCGTTTCAATGTTGAATTGTGGGAATGTGAAACGGTTGTCATTTGAAAGACCAATCAACATTGCTTAGGGGGAAGGGGGTTTGCAAATCAAATTGATCGATTTTGTATATTTTTTGAAACGAAAACGAAAACGCTCATAAAAAAGCACATGATTGTAGCTAGGCCTTTGTTGCCTCGTTTTGGTGTTTTTCTGATTTTTCAAATTCTTCTAGCTTCTTGCAAATTTGATCATTTTTTCTCAAACTTTCACAAGTTATTGTTATGGTGAATGTCTATCATATGATAACTTTCTTTTTCTTAAAACATCAATTTCAAATATTATGATAATTAGTGGCGGACATTTATGAAAAATGTCTACGGATTCCCAGTAAGAGGAAAGATTATCCTTGCCAACTGAAGATATTAAAATATCTAGTAAAGAAAAACTATTAAAAGTCAAATACATGTAAGACACCATTTTTAAAGTATTATCATAATTGCAGATTGCAGCTAGATGTAATTAGACTAAGTGTAGTATATGAATGATAAAGGCTAGTAGCTCATAACGCCTACCACACTTAAAAAACACCTCTTATCAACTATAACTTAGAAGATTTTAAGTGGTTTTTAAACTAAATAGACTAATATCTAATATAAGAACTACTTAATATATTTGAACCCATTTTGCTCAAATATATAGCGCTTTTTATTACAGTTCTCGTCCACAACCTCAGCCTCAATAGCTTGTAATGTATTTTCTAAAATTTGACTAGAGATCACAGTAATTTAAAAAATGCACACCTTATGAAATAATTGAAACATTAATTTCAAAATTTGACTTGTTGAATATTTGATTGACAGAAGTGGAAACTCATAAAATAAGTTCTGTATTCGAGCCTTAATTGGAGAATTGTTTGTTTGTGAAAATTGCAGTAAAATACTCACATGTATTTGTGCTCCTAATCCTGGTCCACCCATGAAAAGCCAGTCCTGTTGGCTTGTCTCAGAGTCAGTTGGCAAGAAGTATGGTCTCTGGTAGTGTTCACGTAACTTCTCTCTAACCACTGGATCACAGTTACTCCTATGTGGATACACAAAGAATATATTAATAAGATGATTAAGCTCTAGCTATCTGTACCTAAGGATGATTTTGATGATAATAACAATGATGATAGTAATTTTGAAGAGGATGATGATAATAACAATGGTGGTAATGATGATGATAAAGATGATGATAATGATGATAATGATGATGATTGTGCTGATAATAACAATTGTAGTAATGATGATGATGATGATGATGATATTGATGATGAGGATCTATCAGATAATAATACTGAATTTACAAATAAAACATTATTAAACTCATTAATAATCCATTGTCTCAGGGACCAATGGCAACTTTGCATTTCAGTCACCTGTGTAGGTCTTCAATTGATACTTGATCAAACACTGATCAAGACACTGATCAAGACACTGATCAAGACACTGATCAAGACACTGATCAAGACACTGATCAAGACACTGATCAAGACACTGATCAAAACACTGATCAAGACACTGATCAAGACACTGATCAAGACACTGATCAAGACACTGATCAAGACACTGATCAAGACACTGATCAAGACACTGATCAAGACACTGATCAAGCCACTTATCAAGACACTGATCAAGACACTAATCAAGACACTGATCAAGACACTGATCAAGACACTGATCAAGACACTGATCAAGACACTGATCAAGACACTGATCAAGACACTGATCAAGACACTGATCAAAACACTGATCAAGACACTGATCAAGACACTGATCAAGACACTGATCAATTAAGACACGGATCAAGACACTGATCAAGACACTGATCAAGACACTGATCAAGACACTGATCAAGACACTGATCAAGACACTGATCAAAACACTGATCAAGACACTGATCAAGACACTGATCAAGACACTGATCAATTAAGACACGGATCAAGACACTGATCAAGACACTGTATAGATTCATTATGTTTTAGCCTCAGGAGATTCATAAACTTATGAGTTACAATGTTTCTATCTAGAACAAAGTATGATGGTACAAACTGAATACCACTATTTTTTGGCCACTAAAATAAACCCGAAAATCAGTTTTTTTGTTTTCCTATTAAAAACCTCAAGCATTTTAGCAACAGATAAAAAAACAGGCATAATATAATGCAAGGGCTCAGTTTCAGATCATGTTTTGTTCTACAAAATGGCACTCATGCACATCGCTTATTGTAACACCTACAGTTGCAATAAATGATGCCAATTTTCATGCCAACAATTATTATTAATTAATTTAAAAAAATATTTTTTGGAATAATGAAAATATTACTATTTCCTATTATTCAAAAAATTTTGCTTGAGTTCTAAAAAAAGAGTCATTCGTGCAAAATGTCACGTTTCCTATGGTCTGGTGACAGCTGGTCACGATGGGCTACTCAATGCAGATACCCTATTAAGTGTACAAAAACAATACATTGCTCCTACCATGACAGACGAACAGGAAAAAATACACGGAAAGCGAAACTCCTCAAAAGAAAAATCATTATTTTAATTTTCAAAAGAAGATTTAGTGTTGAATCCAATATAGAATAACTTTTAATTCTTAGAGGCTTTAGAATTCAAAACAATCCGATTATTGTAACTTTCAAAGAAAAATATTTTGAAATGCAAACCTTATATAGTATAAACTTAGCACACCATGAAATGGGCATAATTTTCTTTTGTTTTATCGTAAATATGCAAATGCTATCGTTGCTTTTAGAAGGGGTTAAGACACGTCAATGGATGAGAAAATAACAAAAATATTTCATAGTCTTCAAATGTTGTCTAGTCTTTTTATAAACTATATCATCAAAATTCAAAAGGGTTTAAAAATTTAAACCTGTATGCCTTTAGTATTGAAATTAGGTTAAAGAATATATTGATGTGTTTTACTTGCCATCCAAAATACCACGGCTCTCCCTTCATATGTGCTCTGTCCTTGGACATGTTGAAAGCAGCTTTCAATGAAGTGAAGTTAGTTTTATAAGGGAAAAACTGACATTCGTCTTCATTGGTCTGATATGCCCCATCGTTGGAATCATAAAGAGCTTTAAGGAACTCAAAGTTAAACGTGTTAAGAGCTGACCAGTTCTTTGCTGCGTCGATTATTACAGCTGGTCGGCCGGTGTAAGCGTAATTTTCTATAAAAGTTTGTTTTGTCAGGCCGGACACACGAGGAACTTCATTCAGACCTTCACACATCATAGAGCAGTTCGTTGGCTTTCGGACTATTTCGTTGAATATTTCATTAACATTGAGTAAGCACATCTCGTCTTTCCAATGATCCATGAGAAAGAGAGTTCCATAATAGCCTCCACATGCTAGCAGAACAGGAATTAGAAAGAAGACGACGACGAAAGTTTTCTTCGAACTCCATTTTCGCTCGACTTTCGTGTTGTTGTTTTGACTTTTAACTCCTCTTTTAAACTCTTTCTTTATCTCTTCTAGAGATGATCCAGACTCAAGAGCCTTTTCTCGGAGCTTTGTGAAGAGGTTTACGAGTTGGTCATTTGATTTTGGAGACATTTTCAGATGCTATACAATATTTTTTTTGGAGTACACTCAGTCTGAACTTCTTCGCCAAGGCTCGAGTTTTGAGCACTTTGAATTCAATGACAGGTAGGGCCTGAGTAGGAGTGTCATTATTACTTTCTATGGGGGGAGGGGTACTTTTGCAGTCATTTAAATATTTACATTTTAAAGATATAATAATTCGACAGCTTTAAAAGCATTTTCTTGCCTTGATCAATAATGAAAACGTTAAAATTAAAACTTTAAAAACTACAAAATTATCAGAAACCCGACAACAGTCAAACGACATAAATATTTACTGTCAAGCGTAATTGAATTAACCTCCAATGAGCCGTGCCAAAACATTTTCTGATATTAATATATAATTGTCATATTTCAATCATAAAAAGTAAAAATTACCGTCAGCCGTCAAAACCATGTAAATAGCTTAGTATATTGCTGCATTTTCATCTGTTAAATTGCTATATATAGCCGCTAGGCATACACTACACTTGTTTTCAATATAAGTTAAAAGACCAAGGGTTCCGCCGTTTTTCATTTATTTTACCAGGATCTGTAATAAAAAAATAACCACAATTTTTGCTTTTTTTCACGGAATGGGAAGCTCTTAATATGAAAATGCTCTTATACTATCGATTACCATATACCACGGCTCTTGACCTGCTCAACGTGGTACAACCTAAGTGGTCGCTTATTAGTCGGTCTTTATTAGGAGTTACTTACAGTGCGAATCAAAAAACCGTGGCCACCCAGAAATATTTTAGAAATCGTTTACTGTTCGTTGAACAACTCAAAAACAACTCAGGCTACAAAACAATTATCATACTACACATCAGTCAAACTTCTTGCGGTGATATAGTTGTTTCTGAGTTGTTCAACGAACAATCAACGATTTCTAAAATATTTCGGGGTGGACGTGCCCACGGTTAGTTTTGATTCGCACTGTAAGCCTGGTTCACACGATAGGTTAGTGTAGTGTAAGTGTTGGTATTGTGATGCTAATTTGACAACCATTTTACAGTGCAACTTTAAGGGGGCCACCCAAACAAATGTCAAAATAAATAGTTTTTGAGATCAATCAAAAAACTTGGAGAGGGTTCTCACAGGCTAAGATGTTTCTTATTCAATCTTTATCTATTCCGTTCACAATTAATGAAAATGATTAGCATTTTAAGCAAAGAAGTCAAGTATTTGTAGAGATTCTATTGTTCATATTCTCGATCGTGATTGGATAATCATGTTTTAATTTGGAGGCCCCGGTTTCAATATTTCACTGTAACAATAAATTGTTTAATTTTCTTTGTTCTAATAAAAATGGTTGGTTGGCAAAGCAACATAACAAAATACATCACTGTACGTCCACCTATAAAATCACTAGAATGGTAAAATGCTCGTTTGAAATCCTCTCTTGTTTTTGTACCATGTACTTGTGATCGCTTCGGGTCAATCATTCCGCTCAAAACTGGCCATGTGGAACAAAAAAAAAAGCACTCATCATCGAAGGCCGTATTTCAAAGAGACATTTAGAGCTAGAGAGTGGTCTAGCTAGTTCTTTTTATCTCATCATCGAAGGTGGTATTTCATCAAACAGACGTTTAGAGCTAGAGAGTGGTCTAACTAGTTCTTGTTATCAAGTTAATCACAGATATGATATATCAGTTCTGCCATAAATCATATGTATTCATAACTTTTCATCTTTCCTTTTTTTCAGTTTCTTTTCCAGCTAGTTCTCTCTTCCTTCCTTCCTTTTCTTCCTTTTCTTTGTTTCTCTTCTCTTCTTTCTTTTCTCTTCTCCCCTTTTTTCTCTTCCTTTTCTGTTCTTTTGTTCTTTTACTTTTTTTCTTTGCTTTTTCTTTTCTTATAAGATTGCCTTTTGATATACATAATATTTAAAAGAAAAACCAACGCAGATAATTCGACGTTTCGATGGCGTCCTACCATCTATCTGTATGCAAATTTCCTAATAAAGTTCTTGATAATAATGGCAGGATGCCATCGAAACGTCGAATTATCCACGTTGCTTTTCCTTTTCTTATTCTATTTTTTCCTTTTCTTATAACTTTACTTATTTTACTAAATTCCTCTTTTCTTTTCTTCATGAGTTAGGTCAATTCATTCTTTTTTGTGGTAGCGCAAGAGAGGCTGGCTGTCTCTTGGGAATCGTCCCATCCGTTTTTTTCCTTGTCTAACTCTTTATATTTTTAACTTAACTAGTCTTCCCATTCCTCGACAAAATTCATATATTTTAGACCACTTTCTTTCCTATTAACTTAATATTAAAATCATAGCAACAAATGTGCAAACTATCAAGAAAACAACAGCAAACAAAAAAACAGACAAACAAACGAAAAAGAAAAACAACAGCAAACAAAAAAACAGACAAACGAAAAAGAAAAACAACAGCAAACAAAAAAACAGACAAACAAACGAAAAAGAAAAAGCAGCAAACAAACAACTGACAAACAAACGAAAAAGAAAAACAAGCAGCAAACAAACAACTGACAAACAAACGAAAAAGAAAAACAAGCAGCAAACAAACAAAATACAAACAAGAAAACAAAAATTTTTTGTCGAGGTCGATATACTGGGGCTTTAAATAAAAATATGATAACAAAACAGAACAATTTCCTTCAAATTTCGTTTAATTACAGACATTTTCGACTTCGACTTTCACAACTACCTGTTCACTATTATTTAAAAATTCACATATTTCAAACATTTACATCATAAAAATCAACAATTTCATTTTCTCTTTAAAATTTCTTTTCTGAAAAATCTGATTGACAGGTTATTGTTCCTGCAGTCTAGAAATATACTATGACGTCATTCGTCTAGAAATACCTATGACGTCATTGAACTAAACTCTGTTAACTCTTGCCACTCTGTGGCTCACTAATCTATATCTATTTATATCGATTTCTTTCGATTTGTCGTGCGCAATTTGTCGGTACGTGTCGGTACGATTAATCGATTCGATTTTATTGGCAGTTTTTGATACAATTTAGCAGTACAAGTTGTCGGTTGTTAAGCGACACAATTTTTTTCGATTCGATTTATCGAACGCGATTGTCTGAAATCCGTCGGTGCGTGTCGGTTCGAATCGTCGAATCAAATTTCAATAATTCCTAAATGCAAAACTTGAAAGTTGTCGCACGTGGTATGAAACAGTTTTCTTTTTTACGAATAATAAATATGAAAAATGCCGTCGTGACAAGCTAGCGATTTTTTTTTCCGAAACCAATAAATTGCGCACAACAAACCAACTGTACCATTGCGTCTCCACAATAAATAAACTATATATACACAGTAATAAACCATTTGCACGAAAACGATATTTTACAGTACCAGAACGCATAACTGACTTTCTTTCTTATTGGATTATTCCCTAGAATAATAGATCTTTGCACGGTTCACGTCCACAACCTCAGGCGTCAATAGCGTGTAATATATTCTTTACAATTTAACTACAGCCCGTGGAATCTTGAAGTGTTTCAATTGATTGATAATGATTAATCAAATTACCGCGAGCTGTAGTCAAATTGTAAAGAATGTATTACACGCTATCGAGGCCGAGGTTGTGGACGAGAAACGTGAAAAGGACTATACTCTACTTTCACATTAACCATAATGGCCTCTGTTTTTGGGGGGGAGGAGGGGGGGGGGGGGTAGATATTGTAATTTTAATTTGTTTGATTTGAATTATGATTGGTTTGATTTGAATAAAAATAGCTACCCCCCCCCCCCCCCCGCCCCCTCCCCCCCCCCCAAAAAAAAAAAACAGAAGGCATTATGGATAATGTGAAAGTAGAGAATTGGGACTAACTACTTTAGAAATGAAAGTATGCAAAGCATTCTGGTACTGGTAGTATATGACGTCATAATGTAAATGGCGTATTATAGGTTTACCACAGAGCACCGAATACACCATTTAACAGCATCTTCGGCTCTCAATGTTACAGCATAACGCGCCTTACCGTGGCCACCCAATTAAATTTTTGTACAAGTTAGCTTAGCGTTCAAAAGTTTCTCTTTTCAAATTATTTGCTACACCTTTTCAAATTTAAACATCCTGGGAGG
Source organism: Metridium senile (assembly GCA_949775045.1). Classification (NCBI taxonomy): domain Eukaryota; kingdom Metazoa; phylum Cnidaria; class Anthozoa; order Actiniaria; family Metridiidae; genus Metridium; species Metridium senile. The sequence goes on from OX459099.1 coordinate 18,728,727, forward strand.
TTTTTCAGCCACTTATAAACTTCACTCTTGTCTTCGCTTTGAACATTTCAAAGTGTTTACCGTTTGACACTCGGCGTGTCTTTTATATTAAGGTCAAATTCTCGCTTTGTGATTGGTTAACTTGTACAAAACCTTAATTAGGTGGCCACGGTAAGGTGCACCGCGCTGTAAAAATTATAATATTTTTTGGCTACTTAATAAATTTAAAACATTTGACTAAAAGAACCTAAACACACAGAAAAATTGCTTTCTAATTAGAGATGCAGAAGAGACGGATTGCGTAAGATGTTAAATACATAAAAAAATAGAAATAGACGGATAAAATAACGAGAAGAAACAAAGTTCTGACGAATTTGAAAACCAATTTCTAAAATTGTCCAGTCGCTAATAACAGCACGGCATGCCGGGAAGTACACAGGACAAATGTAGTGCCAGAATAAATGGAAATTCCACGGCTTGAAAACTTTTCGATATGTATAAAAACTTCGTAACAATTATTTATACAAACGGAAAACTTATAAAGTATTTCGCACTTTGATGCGAGATTATTAGCATGAAGGCCTCGCGCGTCTTCCACGCTTCCACACTAACGCGTGCGATAACACGAGGCGTGTAGCCCTCCGTTCACATTGAATCTATCAAACGAACGCGATATTCTAAGACGCAGTTCAAAATTGAGAAAATTAAAAAAACCTATAACCTATATTCTAAAAGAAAATCCTATGAACCCATTCTAAACATGGCGATAGGAACTGACTAGCCTCGTATTCATGCGAAAAAGTATAAGCCTTTCACATATAGAAGAAAAGCTATTCATATTTGACTGACTAGCCTCGTGTACATGTTGAAGGGCTAGGCAGTCAGAGATTTAGTCGCCATATTTAAAATGAGATTGAAGAACGAATGCATTTTAAGAACGCTTTAGTGTGGACAGCGGCTAACCCCATTTAGCAAAAAAAATTCATACAAACATGAATTTGATCACGAGGTTGTCACGTGATTATTAACATTGATCACGTGGTGCATTGTCGCATCACTCTCAACCCTCCCCACCCTTATAACTTTTACATTAATATGGCGCGTATCGGAATCCAGTACCATAAGCCACTGAAGGGGGTGGGGCGGCGATTGGCGTTCGGTAGGCAGCAGGGGCGGCTGCGTAAGCTGTTGCCTAGAAACAACCAAACAAACAATATGGTTAGTTATAGGTAGTGTAGTGATTTACCGCGCGCCTGTCGCTGATGTTCGAGTCCCGGGTCGGACATGGATTGTAAGTTGAGTTTATTTGATGTGTTCAGTTCTCTCCAATGCCATGAGGGGTTTTCCTCTCAAAAATGAACATGTGATCAGAGCGTGCTAAAATATTGAATGTAGGGGTTGTGAGGGTGTTTCTTAGTAGCTTAACAGACGGTTGTATCTGGATTTAAAATTTAAAATTTAAAAAAGATACTTTTTATGATCATGAGCATGCGCGAGGTGATAAGTTTCATTAAACCAAAGCGGGCTATTGTCACGTGATAAATATACATAATTACATGTTCTACTTACCGGGTACCCTGTGGTATAGGCGAGTTCATAGCTGCAAATAAACAAACATTTATCAGATTGAATATCAGATTGAACAACTTATCAGGGCATTGAAGCGTACAACGCTATACCCATAGACCACTTTCATAAATACCATAATATGTACCAGAAATTGATTTTTCAAGTAAACAGATATTTTAATATTTTAGCACTGTCATATGAAAGAACCACCTGAAATAGGCATGTTTGGAAGGTTTTGATGCTCTGGCTAAAATACCAAAGAAGTTATGCTCAATGAAAAATGTAGAGATTTGTATGTAATTTTCTGCTGAGGCCTTTGATGCCTCGTTTTAGTGTATTTCTGATTTTTCTCTTATAGCTTCATGCAAATTTAATCGTTTTTTCTCAAACTTCCACAAATTATTGTTATGGTGAATGCCTATTATATGATAGCTTTCTTTTTCTTAAAACATCAATTTTAAAAATTACGAAAATTAGTGGCGGCCATTTATGAAAGTCGTCTATACATGCTTCATTGTTTGAAATTAATTGTCGAAATATAAAAGATAAATAAAATATAAGAAATCATATCTGACAAATAACCAAAACGGGAAAAAATGGAAAAAAGAGAGGGAGAGAATTAACATGTTTGTTTCTTGTTTGCATTTTTACTCTAGGTGCCCCCCTACCCCTACCCCCTATTCCTGGGTCCTCGCTAAGCCCGTGGAAAAAGGTCGTCGACTGTGCTATCAATTCCACAGGAAACCCGCCAGACAAGTGGAGACTCACCTTGGGTAAGCAGCACACGTCGGTCTTCTCAAATAAGCCTACAAACAATAAAAACAGCCATTGAATATCATAATAGGATTAAGAATAAGTATTTAGAGCATAACACAGTTGTCTCTATGCTCTTGGAATAGTCCTTATCACAGTTCTGTTCAGTGACCACGAATAATAGTTTCAAGTCGAGATTCGAGTTGATGCGCATAGCAAAACTAAAACTCATCATATGCGGCAAAGCGAACCTCGACTTGGAACAAATATTCGTGGTCTATGAAAAGGACTATTAATCTAAGATACAAGTAAAAGCAATAAAGAAAACCATCTATAAACCTATAAAAATATATATATAAAGTGAAATAATATCACTATTATCAATACAGGTCGAGAGGATTACTACCCTCCTTTAATTAAGTAGCGATGAGACAACGAATGATATGACCTTATAAGCTGACACACACAGAGATGAAAGAGGGTTATACCATTATTCATATAGGATTAACGACCTGACTAGCACTGAAGAAAGGGCGAAGTGAGCCATAACGATGATGTTTGACATGAATGATTTATTGATAAAGCAAAACTATGAGAGTATGTCGTGGGTCAATACGTGTAATGACAATATGAAGTCAAGAGCTCGACCCAATTTTCGCAAAAGAGATATTCTTTTAAGCGCGCGGTCTTATTCTTGTATTGAGATAGTTGTAGCCTGCGATGCCGGCAGTCTGCGGGGTTGCGAGGAAGACTGCCGTCAACGCAGGCTAAGAGAGTTGCGAAACACTGCTTTCTATCGATATTTGATAAAATATTACCGCGCGTACATCTGACCGTTTCCGATCAAAAGTAAAAGTTGGTCCAGTTCTGGACTAGGCAATACAGTAAAAAAGAACCAGTGGATTAAGAACCACTAAACTAAAATTTCCTTTTTAAGCACGTGCTAAAAAAGAAGCACTTGAGCCTAAGAAATTAGACTGGTTCTTATATGAAAGGTTTCAAGAATTATTTGGTCATTTAAAAAATATACGTTGAGTCTGAATGACCAAATTGAAAATCAATTAATGCAAGAAAAATGTTTTACAAATGTAGTATCAGTTAGTTCTCAATGAGAATACATTCATCATTCAGATGCTTGTACATAATCAATTTATATTATGTAATAAAAACACCATATAAGGGAAATTGTTCTTGCTTTGTAAATAAGAACCAGTTAAGCCTAATTTCTCACTAAATATCAATTATATAAGAACCACCTCGAAATATAGTGGTTCTTATATGCGGGTTTTTACTGTATTCTATCTGGCAGAATAATAACAAGAATATTTTTTCTCTTTTTCTTATTCTTCATCTTTCTTTTTTTTTTAACTTTTTCAATTCAGACCGAAGTCTTGACACTATGCAATAACTGGTGTTGAAACATCTGCACATAAATAAAACACCGAAGTCTTTATAGAGCGATCGAGTTTGAAAAGTTGTGAATAAATAATGATTTGTTAATGGTAAATATTGTACGTTTATACATACCGCTTGCCATAGTTGGTCAGCATATGCTTCATACAAACTGCAACATATTCAAATATTAAAATGTTAGACTACAAAACAGTCCCTAAAGAAAGAAAGAAAAGAAAGGAAGAGATAGGATAGGAAAGGAAAGGAAAGGAAAGGAAAGGAAAGGAAAGGAAAGGAAAGGAAAGGAAAGGAAAGGAAAGGAAAGGAAAGGAAAGGAAAGGAAAGGAAAGGAAAGGAAAGAAAAGGAAAGGAATGGAAAGGAATGGAATGGAATGGAAAGGAAAGGATAGGAAAGCAGAGCAGAGCAGAGCAGAGCAGAGCAAAGCTTAATATAAAAGGAAAGCAAAGCTTAATATAAATGGAAAGGAAACATGACAATATTTCGTACCCAGGATATGCCGCTGCCTCGTACGTGGCTGGTATCGTTAATTGGGGTATTGCTCTCGCAGTAAACTTCGTTATCGGTAGAATCCCTCTCCGTGCTCCTCTCACAGTACGAGCGAGTCCTGAATACAGACAGGCATGAGTTTGTCAGATACTTACAGTATATCAAAGTAAAGTTGCAACGAGATTATTGTTTTCATTATATTTGAAGTTTCTGGTTGAGTGCCTTAATGGACATGTGCGTTAAATAGAAACTACTAGGTAGTGGCTACTTTTGATGTTTAAATGTTTTCCAAATAAATACATGGAATCAAAATGAAGGTGACCATTTACACCTAATTGCATGAATGTTGTCATATGAAAAAAAAAGATTAGTAATTTAGTAAGAAAGGAATATCAGGAATAACAATAGAAAGAGTTCAGCTCGAGTGATCTTCTTTTGTCTTTTAATTAATTCCTTTCCCACTAAATTACAAATGTCAGGACAACATTCTTGCAATTCATGTGTATCTGTACTGACTAGTTAGTGTGTGAGACTAGTCAGTCAAGAACAATAGTTACTCAAAAATATAAACTTTTGGTGATGATATACACAGCCCAGATATAAAGAGTATTCAAGGGGCGACTTGAACTTATAGGTCATGTGACTCTATTTCCCTAAGCAAACAACAAAGAGCAAAGAAAAGATCTGGGATAAAAAAAGGAACCTTGACATTTGAAAGATTAGTGTTTATGTGTTTAGTGCAATAGTTGTTTGAATTTTAGTATAATTCACGATGTGGTAAGTTTTGTTCGGAGAAACGAGTTGGATCAGTGTTTTATTTTTGTTTGATTATTTTGTTTGATTATTTTCATGTTTGTTTGGTCTGTTTATGTGTTTATTTGCTTATCTGTTTGTTTGTCTCATAATTGCTTTTATCGGTTTCTTTTTTTTAATATAAAAGTTAATTATGACACTGATCACACATAAAGAAACACACATAATTGATCACATGACCTATTAATACAAGTCGCCTAAATGACATGCAATGTGTATGTATATGAATAGTTTGAAACAAGAGTATAAAGATGACTTATGAACGGTTTATTGTCAATAGAGTTGTGGAAAATGAACAAATGAATAAAGCAGTTTGCAGTCATTTCACTGTGCCATGTGAGACAAGCGTATTCTAGTAGGCAAAGCACATCGATCGTAAAGAATGACCGAAGTACTCTGTGAACGAGAATGCGCATTGAAGGTTTACACAAAGCACGCATGCGCAAAGTATGAACCACTTAAACGATCGTGTGATTATATGCAATTTTCTTAACCTACTTTCCCAACACAAACCCCTTAAGTGGGGAATCAATATGCCAATGTTACTGTACGCTGCTCTTTGATTGGCTGACGCACTCATTGTCACTTACCGGCATGCTTTGCGTTGTTTACTTTGATTTAAGTGTTATAATTAATTTGCAAAAACTCGTCCCCATTCGCCGCTGCGTGCGCATTCAAAATAGCTCGTCGAGCATGAACATGCGCAGTAAGAGCTAGCGGCGAATGTGGACGAGATTGAATTCATTCGCAGTAAGTCATATTACGCAAAAAAAAAACCTTTTAGCAAAAGAACAAATAAAATGACGTACTGAATCATGATTGGCAATTTTCATGGTTCTTTCTCGCGGTGCATGCTGGTAAGAGACAATGGTTCATGATTGGCACAATCACTTATGCTACAGAAATGACTGCAAACTGCTTCCAACAAGTAAATTGCGTGACAACAAGTTGGAATGCGTGACAATGACGTTGCAAAAGAGCGTCCAAATGCAAAGAACTCGACCGCGATGGACCAATAGCATGTAACACTGAATAGCCAGGGTAGGGCACTCGATATCATCCTGATTATCTGTGATATTGCTCATGCATCAAAGTAGCAATTTACATGCATGATAGTGCATTACGTCACTCCCACAACTCTAAACTGTTACATATGGAGTAGTACTAGTCAATTAATGGCATGCTATATATAGTACCGTTGCTATGGGATCCACGCGTGGGTGATGGGCTTTTTTTGGCGAGAGGACGAGGAGTTGCATTGTTGACCTGGATCGTATTGAATTAATAAGTGTCAATAGCTGTATGTCGACATGCACAACTTGCAATACATGCATTATGTCCGTTATATCTTATACACATTCACATTTGGACGCGGCGAGCTGTGGACTATACATATGCACAATATGTCTGGTTAGTATTTATTTGTTATGGTGGAAACATCTGCTACCAAGTGTTAGGTCTGCCAGGGCGAGGAGATGACAAATGAATGTTTTAGACTATGGAATACATCACACGATATTTTGGATTTGGTTAGATCCAGTGATAAAAGACATTGGTCGTAATCACGACCGCTTTGTATGATTGTGGTGATGATGAAGAAGAAAATGGTTATGATGATGATGATGATGATGACATTGGTTGTAATCACGACGTCTTATGATGGTGGTGATGATGAAGAAGACAAAAGTGGTTATGATTGTGATGATGATGATGATGATGATGATGATGATGATGATGATGATGATGGCAATGATGATGGCAATGATGATGGCAATGATGATGGCAATGATGATGGCAATGATGATTATGGCAATGATGATTATGGCAATGATGACAATGATGGTGATGGTGGTGGTGATGATGATGATGATGGCAATGATGGTGATGGCAATGATGACGGTGATGGCAATGATGACAATGATGGTGATGATGACAATGATGATAATGGTGATGATGGTGATGACATGGGCTGTAATCACGAAGGTTTATGATAATGGTAATGGTGAAGAAGAAAAAGATGATTATAATGATGATGATGATGTTCGATGATGATGATAATGATGATATGTTAAGGATCAGGTAGTGCTGGTAATGTTGATGATAATGATGATGGTGAAAATGATTATGACTATGTATAAGGCGTCGAAAATTATAACGAATTATTTAGTTTATCTACTGGATAATTCTGAACAAATTACAACTAACAAACACTGTAGTGGCTTTCTTGGTCTGTGCAACATTCCAATGTTTTTTGGTAGCATTTAAATGGTTTTTCGTGACATTCAATTGGCCTTTCATGCCATCATAATTGGCTCAGATTTATGACGACTGATCGACTTTGTGTCTCACAGCATAAAATTGGGTTTATAACTTCTAACTATTTTTTATTGCACTTAACTGGGTTTTTAAGTTTTCTATGTAAGATTTTGCAGCATTACATTGGCTTCCTTGCTATCCAATTCCAATTTTGTTTTGAGCGATAAATGAAAATGTTTATGCAAATATAAATCCTCAAAATTAATGTCCAGAACTCATTTTAAATACCTCAACTTTTCTTCCATCCACTATCGTGCCATTTAACTTTTCGCGCGCTCTGTTGGCGTCGTCGCCATTGCTGAAGGTAACAAAACCAAAGCCCTGTGACAGAAGAAAAAGACAATGTCAGTAAAACATTTGAGAAAATCGGCCTTCTACATGTTAGACTATACACGATAGAACCGTTTACACCCCGACGAAGTCAATTGATAGATTGATAATTTGTTTCAATTGGTATCAATTGTGATAACCAATTAACTAATTGATTATCAATAGACGACTTTCATAAATGGCAGCCACTAATTATCATAATTTTTAAAATTGATGTTTTAAGAAAAAGAAAGCTATCATATGATAGACATTCACCATAACAATAACCTGTGAAAGGTCGAGAAAAAACGATTAAATTTGCAAGAAGCTAGAAGAGTTTGAAAAATCAGAAAAAACATCAAAGGCCTCAGCAGAATATTACTGATACAAATCTCTACATTTTTCATTGTGCATAACTTCTTTGGTATTTTAGCCAGAGCATCAAAACCTTCCAAACATGCCTATTTTAGGTGGTTCTTTCATATGACAGTGCTATTTGTTATCAGTAATTGATAACAACAGGAGACCAGGCTCCTGATAACAATTGATAATTAATTGATAAAAAGGGATTAATTAGAAAAAATATGAGTGAGATATCAATAAGTAAATTGATAACCAATTGAATAATGAATTGCAATGCGTTCGATGTATAAGTGAAATACAGATACATGAGAAAAATATCATATGCCCTCGTCAGGTTTAATTTACGCATAGTATACACCGAAATATGACGATAAATTTGAATAACTTTTGTTCTGGACTGGCTTGCCTCGTATACAAGTGAAAACTCCATATTGTCCCAATGTGAATACGAGGCTAGTCAGTCAAGAACAAAGGTTTTATATTTATATCGCCATATTTCGATTCGGTCTGGGACGATATGAAGTTGACTGCATCCGGTCTTTCTAAGGAAGGAAACATTACTTGGAGTAACAATTATTTGTCAGTAAAAGACTGACGTTAATTGTATTGTTTTACTAATTTATTAATTATTTATGTCAGTACTATGCCATATTCATTAAGCCGAGTTGTGTAGTGCCAAAAAATTGAAACTTAGCGAGTCTGAGTCTCCCAGATTAGTAGGGCACATGAAAGGTGTCTAGCTAGACGATTGAGACGTTAAAAAAGCAATTATATCATTAATTGCATCTTTTTATTATTCTTAAGGTGTAAGATAGAATCCCAGAAATCGTAATCGTAATACCAGAAGCCAGAAGCAAGCCAATACGTTTCTATCGCATGCAATTAAATAAATCCTTCAAATTTATTCCAATAAAGCATATATTTCGAAGCTGTTCTTGATGTTTGCCAGATTTCTTCATCGTCAGCATCATAACCATATATGGACAAAGCATTTGCTCTGCCACGTGTCAGACCTTTCCTACCACAGGAATCCCAAAGGTCAGGAATTTCCTGTACGTGATAACAGCGTGAGGCCCTTGGCGCGGGACCTGATTTGGTTGTTGATGGAGAGCTGACCAAAATCAGCCAAATTAAATCATAACTATCAAACAAAAACGCTATTATATGTCGTGTAAAATCTCTTCCAGCGAAAAAGATATCTTGAAAACAATATCTTGCAAATCGGAAGGTCGTGGGTTCGTTTCCCACCTGGAGCTCAAAATTTTCCAAGGTTGTAGTTGTCTTTTTATCGAGGAGTTATTTCAGATTTAATATTTCAAGTTGCATTTAACTATACTATTAATATATTGCAAACTATTTAGCTGGAAAAAGATCGCGCAAAATAATATTTGGAATCCATTCCAATTAAAAATCAAAACGTACGCCCCTAAGGGCAGAACAGAACGTTGATAAATTCCTTCAAAATTAAACTGATGGAAAAAAAACCTTTAGAATGCCGCACGTGAAATCGAAGCCGGAAAACAACACAGTTATGTCGCAACATGAAAACACAAAGAGCTGATGTTTTTTTCAAGGTTGCAAGGGTTCTGAGGTCTATAACCGCTTAGTTGGCGTGCTTAGATGGCTATTCACACGTATTTCACACTGTTAGTTCAAAGCACTTAATTGGTTTCCCATGCTTGAAATGTATTTAAGCTGGCACTTGATTGGCTTCCACGAGTCTAAAACCGTACCATTTTCAATTTGGATTATGCAAAACACATGCGATCAACAATTCGACAGGAGCGCTAAAATGGCTTCCTCGGGCGAATGAACAGATTAGAAAACCACTTAATTGGCTTCCAATTAGCTTCCTAAATGCGTATGATTGGTTAATCAATTTTAGCAAAACACGTGAACGGTTTCCTCGAAAAAAATTTGTTTTTCATTTTTCATTCATTTTCCCCTTTTTATTTTAACAAGTAGCATGCTTATAATTTCATCCTATTTTTCACGTTTCATTTTTCCTATTTCTTGCTTCTCTTCCTAAATGCGTATGAATGGTTAATCAATTTTAGCAGAACACGTGAAAGGTTTCCTCGAAACACTTTATTGCGAATAGTTGTTATACTAAATTGTTATACTAATCTGAACAAAATTAAAAAGGTCACTTTGCCAAAATATCTGCCATTGATCCATTAATCTTGGTACACCTAAAGGGCTTTTCAACACTTTAGTGGTTTTCCTGAAATAATTCTTGTAAAATGACATCAAATGGGAACATGTTGGAATCGGTATCCAAACGAAACGATTGGCTCATTGCTAGTGCTTGTGATTGGTAAATCACCACTTGATGGTTTTTACGGACACTTTATTGGCGTTTGTTACAAAAGACATTTTTTGTTCATTTGAAGAAAACAAATTTCGAATGCCATTGATTGTATGGATTTCATGAAGCTATTTGTCGTTTTATCAATCTTCGTTCAACGGCGCTTTAGTGGATATCCTTACAAAAAATAATCTTAGGAAAATAAAAATAGGCAAACTTTATGATAGCACTTAATTGGCTTCCTTCGTAAAACTGATTGGTTATTTAATCTTGGCACAGCACTTAAATGGCTTTTGACAACACTTTAGAGGCTTTCCTTGAAATTATCATCGCGATCGTAATGGAATAACTGCATATCCGCTCTTAAATGGTTTTATTGATGTCTGTGGCTGGCCAATTAATCTTAGTACAACACGTTTTGAAACATATACACTTAAATGGCTTTCCTTGTGGCAGATTGACAAAATATCAAAAAAATGTTATTTGTTATTTGGTTCCGTTAATATATGCGAGCAGTTATTCTAAATCAGTGAATATTTGGTGAAAGCATAAACACTTAATAGGCTTTACTTGTGGTATATTTGTGGAAAATGAAAGAAACACCAATGGAAATGAATTTAATAAAGACAGTTGACTGGTTTTCTATGACATACCTGTTCTGTTTATTCGATTAAACGTTTGTTAATTAATAATAATTGACTGCTGTGCAATACGATTAAGGAATTAAGCTTATATTGACTACTAACATTCCCCCCTTTAAACCATTTTAAAACACGTGATTAAACCCTGTGGAGTTGGGTTTTTCAAATGTAAATATCATAACACGTTCATCATTAAAGGGAATGTCACGTGGTCTGAAATGGTTAATTTTCAAACTATAGTAAACTGAGAAGCAGAACCGACTAGCTAGTCCTTTTCACGGTTCTCGTCGAACAACCTCAGCCTCGATAGCGTGTAATATATTCTTTAGAATTTGACTACAGCTCGCAGTAATTTAGGGAATATACACATTATTACACAATTGAAACACTTGGAAATTCTACGGGCTGTAGTCAAATTCTAAAGAATATATCACACGTTTTCGAGGCTGAGGTTGGATGGAGGGAATCGTGAAAAGCTATATTGTTTTCTAGTAAGATCGACACAGTCCACACTAGTTTAACCGCTAGTTATCGTACATTTTAACTCCAATTGTTTTCTTAGAAACACTGACGCAGTTCACACTAGTTTAATCGCTAGTTATCGTACATTTTACTGAACTCCAATTATTTTCTTAGAAACACCGACACAGACAACACAAGTTTAACCACTAGCTTTTATCTTAATTATTGTCATTAGTTAAAAAATATGATATATTGTGCTTACCTTTGATCCTCGTTCGTTGTAAATGATTTCTACATCAACTATTGTACCGAATTGCTGCAAGAAAACAACAATGCAAATATCAATTTTTGTTTTTGTTGAGCTCTAGTTTTGTCGGTTGTGAGCTCTATTCTTACTCTCGCTCTCATACACCTTGTAATTTCTTCCACTAAAACTTTCCATTCTATAACCTTTTTATTTCCGTTCGTTATAGTTATCATAACATTGATTAAATCTCTCTGCCATTCACTTTTTCATTTCTTCGAATAAAAACTGGTATAGGTCTTGTGATGATAATTTGCCAACCATTTTCACAATATATGTATTAAATTTTTTTTGTTCTTATAACAATTGATGGTTGGCAAAACCGGCGATAACAAAATACGTCACTGTACGTCACCTATTCTGAAACATTTTATTTTCTTCAGTTAAACTAGTTTCCTGTTTTCTTTCGTTTCTACGTTTGTCCCTTTCATTCATTTTTCATTCATTTTCCCTTTTCATTTTAACATTTACCATGCTTATAATTTCATCCAGCTTTTCACTTCTTCTCATTTCCTATTTCCTTCTTTTCTTCAGCTTTTTAGTTATTAATGATAGGTAATATAATGAAATTTGTAACACCGTAAAAAATGTTGACTTAACTTTACTGACGTTTCGAGCTTTTTTTGGATATTATTATATTATTTTTATTTTTAGATATTATTCTCTCCTTTCTTTCAACGAAAACCCAGATGTCAGCATAAAAGGTTTATTTTGACGATTTGGTATAATCAAATTAAAGTTATTATGTCAACATTAGCGCTATCAGTATCACATGCAGTAACTTACCCCAAACATTTGTTTCAAGTCATTATCTCTGAATCGAAAAGGGATATTTGTAACATGTAATCGCTTATGTCCCGAATCGTCAGTTTGAATAGCCGTGGGTACTGGTATAACAACTTGTTGTTGCTGTTGTAGCTGCTGCTGTTGCTGTTGCTGCTGCTGCTGCTGTAGTTGGACTTGTTGACTAGCGTCTGTGATCACGGGCTGTAGTTGAGCCGCGACGTGGTTGTATGACTGTACAGCGGCTTGCTGCGAGTAGGGTATGCCATTGGCTAACGGCTGAAAGAAAAGGAACAATTAAATATCACAACTTTGTGTGAGGAAGTTTACGGTAATTAACGCGTATTTGCAGTGAACAAATAAAAGAAAAATAGCCTAATGAATCGCAATAAAATCAACCATAAAGTGATAAAAAATTCATGCATTTCACAGACGATCCGAGATCAATTTGAAATGGATGAATAAATGAGAGAGATATTTCATTCAAATGGTTTTCGTTCATGGTTTTAGTTGATTAAAACGGCATGCAATTAGGTCATCGTGGTAGTAGTCGACCTACCCGGTCCAGAGCGTGAAGCTTTTCTAGTGTGTTTACTTTGTAACTCATTAATATTGCATTATCGGGTTAATTAAATTTCACAAAGAGAAAAGCTCTAATCACACATCCTAACGATTCACAATTTTACAAAACACTACTTCCTTACTAAACACATCAACTTATCCGAAAATTAGTTTATTTGTAATCTAATCAATAAATTGTTGGCGCAAATTTGAACGACCTATAAAAAAAGACAAGAATTCACCCTCCAAAATTTGCAATGAAATACTCTATATTCCGCCAAGTAAATTATAGATACCTTTGTAGAATAGTCGAATAATCTTTCCATATATTAAATTCGAATAATCTTACTCTTAAGTTTTAGAAAAATCAAATTATAAAAACTTTCCACAAAAAAATTTACAGCCACTTTATATCACATCACGAAATGCAAGTATAATTGGTACTACTACGAAGGAAAATAAAGTAAGGTGACCTAGTTTAATAGTTATGGCAAGAAAATCTTGATTAGTGTTCACTGACATAAAAAGGAATGGTAGTGTTAGAAGAAAGAGTCCAGTGATATTCTTTGCGCCAAATAAAATACAGCGTTTTGCATGTCTTCAGTTCAAAAGAAAAATGTTTTCAGCGACCAAAATTATATATCACAATGGATCCAACCTCGGCACAGTTTCACAAAGATATTGTTTTTCCTTTCTAGGACAAAAAGGATATTGTGTAACTCATTTAGAATACTGAAGCGAATTTCTAAACAACCAGAGCACAATATAGAAACCTGTTGTATATGTGTGTGTGTGTGTCATTACCTCAACTTCCATTGATATTTCTACTAGTATTCCGGTCTCGACAAAAACGGATTAATCGGCTTGGTGTTTGGTAGTGTGAAACCAAGGGTTTACTAACAGATAGACTAAGATACAATAAATAGCTAGATATATCTACCAGTGGTCTCATAAATCATTCATACCTACAAATGATAATGACAATTCCTTGCTACATTAAATTATTCACTAGTTGTGACGGTAATTAGGGTGCGAGTACATGTTTGGTTGGTTATTCCTATCGGCTTTTTTTACTCTAAAAACACATCTAAAAACTCAGACACGCAAGTATCTTAATATTTGTGGTTAAGACTCGAGGGTTTGTACGGTTTGGTATGTATTTTGAGAGTTATTTGCTCCAATTAAAGAATTCCTTTTGTAATTATTTTTTTCAATTCTCTCGCTCTGTTCAGTGAGCAACGAGAGTCTCTCAAAAACACCTGATGTGCAAGTTCAATCAACTGTAGAAATTCCTCTACCAAACTGAACGTTTTTAAGTGAATTCAAAGAGAAAACAAAAAATATTAAGGTAGAAATCGTTTTGGTTCGAAACTACAAAGCGCAAACTAAGTTTCGAAATCTTTTGGAAACTTTGTCGCTGTGAGTTTTGAACAACGCATCATGGAGTTCAACCAAAATAAAAACCTAAATTATAACACATCGTTTTTCTTTCCTGCTTCTCTCAAAAACCCTCAAGAACTTAAACTTTAAAATAACAAGAACAAAAAGATAGGTCTAGCTATTTAACTTCTGCGAAATGACAATTTCCAAGCACAAAATTAAAAAATGTTTTATCAGTTGAAAAAAAAAATATTCAAAAATTCCATATTTGTTTTATATTCTCAGGTAATGTTATAGTATTTATTTCTGTTTAATAGTTTGTGTAAATTTTAAAGGCATTTTAAAAGTACCCAGAGATCAAATTTACAGATTCATATATGATGGTATTCTAAGAACAGGTGTGCTTAAGACGCGTAAATACTGTCACCGTTAAGAGCTACTTTAGACAAATCTCAAATCGTGATTACTGCAGCTCCTCAGACAAGTGAGAAGATTGAATTACGGTTAAACGCGAGAGATTTCCTTTGCATATATAAACATTATTCGAGAGAGTTAAAAACAATATAGCTAAAAATAATACTTTGGGGAGTTCATATACGAAATATTTCCTCGAATGTTAATCGTGAAAAGAGTTTTAAGCTTCTTCAGTGTTTCTGTGGAGTGAAGGTATTTCAAAGTCGCTTTGTGATTCAGAATGTTTGCATGAGTCAGTGAAATGTTTTCAAATTGAGTTTCTACTTACAATAAACCCATATACGCTGTAGTCCATCATAATTGAAGCCTCAGATAAGATGTTATCTAGATAGTTTAGATATCGTTCAAGTAATGAAACAATTACCAAGCGTCTCAATCGGCCGAAACAGTCGCTACTGACGCTCGGTTGTAATACTATCGCAGACAAACACGACTATTCGCAAATATCATCATACAACATCATCAACACACACGGGGCTTTTGTACAAATGTAGTTTCGTGAGCCAATTAAAGCCCACAATGAGTTTGACCAATGTGAGAGAGATGGCCCACAAAACAAACAGTCCAATGAATTTAGAATCTTCGAGATATGATCTAAATGGCTGAAACTTGATACCAGTGTTAAACCAAGGAAGGCCAAAAAAACACTACCACGAACGTGGAGACATGTGAACTAAAAATATCTCGAAATTTTCAAGGAATATTAAGTTTTTTGTTTCGATTCCTATTGTGGATAGTTTCGTACTATTGTAGTGTGTCTCTACGGGGAGGTGTTTGAACAATAGACGAAGTGTCAGTTGTTTTATTTAGAAGACACCTTCGTTTGATAGCTATTCGCTGTACTGATCAATTATGTAACTTAAACAGACTGCAATAAGCTAGTTGAGAGACTCGTAACCTTTGCGACCTCCATGTTAATACCCATAAACCAGAACACTTAACTAGATAATACCCTTTCAAGTCTAAAAACCAATTTCTAGGTACTTTACTCCTGCATATAAAACATCCAAGACCTTTTTGGCAATAATTAGAGTGAAAGTGAACTCTTTTTAGAGTAGGATTAGAATGTTTTAGGGGATATAATTCACACGGACAAAAGCTTTTTGATCAATGAGACACAGAAAGAAATAGCAACTTTATCGTATAGAGAAAAATATTGTTACTTACTGAGGATTTGAGCTTAGTTATTCGTTGTAGAAGGATGAAGTTAAAAGACTTTACAACATCTCTAACTACAACTTTTTAAAATTTTCATGTAACAATTTGAAGTATAAATGTTAACTTAAAGACAGTAAGAAATGATTCTTTCTTATGTTTCTAACACAGTTTATTCGCTTGATTAAATGTTTTAGCTACGAAAAATGCCGAATATACCTGTTATTTTGAGAATATTTAAATTTGGTATTTTTACAATACATAAAGAATCAAACATTGTTTATAATACTAAAACTTTAAACAAAAATTATTTTCACAAACAAAAAATCGAAAATACTTTAATATGCGAATATTTTTTTTTCACAAAAATAAAGAACCAAAACTTGAACAGGACATTTTACTGATAACGACATTTATAAGAAAATAATTCGATATTAGTTTCAAAATTTCATCTCTAAACAAAATAATTATGAACTTCACAAATATGTATTTATAAAATTAAAGACAAAATGAAATATGTCTAGATATGCAATACTTTTTCACTATAAAACTTTAAAAAACAAATATTTTCTGCTTTTAAGTTTTCAAAATCTACGAAAACTGGTATTGAACGCGTGGGCATTTCCAAGTAAACAATTAAAGAAATAATTATCTTTTAAACAGCACACTTTAACTTAAAAACTTCATTAGAAAGTTGCTCTCAGTTTCTCATTCTCACTCTATCTCAAGCGAACGTCGAAGATATGCAAGAGCTCACCATCACCTGATGAAGGCTAGCAGTAGCAGTCGAAATTTCGCGGTCTAAACCTTCGACATTTGCGAGCTCGAAAAACGAATAATTTTCTACTCATCTCATATACAAGATGAATAACCTTTAAATAATTTCATTAAAAAGACGAGTCAGAAAATATTTGTACACATTAATTTTGTACATGATTCAATGTAATCCAAATTTAGCTAAATGTTTTGGAAGCTTCAAACGGTGAGCAGAGTTGTGTGTAAATTTGCTGAACTTCCAAATTAATTGTTAGATATTACCGTCATAACTCAAGTTTTCGCACAACTAGAACATCAACAGCGAATAAAACTGCTTTTCACTTAAGCTAGGACCTAGTGATGAGTGTTTTAGATAAACAAAAAATCTAACAACTTTAAATGAAAGAAATAATTTAAAAAATTATTATTCTCACGTACAAACAAATTGTGAGTGAGTGTGAGTGTTTTGATAAACCCTAAGGTG
Organism: Metridium senile; assembly: GCA_949775045.1. Classification (NCBI taxonomy): domain Eukaryota; kingdom Metazoa; phylum Cnidaria; class Anthozoa; order Actiniaria; family Metridiidae; genus Metridium; species Metridium senile. The sequence goes on from OX459099.1 coordinate 18,746,037, forward strand.
AGTGTTTTAGATAAACATAAAATCTAACAACTTATCATGAAAGAAATTATTTTAAAATTATTATTCTCAAGTACAAACAAATTCAGAACAAATATTGTTTCTTTTCATCGAAAAAAAAGCTTTAAAAAATAAGAAAGGAAGAACTTCTAACCACTTCCTGTGTTCTACGGACCAGACGTGTCAAATTTGAATACTTATTTCAATAAAGTAATGAATAAGGTTTTTTGTTTGTGTACATAACGATAAAATATTGATGAGATACAAAGGTTCTGTTAGGTTGGAAGTGTTATTTTCATTAATACAGTGCATAACATAAAGTGGGAACTGACCAAGGCCACTTAAAAAAGCGTCAATTTTAAAGAATCACTGCTGTTTATAAGAAAGTTGTAAAAATGTTGGATACTGAATAGTGCATTTCAAGATCAAAGGGCATTGTGGGTCTCATTAATTACTTGAAAATAGATCCCTATATGTAATCAGTAGATTGTTTCGTATGGTGTGCACTTAAAATATAATAAATTAATATTAAAGCCCGTTCACACTGGCAATTTTGTCGCGCCACAAGAGCGGCGATTTCAATGGCGATTTTATCGCAGCTTTGTCGCCGCATTTTCGAATACCCTCGAATTTAGGAGACAGAAAATCGCAGCAAGTTGCACGAAATTTCGAGCATGTTCAAAGTTGCGTTGACAAATCTGCGATAAAATCGCCATTGAAATTGCAGTTCTTGTCGCGCGACAAAATTGCTAGTGTAAACGGGCCTTTAGACAGTATGAAATAACCCAAAATACATTGCGGTCTTGCATGGAATCCATTATTCAGCATGCAATATTCAACGTTTTTGAATTAGCTGTATACCATATACCGTGCATTCATAGACTGCAATGCATTGTAGATGTTATGTATTTGTTAAAGTTCAATTTTAGAGTACAGTGATTTACTTTAATTTAGTGCATACTCAACTAAAAACAGTAGAGTGGTTTTCATTACCCCGTGAAACACTCTTTAGTGTATCACTCTTTAATAAACACTAATTCCATTGTTTTGTTTTGTTGTTATTTGACTATTACACTTTAACTAATACACATATTGTTTCACGGATTAATGAAAACCACTCTATACCACTTTTTTTTACACAGTAAATCGATCTTTATTTAGTATTTTCATTTTAAGTCCCGTCTTCACACCAGACATGACTAGACTAGTCTGTGGATGACCTACTCGTACCAAGGACCCCACGTGCGCCACAGACCGCACCAGACGACTTAGGGGGCTTTCACTGTTTACTAGTGTATGGGGGGGGGGGGCAATATCTGGGGGGTCACGTTATTTTCGGAAGCTTTATAGGGGGCATTGTTACTACTTGTATGTAGTTTTACTGAAAAATTTAGTTGAAAACGGAGGGTTAGGGGGGGTTTTGATATTATTACCAACCTAGAAGGGGGGTTTGGGTAATATTTGGAAATGACATGTAATTTTGCCGACCCGACCCCCCCCCCCCCCCCCCTTAGAAGATTTGTCCTTCCAGACGATTTGTACGTCTTACGTCTAGTGTAAACTAAACGGAAGAAGCGCGTATGAAACGTCCCTAAGTATACACAACACGTTCTTTTATGCGATTATACCAACATATCATAATTGTGTTTTTTCAAAACATTTCTTAAACTCATTAATGATTCATAAGGCAAACAACCAATGTACGCACACTGTCTGTGTCACGTGGACGGGTTTTGAAACCTTTCGAAACACTAGATAAAAATCACTAGCCTGAGAAAACAGACTTTACTTCGCTCCTTTTTTGTTTTTCCTTTTTTTTTCTTTCCTTTTTCTCCTTTTTCTTATTTCTTTTTCATTTTCATTTTTTTTATGTTAGTTTCGCGAGGGGAAGAGGAACGAAAAGACGTCTGTTTTCTCAGGCTAAAAAATCACTTCTTGAGATATTTTCAGTCTCAAACTGCATGCATATATGAGTAGCTCGTTAGAGAAGCTATTCTACAAACTCGTGCATTCGAAAACAACAAAAGTTTCAAATGATTGTTCAGGTTTAGAAACCCAAATGAAACACTTGCTCTCGTTTTTGAAATAAAAACTAGCGCATGCGTACAAGAATGCTCAGTGTCAATGTGCCTGGTCTATTTTGTTCACGCAGTAGGGAGGGGAGAGGTTGTTTTTGTTTTATGTACGTCGACAAATGGTTTATTATAAAATGCACTTATGGAATTAGAACTAATAAGGTTAAGTGAAGCAGAGGGAACGATCACGATATATACTGACCATACAGTACTAAAAACCCGCGAAACCGAACACCCACTGCTTAAACCCACCACTAAAACGAGCGATGTATATTTTGAAAACAATAAGACCAAATTTGATCTGAACGATCACGATATATATTGAAAATGTACAGTAAAAACCCGCGAAACCGAACACCCACTGCTAAAACGAGTGGTTTATATTTAAAAAAAACAATAAGACCTTTCAAAATTGGTCTGAACGATCACCATATATATCTATTTCAAAAATCGTTGTCGCAAACAAAGCCACAGTCTACACTCTGAAGCCTGCAAAGGATGTCGGTATTTCTTCTCTTGTTATCGATTGATTCATAGAATATTTTGATTGTAAGTGTTTGTGTTTTATGACCATAACAAGTTGTTGTTGTGGTAGATATAAATAGAAATATTTCTTTAAAAAACGTGCAATAAATCACAAATTAAGTCCATGTAACCGACATCCTTTGCAGGCTTTAGAGTGTGGACCGTAGCTTCGGCTGCGACTACGATTTTTGAAATATGTGTTTATTTAGCATGTACAGTAAAAACCCGCGAAACCGAACAGCCACTGCTGAAACCCACCACTAAAACGAGCGATGTATATTTTGAAAACAACGAGACCTTTCAAAATTGGTCTGAGTGATCACGATATATATTGAACAGTAATGAACTACTATACTGAAACCAACCACTAAAGCGGTGTGTCTATGTTAAAAATACAAGCGTACAAGACCCCGAAAGAGCGAACTCTCGATATTATGGATACAGTATAGCCCCACGTAAACCGAACACTATATGTGGGAAGAAGACCCCGCTAAAACCAACTGCCGAGGAGGAGGAGGAGGAGGAGGAGGAGGAGAAGAAGAAATACCTTCTTTAAAAAAAAACACAGAAAACTCATCAGAAGATAGAGTGAAAAATTGTACGAAATTTAACTCTCATAACTATGTAAATTTCGTACAATTTTTCACTCTTTCTTCTGATGATGTCGGCGTCCGACGAAAGCTCAAGATCTGAATAAATACAGTAGTACATGGCCTCAAACCTACTCTCATAATACTTTTCAAAAATGCTACTGAAGGACAACTTAAATATTTTTTTAACATTGTTTTGAAGTGTTCGGTGTTTTCAGCATTTTTTATGTTTTTTAGTAGTCTATTCCATAATTGCGAGGTAAGTATCTCTCTCTTTAGGCATTGAAAGTGTTTGTTTAAAAATATCCGTCTTTTGAGTGGTTTAGTTAGTGCCCGGTAAAATGGATGTTTCCAGAAATCAGCTGAGCAACTTCATCGATATGGTTTCGATATTCATAATAACTGATGTGCCCTCTACTGCGAAGACTTAAATTCAAATATCGATCTATTTTGAGGCCCTGATAGAGCCGGATTGGTTGAACAATCTTCAGAATATTCATGAGAGGTAAAATGGATGTTTCCAGAAATCAGCTAAGCACCTTTATCGATATGGTTTCGAAATTCATAATCATTTATGTGTCCTCTACTGTGAAGACTAATTTAAACCGAATCTTCAGAGTGTTCGTGAGAGCGGTAAAATGGATGTTTCCAGAAAACAATTGAACTGTTTTATGGTGATCGTTTCGAAAATCATTGATATTATGTCATGTGAAAAAGTAGAATTAAAGAGTCTATATTTTGAGGACCTGATAATGGTTTATTAGAAACATTTTTGAAATCGATGTTTTTTAAGAAATCAACTGAACAGCTTTATTGTGGTCGTTTCGACAATCATATATTAAAGAGGCCCTGATTTATTAGAAACATTTAAATTTTTGAGTGTTAGTAGAAGTACAAATGGAAGTTTCCAGAAATCGCCTAAACAACTAATTTTTTTTATTTTTCAATGCATTTGTCAATAACGTAAAACTTAGATGCGGAAAAGTTTCGAGAAAATTAATCAACGGCCACTAAATGATGCCAATTATTTGTAAAATTATCGATCAGGCGTTTCAGTGTTACAAAAAAATGCATCCCGGTTGGCTTAATTGGAAGAGCATCGGTTTAATAAGCGGGAGGTCGGGGTTCGCGCCCAGATCGGACCAACAGTACACTCTGACTCAGGGTCTTAAAATAATTAGGGATAATGTACTGACTTTGTTATTTCCATCTGCAAATAGTTAGACTTTGCGCCTTCTCGGATAAGGACGTTAAATCGGAGGTCCCGTCTCTCCACACTACACACACTTGAAAGAATGGAATGGAATGGAATGGAATGGAATGGAATGGAATATTATACGATTTTGACCTACGACTGTAGTATACGATTTGCCTACAACATGTAGTAGGTATCATTCACACACGCAAAACTAGTCGTATACGATTCGTGTACGCCATTGCTAAAATCGTGAGTGATTGGACGAAATACTAGTCCCAGTCCATATATGGAACAAATAACATCATTTTCCTACGACTAGTCGTAGGGTTTTGAACCTTGCCTCAAAATCCTACTACAAGTTGTAGGTCGCGTGCGTCAGTCGTAGGCAAGTCGTAGGGGCATTTACACGGCACGATTTGGAGCTCATTTGAGTCGTATACTACAAGTCGCACACGACAATCGTGCCGTGTAAATCGGCCTTTAATAATACATACTAACTACTAATTCCTTGTGACTGTAAGCCGCAAGGGGTCTGTACGTATAATAATTGTAAAGCATATTGAGACGTAGTGCGCTTTACTGTGATAAGCACGACATTACACAGGGTGGGGAAGCGGTTTTCCGTGACCCGTGAATCACCCTAAATTTGGCCTGTGATTCGCGAAAATCAAAAAATTTAAGCCGTGATCTGTGAAATCATCTTCGCCCGTGACCCGTGATTTACAGATTCTCACTGTCGTGACTCGTGATTACTAGCCTGCGTAGCCAGGCGTTCAGCGGGAGCCGAGGGAAAATGGGATACAGAATCGGTGATCCGTGAAAACGTGAAAGCTTTTCATATAAACGGTTGTGTAAACTGAAAAGTTTATTGCTAGCAGTGTTATTCTTTGTATATCTGTTAGATTTAATTTTTACATTTTTGCATTATTGTATTTTTTTCTCATTTTGTATCGATTATTTGCCTTATACTTTTTAACTCCATCATATGATGCATAAAAATTAGTTTACAGGACCTTCTTGAAAATCACTAAAGTGAAGGAGCATCCTGTTAAAATATCATTATAAATAAAAAAAATAATAATAAACCACTTGACCACAAACGGTGTAAATGATTGGAAACGAAGATGTCAGTCAAATCGAGCATTAGATTGTTAGCGGACGTTCATACATTTTTTCAATATGTTCATTTGTTTGCCTTGTAAGTCATATCTTTTACTACACAACAGTTTATACAAAAAATAGTAGTTTTCATTTCCGTGAAACAAAGTGTATCAGTTAAAGTATTCTAATAACAACAAAAGAAGATAATAAAATAATTAAAGAGTAATAAAGAGAGTTTTACGGGTTAAAATGATGCCGAATTAAATTCAACTATCTAAAAGATTGACAGCTATATCGGAGGTAAATTGATTGGCTAACACGAAAGCTTCTACAATGCTTGCACGTGCCACGTCGAATGGATTAAAATAAGTGCTAGCGGCGAAAAGGCCAAACTCTTGTCATGTTTCAATAATAACGATAACCTACTTCACTTCAATGAATTGTTTTTGGATGAAATTAAATTTTCCGTCAAAAGACAAGATAAATCGATTATTTCCAAGAAGGCTGCCATGGCGACCGCGCTAAAAATATCTTAGAAATAAAGGCACACAATGTCAAATTGATCGGTTCGTTTTTGGCATTTTTTGACATTGCTTTAAATAGTAATATCGATAAGATTTGACATATATTTGTCATCGTTATGACAAAAATATTTTCGGTCATGCAAGATACCAAGAGAGAAGAATAATAGCATTAATAAAATGAAATCTGATTATAGTACGAAACATAATTATCCTACGTCGAAACAATCAATAATATGAGCGATGAAATATAGTTTTGATAACAGTAGTGATAATAACTATAAAAATAGTAATATAAACAGATAATGGAGCCAATAAATAACAATAAACAAGGCCGTACAAGGATATCTTTGAAATGATGACGCAAGCAGGCAGACTAGCACGAGACAGAAAAGTACTCAAAGCGGTAAATGAGAGCAGTTAAGCTTTGATAAAAAACGAATACAGTTTGAAGCATAAATAGACAATAATAAAAAGCAATAATAATAAGTAAGTCAGTGTTATTTTTTCCTAGCACAGGCTGCTTTTTCCACCGCACCATCTTTTCTCTCGCTAGTACAATGGAAAAAGTAGCGTAATTTTCTTTGTCAATGGTTGGTTGGCAAAACTATAACAAACTACGTCACTGTACTTCCACCTATTATGAGGTATTTGAATCGTATTACCCCCCTCCTCCCTAATCCGTTTTTCACCCCTCCAATTGGTACTAACTGTTCGTGTTTTCCATGGCCAATCCAAATCAATAATTCAGAGGCAGCGCATTAGGGCGTACACACTTAGAATCTTCTCTTACGACAACCAGATTGTAATCAATACCATTAAAAGGTCGACTTATGAAGTCCAAGTATTGTAGAGTGTTATACATTTGGACAGATAAAACCATATTTTCACGAGCGTCAGACACTTCTACTGAAGAAAACATTCAGATAATGGCTTAGGTTTTCTCCAATCATTACTCGTAACTAACAATATGCGGTGAAAAGGATAGGAATTAACATAACAGAGATTATGTGCGGCAAAAGATACTAATCTCTGAGTTTTACTATGCGAGTTTTGCGTGAGAATAAGCTAGTCAAATACTTAGCTAGACGAATGATAATCTATTTTAAGACTTTAATCGTCTAAAGCAGATAGTAATAGCACGGCCTCACAAGAGTAAAACAACCGCGCGTATTTTCCAACTCTGAATGATCTGTCATGTCCCTTTGTTTATGCATACGAGAGCTGCGTTATTTCAATTTATTAATATTGGTGTACTGTAGTGGAAAGTACACTTTGTAAAAACAATGTTTAATATTTCAAACTTCCTGTTAGGGCTGGCTTTAAAACATGTTAAGAAAATTCAATTTTGAGCTGTTAATTATCGCCTAAGGAAACGAAGAAGAAAACAGCTTTGATGTGCAGTAAACCACGTCAAACTTTGATCGGTTTTTATCCTCTTTTAGACACATATGTAAGCAATATTTCAACATCCACTTCAGAAGCACGTCATTAAGGATGTTATCATTTAAATGACTGACTTGGATTGAACCAGCGACCTTTTTATACGTTAAAGAAACGCAAATAACTTTTTCTTGAAGGAACAATAGTTCCAATAATTCATTTTCCTCTTTTACTCTGACGAAGGGCTAAAGCTCGAAACGTCAGTAAAGTTAAGTCAACATTTTTTACGGTGTTACAAATTTCATTATATAACCTATCGTTTATAAGATATAGGTGTAGCAAACAATAGTTTGGTCTAGATTGACTTTTTACTAAGCCCGTCCGCGCAGGTGTTCAGAGAACTTGAAGTAATTTTGTATGTAATTACGGTCTGCTAGTGAATGTGATCGGGCCAGTTTTGGAAACTTCAACAGCGCAAGAGTGAAAACGATTATCTTTTTTTTCCCTGGGGCCGGTTGTACGAAGGGTGGATAAAGTTATCCGAGGATAGTGTTATCCACTGCATAGGTTTTTAATAGATTTTATCCGCTGGATAAGGATTTATCCGGTGGATAGCGCTATTCACCCTACGTACAACCGGCCCCTGGAGGTTAACATCTCTCCATTCGACCACTCGCGTATGCACGGAGATATATATACACCTATTGCCCCCCCCCCCCCTGGAATTACTTAGGAGTACATCCATACATTGAATTCTGACCGCTAGTATAGATTGATGAAAATAACTGTTTTGATTCATGAATTATATAAACCAATTTTAATCTTTTATATATGGCCACCTTCATTTTTGCGATGTTAAGTCACGTTTATACAAGCTATACACAAACTTTACGCATGCATGGTTGATCGAAACAACTAAAAAGTGTGGTTATAACGAACAAATTAAACCAAACCCTAGCTAAGTTTTTTGGTTGTTTTATCCACGTAGTTTTTACATATCATGACCACCAGTTAAGAAATGCAACGCGACCACGCGGCTTATAATAATCATATTAAAGTGCAGGGTATTAAAGTGCAGGATTATACTAGTTTTTCAGTTGATCATACTAGGTGGGATGGTATGGCGACAATGGTCTTAAGGTAGCCAAGGCAGGAAGGGGGGATTTTAAGGGGTTAGCCGAAACAGTGACCTATACCCAAAGGCACCAGAAAACAACTTAACAAGTCTGAACAAATTGGGATGATCAGACAATTAGGAACATGTGTGGTTAGACAAAAATTCCGCGATAATCGGTAGAAAAGGTTCTAGAGAAATGAGAAATATAATTGTAAAAATAACTGGAATAATCAGTGGAATACAACACGTAATCTGGAAAAGTTCTAGAAAAATGAGAAGTTATATAGAGAAATGAGAAAAATGAATGAAAGAATGATCTAAAAAGTTGGCGATATATGTGGGAAGAGAAAAATTTCGCGATAATCAGTGGAATAATTAGTAAACAATTTTAAAACACTTATTGAAAAGATAATTCTAGAGAAATGAGAATAATGATTGAAACAGTTAACGAAAAAGTTGGCGATATATGTGGGAAGAGAAAAATTTCGCGATAATCACGGAAACGGATTAATAATTAATAAACATTTTTAAAACACTTATTGAAAAAAAAATTCTAGAGAAATGAGAATAATGATTGAAAAAGTTAACGAAAGAGTTGGCGATATATGTGGGATGAGAAAAAAATTCGCGATAATCAGTGGAATAATTAGTAAACAATTTTAAAACGCTTATTGAAAGAAAAGAAAAAATTGCAAAATTAGTAATCGAAAAAATGAAAACAAAGTTGGTAGAAATTTTGAAATATTTTACGAATGAAAAGAATAAATAAATTCAAATTCAAAAATAATTAATTGGAAGACAAACAATTTATATAAAGAAGAATTAGAGTTTTTGTGACAACTCACAAATGAAACAATTTCATTAGTTACTCGAAAAATATGATAGACGTCAGGCGACTGAACTTCGGCAAAATGAACGAAATAAAATCAGTTACGAAAAATCGAACCAGAAAACAAAAAATGAAAACAAATTATGGTGCAAATAAAGCAAAAAGAAATTATATCCGAAACTAAAGAAATTTAACTTAATAAACTTAGAAATAAGAAAATGAATGAATGAATGCAACACGAACCATGTTCGTATAAAATTTGACGACAAAACACTGATTTAACAAGCCATAACAAACCTACTTTTAGTAAGAGGCAGAATAAAATTACAATATTGTACAAGTTCTTGATAAATGTAAATGACTATTCAATACTTTGTGGTTTATGTAACCAAATTAAACAAAATCATAACAAGGCAAAAAAAAGGATAGTTTTTTTTTTTTCAAAAGTCATCGCTTAATTTCAATGAACAGATATAATAAGTCGAAACATGTGCGAAAAAAAAACGTTTTTATAATTTTGTTACAAAGGGACGGACCATTAGAAAAACCCGAAGGGGGGGTGACAATTCCCAAAAAAAATCCTGCAGAGGAATATTGTGAGAAAAAAAAACCTGCAGGGGAATATTGTGAGAAAAAAAAATCGTGCAGGGAATCAAGACCCAAAAAAAGGCTTGAACCCAAGAAAAAAAAATCCTGCAGCCATTTGTCTCCGAAAAAAAAATCCTAAAGACATTTGTCTCCGAAAAAAAAAATCGTGCATATAAAAATATGAAAAACGATTATCAACATAAATAGTCAAAATGAAAATTGAAAAAATATATTATGAAGAAAATGAAGATATATGTCAAATTATGAAAATCTTTTTTCAGGAATCGAAATTGGAAAATATTTACGTATGAATGAATATAATATGAAAAAAGTCATTTATCATTTAGTAAGTCCCATTTAGAATAAAGATGAATAAAAAGATGAAACTCATTGATAATAGATAACACAATTGTATGTTTTCAACCCAACAACAACAAAACGCACACTAATAAAAGAGACAAATTTGAAGAAAAAAAAGAGCAGAAATGACAAAATGCTCAAACAACTTTAAAAACAATGTAAATTAAAGCTTTAAGATAGAAAAATATGTTGACAATTTTAAGTAAACAAACTTTCCCTACAAAATTAAAAGCGCCCAAACTATATCAATTTCACGAGAAAATAAATTGACGCAAATAATTATAGTTTTGTGAGAGAAATAGTCCCAAATTGACCGGCCATCCGCCACAAAATAATTCCATAATTTAAATGCAAGCTGCTAAATATTGGAGTAAAATTCCTTGCATAAACATGGCTTTTTGCCGCACAATTAACTGAATTCAATAAAACTAACAACAATAAGAAATAATTCAAAGTGAGAACAAAGAAAAGACGCTTTTTGACGGCCTATAAATTCATTACAATAATAATTTACGGTAAAATAATTCATAAGTGTGAACGTTTAATAAGTCAAAAGAAAAAAAGAGTCTAACAGTAAATTTGTATAGCATTATTTAGTTAGTAAATAAAATTGTTTATATTAAAACTAAAGAAACAGGAACAGTATTGAAAGTAGGGCTGGAGTTGGGAACAGAGATTTGACTTCCCATTTGATCATATGAAAGATAAAATCAGCATAAAAATATTTATGTTCTTAATGCTAAAAATCGAGCATTGAGAAGAGTTTCCCAATGATAACAGTAGCGAAAAAGAATGATTAATGAACACATACAGCTGATTGATGTACTTCGAAAAAGAAAGAATTCTCTAAATTATGCAAATCTCCATTGGAAATTTTCAAATACTTACATAATACAATTAGAAGTTTTTTTCTGTGAAATAAAATGTGTTTTTTTTTTTTGTTTACTAAAAAGCTAAGTAACATTATTTTTGTGAATAATAAGTTGTAGGATATACGATATAAGACAATTACGTGTAAATCTAACCAACCTTTTTACGAATAATTGCTCAAAATTCATTATATATTACAAAATATAATTACCACAGAATACAGGCTCAAATTACTGAGAAAAGTTCAGCAAACGGAATATTTTATGCAACTAAGATTTTGTGAAACTATTTTTTGTTTGACTTCCTTGAAAAGCCTTAGAGAAGTTTGTACGATAATGACAATATTTCGGTCCTCGTAATTACTCGAACAATTAGCAATTCACAAAAGAAATAATCCAATTTAAGAGGCAAAAGCTAATAGTTTCGGATAAAAATATGCCATGTGAGACACAACTTCATTGACATTCCGATAACCTCCACGATCCTGAATTGACTTTGAAATCTTTGGAGCTATCTTGAATAATGGTGTATTGTGATAACATAATCACACTTGCTGCCGTTGAGGGATAAATTAGATTGTTTTTTTCTTTATGAAGACTAGCTTTTTGCTGCTTCAATGGATGTATTGTATGAGGTGACCACCCAAAAGACTAAAAATAATTGCTCTTCAGTCTTTGAATCCTCGCCTTTCAAAGCTATTGTTTGAGACAACGTTCTGGCCGGAATCTAGTCTCTTATTGTCCTCAAATGATGACAATTATGCTTGAAAATTACTTCGATCTGGAACATAATATACAATATACTTAGAAGCGGAAAGTTTTACTCCTAAATGACCTAAAATGTCTATGAAGGAAGAGTATTTTGTCTGAATATCATTGAGTTACCGTAGAATTAGGTTACAAGGCATTATAACCTTGAAATGTCGTCCAAAATACCTACAGAGTGACTAACAAAATTAACTATATCGTATAAGTTATCGCGGGACACGTTGAACGTTTGTAAATCTTACGAAATTGATACGTAGGAACCGATTGTGCACTTCTATTGAAACAAGACATTGAATTCTTCACCCTCTGTAAACAATTCCCAATTGGAGTAAGACACAAAACATCTATATGACCAGTAACCAGTATTGTTATTGACATTCAGCTTTACCACTATAAACCGAACAACTAACTCATACCCTAGAGACGAAACCTTAGCAAAACTTACTCATGGTTTCACACGGAATTTAGAAATAATGGAATTGTTTTGCGATGAAGTAGATTTGCTTGGAAACAACCGCAAGACGGTTCGTTTAGCGGCTTGTCTGGTAGTTGAGTTCAAGTATACAACCTACCTCGTCTGCTTTTGCCTTTTGCTCTTGGTCTTTTTCTTTCTCCTCTTCTTGTGGAGTTTCTTTAGGAAGTTTGTCATTATCCTCAACCTGCTTACTCATCGGGTGTTATTTTTTTTGTCCAACGTAGAAAATTGTTAATCTTTACAACGCATCTGATCGACTCGCTGTCAACGAGAAAGCGTGACTTCGAAACCCATCCAAGTGAATATAAATATTCCATGGTCAAACAGCCAATCACAACACACCGTTCATCCCGTCTAGTAATCTTCATGTCGCAAATGCCCGGATGTGTAAGCCGGCTGTTTTTTTATCACGAGTCCTGCAGGATTTTTTTCTTGGCATTCGATAATCACACAACCAAAACCCCTCATAAAATAAAGATCCACAAAATCCACTTAAAACGTCACAATCTTTTTTTTTTTATCTAGTATAGATAAAAAGTTAATGAATTTTTAAAAATTGTATTTTAGCAGTTTAATTTGTTTATTATTCTTGTGACAGTGTGAAAAGAAATGAACGGTTTGAAATGTTGACTTTGCAAAAAAGATAATATTTCATTTTCGTATTGAACTTGCGTAAATAAAAAGGACATCTTCTGCCAAAATTGCGCCAACCAGCCAGCATTTGAAAACAGGAATTTAATTCAATTGTAAATTCTCCACGAAAGAAAAACTTTAAGTGGCTATGAATGTGTTACCATCTGTAGCCCTAAAGCCCCCAAAATAGACACATAAACTTGGTGTTGCCTAGAGCGGAAGCATTGCGTATCATTTTGAAGTCTTATTATAACGTTATTTTTGCATTTCCTGGCTGGGTTTTAATCATATAGTTGCCGCCAAACCTAAGCGGACTTGTGGAGGATTTGAATTAATGTCAAAATCAACAAAGAGAGTTTCTTTTACTCATACGAAGGATTTAAGTCCCATATACTGTCAATTACAATGCCATTATTACGGTCTTAAAGGAATTAGAATTCTGGCGCTCATTAAATATTCAGAAAAACAATGTTTACTAAGAAAGAGCTAAACATCAGTAAATATATTCACTTTATTACTGTGTCATTTCTTTCTGTGTCGTTTACGTCACGTTCTGGTGCGTTGATGGTCATTATAAGTACATGCTAGCATTTTTACTCTAATTATTTACAAAAATAACCTTTTTGGAGTGATAAACTGTTGTCTGGCGCTTCAACGTCAGAAATAATCTCTTTGTGTAAATACAGTGTATAAGTTATCCGTTTTTAATTCAATATACTATTCTAGTTTACTCGCTAGTTTCAATATCGTTTTTAATTCATTTTATTTCGATGAATTATACAACTAGTTATACAATTCAGAATAAATATATGCGATATAAATTTACGATGTCTCCATGACTTCATCATCAGATATAAGTGAATAATAGTAGAAGAGTTTCTTAACGTTAAACTTTATTTCGATGAAGTGTTTTTATGATGTATTATAAGCTATCATTTTACTATCTATGGTAACCATCAACAAAAATACTCCCTTTAACGCAGCTTAAAACTTAGGGAACGTAGCCTGAGGATCAGGCCTTTTGGCCGAGGGGAACTCTTTTCCCCCTCCTCTTCAAGGAGAGCCTGATACTCAGGTTATTTTAGGAACGGGGATAAATGGTATCGAATAAGCTCGTCGGTATCTTTCAGTGATTTGGTATCTTTTTTATCCTCCGTTGCAGACGTCTCTTATTTAGGGTATTATATAAAACTGAAACTTAGAATATCGAGATTTCTTGGTATGTCACTGAGTTAGGTTATCAAAAAACTGAAATCCGACCATCGAATTGTCCGCGTGCTTTTTATGCTTTATATGTTCTTTTATGGCATCCACTTGTTAGGCGTTAAAGATCGTCCGTACCACCCAATTACTATATCGATCGATACTAAAGGACCTCTAGTATCTTTTTCTGAAAAAAAAAAAAAATAACGTACATACCCTATATACTTTTACCCCAGAGTTCCCTCCCCCGGGCTAGCAACACCCTCGATCTTTCTGTAGCCTGCGTTACATCCGGAATTTTCTATCTTTCTGTGGAGTACGAATGACTAAAATAATCCCCTTCCGCAATTCAAAGAGATGATAATTGTTTTGTTTGAATGTATCCATTGCTGATCTGTTCGCTGTTTGACAGTGAATTTTTGTGTCACTAATTTCACTAATTCGATAAGATATGGGCGTAACCAGGATCAACCAACACCGCTAATTATTTACACTCCTTGGGAACCCATGCGTGGTTCTTTATATAACCTCTGGGTTACCGAGAATGCTAATTGATCTCTTGTGCTTATATTACTGGAGTGCAAGCAGGTGTGAACAAACATTGACTCATCGTGGAGGGGTAGGTAACGAATGTCAATTGTATGACTCACTTGGGAGGGGTAGGTAGCAAACGTCAAATATAAGATAGGGTTAAGGGGGTAGGCAATAAACATGAATAAAACCAAATAAATGAGTTACTTGGGAGGGGTAGGTAATGAATGTCGATTGTATGTCTTACTGGGGAGGGGTAAGTAGCGAATGTCAAATATAAGATAGCTTAAGGGGGTAGGCAATAAACATGAATAAAAGCCAAATAAAGGAGTTACTTGGGAGGGGTAGGTAACGAATGTCGATTGTATGTCTTACTGGGGAGGGGTAAGTAGCGAATGTCAAATATAAGATAGCTTAAGGGGGTAGGCAATAAACATGAATAAAAGCCAAATAAAGGAGTTACTTGGGAGGGGTAGGTAACGAATGTCGATTGTATGTCTTACTGGGGAGGGGTAAGTAGCGAATGTCAAATATAAGATAGCTTAAGGGGGTAGGCAATAAACATGAATAAAAGCCAAATAAATGAGTTACTTGGGAGGGGTAGGTAATGAATGTCGATTGTATGTCTTACTGGGGAGGGGTAAGTAGCAAATGTCAAATATAAGATAGCTTAAGGGGGTAGGCAATAAACATGAATAAAAGCCAAATAAAGGAGTTACTTGTGAGGGGTAGGTAACGAATGTCGATTGTATGTTTTACTGGGGAGGGGTAAGTAGCGAATGTCAAATATAAGATAGCTTAAGGGGGTAGGCAATAAACATGATTAAAATCCAAATAAATGAGTCACTTAATTGGGAGGGGTAGGTACGAATGTCTATTATATGTCTTACTGGCATGGGAAGGGTAAGTCAGGACAACGTTCTTGTAATTAAGTGTATACATTTTTGTAAAGATTTTTTTGACATTTAAATGTATAGCCAGGTACTAAATAAACATATATTATACATATGTATTGTATTGTATTTGTACTGTATTGTATACAAGTAATTATCATGAAATCAAAACTGAGATTTCTGATCCAAAAATGATAATGTTAAAAAATTCTTCAGTTGTTTTTTAACAACTGTGCTGGGACAGTTTTTGACGTATCGCGGGAGTTGATTCAACAGCCCTAGTTGCAACTATAGAAAACGCACATTTACCATAGGTTTCTTTTAGATGTTTTAAAAAATGTACTATTGTCACCGTTGGAACGCAGCTGACCGATACATCTCAGTACATTTGAAGCTGATTTATAAATATCAGTTATACAACTAACTTTAGCAGACATTTTGAAGTGGTGCATGGTCGACTGAGAGTCACACCTAGATCACGTGCTTCACACATCTTTCACAGGATCCGAATGGCCAACATTAATATGTCGTAATGTCTGTAATGGCGTCTACTTTCAGATAGCGAGAGGTGATCAAAATGAATGACTTCAGTTTTTGAATTATTGCACAGCAGCTTATTACAGTTCATCAGCCACTGTTATGTACAACACCACAAGTTAGCACAGTGTTCCATTAGTTCTGAACTTGATTGGATCTAACTGAGCGACTTTGTATGCATCAGATAAAGTTGTGTGTCATCGGCATCCATCATCATCTGTATATATTATGTGCCGATTAACAAGATCTTCCAATGGAGAAACGTGCAATGAAAACAATTTTAGAGGACCTAAAACAGAGCCCTGGGGAACCCCGTATGTAAGGCAAGATGGTGTAGATGTAGTGTCACCAAAAAGAACTGCTTGAGTACGATTGGTCTAGTAAGACTCCCGGGTAAGACTGAAACCATCGAAGTACATTACTATTCAAACCAAACCGCGTTTTCCGGCAATCTCTCTAACAGGATTCCGTGATCAATAGTATCAAATGCAGAAGATATAGGTCTAGCAACACAACTGGATACCTTCATTGTGTTGATTAAGTGCTAAACTGATGCCATTATATACACATCGTCAGGAGGGCCGTTTCTGTGCTATGATGAAGGTATAAGAAGCATGCATACATCTTAAAATGGGGGTTCTTGACAAATGTTCGTTCAGTTGCAATGCAGCAACACGTTCAAGTGTCTTCGACAGAAAAGACAGATTGGCCTAGATCGGTATAAAGTTCTTTAAAACCTCAGGATAGAGAGCCGAGGGTTTATTTTGGTAGGGAAGAGTTACGATGGCATGCTTGAGGTTAGGCATGTTTAGGTTCACTCTCCTTGTTGTAGTGACAGTGCCATGTTGATAATTTTAGTGATGGTATATACGACAGCCTACCAACTAATCTCTTGACGAGAGTTGATGGAAGTGATGAATCGAGAGAACAAGATTTGGATGGAAACGTCATGGTGATTCCTATTACAGTGTCAGGTGTTACAACTGAAGGCTAGGGTTTTAACCTATTCTAGCTATGACGCTAATGCCGACCAACTAATCGAAAAGCTTGGATGGAAAAAAACTCGAATCGCAAAGGAATTTCCAGAAGGCTGTCATGGTATATAAATCTCTAAATGGACTCGCACCCGATTATATGCGTTCCATGATCACAATCGTGACAGTATAACTTCATATTTGCTGAGAGACACCGAGGGCAAACTAGCTATTCCAAAGCCTCGCACCAACTATCTCAAAAACAGCTTTGGCTTTAGCGGCGCGGTGCTTTGGAATAATTTACCAGTCGAGATACGGCAAGCAAACACTCTAAATAGTGGCAATATTTCCAGAGATATCTTACCAATCCACAAGAGATGACACTGAATGGGGTAGTGGCAAAGAAGATTTTACTTAAACAAGTCAGCGATATATTTAACAATGAGTTTACTACAGTAATAATCATTCTTGTGTTGCTTTATGTAGTCAACATCAAATAATGTCTTTATTTATAGTTCGTGTTAGTTATTATTTTACACAATAAATAGTTTCTTTTAATGTGAAAAAAACGAGAAATGTTTGTTCAAACAGCCATCGTTGGGTTCCCTGTGGTTCCTTCCCAGGAAACGCGAAAATGTTCTAAAAAAAATGGCGGCTTTCATTCGCGGTGTTTTTAAAGTCTTTAAATCATCTTTGCTCTGGCTGGGTATACTGTATATATATGTAACTACATTTGCCTTTGTTTTACCATGGTTTTGTCAGAATCTTGGCTTTTCTTTATACTATAATCCAGCAACACAAACTAGAGAACGAATCGAAAAAATGAATGAAATAAGAACAACAAAGGCTTACAAAACATTGAGAATGATGCCACAAAATGTCGAATCAACTCGAGATTTTTTGACTACTGATGCTCAGAAGTACAAAGACAAAGGAGTTAATATTGCTTTTATTGTTGTAAGTGTAAAAAGACCAGCAAATCCTCACTATTTGGTGCAGGTAGTCGCTCGCCTCCTTGAACAGACACATCGCAATAAAATGCAGATGAACTACAAAATCATTGTCTTCAATGCAGATAATAACGATTCTGAAAACGAAGACATTAAACTTCTTTCAGATTACGTTACAGTTGTGAATACTAAGGACTTAAATCGAAATTATTCTTCGTTTGTTCATGTGTACGAGAAAGAAAGACTAGACTACGTTTCAGCTCTGCAAGTAGGAGTTCACGTCAATGCCGACTATTCAGTTATCATCGAAGACGATGCTCTACCAGATATCAATTTCATACGTAATCTCAACTTCATTATAAAATGGAAAATTCCTTGGCTGCGTTTATCTCCAAAGTGGGCATTTTTAAAACTGTACTACCCTGAAAAGTGGCAAGGGTTTGGTAACACTGAAGTCCCTGAAATAATTCTCATCTTTATTGTATGTGGATTACTATCGACCAAACTGTTTTTATTAGTAAGAAGGAATAGGCACAGTTTAGTGGCATTATTTTTTATATTTCTTACCAGTGGAAGTTATTTCACTAGTATGGCCTATATTATTGGAAGGGCGCATTTGATTGAACTAGGCAAAGTTTCGTCAATTTTCTACAGAGTTACAGAAGCACCGAGTTGCTGTACGCCTGCCGTTCTTTACCCTAAAGAGCATATAAAAGACCTTGTATCATTTCTTCAAAGCAAGACATGTTCGACGACTTATCCTCTAGACTTTGCTCTTGATGATTTTGTAACGAGTCAAAGCCTTGTAAAGTATTTGGCAAGCCCTAACCTGGTATCTCATATAGGATTTCACTCCAGTTTGAACAAAGCTGATAAAGATATTAGAGAGTTTTCCTTGTTATTTGATCCATGAAAAACAAATATTATCACAAATAGATGTACATGTAGTATAAATCATACCGGGGGGGGGGGGGGGGGGGGAGGGACTCCCTTTATCCAAGTGGTAGGGGTGATCGGCGTGCCTTTCAGGGTTAAAATATTTTCTGTGCGTACCTTTTAGGGTCCTTTTAGAGTTTTGGCTCAAAAATCAGTTGTAAGGGCCATTTTTACTCTGCTATATTTGTATCTGTGTGTACCTTTTAGGGGTCATTTTCAAAACCTCTGTCGATCACCCCTACCACTTGGACAAAGGGAGTACCCACCCCCCTCCCCCTCGGGAAATCATATATTATTATATATAGTCATACTTTTTAGAGTGCTTGCATAAATGATCCCTTGCCATTTACCAGTATGCACTGCATGAAAGACTGAATTGGGCCATGGGCCATGAAAATTGCACTTTCGGACATTTTGCTATCTTGTCAGAGGTAAACGTTTTCTAAGCATTTTACTGCTTCAAAACATCTAAAAATAAAGCATTATTTCTAATCAATTTAATTACGGTTCAAGTGACAGTCCTTACACTGATTTAGATAGTGTGAGCATTGCCAGATAAATGGACATTTAATAATAATTACTACCGGTAGTCTCAACACTGAGGCACTCTCTTGATATGATTTAGAATCTCCTTTTAATTATTTTATTTTCAAAATTCGTCATTTTCATATCAAGCAAGGGACTGGGTATGAGTGGAAAAAATAATTTAATTATGGTTCCAGAAAAAATAACCCCGTCTCCGTAAAAGTTCAGTAAAAGCAAAATAATAAACAATATAACAAAACATTGCAGTCCAAAACCCTTCGACATTCGTGAGACAAAAAAATAAATTTCTACTTACACCTACTTGCTGTAAGGTTGTCATACAAAATATAACATTTGTCACAAAGAAAATAGAACATTTGTGATTTAGTGCGAAAGGAATTAATTAAAAGACAAAAGAGAGAGTTCAGCTTGAGTGATCTTCTTTTGTCTTTTAATCAATTCCTATCGTACTAAATCCTAATGTTCTATTTTCTTTATAACAAATGTATATTTTTGTATGACAACCTTACTGCAAGTAGGTGTATTATTATTATTATTATTATTATTATTATTATTATTATTCTTGTTCTTGATATATATTTGTTATGATGTACAAAGAGTATATAATATAAGTGAAATATATTTGCCGTAATATTATATTACCAGTTTACAATGTATTTATTTTTGGTCATTAAAATTGATATATCAAAACTTTCTCCTTGTCATTTTAAACTTTTTATTTCTAAAGTAATAACTTGATGTTATTAATACAATAACTTAGATAATATTATGACAATAACTTAATTATCTTATGACAAAATATTGTATTTTCTACATCAAATTACAAATTCTAATACAAAAATATTTTTCCTTGTTAAAAAATTACCATAAAATATAAAAGTATAATACGTTTAAGGAGGCTCGAAATGGTTTTTTGACCGAGCGCACGCGCGCGCGCGCAATATCGCCAATTTTACAAGACCCCTCTGACGCGTACAAAATGTATTTCTATTAATAACAACACAATTAAATGGTAAATGTTTTTAATTTTTTGGCATTTTGTTCCAATTAATGTTTAGATTTAGTAGGTCTTTTTTAAGAAAAATCTGTAATGAAAAACCATTTATATCTAGAAAAAATCATTTTTTAAATATTTTAAAGGTTTCGCATTACAGATTTTTTTTATTTTTCCTCAGTTGCAAGAACATGTAGGGAACTAGACATGTACAAGTTTAAAAAAACTTTCACCAAAAGGATTTGGAGATATCAGCTTTAATAAAAGAATTAAAGGTCTTTTTTACAGCAGCCTGCTGTTGTCATGACAACGTCAAACGCAATAATTTAAAACAAATTGATTTTCTAGATCCATAAGCTTTAAAATGATATATCGGTTAAATGTATAGTTTCACAATAATGCTGCATAATATGCAATATAAAGTAGGTATATTGATATATACAGAAACCATTTCGAGCCTCCTTAATCATAATAATTAATATAAATCTATATAAATGTAAAATAATATTCCATAATATTTATTGTGCTTTAAGACTTTCTTATATTATATATTAATTACTAGTTAAATTAGCTATAAAATTTGTGCCATATATGTTCCTTCAATAAAATTGTATATACTTCATTATTAATATCTTTTTTTGATTAATATCATTTAGTATTGTCAGATGGATTTAGTTGATTTATTAACTATATTAGTATTCTAATGATCAATCTGAATCATTATATTGCATGATCAAGTATTACATTGATCCATTGATCAAGTGTTCCATTGATCAAGTGTTCCATTGATCAAGTGTTCAATTGATCAAGTATTCCATTGATCACATGTTCCATTGATCACATGTTCCATTTGATCAAGTATTCCATTGATCAAGTGTTCTATTGATCAAGTATTCCATTGATCACATATTCTATCTATTTAAGTGTTCCATTTATCTAGACAGTATTCCATTGATCAAGTGTTCCATTGATCTAGTATTTCATTGATCAAGTGTTCCATTTCATGGCTTTTCTAGCTCCAACTGGACAAATATTGTACCATTCGCAACATAGTTCTCAGTTGATAAAGTTTCATGTGAAACAAAAGTAGCAAGTCCTCTCCCAGTATTCTGATCACTTGTTGGCCGCTTAAAATTATTATAATCTGAACTTTTACGAGGGAAATTCATCTTAATACTTTTCTTCTGGTTTGGTTTTTGGTCAAGCAGAATAAACTTGATTTTCCAGTCAAACGGCCAGGTCAATATAGCATCATATTCACCTCGCATAACATGGAGAAATACTGATAAATGTGTACCTTTACCAGCTTTGCAGCCATTGGGGTTCACCTCGAGTTTAAGTTTGTAACCATACTTATGGATAAAGAATGGCTCGCTGTACAGCCGAATGAAACTATCTTTCTGTTGTGCAATCTGTAATTGTGTGTGGAAGTCATCCACCTTGAAAATGTAGCTAAATCTTGAGTTGTCATTTTTGGTCATATATGATATGTTCATTGTTGAAATTTGTTTTTTCAAATTGATGTTCTCTTCTGTCAGTGACGTCAGCTGTTCATCCATAGTCGTTTGGTGCTGTTTAAGAGTTTCCAGTCGGTTTTTGAGATTCATGTTTTCGTCTTGAAGTGTCAGAAGCAGGTCTGTAGTAAAAGCGAGGTGTTTTGAAATGATGTGTTCACTTAGGTATA
This sequence comes from Metridium senile, assembly GCA_949775045.1. NCBI lineage: Eukaryota > Metazoa > Cnidaria > Anthozoa > Actiniaria > Metridiidae > Metridium > Metridium senile. Next base: position 18,768,314 of record OX459099.1, read on the forward strand.
TTCTTTGACCCTAAAAGATAAAGATTAATTATAATAGTATTTATTTTATAGTGATGGTGATATAATGAAATTTGTAACACCGTAAAAATGTTGACTTAACTTTACTGACGTTTCGAACTTTAGCCCTTTGTCGGAGTAAAAAACTCTGATGAAGGGCTAAAGCTCGAAACGTCAGTAAAGTTAAGTCAACATTTTTACGGTGTTACAAATTTCATTATATTACCTATCATTTATATCAAACACCGACGCAGCCTATACTAGTTTACTCGCTAGTTTCCATTTATTGTATAGTCTATAGACTACAGAAGTGCCAGCCCCCATTTCATTATTTTTGGTTTATGTTTTTATTTTAATATCAGAATAAGCCAAAGCGTTACTCTTATATATTTGCTTTAATAGATAAAACTTATGTATAAATAATTAATCATTTGTATCTTCTATCTGGACCGTTTATTATTTACAAGGAGGGGCAGGGGCTGGTGTACTTTGATTTTCACTTGGACTATTGGTGTGACCCTTCCCCCCTGAGGTGCCACTTTAGGTCGTCTCTTAGGTCGTCCTTTATGGAGCATTAAAAATGTTGGCATCCTCTCTATTTGTACAAGCCCCTCTCCCAGTAAATAATGGCTCAGGTCCCTTGTTTCAAGTGTTATATAATATATATAAGATATACCTTAAAGTCACATCCAAAGCTCTTGTAACTGCATGGTACAATTGTCAGTAGACATTCATTGTTGTGAGTCTGCAGATAAACAAGTATGATGTATTATTTAATAATATAATACTAACAATAACTATATGTTATACACAGACACAATATATTAATAATATTATTGTGGAGGGTTAAAATTAGGATTTGCTGTACCTCAATACACTTGAGCTGTCCCTGCCAATCACATCCCTGGTTAGAACATCTAACTTGTAATGACATCATTCTACGTTCTGTTGCCTTGTCGTCAAATACCTTGAAAATAATAAATTAGACAATATTGTAAAGTGAAAGACTTAATGTTATAGCACAACGTGCAAAAGTATGACCACATTTAATGTATTCGCATACTTCTATGCAAGGGAGTTTGTACTTTAAACAAACACATTTGATTTGAAGTTGTCTGATTTTACTGAATAAGGCATGTAAACACTCGTTTCGCAGCATAAAGTACGTATGTACGTCTGTGCATAGAAGTATGCGAATATATTAAAAGTGGTTATATTTTTGTGTGCCGCGCTGTAAATCAAGACTAGAAAAAGGCAAATGCTTACCTCTTGATGATTGAGTTCTTCTCCATCTATAGGACACTGTTGGTAGCTGTCAAGAACATTGTTGGTTATTTACATAATATAGAGATTTTTTTGTCTCTTAATTTCTTTATGTGTTTTTTCATAGATTTGTTTTGTTTACCTGCCTTTTTTTCCTTATTTGTTTACTTGTTGTATTTTTTTATTGATTTTTTTTATTCTGCATATTTTTCTTGTCCATTGGTTTGTTTGTTTGCATGTTTGCATGTTTGTTTCTTTATTTTTCGTTTATTTTTGTTTGATTTTTTTTTTTTTTTGTCTTGTTTAGTTGTTTGCCTGATTATTCAATCGTTTGTTTATTTGTTTCTAGGTTTGTTTACTTATTTTGGTTGTCTATTGTCTTAAAAGTATATATATGTTTCAATGTATATTTGTTTTTTCATTGTTTTTTGCTTTTTTTTTCATTTTGACATTTACCTGTTCATTCGTTTGCTTGCTTGATTTTTTTGCATGTCTGGTTGCATGTGTACTCAATTGTTTTTAAATATAATTTTTCGTCTATCAGTTTGTTTATTAACTTGTTTTTGTTTGTTATCTGATCTTTTGATTTTGGGTAGGTCGGTTGGTCATTTCAGCAAGATAAGGTGAAGAAATAGGTGGTTGAATGGTATGTTTTACTAGCAACATAAATTTTAGCTTTGAAACTTTTTTTCCGTTAAAGCAACATTCAATTTGCAACGCCGGTTTTGTTGCACACACCACCCAGTTCATTTTCTCGCTGTAAATTAATTTTTTTAAAGGTTATTTGCATGCGATAAATAAATTTACCAATTGAATAAATATTACAAAAATAACAATATATTTTTTATTCAAATTTCGCTTGCATTTTAAAGCAACAATGAATTCAATTCAACAATCAATGCTTGGGATTATATAGGCTTTTGTTTCAAAAATAAGGCCCCATTCGCACTAGCCTGCCAAAGTTTGTTTGGCTCAACCAAAATTCATACCAAAGTTTGTCTCAACCAAATTTTGGTGTAGAAACTGTATTCGCACTATAATATTAGGCCGATCGCAAACGTCAACCAAGTGTCACTTGATAGGTACATTTAAGCGTCTCATTTTGGAGCAGATTCAGCTATTTGACTACAGTATTAATTGTTATTGAAAAATAGAACATTTCCCCGTATAAATCACGATAATACCTTGGCTAATACCACGGATTCATCTCTGTTCGATTGATCGAGTGTGTGGTTTTGTTGACTCTGAAAACACACGTTGAAGTGATAATTACCAAACCTGTCAAAATTGACATTTTTACAAAGTTTGGTGGCCTTTAGAGCAGGACAGCGGCGTATTTGAAGTTTGGTTGGCAGCGACAAATTTTGTCCCAACACAAAAATATCATTCGCACTGTTACTACCTCGTCGATGACAGCTTTTTTTGGTAAAACAAACAAAATTTGGTCTAGTGCGAATAGGGCCTAATAGTTCTTAAAAATCTGTTCAAAGAGAAACTTTTGTAATTTAATGTTTTGATATATCTTACAAGAGCTTCAACTAAGGTTTACTGGCATTTCAGAACATGTAGTTAATTTTTTTAATTCAAGAGGTTTTTTTCGTTACAATCGTTCTGCTCGGGCAATTTTGTGTACTGTGATTTTGTGACCGAATTATAAATTTCACGCGGGAAAATCCGTTGGATTCAAGCCATTTGCATTCCTTAACAGATGTTTCGTCGTATATCAACAAAAAAATATTTTTAAATTTCAAATTAAGGTTAAAGAGCATTAGATAATCTAAAATTCACTGAAGCGATTTTTTTTAAATTGTAAAAAAATTAATTAAGCTTATAACATTATTTTTGTAGATTTATCTAGTGTACTTTATTGCTTGCTCTTTTTCTACTGAAACTTATAATTATTCTTTATTAATTCCAGCTTTTAGAAATGTCAAATATTCGTATAGAGATACAGTATAAAATACTGAAAAGTTTCGAACTAAAAATTTAAATTTACCAGGATCTGATCGGATTTATGTCACAAATTCGATGCAAAAATACGCTATTTTCTTGTTAAAATTTCGATTTTCCTACATTGTTTTACCTCTATTAAAGAACGATAAAAAGCCGCTTTATCTCATGTAAAGCTAATAGCAGGAAATGTTTTATTAAACTGAAAAACACCAAAGTTTACATTTTACTGACCTTTCATGTAAACAATCCCTGCAGAAACGGTGACCGCATTTGGTTTGGACCGGCTTTCGCAGCGCCAGAGTGCAGATATTGCACAGATAATCATCAGAAACATGCGATAAGAACTTATAATCATATCCACACTGAATTGAAGAAATGTTAGCCATTTTTTGAAGAGATTATCTTGCGATTTCTGGTCTCCTTGTTGACCGTGCTGTGCATTTGAGTCGTACGCTTGTTGTATGTGGAGACTGGGTCGAGACGGAGCCGTTATTGTGAAGAATGTAAATCATGTAAATCATGTAACCAATTACTTACTAATTGACCAATAATGAGAGCAATTAGTGTTTGTATAGCACTGATAACTTTTTCGGAATTTATGACATTAAATGCTGTCTAGCTTATTACACCATTAATGATAAAAATACGACCTGACTGACTGAAAAATATGATAATAATTTATAGGGATGATGATAATGATGATAGTGATGATAATAATGATGATGGAAATGATGGTCATATTTTTCAAAGCTCCCATAGGTCAGTCCAAGAGACAACTGAAAATTAAAGGAATTATAGAAATCATTGCAGGAACCCATTATACCAATTGTCATCACTTCTGTCATCATCATCTGGTTGCCCAGAAGACGAAACCAGCCATATAAAAATAAATAAAAAATAAAAAAATATATATATATAAAAAAACAACAACAACAACCAGGATAACGGTTTTAAAAATCGTGCGATCGTTTAAAGTTAAGAAACGATTAGGTTCTAACTAGTCGGATTTTACCGTGCAACTTCAGTCAGCAAATTGTCTCGCAATGCTGTTGCGACACAAGTTACCGAAGAATTGCTTACACAGTGCAACAGAGGCAGTCTCAGACTCGAGGCTCGCAATTTTTCATTGGAGATATATACCATTAGACAAAGTTACAACTTGCAACGCCACGTTTTTGGACAAGCATTGCGAGACAAGCTGCTGAGAAATTAAATTTGCAGTGTAATAGAGGCTCGACTAAACAGTGCCTATTTAATAAAGACGCCAACAAAATCTAACACTTTGTACATCAAACTTCTCTATTTAGTACACCCTTGAGTGAATTTCAAAAATTGCACAAGGTGGATACATTTACCTCCCCTCCGCCTAGGTTACGAACACTGAACGAGAAACATTGCTCATGGTTTCCACAGCAACCAAAACAAGATGGCTGACTCTGAGGAAACATGTTTTCTAAATCAAAAACATGACTGCAATTCTACAACTCGGATGATATGCAGAATTTTTCTCGAACTTTCTATAGGTTTTTATCTTTAAAACCACATTATCATGATCCGTTTGAGAAAATTTTATCATGAATCCTCGAAATCATGCTCGCTCAATTATTACATCATCACGTGATCAAGCTGTCAATCAAAGTGACGTAACAATGATAATGAGCAAGCGACCTTCAGATTTCTGCAGCTTTGCAACACGTGAACAGTGTTCGTTTGAGCAGCGAACAATTTCTCAATTCTAATCAACATTTTGCATTATTTACAAACCAAGCAACTTTCTTCATTCACAAATACTACAAATACTATAACGGTACAACTACCAAGACTTGCTTTGAGGAAACGAACTGTCACGTGACCATCATATTGTATTTCTCAGGTGATAAATCTAGCTGAACTATTTCAGAGACAGAAAACAACAGTGAAAACAGAATTCACGCCCGGCTGGACGGGCTGCTAACGCCTCGCAAAGTTTTGGTAAGTTTACTTTTCCTGTGCATACTCAAAGACGAACGAACTGTTCAAGCCAGAACGCAATTCTAATATAGTCGACATACTTTAAAAAAATAAAACAAAGTTCAGCAAAACCATGTAAATCACGGTTTCCCGCCAAAACGACGCGTCCACACAACGACTAGAGCACAAATGAAAATTGGTATTCACTTTTTTGCGCCAAAATGACGCGCGCGTGCAACGAAATTTCCCATTCAGGAAAGACGACTTGATTATAGCAGACAATTAAAATGAGAAATCTATACAAGACAACCTTTTCTTTGATACGTATTCTTTTTCTTTTTCTTCTCTCTCTGTATGTTTATCAGAAAAAAACGTTTGAAAATGCTCTAAACCAGTTTGAGAACAATTTTTGTTGGGCTTACATGACGTCATGAATGACAGATGACCGTAGTGTTGCGCGCGTAAATGAACTTGTACCTTAGCCTCTCAGACACAATCCTTCGTGTTGCAGTAATAGTTCAGAGAAATTAACATAAAAAGGCAAAAAACATTAAATTGTATGCCTTTCAGTTAATTATTTTTGTTCAAACTGTGTACTTTTGAAAGTTACAAATTAGTTCTCCCCCTCCCCTCCCTCATTCCTATTAGAAACATATGAAGCAACCGCTGGTCATTGTAACTGCAGTAGCCAAAACAAAATGGCTGACTTCATAACAAGGAGGAGGGTTGTGTTAATTGGGCAGAATGGATGGATTTGCACACGATAATAACCATATTCTTGTGCAAAATATCCTGATTTTCACTCACTTAAAATGGATCTATCAGTTGAAGAACATTTGAGGACTTTCTACTATTTATCTGTCGATGTTGTTGAAACAGCGAGTTGGCAATGTCAACAAGATGAAGTAGAATATCACAGTTGTGAATTGTAGAGAAGAGTGAAGAAATCTTGGTATACTGTATCAATGGCGATCAACTGTAGCTTCAGTAGCCTTCCTGATGAGTTGTGGCTGAACATTTTCAAGTTTTTTCACCCAATTTACGATGATCTTTTCACTCTCTCTCGCGTTTGCAAGCAATGGCGACACATAATCATATATCAGCCAGACCCATCTCTGTGGGAAATCGTCGAGGTTACAAACACACGCCATTGCTATCTGGATTCGCCTTTTCTCAGCAGATTTAGTTACATTTTAAAGAATTTTGACCGGTTCGTTAAAATACTCCGACTTCGACGTTCAAATGTGTACTTTAGCGATGTGTTGAGAAGAAACGCTAAACTCCTCTGCTCTCTACAAGTTCTGGAGATTACTGGCATGAATTGGAACAAGAAAATCCTACAAGATTTGCCATGCTACAAGTCACTAAGATCTATAAAGTTCGAGGCAGCAAACGAAGGTCAGAATAGGTCATTTGAAGAGCAAGACTTGGTAACTCTAGTTGAGAATTTCCCAAGACTTGAAGACATAAGTTTGCAGTATTCAGTCGTTAATGGGCATTTACTTAACCAAATTCAAGATATAGCTGCTTCACACTATAGTGCAAGAATTACTGGGTTGCATCTTGAAAGGGCAAAGATCGAGTCATTGGAATTGGCAGACATTGTACAAAATCTTCCTGGGTTGAAACGGTTTTCATATGGCAATGATCAAATCCATGGCCTTCCTTCGATACAACAGCTACAACTGACATCAAAGTCAATCAAGGAGCTAGAGCTGTTTCAAATAGGGGACTTTGCAGAGTTTTGTTTCAACTTGCCACATTTGAAGAAACTTTGCATTAGTTTTGCAACATCAATGAAAAAGCTTAGTGTCTATGCCCCTTCACTAAGAGTCCTAAACTTAAATCATTGCTCAGAGCTCAGAAAGATCAGCAAAGTAACATCCACTTCACTCAAGGAACTGACAGTAAGAAAATGCACTGAACTTAACTGGTCTGACCTCATAAGGTTTCTTGTTCGAAATCCAGATATTAAAACTTTGAAATTGGAAGTCAATGTCATTAACCTGAGACTTGATCAAAACTCCAGCCCGTCACTTGAAACGCTGCAGGTCTTAGACAGTGGAACAAACTTGACTTGTCTAGACATTCGGTGCCCAAAACTGAAAGTTTTGACATTCAAGAAGTCATTGATGCATTGCTCAATGCTTAAGATAGTGTCTTTAAGGTCTCACAAACTTGATGAAGTGTCTATCAAAGATGTTCCTCATATAAGGAAAGTTATTTTGAATGTTAAATGTATCAAATATCTTGAGCTGGATTTCGATAGAAGGTTTCACCAAGTAAAACCTCGTCACTTCACATCAATAAATTTCCAACCCAACGCTGTCATCCAGAAGCTGGTCATCAAGAAGTTTAACCTTCAGTCAATTACGACAAGTCTTTGCAGTGTTAAAGAGGTTGTTCTTGATTCATGTAATCTTGACGCACCTTTGAGTCAAGTTCTTCAACAGTTTTGTGGCATTGAGTCTTTGATGCTTCAGAACTCCTATGGAACTTGTCAGATTATGATACAGAATGAGACGCTTAGAGAACTGAGGGTTACTTCGTGCTCCTCTGTGATGATGGATCATATTAATGTACTCTGTCCAGCATTGGAGAGGTTTCATATTCACGGATCAACTATCCTGCCATCAAAGAAGGAATTGGAGATAACAGCTAATGAGTTAAAGAAGATTTGCCCACATCTTCTTGCAGTAAACTTCTCTCATTAATAATAATTACCTAGGACTTTTATGGATGTATGGTGTATATACCCTTTCTGAGAATCTTTGTCACCCGTGAAGTGAAAAGCCTACAAGCTAGTAGTGCATTGGACTATGGGTAACCTATGTAAATTTTATTAGGACACAGGGATTTCATGGTTACATTGTTACACTTGTCTATCTGTTATTGAGACTGGTGACCATTTTGACTTATCAAACAACAAAAATGGCGTCCCAAATGCACATTTAGTTTCTGAATAGATCCAATTGAACCTTTGCGCCATTAGCTTGTTTGCTTTTTGACGGGTGACAAACTTTCTCGGAAAGGGTGTATTCAATATTATCATAATTTTTCCTGAATTGTTCATTTTTATCAACAATATTATAAATTTAAAATCAATTTGATAATTTCAATACATTAACAGTAGACAAGCCAGCATTCATTACAGTCTTGGCTTGATGCTTGTTGCGTTAATAAGCTAGGACAATGATTTTTGAAATACGTGGATATAATATATAATGATTTGCAAATTTCTCAATAATTATTAATGAGTTTTGGTTATTAATAGGCACTTTACAGCTAGAGGTCACGTGAACCACCTACCTTAAATCCATCAGCTGTGCCAAAATGATGTCCAGGAATGGAAAGAGCGTGTCCACATTAGCAAAAAGTCAAAATTTCAGCTCTTGATTCTAAATACATAAAAAATAGCAAGGAATATCAAATTGGATATTTTCTGATATTTTATAAGGATTTGTATGGGAAAATAAAACTGGTGAGCAAGGCTTGCTCGCCAGTTTTATTTTTCCAAACAAATCCTAAGAAAACATCCAATTTTTTTACCATTTCTTATGTATTTAGAATCAAGAGCTGAAATTTCAACTTCTTGCTAATGTCAACATGCTCTTTCCATTTCTGGACATCATTTTGGCACAGCTGATGGATTTAAGGTAGGTGGGGTCACGTGACCTCTAGCTGCAAAGGGCCTATTGGGGCAAACTCTGCTTAAATGACAAGTAATGTAAAAATATTATATTTTGTGCTTCGTATCTCATACTGCAGTATGAATAACAAGTTTTAATCCATTCTAACTTAGTATTTCAAAATAGTTAGAGCACATCTGTTACTGTCCTTCAAATCTCTATTTTAAAAGTGCAAATATTGACAATTGTATTGATATTCATTGTATATAATGAAATGTGTATATAAACTATTGGCTGTGGATGCGAATGTATAACAGATTAATAATATTGTACACTTGTATCAAATACTTCTCAGGGAAATATTATTGACAGACAAGAATTATTTGATATTAAGTAAGGCAGTTATTCAAATAGCACAAAAAAATAATAATATACCAAAAAACAATACCAAAGAATGTTAGGTTCAAATCCCAACTGGACTCAGATTTATAAATAATTATATAATAATATATAAAATTATGTTAAGATCACTATCTATTTATAATCGACCTGGTGATCAGTGATGTATAGAAAGCTATTCATGTTTGTATATTTAAAGTCACTAGTCTCAATATTAAAGTTGCTATAATCATATTGGCTTTATAATATTAATAAATGTAGAATAAATTAGTTTATTGTGAGACCAGTCGTTATTTAATTACAGGGAGCTGGTATACATATAGTCTCCCTCGCAGCCGTTCTAAGTGTCGTCACGCAGCGTTCTCACCCCCATTACAGTGCGAATCACAAAACCGTGGGCACCTAGAAATATTTTAGAAATCGTTTTTTGTTCGTTGAACAACTCAGAAACAACGATATCACCGCAAGAAGTTTGACTGATGTGTGTAGCCGATTAACTTTTTGTAGTTAGAGTTGTTTTTAAGTTGTTCAAGGAACAATAAACGATTTCTAAAATATTTCTGGGTGCCCACGGTTTTGTGATTCGCACTGTAAGTGGTGAGAGAACGTTGTGTGATGACACTAAGAACAGCTGCGAGGGAGACTAGTATACATAGAGAGGGGGCAGCTTTATAGAGAGGGGGCAGCTTTTGTTATGCTCCACAAAGGACATGACGGCAACATAGGTCACTATAGAGGGCAGGGGTCACAAAAGTTTGTGCAAGAAGAAATCAAACCCCATCCACCCCTCCAATCCCTGTAAATAATGACAGTTCTCTCATCCATTTTTCTCTCTCTTTCATCTCTGAATCTTTCACATTTCCCTTAAGTACAGAGTTCAACAAACACGCATGGTATTTTTTATTAATTCTTCTAGAACGCTGGTATTTTCAATCGGCTTATTTAACAGTTTTAGGGAGTTCCTCTTTGCTATTTACATCAGTTTTAGGTTTCCTGCAAACTTGGTCGGTTTAAGAGGTATGGCTCATTCAGGTCAATTTAAAACTAAGATCGTATAACAGGTCGGTATAATCGGCAGTGTTTCCATTCTCTATGATTTCTATGACTGTCTCCATGTTGAAAAGCGATCATATATGGACGTAACACAGTGTTATGGTCGGTACATGAGACAAACTTGGTCGGTTTAAGAGCTGTGGTTTGTATTTTTTTATTAATTTAAAACTAAGGTCGTATAACAGGTCGGTATAATCGGCAGTATTCCCATTCTTTATGATTTCTATGATCTTGGTCGATATATGAGGCAAATTGGTCGGTTTAAAAGATGTGGCCCGTATCATTTTTAATTTAAAAATGAGGTCGTATATCAGGTCGATATATAGGGGGGACTAGGGCTACTGATACTCTCTCGGCAGTGTTTCCATTCTTTATCCGATTTCTATGACTGTCTCCTTGTCGAAATGCGGTGGTCGGTATATGAGGGGGCTGACTAAACGACTGATTCTTTCTCATTCTTTATAATTTCTATGACTGTCTCCATGTTGAAATGCGGTCATATGGACGTAGTACAGAGTCGTGGTCGGTATATGAGGGGGCCTATACTACTGATTCTTTCTTATTCTTTATGTTTTCTATGACTGTCTCCATGTTGAAATGCGGTCATATGGACGTACGTAGTACATGGTCGTGGTCGGTATATGAGGGGGCTATACTACCGATTCTCTCTCGGTAGCGTTGATCTCATCGTTTAACGTGTCTATGATTTTCTTCATCTCTACCAGCGTCATGTCTTCAATGTGTTCATGAGATCTGTCAGATTCCATTTGAAACTCATTCCCTTGAAAAGGGGAAGTTTGGAAACTGAAAGATGGAAAAAAAATTAAAGTCACTTATTTGAATCAAATAATTTTACCAGATTATTATAATAATAATATAATAATAAGTTTATTCACACTTACGCAGTCTTAGACTGAATTACAAGTTATGCATATATATTATACTACATGTACTACAATCGTTGATTGAATACTACAATGAGTGCAGTTTATTTTAAAAATCAGACAAAAAAAAAATAAACCACTAAATGTTTTGGTAATAAAATGAAATTTGTAACACCGTGAAAAATGTTAGTAAATGTAAGTCAACCTATTTTACGGTGTTACAAATTTTATTATAGTACCTATCGTTTATATCAAACACCGACGCAGCCTATACTAGTTTGCTCGCTAGTTTCTATTTCTATTTTTTACGGTGTTACAAATTTCATTCTATTACCTATCGTTTATATCAAACACCGACGCAGCCTATACTAGTTTACTCGCTAGTTTACATCAATAAATGTTTAATAAGACAATACAATACAGTATATTTAACAATTAGACCCGCAGCCCGAATGGTCTACGAGTCAATAGCCCACGAGGCCGAGTCTTCGAGGCCAAGTGGGCTATTGACTCGTGGACCATGAGGGCGAGAGGTCTAATTGTTTTAGTATAAACCAACTAGTAGGTCAAACTTTGCCATATTTTGAAAAAAAAAATAACATTTCAATCGTTTTATTTTGAAAAAATGACAGATAATCGAAAGTGAAAATACCGAGCGCGCGCTCAATGACGCGTGACGGCAAGTGAAAATGTATTCAAAACACATCGAAATTCTCCACAGTTTTAGTCATTTTCTTCCTCAAGGCTTTTGTTTTAACAGCTGAAAATAGCATATTTTTACTGCTAAAACTACTATACATATTTGAACAACGGAGGAATAAAGAAAAGTCCAAGAAAAGTTTTTTAATCTGGCTTTCTCAATCAAACTGAAGAATCGTGTGATGGCGTCAGTAGCGCGCGCTCTTCAAGTCAAAATTCATTCACAAAACATCAAAATTATGTGCTTTTTTTGTCATTTTCTTGCTCGTATTTGCAATTTACGATTTAAGGAAAAGCATTACATTTAGTACTAAGCTATTACAAGAAATAGAAGAAACAAGAAACGTTTTCAAAGTTTACAAAACCGGCCCTTTTCGCTACTAGTGGTCTATCACTCAATAGACCATTAGTAGAGTAGCCAATCAGAATGCAGGATGCGTGATAGACCACTAGTAGGTTTATACTAAAATACAACAGACGCAATATCCTCTTACAGTTTTTTTAACTTACGACTCTAAGCGGCTGTTTACACCTATTTCAATTAACGTTGTCCATCTGGAATGGTTGATCTGAGACCGATAGGAATTGTGGGAGCTCAATAAACTGTAAATGTACTATTATAATCACACTTGAATATCAATGTTAACTTCTGAAATACTATTATCGGTAATTCAGCACCATTCAAGTGTGATTAAAACAATGTATTTGAAATTTAATGAGCTCCCAGAATTCCTATCGGTCTCAGATCAGCCATTCCAGATGGACAACGTTAATTGAAGTAGGTGTATATGGAAGCGAGTTGTCCCTGCTAGTCGGGATAACTCTATTGTCTTCAATTCCCCGGGGAACACAAAACAATAGAGTTATCCCGGCTAGCAGGGACAACTCGCCATCATATAAACAGCCCCTAAATACTAAAGGAACTGTTACTAGCTGAGCAAGTTTACAAACTATTTCATAAGTTGCTAAACAAATGGTGGTTTTTCATTTTTCATTTGATTATACCTTAGTTGTGTTTGCTCTTGAAGAGTTTGCAGTTCTCGCAAGGTCTGTTGTAGTTCTTGCTCCATCTTAAATTTAAAAAGTAGAAGAATACTATCACAAAGAGTACCTCTCTCAAAATTACACTTTAAATGATGGGGAAGCAGACTTGTAGTCTTCCTCGCCCTGGTAACGCCCTGGTATTGCCCTGGTAACGCCCTGGTAACGCCCTAGTAACGCCCTGATAACGCCCTAGTAACGCCTTGGTTACGAATACAACATATCCAAGCCTTTTTCTGGATTGCTTAGCACAATTTCATTAATTTCTAATTAAGCATTTACTAAATGGGACCGTAGGCTCAGATTTCAGCCGTTGGGGTTTCGTGCGCCCGCGATACTCTCCCCACTAACGGCTGGGCGCATCGGCTTCGAAACGTGTCGCGCATGTCCGTGACGTAATTATGCTAATAGCATAAAAAAACGGAAACGGAAATAAAATTTGTTGAAATGTAAGCTAATGTAAATAAACTTTCCAACGGCCTGATTGTCAAAAAGTCTTTTATTAAAATTTGAATTCGAATTCAATTCGAGACAACTCTTAGCAAAACCTGCATATCATTTAGCAATTCCATCGGGTATGTTATTTGTCATAAGAACGATCGAGACAAATCAGCGCAAAAGCTATTTCAATGGTAAACGTTTTGTTTATTCCAAGTATATAGTCCATTTTTATAGGATTTTGAGAATAATCAAACAATAAAGAAGAAAATTACAGCTAGAGTCGTTTCGATACACATTGTTGACTCGTTAAGAGAGCCGCTTGAGTATATGTTACAACCGCGCATAATAAACCAGTTTTAATTTTAAGAGTAAACATTTTGGATTTAAATGTAGTTATTCAAAGAATATAGCTGTGTATTTAAGGTTTATCGAGAAAAAATCAAGCAATAAAGACGATGATTAAGCCGATGCGCCCAGCCGTTAGTGGGGAGAGTATCGCGGGCGCACGAAAACCCAACGGCTGAAATCTGAGCCTAATGGGACTGTCGTTTTGCAGTCAATTCGTTTTCTGCCACCAAAGAGGTATAAAAAATAAATATCAAAGACCCACAGTTGCCTTCGGTCGTACAATCGGCGTTAATTGCCCTATTTCACTATGACGTCACATCAAAACATTCTATTGTCTTAACGCTAAGGATCATGGACGCCAGTGGGAGACAGATTCATAACAACAATACGAGAATACACGATAAAATTGCATTTACAAGATGGAGAGGAAAGAAATGACAACAAAACGCCATAAATATGAAAGTATAAACATAGACACATAGCATACGTAAACCCCCCCCCCCCCCCCCCCCCGTTGTCATGTGACCAATCAACATATTGCTTAGGGGGGAAGGGGGTTTGCAAATCAAATTGACAGATTTTGTATATTTTTTGAAACGCAAACAAAAACGCTCATAAAAAAGTGACAACAATTGTCCCAACAATTTTGCACATGATTGTAGGTAAACTTTTAATGATTGGCATATGTCAATCATTTTACCTTGGATAATAATGTTAGTCTGTTATCTGTCGTTTCACCGTTTTCTAGTAATTCTCCTATTCCTGCCACTTCCTTTTGAAGTTTAAGCCGATCTTCGTTCGCCTGTGATGAAACAATGATGAAACTGGGTAACTTGTTAGCTCTTACCACAGGAAACCCATAACTAAAGTGTTGATGATGGTTGGTATCAAAAATTCGTTGATCATGACGATGATAATTGTGATGATTATATTTGTAATAATGATTATGATTATGATTATGATTATGATAATGATGATGATTATGATAATTATGGTGATGATAATGATTATGATAATGATTAAGATTATGATTATGATAATGATGATGATTATGATAATTATGGTGATGATAATGATTATGATAATGATTAAGATTATGATTATGATAATGAAATCAAGATGAAAATCATAATAATTATGATGGCATTAACGACATGGCATTATTATTATTATTATTATTATTATTATTATCATCATCATTATTATTATTATTATTATTATTATTATTATTATTATTATTATTATTATTATTAATATTATTATTATTATTATTATTATTATTATTATTATTATTAATATTATTATTATAATTATTATTATTAATATTATTATTATTATTATTATTATTATCATTATTATTATTATTATTATTATTATTATTATTAATATTATTATTATAATTATTATTATTAATATTATTATTATTATTATTATTATTATTAATATTATTATTATTGTTATTATTATTATTATTAATATTATTATTATTATTATTATTATTATTATTATTATTATTAATATTATCATATATGGTCTGCAACGACGTAGAGATCGAACCTGTGTTGCAAGAGATCTCAGGAGAGCACTTGAGTAAAGGGACAAATAACGCCCCAGATGCGAGATTGGACGTTCATGCACGTGGATTCTGGGAAAGACAACGTTCTGCCTTTTTTGACGTAAGGGTTTGCCACCCGAATGCAGAATCGTATTATGACCTAGAACCACAACAGATTTACAGAAAGCACGAAAACGAAAAGAAGCGTCTATACGCGGATAGGATTATCCAAGTAGAGCAGGGTACATTCACTCCACTGGTTTTTACTACTACCGGAGGCATGGGAAAAGAATGTCAAAGATATCATAGCCGTCTAGCAGAACTTATCGCCAACAAAAAGGGAGAGCCCTATGCCAAAACAATATCATGGATCAGAGCCAAAACGTCATTTTCTCTAATTAGATCGGCTCTTGTATGCTTAAGAGGCTCACGAACACTAAAAAGAGCAAAATGTGATATTAAAAACATTGATTTAGAAATCGAAACAATAGAATGCCGCTTATAGATTTTAGTTAGTTTTACTTCATTTTTTTAGATTTGTATATTATATTTTTAAGAGATTGTATAGATTTTTTTTTATATACACAATTTTCCTCTATCCTTTCTTTGAATTTTCTAAATTATTACTACTTTTATGCATGTAATGTGACAACGATTTTAGATACACGATGTAATTTTATATAAATTTCAATGATTGTAATTATTATTATTAAAGTATTATTATTATTTCAAAAATTAATATTATCATTATTATTATTATTATTATTATTATTATTATTATTATTATCATCATCATCATTATTATTATTATTATTATTATCATTATTATTATTATTATTATTATTATTATTATTATTATTAATATTATTATTATTATTATTATTATTAATATTATTATTATTATTATTATTATTAATATTATTATTATTATTATTAATATTATCATTATTATTATTATTATTATTATTATTATTATTATTAATATTATTATTATTATTAATATTATTATTATTATTATTATTAATATTATTATTATCATTAATATTATTATTATTATTATTATTATTATTATTATTATTATTATTATTATTATTGATATTATTATTGGTACTAAATATTTATCATTCTAATACACATATCGCACCATGGCTATTATCGATGATGTGCTTGATTTCCGTGGTAGTCTAATGCCAATAGCATATAGTATATTCTCTGCCAGTAGTACTGCTATAGAAAGTCCTATCCCAGCCAGCAGTAGATAAAACACACCAGCCAGGTTATAAATACCAAGATGCTCTATGGTCACACTCGATGATTTATCGTGACAAAAACCTGAAAAAAGGTGTAGATATAGAGGATATTACACGGTGGCGCGAAGATATGAATTATATTTTCGAGTGGTGAAAACAATATTTTACGAGCGAGCGCAGCGATCGAGTAAATGTTGTTTTTAACATGAGAAAATAAAATTCATATATTCAAGCCAACGTGTAATGTGTAATGACCGGCCCCGGTCCCAGGCATGTGATCCCTGATCCCACATCCCTCGTCGCGACCCTGCTATTTGGTGGATATTTAGTCGCCATCACTCAACCAGCAACATCAAATACCTCTGTCAGTCTGTCTGTCTGTCTGTGTCTCTGTCTGTCTGTCTGCGTTGCTGTCTGTCTGTCATTTTTCTCTCTCTTTCTCTGCCTACTATTATCGATTTGTCAATAGATTTCTTAAAATCTCTCATTCACCTTTTTGCCATTTTTTCTCCAGCTCGGAGCTTTTACTGGATGTCTGGTATTTTAGTATCATTTCTGTGACATTTTTAGTCCATTTTGAGCCCTTCTGGAAAACGGCAGCATAGCCTGTCTGGTCAAAGGGTTTACCAACTGTCAATAATCTACAACCACTGTCTTTAGATGTGTATTGTTGCAGAGATACTGTCTCCCATATAAATGCATCGATTTTCCTGTAAACCAAATAGCTAGTGTCAATAAAGGTTGTTGTCCAAAGCATTTCCTGTTGCGCATAATCACACTGGAAATGTGTTAGAGACTACTAAAATGCACTAGTATTTAGCGTCTTTAGTTCCTAGACTGTTCAAAGTGAGCTGATCTCCCAGGACGACGGTGACGTGTGCTATTTCCCTCTCTGCGTCAATGCACAATTGTACGGGTATTTAAAGCTACTCAAACGTACACAAAAAGGAATCAAACAAGAAGTCTAAACTAGTTTGAAGCAGGAAGAAGCCACTGCGGATCGACAACTCCCTCCGCACCTCGTACTAACCAACTGACCTACACTTTGCAATTTTCACAGCAACTTGTCTCGCAATGCCGTTGCAACACAAGTTGCTGAAGAATTGCACAGTGTAACAGTGGCCGTCTCGCAATTTTGTTGTTGCAGACAGCGTTGCACAAAGTAGAGTTCAGTTCTACTTTTCGCAACGGATCTCAGCAACTTGCAACGCCATTGCACGGTGTATCACCCCTTCAGCAACTTGTGTCGCAATTTTAAAGCATTTCTTTTCAAGGAGCCATGCGCGCATTTTCAATTCTCTTCCCTAGTCCCCCAGAGCACCATGAATTGTGAAAATCATTGCAAGTTGCCGAGATCGCTTTGCAGTGTATCACTTCACCTCGGCAACTTTGTAACGCAACATTTTCAAGCATTGCGAGACAAGTTGCTGAGAAAATTGCATAGTGTAACAGCGCCTTTTGTTATTAGTTTCTTATTAAAGTGTCTTGATCAAATAAAAGTTTCAAGGGTTTCGTGCCTTCAATCTAATAAGATAGCGCATATGAAAGACACATATCAGGTTTTGGTCTTGTTTCCAATTGATCACAATCAGTAGAGCTTTTATTTCCAATTATTGTATTTGTTATCGTCCTAATATCGAGATATGTTCATGTATTTGTCACTTCCTTTGTATTTTACTAACAAAACTAGACGCTCTAGGAGCGTGAAGTCGGGCTAGTCATAAAATCAAAACAGGAGGCTAAACAATTCTACGTTGGGCTTCCTGTGTTCGTTCCCAAAGCATCATGGGGCCTATACGCGACAAGACAGATACATAGATACATAGATACATAGATTGACTAAAAGGTAAACCTAGAGTCGGGCCCTCTAGCCCGACTAATTAGAAATGGATGATTGTTCTACACCTTATCAAAAAAAGTTTCAAGCGATTGGCGATTGATGATTGGCGATTGCAAGACCGCAAGGAACTGTGGGTAATATTCATTTCTTCTTATTCCTTTCTAAATTACCCAAACAATGCCACCAACGTTCAGCGAAACCTTCGAGACACCAATCTAAGGTCATCGCTGAACGCATTGTTTGGGTAATTTTGGTCCAAGTCCCCCTTTAAAAATGGTAAAGATATAATTACCCTTCCAAGACTGCTTTTACACCCTCCTTAGAAAGATTCACTTTGTGTTGTTTTTCCATGAATCTGTAAATATGTGGAAAGTTATTTTTGAAGAATCGGCCTACACTTGTTTCAAGTATGGTGGTAAACTTGAGATTGTTGGATGGCCTTTGAATCTGAAAGAAGAAGAAACATGAATATCCTTAATATTTTGATACTTTCGATTTCAAATTCTTCATTTCTGCGTGGTTGATGTGTCCTTAGATATAAACCTACAATTTTGGACAAATTAAAATGTTGACAAAATGTGTTTTAATAAAAGCTGTACAAAAATATAAACCCCTCTTTCAAAGATCGTAGTCGCAATCAAAGCTACAGTCCACACACTGAAGCCTGCAAAGGATGTTAGTATTTCTACTCTTGTAATCGATTTTTTCATAGCATATTTTGGTTGTACGTGTTTGTTTTATATGACCATAACAAGTTGTTGTTGTGGTAGATATAAATACAAATATTTAAAAAAAATTATGTCCATGTAACCGGCATCCTTTGAGTGTGGACTGTAGCTTTGGCTGCGACAACGATTTTTGAAATAGGTGTATATTTTGGCGTAAATCAATGCTGCATGAAGGCTGAAGCATTATCGAACCCAACTATTTCAACATTGATCACTGAAGGGGAGGGGGAGGACATGAGGATATATTTCTGTAGTTTGATGCTAACCAGAATGATAACTTGTTAAAAGATTGCAACTTTTTTGACCAATATTGTAGTTGTAAAGTGACCAAGGCGTAATATAGTATATATCCTATAAAAAAATACTATGTATATGTTTTGTTATAAACAACAATTTCTGTACCTATGATCTACGAAAAACCTACAAAACCTACACAGTCTTATTCTCTGTTATATAAGCTTTAAAATGATATATACTTTGTCTATCTTTATTGTAAAATGACGCGCTAAACAATTTTGAACTGAGAGCACCCCGCGAACGTGGACCGTATCCTTTAATTAAAAATCCTTTAATTAGTCATTATTGTTACCTTGGAATCATTAATCCCGTCGATATAGTGTGCCTCTTCCTTCTGGACCATAAAGGCAGCAAGATTAGCCGTGTATAGTGCTACAACCATTAGAGAAGAGAACGACCAGGAGCCCAGGACCACTCTGCTGCTGATGAACCTAGGGGTATGGGCATCTAGATTACCGCTGAACAGTCGCGAATAGATAAGCCAGATTGATGTGTGGATGTCAAACTTGCCAGCGTAGTTTTTATGTTTTGTTCGCTCAAGACCAGGGTTTTTAGATTCGAAAATAAAGATTACAAAAGCAACAATGTAGAGAACGGCAAATAGGAGAAGCCATGCTTCCAGCTGGAACCAAACAGATCATGGATTAAACCTAACCCACTGAACTAATCAAACAGTCAATCAGTTATTCAAGCAACCATCTAACCAAACAACCTACCAACCAATCACTCAATCTACAAACCAACCAACTAACCGTGAAATCAACAAACTAACCAACTAACCGTGAAATCAACAAACTAACCAACTAACCAATTAACTGTCTAACTAACTAACGAACTAACCAACAAACAAACCTATCAACTACCCAATCAAACAACAAACAAACAAACTTACCAACAAGCCAACCAACTAACCATCTAACAAGCCACCAACAAACCTACCAACAAACCAACCAACAAACCTACCAATAAGCCAACCAACTAACCATCCAACAAGCCAACAAGCCAACTAACCATCCAACAAGCCACCAACAAACCTACCAACAAACCAACCAACAAACTTACCAACAAGTCAACCAACTAACCATCCAACAAGCCAACAACTAACCATCCAACAAACCTACCAACAAACTAACCAACAAACTTACCAACAAGCCAACCAACTAACCATCCAACAAGCCACCAACAAACTAACCAACAAACCAACCAACAAACTTACCAATTAATCTACTAAGCAAACAATAACCAACCAACCACTTTGCCTGACTTTCAGACGCGTACGAACCTTGGTCATACGCTATCGCTTTCTCCCCAAACTCGGCCCGTCTGAAAATCAGGCTACCAACCAACCAACAAACCAAATATCAAAACTAACCAACCAACCAACCAAGAAAACCTAGCACAATCCACTATCACGTGAACCTACAAATCCTGAACTACACAACTAAACAATACTTTAGCCCTTCGTCGTAGTAAAAAATGATGAGATGGCCATTTTATTTTTACTCCGACAAAGTGCTAAAGCTCGAAACGTCAGTAAAGTTAAGTCAACATTTTTTACGGTGTTACAAATTTCATTATATAACCCATCATTTATATCAAACACCGACGCAGCCTATACTAGTTTACTCGAATTTAGCTTTCTACCACGTACCATAGTAAACTGGAACAATCTCCCCCAAGAAATCATTGACTGTTCTAATAATATCAACTTATTTCACGACCGTGTAATTTCAACTGCTTAGTAGAATGTTGTAGAGCAACAACCGCTGCTGTGTATTTATATCTTCTGATGTAACACAATAAATCTAAGTGAAGTGAAGTGACTCGATAGTTTCCATTTACACAATAATACTGTTATGGACCAACCTCAAACGGCTTTAGAAACCCATCGCCTGTGAAGCTGCCATGTCGCTTAGCAACCAATAAGACAGATCCCGTATGCATGAACGGTGCTGAGAAATCGATGTACTTGCTTCTCTCCTCAGTGATACTGATTGATGACATGGCCATATCAGCCTCTCCGTATAAAACAGAGCCTATAATACCTACACACAAATTGAATACAACAATCTTTAATTACTTTTCATAAGAGTGGCTGTTGGACAAATTTTGATAATATAAGACAGAACGCTTATTTCACGACGTTTCGATGTCGCTGACATCATTTTCAAGTAAGGTTTATTACTTTAATGAAAAATTGTACAAACATTACAGTAAATGTTACTCAAAACAATTAAAAAGCTTATCTACTTGAGTAAAGAAAATTCATAAATATACAGCATGAGTCTTCTATTGTGTTAATTGTTATTATTATTAGTAGTATAATAGTTATACCATAAAAGGAAACGAAACAAGAGGGTGTGTGTGTGTGTGCCACTGCGTGGGCGAGTAGGTAGGTGTGTTGGTAAGTAAAGTAGGTAAGTACGTGAGTAAGTAAGTAAGTAAGTAGGTTAGTAAGTAAGTAAGTCTTACCACTCCATCTTCCATTCTTGTACGATCCCGCGCGTGCTTTTTCTATGGTGCGAATCTCGGGCTCCAAGTCAAGATCTTGACTAAGAAGACTAATAAGATCAATACACAGACCATAGCAACATCGGGCCTCCTCTGAGAATAACGATACATAGAAAAGAAAGTCTTTTTAATATAACGATAACAATGATCGTGCAAATTGAGAGCCCTTCCCAGGGGTTATAGTGAACAAGGGCATTAATTTTAAGGGAACAAGGGAACAAAATATGATAAAACAAATTTGTCTTTTGGGAGAAAGTGCAAAAAGTGCAAGGAATCATGGGACCATGCATACCAACCCTAACCGCGAACGTCATTTCAGCATGCGCGCGCGTTTACTATTTCTTCCGTAACATTAATAACTATAACATTAATGTCTAGTATTAGAACGTACCTCTTTTATCGGTCGTAACCAGAGTGCATTTCATGCCCTGTTGGCAATCCTTTATCGAAGCATTCAAGTTCCGTACATACAACAGAGGGGCCACCTCGTACATGACTACGCGCAGGCGCACACGTGGAACACCGCTGGGCGTATGGACTACACCACCAGGCCAGACGATCTGTTCTAACATCACGTTACCGTTCTCTGAGTAGCCGACGTTCTGCCAGAATAGTTGGCCATTTTCTCGCTTCTGTTGTAGGTTCATGAAGTTGTAACGAGAAGCTGCACGAAAACCGTCCTCTGTGAAGGCTACTTGACCTGTACGACCCATAAATGAGACTTTCCTCATCGCTCTGTGGAGAAGAAAAGGTGGCTTTATATCTAGATTGATAGTGTAGAATGATTGATTGATCGTTGGAATAGTCAGGTTGATTATTTAGTTATAGTGTGATAGTCAAATAACAACAAAAGAACCGCAATGAAATGAAGGTATAATTCATAGATCCACAATTTTGCATGAAACAATTGCGCAGTACTCCCACTGGAATATAGAATGTCCGACAAACATCGTAGATTTCAGAAAGACTTACCGCATTTACTGTTTTTTCCTAAAGCGAGGTCAAACGGCTATGATAGTTGATGATAGTTGAAGGCGTCTCAACTATCATCAACTATCCTGTACGTGTGTTCAAACGGCAAAAACTATCATTGACTATCATGTGAAATTTGAGCATGTTCAAACTCTATGATAGTCCATGATAGTCGATGATAGTGCATGATAGTTGGTGGTCAAACGCACATGATAGTTGGAACTATCATCAACTATCATGAACTATCATCAACTATCATGAACTATCATTGCCGTTTGACCGAGGCTAACGTACTCTAAATTCCAAGAAAGACTGATAAAGTTTTCAGCAATCTATGTATATTAGTGCTGTATATTGAGAAAAACGTATTTGGCTTGTCAGACGTAGCATGTAACAGTAACTAAGATAGACTAACACAATGGATAGTACGGGATCTATGAATACTCTAAAGAATGTTTCAAGGGTTAATGAGAACAGCTCTAATGTACACGATACTTACTCGTATAGAGGGAATACCGGCCGGGTACTTATGCTAGACTCCACGCAATTACCGGTGGGCGTGTCTAACCACGTGACGTCATTTCGTACCAGCTCATCTATCCCATAGTGCACCGTGTTCATAGCATCAATGATATGTCCTACATTCTCGTTTTCGTATACATACTCAATACCAAGTAAACCAATAGGGAACGAGTCTGAAATCGAGGCAGATTGGTTAGAAAATAGCTCACTTCGATATTTTGGTTGAATGATAGTAAATCCCCTCCCTAAGAGCCGCTACACAAGCTAGTCATTACCTGGAACCTCATGATTTTCCAAAACCATCTCCCCTACAATCCACGCATGCTCTGTAGAGGTTAACTGCTGTCTCTTTGCACGATCCAGGACAATCTCGGCTACATGTCTTCTACAAAACAGCACAAATACTCTTATCTTGCCATATGCCATTCGAAGGCCATTGTCTATGGTAGAGTTCAAGCCATCTAGACGGAGTTTTTGACTTATTTTAACGTTTTTACTCATGATTTGCTGTAGGTTTTCAACGAGGTGTGCAGTGTGCTTGTCATTATCGTGTATAAGACAAAACGTTTGCCATTGAAACTGCTTCATTAGTTCAAGTAACGCTTCGTTTTGTAGATGGAGGGGTGGTTTAATGTCTAGGAATGATATAGGCGCTTCCTGGAACAGCAATTGGATAAATGAATAAATAAATGGATAAATGAATGATTGGATGGATGGATGGATGAATGAATGAATGAATGAATGAATGAATGGATGAATGAATGAATGAATGAAGGGATGAATGAAGGGATGGATGAATGAATAAAGGGATGGATGGATGAATGGATAAATGAATGGATGGATGGATAAATGAAAAAGGGATGGATGGATGGATGGATAAATGAATTAATAAATGAATAAAGGCATGGATGGAAAAATTGATGGATAAATGAATAAAAGGATGGATGAAGGGATGGATGGATGGATGAATGAATGAATGAAGGGATGAATGAAGGGATGGATGAATGAATAAAGGGATGGATGGATGAATGGATAAATGAATGGATGGATGGATAAATGAAAAAGGGATGGATGGAAAAATTGATGGATAAATGAATAAAAGGATGGATGAAGGGATGGATGGATGGATGAATAAATGAATGAATAAAGGCATGGATGAAGGCATGCGCATGGATGGATGGATGAATAAATGAATAAAGGCATGGATGGATGGATGGATAAATGAATGGATGGATGGATAAATGAATAAATGAATGGATAAATGAATGAATGGATGGATCAGGAGGGAGGGGGTGACTCCAGGGAAAAGCCGTGTTGAGGGATCACTCAATTGTGACGTCATGACCTTTTACGTCTCGATTCAAAATGGCAACGACTGTTGAGCTCGGCTGTTACAACAAAAACATTCGATTTTCTTCGCATTATTAAACATTTTTTTTACTAGTTAGAGTTTTTTGATATTTGATAGTATCCAATACTTCACTATAGTAAATTATTTGATCAGATTTGATGGAAATACTGCTTTTCTAGCCAGTTTCGTGATGAACTGTGATGTCGGTGAAGTGCTGTTGATATGCATTTTATTTACAAGTACACGAACGTAAAAGCACAATGGATCAGTATTTTTAATCAAGAATAGGAGGTTTATGCAAGCACATGATAATCTTCGGATCTGTAAAGTTTCTGTCCGTTTGGCTTTGTGGTTGGTCTTATCAATCGATTTGAAGGCTGATCTCACGAACTACAAGGAATCCACTACTCGAGTCGAACAACTGTGGAGGTTAGTAAATGTATTCCCATTGAAGTTTAGTGCTTAATTGTATTGCTTTTGAACCTTAGCATGAATGTTTATGCTGATTCAATGAGCTAATTGCATTAAATTATTAAAGATCGTATGTATGTGTATTTTAAAATAGCTATGTAAAAATGCTGAGACTATATAATGCACCAGTCAAAATGCCCAACATATCCCTATATGTGTGTGTGTGTTTTGAACTGATAAATTGTTTGTCTTCATAATCAATTATTTTTGTTAGCAGAATTTGATACAGTGCAGTGTGAAGCTTTCTGCTGTTCATTTTTCACATCAAAGCTTATTGAATTATAATAATACAATTTTATAATTTTATAATAACATAAATAATAATGTATAACATGAAATTCATTATTTCAAAATATGATTGAAAATAAGGATATAAGATTACATCTTTAGCTTAATGTGAGTGTTAGAAATTACTTATAAAATATTTCTTAAAAATGTAAATTAAGTTGAGTGATGATATAGTTTAAAATGTTGTGTTTTTTTTTTTTCAGGTTGAATGGCAGGAAAAGATAACACACTATTTCAGTGAATATAATAATTATTTCTTAGTTTACATTGAACTGTTCCATGCTTGTCATCTTTGCCTGAGTTGCCGGCAGTCTGCATAATTAGGGAGAGAAGAAAAAGGAAAAGGAAAAGATCACAGTCTTTCCTTTTCTCTTCCCTGCAACCCTGCAGACCGCCGGCATTGCAGGCTATTGTCATCTTGTGTTATGTTAATTACTGGATATAAACTTGCAGAAACGGTCAATGTTATCATTATGAATATACCCGTAACTCATATGAGCTGTATGTTAACTCAAAGACCCCAATCATACTAGAGCAAAAACACTATGTTACTGTATGTGTAACAGTTTTTATTTTGTGACCAATAGTCACTGTCCAAGACAAGGACAGTGGTAATGAGGTATGGTGTTTGTTTATATTATTATAATTCTTACCGACAATCAGCCAATAAGTATGTTTGGTCAGGTCAGTCAAGCATAATAAAGAACACAAAACAAAAATATGGTCACAGCCATTTGTCAGCCTCTTTGAAGTGGCTGGATTTCATAACTTGTGCCCTTTATTGACTCTGGTTTAATGATACTGAATAAATATAGTGACGAAATACAAATTATTGCTTAGTAACTATTTTGTTTTTATAGAGCAAAAAAAAAGTTACTAAGTAACAGTTTCTATTTAGTGACTATCATTCAACCAGAAATATCAAATAAATTTGATAGTGACTAATAGTAACTACATAATAATTATTAGGAAGTTGCAATTTTATTTCATGAATATAGTGTTGTTGCTCTATCAAACTTGTTTAGGCGCTGCCCCGGCCCTTAACTGCTGTTTGTTTTACAATGCAACATGATAGTACCAGTTTCCCATTCATAACTAAAATGGTATAACACATGATTATTTTATTGACAGACAATATATTTATGTTTTAACATCAAAATTAAGTAAATTTGCAGTTCTCGTCAATCAATGAAGCACAATTTATCAAGACTACTAATTATCAGAAGTAGTGTTCTCAAGATATTCAACTTGCACAACAATTGATATTTGGGGGATTGTTTTCTTGTTCCTAGATGCATGAAAATATACTATGAAAATCCATGGAGTGGTTAAAATGTACATATTTGAAAATTTGGCATAACAATTGTTTGTACCACATGACCAATTCAAAGTAAAAGGATTGGCCAAATTTCAAACAAGCATTTAACCACTAGAGATTTTTATAGTAGAGAGAGCAATTTAATATCATTTAAATATGTATTTTGAATACCAAAGTATCAACCTAAGTTACCAAAGTACCTTAAATGAATAATGAATCTAAATGTCAAAATTGAAAATAAATAGCTATTATAAACCAAAAGGTATTTTTATTATGAACTCACAATAAATATTAAAAATACAAAGTCACCTTTAGCTCAGGTTTATTATTATTTTGAAAGCTGCCTTTGTATTTTTTAAACAGTAAAAGCCCTCAAAGCATTATAGCTATCTGTCATGCATCAACACAAGCCAGAATACAAACAGCTTCGAAGGAATTCTTGGTGTTATATACATGTCAAGCACAATTTTAAAAAGCAATAGTAGTATTTCTATTGGTTTTGTATATGACCTAAATAATACAATACAGAAACATATTATAAGTTTAGCATAATTTCAACATGAAATTTAAAAAAATAAATTAGTATAGAGCAAAGCACTAAAACCATGAAGTAAAAACAAATAAAAAATACAATGTAACTACCTTAACTTACAGTCTCTATTTAGTCAATGTCATCACAGGTAGCCCAAGCTATGCATTTGTACGTTTTTTAGCAATATGACGAAATATTTAAAATGCAATAAAAATAAACATGTCTACTTGTGTGTTTTTTTTTCCTTTGCATTCCTGTGAAGTTTCAGGCCATTTCCTTCAATTTTGAGTGATTTATGGCTGTTATTCCCCACTGAAAAACAGCCATAAACCACTATTTGTATTGCATTTTAGATATTTCGTCATATTGCTAAAAAACGTAGAAGCTAGCGCATAGCTTGGGCTACCTGTGATGTCATTCAACCAAAACATCAGATACAAATTAATAAAACAATAAGTCTTTACACTGTCTTTGACAGTGACCATAGTCAGTATTAAATAGTGAATGTTATCACAGTCTACAGTAGCAAATTATTTGAATATTTCATGGATCAAGTAATTTATTAATGGATTAATTTATTTCACTTTTAAAAATATATCAACAATTTCAATGTATACAAAGCAATATTACTGCAGGTTTATGCAATAAGTGTAAGTTACTTGATGCAAATAGTGAGAGACAAACAAAAAAAAATCATAACCTATGAAAATCATGTACAGGATAAGTTCTTTACCGTTCAAAAGAGTGAGAAACTACACAAAAATCGATTGATAAGAAGAACCACAGCTCCAATTAAAACCAAAATCGAACTGACTAGAATAAAACTTACAATGAATATAACCTCCTATTTTCAAAATGCTCCATAAAGTTTTACCCACGAAATCACTATGATTAAAAACGAAGGTTGGCCATTATTGATTACGAACTGCAGCCTTCCCGAGAAGTTGTAACGAAAAAAAACAGTCAACTATAAAGGTATTTCGAAATCAGTTGCGCTCAACTAGTAAATATATAAGCAAAGAACACTCACTGTGTATTAGCTACTTTACAATGTGCTGTTTTACCTCATTTTAACCTCGTTTTCTGAATTTCAAAATGGCTCCCTCGAACTAAACTGACAAGATTCACTGCCGTATCCATGTGACGTCACAATTGTGTGGTCCATAAACGGAGAAGCTAATTTGAATACAATGGAGTCATCCCCTCCCTCCTGGGATGGATGGATGAATGGATAAATGAATGAATGGATGAATGTTGAATCAATCAATCAATCAATCAATCAATGGGAAAATAAGTGAATCAGTGAACTAATCAATCAATGAATAAAGGAACAGATGAATCGAGATATCAAAAGATCATAACGATGTAATTTGTATAAGTGCTTTTCATGTTCTTTTAGCATTGCTTTTTAAAATCAAAAATCATTAATATTCATAAACATCACGTTCAAAGATGGTCATTATATCACGATACATAAATACGCATACCTCCCCTCTGGGGAATACGTTTGTACGGGAGTTTGTACTTTAAACAGACACATTTGATGTGAAGCTGTCTGATTTTATATACCGAATAAGGCAGAATTCAAATTGCTTCCGTTCTTAAAATTCATAATGCATATAATTAGCGCTCGTAGTAGCTGCTTATTTAGTAGCTCCAGCAAACTCTTCAAATTTTAGCTTTCATTTCGATTTTTACAACTATTTTTACTTGATAAGTTACTTCTACTGTTATTTGTTACTTGAATATGATTTGTTATTCAAGAAATTTTCTTTTTTCCCGTTGTTTCTGGTGGAAATTTTCGAATGACTTTCAAACTTCCCGCCATGTTTGTTCTTCGCCTCTTTCTTCTTCAACTTGGAACCGGCTGAAAAGCCTTGGCATTCTACGCTCTTTCAGAGGTAAACGTGGTGGAAAGTTTCTGGGAATTGGAAAGGCTGATCGACCTATAAAAACGATAATCTCTCCGGATTTTTGTAGTGAAGACTTATTTCGCAACGGCGGCTCCAATCAAGTGGAACGAAAATCTACAACTACAACTCGTTCTCGAAGACATCAGCTTGGAATGAATCCTTCTAATTTATCAATTCCTCTCCGTCTACCTCAAATCAAGGTAATTGAAACATTCTCTAAATTTTGTTTATTGAACTCAAGATCAATATGTAATAAAGCAGTTATTATAAATGACTTTGTAATTGAAAATGATGTTGACATTCTGTGCTTGACTGAAACTTGGCTTTCGACTAGTCAACAACAAGTCATTAATGAGCTCACGCCAAAAGGTTACATATTTCAACATACTCCTAGACAAGGTAGAGGAGGTGGAGTTGGTTTTTTATATAAAAGTTCTTTAAAACTTTCAAAACTTTCTTTTAAACAATTCAAATCTTTTGAGTCCATGGGCATGAATATTAAATCTTCAAATGGGAATACTTCAATTTTTGTTATTTACAGGCCTCCTCCTTCAAATCGTAATAAGTTATCTAATAACATGTTTTTTGATGAATTTCCTATTTTTCTTGAACGGTTTTCAACTGTTTCTGGTTCTTTTCTTTTAGTTGGTGATTTTAATTTTCATATTGAAGATCCCAACAACTCTACTGCTCTTAAGTTTATCAATCTACTTGAATTGTTTAACCTTAAACAACTTGTTAAACAACCAACCTATAGTGATAAACATATTCTTGATCTTATTATCACTAGGTCGGATGATTATGTGATAAATGATATTCTGGTTACTGATCCTCTCATTTCTGACCATTGTGCTGTTCTGGGCAATTTATCGATTAAGAAGAGACCTTTTCAACACATTGTTTCTAATTGCCGTAACTTTAAAAACATAAACTATGATCAGTTTTTAGAGAGTCTTTTGGACTCTTCTTTAATTTCTTGTCCATCAAATGATCTTAATGATCTTTCTACTCAATACAATTCTGTTCTTAATTCATTACTAGACAAGCATGCTCCATCTAAGACACGCCATATAATCCTACGCCCTTTTTCACCCTGGTATTCTCCTGAGATCAAAGCAGAGAAAATAAAACGTAGGAGACTAGAAAGAACTTGGCGCAAATCGCGGTTAACTATTGATCGCCAGTTATATGTCCAACAGTGTAACTTAGTTAAAAGCCTCATCAAATCGTCTAAAAATGAATATTACTCTAATATCATTTATGAACACAAATCTAATCAAAAAATTCTATTTTCAACTTTTGATAAACTGATCAATAACAAAGTAGATCCGCTCTATCCATCATGTTCCTCTGCAAATGAACTTGCAAACTCTTTTGCTGATTTTTTCGTAAATAAGGTTAAAACTATTCAAACTAGTTTTGACTCTTCTCAAGATTCTTTAGATATACAGCTTGATTCTAACTCCAACATCAGTCATTTTTCATTTTTCAAAAATATTTCTACTGATGATCTTTCTAAGCTTATTTTTCCTTTGACCAAAAAGTCGTGTGATCTTGACCCTGTTCCAAGCACTGTCTTAAAAAAATGTTTTGAAGTCCTGCTTCCTACAATTACTAAAATTGTTAATCTGTCTTTAGACACAGCAACATTTCCGTCTAACATGAAAAAGGCCATCGTTAAACCTATTATTAAAAAGGCGTCTTTGTCTCATGAAGAGTTTTCAAGTTTTCGACCTGTCTCAAACTTATCATTTACATCCAAAGTTATTGAGAAGGTCGTTGCAACTCAGTTGGTTGATTACTTAGAGTGTAATCACTTACATGAGAATTTTCAATCAGCCTATAAGAAATATCATAGCGTTGAAACTGCCCTATTAAAAGTGCAGAATGATATTTTACATGCCCTTGACAATAACTCCTCTGTTATTCTTGTTTTGCTTGATCTATCTGCAGCATTCGATACTATAAATCATGATTTTCTGTTAAATAGACTTTCCACCAGATTTCGTATCAATGGTGATGCACTTAAATGGTTTACATCCTATTTGAATGAGAGAAGTTTTCAGGTCTGTGTACAAGGAGGTATATCATCTTCATCACGATTTTTGAACTGTGGGGTTCCACAAGGATCCATCCTTGGACCTATTTTATTTCTTTTATATACTGCACCTATAGGGGACATTGTTCGCAGTCATAATATGAAGTTTCACTTATATGCTGATGATACCCAAATCTATATTACCTTTTCTGCAAATGAGTTAGAAAATGCCAAATACAACATCGAAGCTTGTGTCAGGGATATTGACAGATGGATGTTTTCAAACAAGTTAAAACTTAACAATGAGAAAACTGAAATTATTGTTTTATCTAATGCCTATCGACCTCGTCCATCTATTGATCTTTTCAATATCTCTGGCTATGACATATCTCCATCACACTCTGCTCGAAATATTGGGGTCATATTTGATGAACAATTGTCTCTTGGTGAACACATCACTTCAATTTGTAAATCCTGTTTCTTTCACATCCATAACATTTGGAAGATCCGCAAATTTATCAGCCACGGTGCTTGTGAAACTCTTGTCCATGCACTTATTTCGTCCAAACTTGATTTTTGTAATTCTTTGTTATATGGACTCCCTAAATCCTCTATACAAAAGCTTCAATTTGTTCAAAATGCAGCTGCCAGAGTTGTTAGTTTTTCTCGAAAGTCTGATCATATAACTCCTGTCCTTTATAATTTACACTGGCTGCCTATTGAGAAACGCATTGAATTTAAAATACTTTTGCTCACTTTTAAAGTATTACATCAAATGGCCCCTTCATACCTGTGTGACCTGATCAGTTCTTATGTCCCTTCTCGTTCTCTAAGATCTTCGTCCTCAAATTTTTTGGTTAAAAATCCTTTTAATCTTAAATCATATGGAAAAAGGTCTTTTTCTTCTGCTGCACCAGAGTTGTGGAATACTCTCCCAGCTGATTTAAGAATGTGTGATTCTCTTTCTTCTTTTAAGAGCAAACTTAAGACTTGGCTTTTTACGCAGGCATTTTAAATCACCTAATCACCATTATACATCAGAACTTTGTTTTTATCATTTTATTTGGAATATTTTTATATAGTAAAGATCTAATGTTGTTGAATTGAGTTGAATTGCATTAATTGATTTTAGTTGGAATATATAAACAAATGTTGTATAAAGTCATATCATCATATTTTTAAAGTTGTATAAAGTGTTCATTTATATCTAAATTGCACAATTTAACTTAAAATTTTTAAAACGTTTTTTCAATTACTTTATTATCCTGTATAATCATGTAAAGCGTTGTTGAACGTGAGGATTTTGACGCTATATAAAACATAATTATTATTATTATTATTATTAAAAGAGCTAGCGTGATAACATAGCATTATTTCCCTTGATATTAGCAAAGAGGCGATCATTATCTAATTAGTATCATTACGTAACTATGAGAATTCACGCGGGTTTACAAGTTGATCAAATATGTCAATTTGTATTTAAAAAAAGGAAATATAAAACTTGTTATCTATGCGGTAGGCTGTATATATAAAAAAAATGTACAACTTGAGGGACGTAAAAGACGAACTCCGTGTTTAGATCGACATGGGTTGCATGTATGGTGGCAGCTTAATGCGTCTTGATATACCTTCAACTCTAACAAGTGAGTAAGCGCATTGACCATTTCTGGAAATGCGCTATATAAGAACTAGCAATTAACTATTAATTATTATTATAAAGCACTTTGGGTTTGTCAGAACACTAGAGATGTGATAATGTCTTTTATTTGGTGGTGATAATGATGATGAAATGATAACGATGTAATGATGATGACAAAGAGGAGGAGGATGCAATGATAATGATGGTGATTTATAGGTTGCTGATAACAATTAGATGATGTCTTATGATAATGATGATAATGGTGATGATATGATAAAGATGGAACGATGATGATGATGACAAAGAGGAGGAGGATGCAATGATAATGATGGTGATTTATTGTTGATGATAATAATAAGGGCTAAATTCAATTAGGGCTAAGGTGTTCATTTGAATTCCCACATGTCCTAAGGTGAACAATAGACATGCAACTTGAAGCTCTGTTTATTCTACTCTATCTGTATGCAAATTTCCTAATAAAGTTCTTGATAATGATGGCAGGATGCCTTCGAAACGTCGAATTATCCGCGTTGGTTTTTCTTTTAAATATCATATCAAAAGTCAATCTTATAAATAATAATAATGATGATGATGAGATAAAGATGGAACGATGATGATGACAAAGAGGAGGAGGATGCAATGATGATGATGGTGATTTATAGGTTGCTGATAACAATAGGATGATGTCTTATGATAATAATAATAATAATGATGATGATGATGATATGATAAAGATGGAACGATGATGATGACAAAGAGGAGGATGCAAAGATGATGGTGATTTATAGGTTGCTGATCATAACAATCAATAAAACAATAAGATGATGTCTTATGATAATAATAATAATAATGATAATAATGATGATGATGATAAAAATCGGATCGATATAACGTTGACGATGATAAAGATGACACCAGCTTACCATAAACAGTGTTGTATGTTCTTCACTCCGTCGCTCTACCAATATCCCCGACAAACCAATAAAACCAACAAACGAAGTCACCTTAGAACATGGCTCCTCACACACGAACACAAGACCATGTACACTGACGAATTGATCACAAACAGTTCTTAACGCATCATAAGGGTCATTCTTAACGACCCGGTAAACGATGGAAACGTTAGTCCTATTCTGCGTGAATAACTTGGCAGCTTTCTGAAAGTCTTTGTACATCTTCTCCTCAACCAACACTCCAATGACAACCCTTGAATCGTTGGCTTTCAAGTCATTCAGCTCTATTACAGGATTGAATTCTTCGTAGGAAGATACATCAGCCGACTTTGCTTGGGTATAAAAGATTGAAAGGATGAGAAACTGATGTAAGATGATGACCACACTATTTCGCACCAACATTGCCAGTCGAGTAGGTTAGTCATAAACACTGATATTAAGTTTCCTGTATGTTAAAAACATAATGTATTAGTGAGTTAATGACGCAGTGATGAAACTGGGGGGAATTACTTTCAGCGATCTAGATGGGTTATTAGAAGGAAGCTTCATCCATTCCGTTGCAGTATAGGTTGCCTAGAGCTGAACATTATCAATATCTTAGCGATAACAAATTAGCTAATGATAATAAAGATGAAGATGACCGATGATGACGACGGTGATGATGATGACTCAGTATGATGATACTGTTGATGATGATAATGATGATGTAAATGACGTTGATGATAATGGTGACAACAACTGTGATGATGATGATGATAATGATGGTGATGAAGTTGATAATGATTGAAGATGATGATGATGATCATTATAATAATGACGTTAATGCTAATGATGACAACGATAACGATAACGATGATGGTGATGGTAATGATGATAACATTTATGGCATACCCTATAAAGTTTCAACACTAATAGTCTCGGCTACATTAACACACACCTGTAAAATATCATTAAAAATTGATGAAAAAAAACCTAAAAGCGTTCAAAAGATCTTTTAATTTCTCTTTCTATTCCCTTTAGGCTATGAGTTATGAGCTATTTGGAATCTAAATGACTGCAATTAAAACTCACGTCGCTCTAAAACATCTACGTTAGAATTTTTTCGCCTCGATCGAAGTTTAAATAATGCAGTCTTTAAACTCTAATCTTCATAAAAACACGTCAATTCAACAACATATTTGAGTAATATTAAATGGACTACAGAAGGACAAAAACTAATTTTTTACTTCTTATAATTCAATTGATGATTGTATGATAAGGGCCGATGCTTATCTGCGTAGATAACTCTGTTGAAAGGTTTTTAAATAAAACCCCTCGTCTTTATGACTATGGTGAAACTAACATCATATACAAAATATTAATTTCAACTCAAGTACTGTACTGAAACAAAAGAAAACACACAAATGTCAAATAAAACATTTCAAATCCAATTAAATTACCTTTTTGACTTTAAGTAATGCTTGGATAATACCGGTTTAAGAAGAAGGATGGGTTTTCAGCGTTCCTGTTTGTGGATCCAAGAGCCTTTATTCGAAGGGCACTTTAATGACGTTTCTATGAGAATGGAATGGTTTATATTAAGTTATGTGGTTCTTCAAGGACTGTTTACAAAGTCCCTTGTGAAGTGTAAATTGTAGAGTGAACGTTGACATTTGGAACAACGTAAATATTCAAAGGAAAATATTTATTATGATGATTTATACTAGAATCGCAAAAACTAGCCTTTTTTTTCAAAATAATTGGATTCGGAATTTCAGTTCTTTGTATTTTTTTATTTTTTCATTTAATTATTTTTTATTTTTTTTAGTGCTTTTTTTAAAAAAAAACCTTCTAATGTAATATTATCCTAAAAAATACGTGATATCATTGACTTTTCGGCAAAAGATTTGGATTTGGATTTGGAATTTCAGTTCCTGGTATACTTTTTTCTTAATTTCACTTCATATATATTTTATTTATTGGTTATTCAGTTTTTGCTTAAATAGTGCATATGTTTTCAAACATTCTAATGCAATACCATATTAAAAAATACGTGATATCATTGACCTTTCGGCAAAAAACTTGCAATTGGATTTGGAATTTCAGTTCCTGTATTATATTTGTTTCATTTAATTATTTATTTATTTTTAGTGCTTTTTAAAAAAAAACTTCTAATGTATTTTTATCCTAAAAAATACGTGATATCATTGACTTTTCGGCAAAAAACTTGCAATTGGATTTGGAATTTCACTTCAAAGGTATATTTTTTTTACTTTTAAATATATTTTATTGTTTACTCAGTTAAATAGTGCATATGTTTTCAAAATGTTAATGCAATACTGTTTTCAAAAGTACGTGATATTATTGACTTTATATATTTGATTTATATTTTTTATGTTTGCTTATTCACTTTTACTTTGCTTATGTCGTTTGCTTTCGTTTGAATAGCATGATTTCTTTGGAACACTATTCGTTTGAATAGCATGATTTCTTCGGAGCACTATAAAAAACCTTTTAATATTTATTTCATTTAACTTTTATATATATTTTTTTATTTTGTCAAAGAAAGAAATTATAAATATTTCATAATAGGTTTATGCCATAACTTATTTTCTAATTTTTCTATTATTTCAATAAACGTTGATTAAATGATCCGTACAAAAATGGAATTTAACTTTACTGACCTTTCGAGCTTTAGCCCTTCGTCGGAGTGAAAAAGCTGGAGATAATTGTTGATCTGAGACGGATAGGAATTCAGTGTGGGAAGTCATTAAATTTCCAAATGCATTACAGGCGATTACGTTGTGTCCTTAGGCAATACACTCACTCAGTGCCTCGGCTTCTCGGATAAGGACGTAAAGCCGGAGGTCCCGTGTGCTCTCACTCTAATCCTTTATAACGTAGACGTAATATGCTGTTGTGTTGTTCACAGAGAGTAGGGGATTATCTCCCGTCGCAACAGCCTGGTCTAGGAAATATTTACTAACCACTTTCACGGCAGCAAATTTGCGCCTTCATATACATCTGTTTCAATAATCGTTGTTGCAATCAAAACTTCAGTCCACACTCTGAAGCCTGCTAAGGATGTCGGTATTAAATATCAACATTATTTGAGATTTATTAGACGTATTTTCAAGAACTATTTGTTTTATCATCTACCACTGCAACAACTTGTTATGGTGATATAACACAGACACGTACAACCAAAATACGCTATGAATAAATCGATAACAAGAGAAGAAATACCGACATCCTTTGCAAGCTTTAGAGTGTGGACTGTGGCTTTGTTTGCGACAACGATTATTGAAATAGTTGTATATCAGTCTTTTATGTCCTCCACATAACTGAAACTGAGGTTTTTTTTCTCACTTCGTGTAATCCTTGCTTAGGGGAGGCCAGGAGGGAGGGGGTGTCTCTTATATTTTATGATAGGAAGTTCCTCCTGGGGGAGGCCATTTTATTTATTTATTTTTTATTCATATATTATTGTCCTAAATTACAGATAACACTATTTTAATAGCTAGTGAGTATATCCAAGGGTGATTATACTAGTGCTTTGCAATTCAATAATCTCCCACAATTCATATGGGTCTCAGATCAACTATTTTCAGATGCCGGTCAACCTACGTTGAAATATATCGATCATCGCAAAACACGTGTTAACCTTTGGTCAGCTATAGACCCTTTTAACTAT
The DNA here is from genome assembly GCA_949775045.1 of Metridium senile. Classification (NCBI taxonomy): domain Eukaryota; kingdom Metazoa; phylum Cnidaria; class Anthozoa; order Actiniaria; family Metridiidae; genus Metridium; species Metridium senile. The sequence continues at coordinate 18,805,822 of OX459099.1, forward strand.
AGTCCCGAAGTATTGTGTTTTCCGCGCTTGACGTCAAATTTATTCTTTTGATATTTGTATAATATGAAAGGAATTGAAAAGAATATATTTGATGTCAAGCGCGGAAAACACAACACTTCGGGACTTATTTTAAAAAAGGGTCTATACTTTCACGCTTCAAAAAAACGTGGTTTTTCGATCTTTTCTCGAAATAATTGCAGAAAAGTAAAACAGCAGCCATGGATACAGCTCGCAATGGCGTCCATCGGAGCGGCCACACAGCTCACAATCACGAGGGGCGGTTACACAGGACGTGTGCTCATTGACATGGTCTGAATTTCTCTTGTAGAATCAAATAAAATTCTTAAGCGCAAAAAAAAAAAATATATATATATATATATATATATATATATATATATATATATATATATATATATATATATATATATATATATATATATATATATATATATATATATATATATATATATATATATATATATATATATATATATAATATAATATAAAAAATGAACTTAATGGCATAAAAAGCCAATTGATATCTAACCACATTGACCTCAGCATCGATTCGCGGTTTTGATATCTAATATTTTAATGGTATCATGTTTAATAGTGAAGTAATCAGTAAGGGCAGGTGCACAGAAAGAACAAATACTAACTACCTATGTTAATAGTTGATTCATTTAAGGACGGGTGAACAGGAAGTACATATCAAATAGTAATTTATATAGTCATAAACTCAAATTACATGTAGTTAAAGCATAGTTAGTAGAGGTTAACTATGGTTAAAGTCAGAGACAAAACGTAAAAAATTAATAAAAACTATTTTAATTGGTATCTTTATATCTTTTTAGTAATTTTTCAGTATTTACATCTGATCATTTTTTTGTAATAATGGATATTTTATTATTTTATTAGCTTTTTCCTTCATATGAAGGCAGGGACACCACAACAGCTTACGCCAATTACTGTGAGCCCTGTAGACCTGATACATCTGATCAACATCTGATCTGAACTTCTTTTCGGCTTGGCTTACATAAATCGATCAGTGACTTTTTATGCCTTTTTATTACGTCCATTACCTTTTGACTTTTAGTTTTTGAGACTTATTACCAGCCTTAAAAATCATCCAAACTCAAATAAATTAGTATCTTTATATCTTTTTAGTAATTATTCAGTATCTATATAACATCTGATCTTCTTTTCGGCTTGGCTTACATGAGTCAGTGACTTTTTATGACTCAGTTTTTGACTTATTACCACGTCCATAACATTTGACTCTTAGTTAATTTTCTAGACTTATTACCAACCTTACGAAAGTGTCAAAATGACTTAACGTGATTCTAGATGACTTTAACGGCTTTGGCAAAGTAAATATTAAATAGAAATAAATAATAACATAGCTTGTATAGCGCTTATACAAGTCTGTTCTAAGTAGCCTGCGTCACATCCGGACTTTTTCTCGGTTAGAAAAAGTCCGGATGTGACGCAGGCTAGTTCTAAGCGCTTAAAATAAAAATACAAAATACAAAAATAGATGTGATTACAATGAAAAAGCTAATTTAAATAAATGAGTTTTGAGTTTGGACTTGAACGAAGATACACTTGCAATTGAAATGTCAGTAATTGAAGGAGGTAGAGAGTTCCAAATTAGAGGAGCAGCAACTGAGAAAGAACGTAGACCATATGACTTATATGACTTATAGTGCTTAATCGATCGATATCAATTTCCATTTTAAAGAAATATTTCTCAGATGGTAGAATGCAGATTTGCAAATAAAGTAGCTGACTTGTTTTTCCATATCAAGAGTATCATTCAACCAAACACCAATATTTTTTACTGCGTTTGATGCTTGTATAAGATCATTTGCAGCACAAATTAAAAAATTATCCAATTAAGGTGGTGGACGGTTTCGAGCATTTGAATTAGCAACATGATGATGATTATGGTGATGTTGCATGATAAAGGTGGCGATCATGATGCTACTGATGATAAGGATGATGGCGACGGGGATGAGAATGATGATGATTATGGTGATGATGATTATGGTGATGATGATTATGGTGATGATGATTATGGTGATGATGATAATGGTGGCGATCATGATGCTACTGATGATAATGATGATAGTGACGGGGATGAGAATGATGATGATTATGGTGATGATGATTATGGTGATGATGATAAAGGTGGCGATCATGATGCTACTGATGATAATGATGATAGTGACGGGGATGAGAATGATGATGATTATGGTGATGATGATTATGGTGATGATGATAAAGGTGGCGATCATGATGCTACTGATGATAATGATGATAGTAACGGGGATGAGAATGATGATGATTATGGTGATGATGATTATGGTGATGATGATAAAGGTGGCGATCATGATGCTACTGATGATAATGATGATAGTGACGGGGATGAGAATGATAATGATTATGGTGATGATGAAAATGGTGATGATGATAAAGGTGGCGATCATGATGCCAAAGATGATGATTGTGATACTGATGATGATGATAGTGACGGTAATAATGATAGTATTATTAATTAAAAATAATGAAAATAAATAAAAATAATCGAATAGTAATAACAATAACAATATTTTTTATGTATTTTTCAAACGGATGAACTAATTTTAACTAGGAAAATTAAAATACACCTGTGATCCGTTTCACAAACGTTAACGTTGTGCAAATATAATCGAAAATAGTAAAATACAATGCAATATTTTTATTTAAGGAGGGAGAAGCAAGAACCATTTACAGTTTTCTAGAAAACAGACACGTTGTTATGAACAATACACCCAATATATCTAAAGTGGCGTTTACACGAGCAATTTTTCCTTGACAAGTATCCTTGACAATTTTCATTGCTCGTGTAGACGATCAGCAAGTTTTCCTTGACAATTTTATATTGACAAGGTTTCCTTGCTCGTGTAGATGATGAACAAGTTTTTCTTGACAAGTTTAGGTTGTGCCCGCAATGCCTTGCAATCAGCGGAGTACTAACATAATATTGGTTCCAGTCCCTTGTCGAGTAAAAATACAAATGACGTTTATTTTGACTGATCGTGCGAAAAGACTGGGAACTAATCTCATTAATATTCCTTGCCACATTTTCCTTGTTGTCCGTCTACACGAGCAAATTTAATCGGCCTTGACAATTTTTTCTTGTCAAGGAAAAGCCAACATGCTAGCTTTTCCTTGTCAAGGAAAAATTGTTCATTTTACTCCATCTACACGAGCAATTTTTCCTTGTCAAGGAAAAATTGCTCGTCAGAAACGCCGCTTAATTCAAAAAAGATTGTCATACACCGAATCGAAATATGGCGGGCAATTTGAATAACAATTCTTCTTGACTGCCCAGCCTCGCAAACATGCATGTGAAATTAAACTCTATTGTTTTCCAACGTGAACACGAGGCTAGACAGTCAAGAACAATAAGAGTACATCATATTTCGATTCGGTCTATAGGCGATAGGAAATAGGTCATCATTCCAAGATCCAAGAATAGCTGGAATTTATTCTGCTTTCTATTCTCGTCAAGAACACGGATGTTTGTAGTCCACGAAACCATTTTAAAGGCTTCGATTATTCGTGTTTAGTAATAATAATAATAATAATAATAATAATAATAATAATAATAATAATAATAATAATAATATAATAATATTTATTAATAATATTTATTAATAATGTTTATTTATTTATTAATATTTATTTTCGGCTAGGACACTGTGCATTAAATGTTTACCTATTTAAAATTTCATGTAAATCGTCACCACTCTGTGACTGTAACGATGGATCTGTTGAGTCAATTTCTCATTATCTCTTACATTGCTCTCGATATGCCGCTCAACGTCAAACTTTATATCACCATTACACTCAGCAGGATTATAACATTTTATAATACCATACAATTTATAAAGATTATACACAGAGGTTATGAGATAAGTACAATTTTTGTGTCACGAATGTTGGAGTTTTTTGGAGCGCAACCTTACATTTCGACTGCTACAATCTTGACAAGAAGAAGAAGACTAGTGAGACACTTTAACGGTTTTCTCTATTTTAACCTTTAACTGTACGTTTTCGATATATACAATGTTGCTGTTCAGTTAATATGATTTCTTGATGACTTCCAGGCCAACATTGTGTTATGGGGGAGGGGGGAAGTGGCTTTAACAACAAATTGAAGCCTCAAAAAACACGCGCATTACGGTATAAGACTGATGTCCCATTTTCAAAGCAGTTGTCTCACTTAGTTTTTGCCGAGATTGTAGCTATTGCTTGTCTTTAATGTGAATAAATTGGATAGCTTGAGAAACAGAAGTTCTTTCGTTTCTCTTCCCGTCGCGAAACTAGCGTCTGAGCAGCGGGGGATGAGGAGCGAAAGAACGTCTGTTTTCTCAGGCTATAAATTGGAATGAGGGTAGGTCTTATACATATATCGGTAATCGTATACTCCTTTGAGGATCATTTCATTTTACTATTTTACTATTTCTTTTTGGGCAACGTTTGTAAAAACAGATGCAAATAAGATAATAAGATTAAAAATTGTGAAGATAATTCATCATGGAAATGGCGTAAGTACTAATTTCTTATGATCGTAAACCGCCATCGGTCCTTACTAATGAATAATTGTAAATCACATTGAGACATGTGTAAAATGCGCTATATAAGCACCACAATACATAACATTCGTGTGACAAACAAATACTTTTGTAGTTAAGATAATAAGATTAACAAATAAGTAGGTATAATGTAGTCGATTTAATATATTGGTTTTAGGTCAGAAAGAGGATCTTATATATGGAATTGTTTCGAACTAACAGCGTGTCTTTGGGCGAAATTAAAACACTGAAACCATGAAATAAAACCAATCTAGTTTTTACTTAGATGACTTTCATTTATTAGTGTTGGTTTAAATCAGACTACAGCTATAATATGAAATGAATCTATTTATAAAATGATGATAAAAAAAAAGATGATCACGTTATTTTTGTAAGCTATATAGCGGCGTTTGTCACTAATTTTAAGCAGGTTTTCGTAATAAACTTTGTAAATATAGGGGCCCGGGGTTATAGATTTTTTTACCAACCAGGAAGGGGGGTTGCATAATATTTGGAAAAGACGACAGGTGTATGCCGAATCCCCGACCCCCTCCCCGTCGCACAACTTTTTAGTTATTATATAACTCAACCAGAGACTAACCATTAGCCACAAAATAAAAACTACTGTATTACACAGTAGCAATTTAAAATGATTTCATTGATATAGTGTTCGGGCTTTTTTCACAGTTCAAATATCTTGAATATATCGTGTCATCTATATAATATTTCATTTCCGCAAATTGATGGTTTCCTTGAAAGGGATTGTCTAATATTTTTCCACACATATAAATAGACGACTTTCATAAATGGCTGCCACTAAATATCATAATTTTTAAAATTGATGTTTTAAGAAAAAGATATCATATGATAGGCATTCACCATAACAATAACTTGTGAAAGTTTGAGAAAAAACGATTAAATTTGCAAGAAGCTATAAGAGTTTGAAAAATCAGAAAAACACCAAAATGTGGCATCAAAGGCCTCAGCAGAAAATTACATACAAATCTCTACATTTTTCATTGAGCATAACTTCTTAGGTATTTTAGCCAGAGCATCAAAACCTTCCAAACATGCCTATTTCAGGTGGTTTTTTCATATGACAGTGCTAGAATATTAAAATATCTGTTTACTAATTTTTTTTTTTGCGGAGACAGATCTGGATCAACTATTGAGTAATGTCAGTTTCACATCAAAAAAAAAATAACTAATAATATAATCATAAAAAAAGATAAAAACTTCTTTTTTTTGGCTCGGCTAGTAATTTGCAGGCAGACTGAGTAACCGATAAAATAATTATAATAAATGATAAAAAACTTATTTTTTTTGGCTCGGTTTATATAGAGGGGCCAGTAGAGGACAGTATTCTAAAAAAACACTTGATTGTCTGAATAACTTAATATTTACAAGTAATTTGCAGACTGAGTGACCGATAAAATAATTATAATAAATGATAAAAAACTTATTTTTTTTGGCTCGGTTTATATAGAGGGGCCAGTAGAGGACAGTATTCTAAAAAACACTTGATTGTATGAATACCTTAATATTTACAAGTAATTTGCAGACTGAGTGGTTATTTGGTTAAAAATGAGTCATGTATTTCACATGAATAAAAAGACTAATAAAATATTTAAAAAACTACTTTTTTGGCTCGGTTTCCATATAGGGGCACTTATTCCAAAGAGTTCGATTGTCTGACTGAACAGGTACTATTTAGAAGTAGTCTGCAGACAGAGTGACTAATTGGTAAAAACTGAGCGGTCATGTATTTCACTGCACTGCATGAAAAACGACTTTTTTACTTAGCTTACACTAGTGACTTATTCTAAAATACCTATAAATACCAAAAAAAATCTGACTTTTTGACTTATTATTAAGTTCATAACATTTTACTCGTTTTTCAGACTTAACGGTACAAAATAGATCCTAACTCTGACTTATCATAAAAACGACTTTAACTTTGGCGAATTCATTGCATTTTATATATCTAAAATTTAAAGGTATTCAACGGACATGCCCAATTTTCAGCGCGATTTTCAGTGCGTCAATTAATTCGTTTATAGTCGAACTGACTGAACATCATTAACTCATGTTTTCTTTAAAAGTAACTGATTACCGCTAAATAAGAACTATTACACAGTAACAATTTGGTTGTATTTCATAAATATAGTTTTTGTTTTTTATAAACGCTTATAAAACGCTTTAAAGATAGTCGCAATAAAAACGATGATAAAATTGGCGCGAACTAGGGACGCGAACAAGTCATCAATTATCTTAAAATTGGCGTAAAAACCACCTATTTTAGACACTGTTTTTACATTACCGTCAATATCGTGATACCAAGCCTCAAAGAATCGTTCCAATAAGCTAAACTTTAAGCAAGGTGATTTCCCGAGTAAATTTCAAGGCGATTCGGAGTGTAATTCCGCTGTGTAATCGAGTCTTTACTACTTTAAGATAATATAATAATGAATCCTTCGGATGCATGTCATTAAATTAATGTAATTAAACTTGAATTCACATGAAAATTGAGACTTTGTTGACGGCATTTCATGAGGGTTAAGATAATTGTAGTTACTTTGCAATTCAAAGTTTGAGAACAAATTCGGTAATTTTCAAAATAATACAGTTGTAGCTGATCAATTTTTAGGTGCAATTATCACTGATCAAGTACCTAAGTACCATCATTGTTAGTATCGCAAGATTATAGTGTCTTATTCCTGGTCTGTGTATATATTTATATTTTTCAGTTTAAAAATCGCATTAAAAAGATGGGAAATGCCTTCAGTGCATTACAAAATTACAAACTTATGATTAATTTAAGGACTTTTTCTAAAATACAGTTTAAAGAGTTTGTAGAAGCAATTCAAAACATATGTAAATAAATTCATAAAAACAAAACTAGAGTAAATTGAAACGTGTGAATGAACTTGAATACTCGAGAGCGGGTAGCATAGATATTTTTTAACACCTGATTACTAACGAAAACACATGTTGAAGTTTAAGGCCTCGTCTACACGAATCCGATCCGGCTGAAACCGCATAGAAATATTTGTGTCCACACGAATCCGCGTATCCGGAGGATTCAAGTAAAAGTATGCGGTTTCGGTGACCGGATTCACTGGATTCGTGTGGACGATAGGCCGATTCGCATCAAAAAGTATGCGGTTTCAAAAGTATCCGGATCCGTGTAGACGGGGTCTAAGAAAATCGACCATTATTTAGAAAACTAGGAAAGTTATTGAATGAAAAAGTAACCAACGGAAATGAAAAAATAAAAGGGAAAAATTTTGGGAAACAATTTCCTAATAGATGAGAAATATGCTGTTTAAACAATGTGGTTTTAATTGCAATCGGTTGTAAATGATAAATGCGTGTGATTATAATTAATAAATTTAGAAGGAAAGGATTTTTTTTGTTAGAAAAAAAAAAGGAGTTACAATTTTAGAAACTGAAAAAAAAAACACAAAATGCTAAAATTATAATGCTTTTTGTTGCAAAACCTAAGTTTGAAATTACGTTTTAGAGATTTCACTATTTGCCAACTCGGATTTCATTTTAGATTGCTATTTACTTTGCTGCGTGCTAATGAGCAATAGTAAACAAAAACAGTGTCAAATGTCAGACATATTTAGTTTACATCATTATAATCTTCTTTATTGAAATGCCCAGAGATTTTTTAGACAAGCTGTATTGCGAAAGCCGCTCAAAAGTTACTCGTTCGGAGAATTGGGATATATCTTTTCAAAGTTGATTCTTGCTAGTTGAAGCTGCCGGACTTTTTTGACTTAACTGACGCTCGAATTTAACATTATAATACAATGCACTGATCCTCTTACAATTTGTAAATTACTTTTCTATTTATTTATTTAACTGTGAATATTGTAATTACTGTACAGTTGTATACACAAACGATTAAAATTTGTCGTTGAAGTGATTTTAGTTGTCTAAGTTAACATTAAAGAATTATTTTTCTTACCAGGATACAAAAATAATAGAACTAAATTTCCTTTTTTATTAAAAAAAACCCCGTTTTTTCTAGTTTATTTTTGGAGTTTTATATCTAAATTACATTACAAGTAATTTAACTTATTAAACTGAGAAAATGTTGTTGAAAGGCGGCGCCAAATTGACCAAAAAGGTTGTTTTGACTACAAAACTGAAGAAATGTTCTTATTTACAATAAAAAAGCTATATATAATTTCTTAAAATGTCATACCTGGATATAATTTCTATGAAAATATAGCTTAAGCGTTTGAACTTTTTTTAAACATATTATTTTTACATTTCTTGCTATTTTTGCATTGTAGAAGTTTGACTCAGTATGCAGACGAGTTGCAGAACTGCTGATTTAGAATATTTACTCCGATTCAAATAATCATTAACACATGCAACGAAATTATAAATCCCCAGCTTTTTGTACTCTATAAATATAATATAAATTCAATCCTAGATTTAAATTAATAAACTATGAAAATTTTCTTTGAAACGAAAACATTTTAAATTTATTTAACTTACTATTTCAAAATGTAGTCTTTTGCAGTTTTGCTTGTTGGTCTTCAAATCATGCTGTTTGAAAATTCAATACAATTTTCTTCACTTCTGTTTTCCATTCCTGCGACAAATTTCAAAATTACTTATTACAAAAACTACTAACATGAAGTCTGAACAATTAAGGAACGATAAAGTTCATTTTTGCTACAATTTTGTCGGAAAATCTTGAAGTATTTTCTGTTCGTGATTTTTGTGTGTAGTTTGCAGCTAGTTTACCATGAAGCGAACCGCACGTTAAATATGCATTCCTTTGCACTGATAAAAACAAACTTTACCTTGACAGAAATCATGTTTTTTACGTCCTTTTCAACCAGAAATAAGACTCCAAATGCCTTGTTATCATCGCTATTCACAGTTTTTAAGTGCAGTTTTAGAGAGTCGGCTTGGAGGTCGTAATAACCATTAGAGACGCAACGATTCGATTGGTTCGTTCACTGGACTCGTATGTGACCAAATCAAATGAAAAGTGAATTTCAAAGGACGTCTAATTTAATCCGTTCTCTAGTTAGAAATAACTGAATTAAGCTCTATGGCGTCTCAGCAGGTTCATTTTTCTGGCTTTTAAATTAAGTCTTTTAAAAAAAATGTTAAACCATTTTAAAAGGTATAAAATTTCCATTACAAATGTGGTGTAATTTGTTTCAAATAAAGTTGAAAAGTTGACATCTAAAACAAAAAAATTAGATCCACATTCAAATCCGTTTTGAAACAGTATATACCAGAGGGAGCAGTTAATAAATTCCTATTATATCCAAACTTATGACACTGATAGTTAAAGCCCGGCGCAAATAAAATCGAAAATGAGTCTGTTTAGAATTTGCTTGAACCTCTTTATTACCAACTGTGAAAATTATGTAAAGGAAGGCCTAAACAACTCGCGCTCGCTAATCACCTCAAATTCAGATTATCATTCGATAATAATTTGGCTACAGAATTTGTTAATATCTTTACGGAGTAAAATTCAGACTTCTGCACCTTCCCATTAAGAAATGTTGATATTTCCAAACAGACCGCTTACAGAAATGCCTCTACAAGGCCAACCATAGAGCAGATTTCGTATTACTACGTGTGAAACGATCAGTGTCGTGTTCATGCTTTGCCGCGACCTAGAGGGCTTTAACGTGCTTTGCCGTGCCTTGGCCGGGTTCGTGCCGTGAGCTTTTCATAGTCATGCGAAATCTGCTCTATCCGAATATATATGAATTTTAATATTCATATACTCCTGAAAGACACTGATATATATATAATGAGCGATAGGTAATATAATGAAATTTGTAACACCGTAAAAAATGTTGACTTAACTTTACTGACGTTTCGAGTTTTAGCCCTTCTTTTACTCCGACGAAGGCCTAAAGCTCGAAACGTCAGTAACTAAGTCAACATTTTTTACGATGTTACAAATTTCATTATGTTCCCTATCGTTTATATCAAACACCGACGCAGCCTATACTAGTTTACTCGCTAGTTTCCATTTATATATTATATGAGGTCAATAACAGTGATATTTACCCGGTATGGCTCAATAGGATTAGTAGTCGACCCGATAATTAGTATAGGCTTGGTGTCTCTGTGGTGTTCATTGCAGACCTATTTATATCTTAAATCAACTAACTGATATATTGATAAAGTACTTACAATTCACAGATCAATCAGTTGTATTCCTCCAAGTTTTACGTATTTTGTCTGTGTAATCATCAATCTGAATTACTATCTACTTCTCGAAGGTGCTTCAAGTAATTTGGCTAGCAACTATTGTAAGTTTTTTCCTATGTCCCCGATGAAACAGCTTTTATACGCGTGTTTATGAAACGCAATAACTCAATATAAGTTATTTAACAATACACTTACAAGTAATTAACTCTACCACCACAACGAACTATTCACCGCACAGTTGGCAGTTTCTGAAGAAAAGAAAAAACAAGACACGAGACAGCAAAACTTAATCGCCAAAGGTTGCAATAAAAAGAGAAGTTTTTATTGAAGAAAAACAAAACAAGAGATGAGACAGCAAAACTTAGTAATCAAAGGTTGCAATTAAAAAGAGAAGTTTTTCTGAAGATAAAAAAAACAAGAGATGAGACAGCAAAACTAATAACCCGGCAAACATTGCAATAAAAAGAGAAGTTTTTCTGAAGATAAAAAAAACAAGAGATGAGACAGCAAAACTAATAACCCGGCAAACATTGCAATAAAAAGAGCTAGAAGTATTCATATGAAGAGAAATTAGTTTAAGTACACAGCTTGTTTGACTCATGAATGATAAACACAGCTGTATTGACATGATTAATGAAAATATTACAGAATTTGATTCTTATTCACTATTAAAAGCATAGAAAATATTTTGAAAACATTGTAGGCATGTATTAGAATATAAGTGTCAATATGGTACTTGGTGCTAGAGGTCTTTATAAATATGGAAATAATGTATAGAGCGAAAACACTAAAACCATGAAATAAAAACAAAATAGTTATTAACTAATAGTTTCTATTTAGTGACTATTTAGTCAGTGTCACTCAACCAGAAACATCAAATACAAAAGGAAACAATACCTCATTACAACTTTACTTGTCTTTGATAGTGACTTATAGTTACTAAATAAGAACTATTACACAGTGGCAATTTTATTTTGTTTCATGGATATAGTGTTAGCGCTCTAAGTAGGATTTTATTCATTTTTTTAGAAAAGCTCTTTTTGAAAAGTCCTTTGAAAATACAGCTATATTATATACAAAAGTAAACATTGAAAAAACGGCTGTTTTCAGTTGTTGGAGACACCTTGGTATACGTCATTCAAACTGCCTTCCCATAATACCTTTGGATCGGATAGTTTCGATAAAGATTCATTATGCCTAATGATTTCTACTCTAGTCATCAGCAAGCTTCTTTACTGTTCTTCCGTTTGGTCGAATACTTCAACAAAGAATGTGAAAAAGCTTCAAGCGGTACAAAAGTTTGCATGCAGAATTGTAACAAAGACACGGAAGTACGATCACATAACTCCAGCAATGGAGGAACTAAACTGGCTCCTTGTTACGGAACACTTATTATACCGTCACACTATCATGACTTATAAATGTATGAATGAGATGGCACCTCCTTATCAGTCTATACAACAAATTTCGTAACCGTGCCTCGATTCATGGCCGTCACACCCGCAACCGTGACCAACTTCAAATCCCTAAGTACACCTCAGCATCTGGACAAAGAACATTTAATTATAGAGCTGTTCAGATTTGGAACTGATTGGATTTAGAACTAAAGGAACTTAAGTCGTTAAGGAAGTTTAAAAGGACTTTAAAGTGTAAATTATTAGACAAACTTTATAATTAGATTTTCATATTCTATAGATCTTGTATATTAGTTCATTATTGATTATTAGTCGGGCTACCCGCAGGGTGCCCGACTTTAGTTTTACCTTTTTGCCAATCTATCTATCTATCTATCGTCGTGTCGCGTTTGGGAAACCACAGGTAACCCAAACCCAGAAGTTGTGCTCACCACACCGAAACCAAGATGGCCGACTTACGGCTAAAACACGTTTCATTCAATATGGTTTAAAAAGCAGTTGAATCTCTCAATCAACACTTAAGTCGTCGTAATTTAGCTTTTTATTGATCAAAGTATGTACATGGAGTATTAGTTTTCAAGTTCATCGTCGTCTTCGTGTCAAAAAATAGATTTGAAGAAATTCGATCGTATTTCGACATCTTCGCCGGATCCCGTGAGTGCAAAATCGTCTGATATAACTAAGGACATGCATGGATATATAAGCTTCATATTTCGGTAAAAGTACAATTAATTATATATATCAAACTTAGCAAGAGTAATTTTCAAACCAACCATTTCAACTTCATAACACGTGTGTGCAAGTCAGTGTTTTAAAACACTGAATAATATTCATTATTCAGTCCCACCTGAGATTGGTAGTCTGAGATTCACATTGCCTCAGATGCACTTTCATTTCCGGGGGGAGGTCAACAAAGTCAGTTTGTAAAAGCTTTATTACAACAACACAACTGATAAATTTAAAGTAATTGCAAATCAGTTACTTGGGTTCAATATATTAAATCAATTTAGGGACGATATATAAAACTTATTATATACAAAGTTATATTTTACGTACGCTCCAGCCTGAGATTCAAAGCTACAGCCTTAGATTCAAATCTCTAGCCTGACATTCGAAACTCCAGCCTTAGATTCAAAAATAACAGTCTTAGATTCAAAAATACAGCCTTATTAATTCAAATCTCTAGCCTTAGATTCAATTTTTAACAACAGCCTTAGATTCAAAACGCCAGCCTTAGATTCAAATATCTACGGCCTTAGATTCAAAACTCCAGCCTTAGATTCAAATATATCTACGGGCCTTTAAGATTCAAAAATAACAGGCTTAGATTAAATATTACAACAGCCTTAGATTCAAATATCTACGGCCTTAGATTCAAAACTCCAGCCTTAGATTCAAATATCTACGGCCTTAGATTCAAGGCGGGACATGCTTTGCATTGCCCATGCAGCACAACGAGGTGTCGTCATGGATTTGGAAAATTGGACTTTGCTAAATCCTGACAAGGTATTGATCATCAATTTGATATTGCAATTTATCCAAGCCCCACTCTATACACAGCAGTACATGCCCGCATTTCTAATATATATATCTAAGTCTATCAACTTAAAAGACGTAACCCCTTCACCGTTTCCCTCCTTGTCTGTACACCTCCCACGGAGAAATGCAAAGGAAACGACGGTTTTACTGATTTCCATGACTTTTTCTAGAGCATTCCTCTGCAAGAGAATCTTAACGACTGCGGCGTGTTTTTCTGCAAGGTTGATATTAGGTAACCTGATTTTCGGATAGGGCTGGGTTTTATTTAGTATGATGAAAGTTTTTAATTGTCATTGCTGACGTATTTTATTTTCTATACATTGCTGTTTGCACAATTTAAAAATACCGGGCACTGAAATATTTATTTATTATTATTTACTCATTATCATTATTATTATCATTTATTATTCATTACATATTTTTATTCTCACTTCTCTTTTATGAATTTCTTTCACCATTATCATACCACCGTTTACTCCACATATACACCTGTTCCATTCAACCTCAATTTGAAACTCCACTTATTTTCACACTTACTTTCCACGACTTGCACTCTACAACTCTTACATCCACACACACCTTCCCTCAATTGATGTGTTGGTACGAATACCTGCTTTTAGCATGTCATGTAGCATTGACCGAAATTCTTATCCATTCGCATACATTTATTTTTTTATTTACATACAGGTCTATGCATTTGCACATGACTCTTTTTTTAATAAAACCATTCTAAATCGTAAGAATAGTAAATGCAGTCTTGAATAAAATGAAAAAAATGGGGGGTCACCGTACTAATAGGCGAGTTATAAGCGACAGAATCTATTTTTTTGTCAAAAAACACGGTAACGGTCCGCGCGGGACTGGGTTCTAGTACTTTAAACATCTGCTTGAAACTTGTCAAATTGTCATTGTCATCTCCAGAAACCTTAAGACCTATTTTATATTAGTTTTAGAACTAAAGACATCAAAATGATAATTTATCTATTCATTTTTACAAAGTTGTAAATTTGTTGTTTTGAGACTAAACAGCGACCATGTCAGGTAGTGAAAATCTGAGCATGTTTCGAAAAATGTCCCATTTTACCTCCAAAGTTGCATGAAATGACATAATACTCTCTAAAGTTATAGATAACGATTCAAATTAAGATATTATTTAGTTAAATTTTCAAAAAAACGCAAATAAATGATGAAAAACGAGATGCGCGAAATAGATGCGCAGTAGCCAACCTCGTTCCCAGGGCCCTCTCCCTTCGCTTTTCCGCCCCACCCAAAAGCGAAGGGAGAGGGCCCTGGGAACGAGGTTGCGCAGTAGCAAGAGTCCGGAACTACCTTAAGATAGACCAATGGGGCGGCCCTAAAACACGGAACGGCGGATCGAAAAGGGGAAACGACGGAACGACGGAAAATGACCCATGGTATTAATTATCAATTTTTACCCTCGACTTTTTACCCTCGACTTTTTACCCTCGACATTTAGGTACACTCTTTTTTTCGTAAGGAATAATCTCTGATTTTCTGGTGTAAGACAAAACACTTTTCAACCAACTTGTGACGTAGCTTGGTTTATCAACTCGAACTAGTGTAAGACAAAACACTTTCCAGCCAACTTATGGCGTAGCTTGGTTTATCAACTCGAACTTGTGTAAGACAAAACACTTTTCAACCAACTTGTGACGTAGCTTGGTTTATCAACTCGAATTTTTAGGTTTTGAAATGGAAAATATGTTTTCGTTAGCCTGCCAACTGGCTCAGTCAAGTCAACAGACCCTACTTAGTGCTCGACACGTCTCCTGCGAAGCTTTTGCTACTTTTACTAAAATCTTCAATAAACTCAAACAACACTTCTATAGTTATATTTATAAAAAAAATAATGCTTTCATAGAGCACATGAACGACGAAAATGAGACATTTAATTTGAAAATTAGACGAGGCTTACCTGGAAGTTGAAGTTTGGTTGTAATGTGCGATCGTAAAATCAGTTGAACTAAACTGATCGGCATCAAAAGTTGCACTGATTGGCGCATGCACTTGCTATCTAATGGGTTCTCTCACCATGGTAATGAGGTAGAATTAGATTCACAAGAGTCATTGAATGTAAACAATCCCGTAGCCAGCGAAAACAGACCCTACTTAGCATCGACACGTCTCCCGCGAAGAAGGTCTGCGCGCCGAGCGAGATCAGAAATCCCATTCTGTTGACGTTTTATATTGACACCTCATTTGCATATATCACGCCATACACTAGTTAGCAGCAGCAACGCCTATAAACATGATAAACTAGGAATGGCGATGCCGTTCGTGAATTCGATTAATTCACTCACTGAAAACCAGTTGAATGCTTTATTTATGTTTTGTAATGGAAAAGATGTATTCGTTAGCCTGACAACCGGCTCAGACAAGTCAACAGGCCAGGCTCGACACGTCTCCCGCGAAGCTTTCGCTACTTTTTCTAAAATCTTCAATAAACTCAATCAATCAGTGACAAACATACTTCAAATAACTAAATTATAGATGATATTAGAATATTATAAAATATTCAACAACTGAATATTTTTATTGCTTTAGAGTTTGTGAAAAATCATAAAAAACATCACAGTAAATGTTTATCAAAATAACTAAAATACTACTAGTTGAATAACACATTTTGTGAAATTTACAGCATGAAGACTATAATTGTGTTATTCAACTTATTTGTAGCTATAATGTTTAATACAGTTTTAATACGTTTTCCTGAGAAGAATATCGTTATTTCTTTTGATAGTTTATTTATTACATGGTATTAATTATCCATTTTTACCCTCGACTTTTTACCTTCGACCCTCGACTTTTTACCCTCGACCCTCGACATTTAGGTACACTCGAGTTTCGAATGTCAGGCTGTTGTAATTTTTAATCTAAGGCTGTTATTTTTGAATCTAAGGCCGTAGATATTTGAATCTAAGGCTGGAGTTTTGAATCTAAGGCCGTAGATATTTGAATCTAAGGCTGGAGTTTCGAATGTCAGGCTGTTGTAATTTTTAATCTAAGCCTGTTATTTTTGAATCTAAGGCCGTAGATATTTGAATCTAAGGCTGGAGTTTTGAATCTAAGGCCGTAGATATTTGAATCTAAGGCTGGCGTTTTGAATCTAAGGCTGTTGTTAAAAATTGAATCTAAGGCTAGAGATTTGAATTAATAAGGCTGTATTTTTGAATCTAAGACTGTTATTTTTGAATCTAAGGCTGGAGTTTCGAATGTCAGGCTAGAGATTTGAATCTAAGGCTGTAGCTTTGAATCTCAGGCTGGAGCGTACGTAAAATATAACTTTGTGTATAATAAGTTTTATATATCGTCCCTAAATTGATTTAATATATTGAACCCAAGTAACTGATTTGCAATTACTTTACATTTATCAGTTGTGTTGTTGTAATAAAGCTTTTACAAACTGACTTTGTTGACCTCCCCCCGGAAATGAAAGTGCATCTGAGGCAATGTGAATCTCAGGCTACCAATCTCAGGCCAGCTTCACTTTGGCTATTCAGTGTAGCAAGTAAAATTGTGTGAATCATTTGTTTTCTTGATTTAAGTTCGTTAAACGGTTTGAAGTTCATGTTTTTAAAGTCATGCATGTTCTCAGCAATGATCAGAAGTATACTTTGTATGCACCAGTCAATAATATATATAGATATTAAATTATTGTATACTAAAAAAACGTTTCATTGTATTATATTAAATATAAAATGAAAAAAATATTTAGGTGTTATTTATTCTTATACATTCTCTATTCACTAGCTACTTTTTGACGTAGCCCGACTTCACACTCTTGGAGTGTCTAGTTAATAATACAATAGGTTATGAAAAGCCTGTTTGGATAGCCTAATAAAGGATGTATGGATCATATGAAGAAATAGAAAGCACGAGTGTCCGGATTGTCAGAACACGAGAGAAGCACGACGCGAAGCTAAGAAATAAAATCTAAAATGCTAAAATGCTAAAAATAGCTCCAAGACTCGGACAAACATTGTGTTCAGTTTTACCGTGTTGAGAAATATATGAACCGATCTTATCATTTCCTGCTGAAATTAGAATAACAACGTGATTAAACAAAGATTTACTTCGATCGGCATTGAAAATAGTCTGCTGAAAGTTAAATAAAAGTTTGTTTGTCCGAGTTAGGCCTTTGTCTCCAATTTTGTGACGTCAATAAACACATGCGCACTAGACATTCCCCGGTTTGATTACGAACTCCCCACCCAAAAGCGAAGAGAAAATGTCCTTGGGATAATTAATGTTGCAGTTAAATGTTCGCATGAACAGTTTGCATACACAGTACATATTGAATATGGTCATCGAAGTAATGAGTATTTCTGGTTCATCAATATTTGCACGAAGATTACAGTAAAAACCCGCATATAAGAACCAGTGGATTAAGAACCACTAGGCTAAAATTTGCTTTTTAAGCAAATTAGAATGGTTCTTATTTGAAAGGTTTTAAGATTTATTTGGATTTATTTTATTACTCATTTATTCGTACAATTACAATTACAATTACAAATACAAATACATGGTAACAATGTAAAGAAAATTACTTGAGAAATTGTACATGTCATCTAAAAATAGCGAAACCTAATCTAGTTAGATGACATAATTGGAGTTTGCAAAAATATATATGCAATATTTCTGGGTCAATATGTACAATTCTAAAGATATTTACATAAACAAGAAAATTAAGAATTAATATGATTAATACAAAGAAAGACAGCATGAAGCCATCATTATTTTTATTTTGGTGAAAAAATATAAGTTAATTAAGTCTGAATGACCCAAATTTTAAATAAATGACACAAACGCTAAAGCAAACGATAAAGCAAGGAGAAAATAACCCCTGGTACCCAGGGTTAATTATATATAGTAATAAATGACACAAACACTAAAGCAAACGATAAAGCAAGGAGAAAATAACCCCTGGTACCCAGGGTTAATTATATATAGTAATAAATGACACAAACACTAAAGCAAACGATAAAGCAAGGAGAAAATAACCCCTGGTACCCAGGGTAAATTATATATACCGGTAGTAATAAATGACACAAACGCTAAAGCAAACGATAAAGCAAGGAGAAAATAACCCCTGGTACCCAGGGTTAATTATATATACCGGTAGTAATAAATGACACTTAGAACTCATTACTGGTAATAGTGTATGTAGTATGATTATTAGCTCAACGCTCAAAAGCTAGCAAAATATAAAATGTTCCTGCCAATAAACCCCTTTCTCCTCACCGTACACCCCACCGTACTACAACACAAAAATACCCTGTTAACATTTAAATGCCTAAATAATTTAGCACCTAAATATTTGAGCAACAGATTTGTCAAAAGAAGCAGCATCCATCAACGCAACAGAAGAAATAACAATGACTTAAACATCCCCAAATATCGTACAGCAACAGGACAGAGAACGTTCCTGTACAGAGCAACAAAGTTATGGAACCAATTAGACGATTCTTGTAAACAGACAACAAATCTGAACTCTTTTAAAAAAGAACTGAAAAAACAAAGACAGTTTTCCATAAATAGTACTGTATAAATAATACTATATGATGCATCTACCATTTTATATCTCGAAATATATTTTAACGCTCGAACTATCATACTTTGTATTTTTATATGCAAATATCTTTTCTTTGTGTAAATTATTCTTGAAAAACCTTTATAGGAAGTTTAATAAAATGTATGTGTATGTATGTATGTACCCCTAACATCTAAAAAAGTAACAAAAACTCAAAGTGTTCACGGTTCGAGTATCCTTACTGTAAGACAGCAAGGGAAAAAGACATACAACATAATGGTGATGTACCCCCTACCCCTGGGGACAGGAGGTTTTAGAAGAGAGGAGTCAGTACACACTTCACCCGATGTTGCCATAGTGCCACACCCCTCCCCCTTTGTTTCTCAACAAGGAGACTCATAATTAGTTTTGTTTTAACCTTCAGGTTTTAATAAAGTTAAAACATCTTTTCGGTGATGATATATATCCCTAAGTCAATATTGGTTTACAAAAACTAAGTGTTTTCTCATTAAGACATTCAACTGGCTTACAGGGTTTCCCTATAGCTATTTCAAATAACATGAACTATTACACTAACTTCAATATTGACTAAATTACAACAAGACCCATAGTTCCAATTGATACTGGGCTTTTAGTTAGCAGTCACAGCCTTGGTTTATGGAGTTGGAGATAATCCAGCAGCAACACAAGCAGCCATACAAACTCCTTGTGCAACGCTACATGCCGCCATAGCTGGAACAATAGCAGCTCCTGCAGTTGCCACGCCTGCAGTACCTCCAGCAGCGGTACAGCATGCTACCCATACTGCATTGCAGCCAGTCTGACAGATTCCATAGGCCAAAAGTCCCGCCTGGGCTTGGGACATCATCAGCAACAACAACACAGCAACAACTTTCTTATCCATTCTGAAAGAAAAAATAAATAAATCCTAAATACACTGAAAAACTTTGTCAATACACTTCACGCATTTTGGACGATATATATATATATACATGTATATATTTGTAGATTCAAATGAATAATTGTAAGGTGACATGGACAACTAAATTCGATTTTACTTTATATGGAAAATATTATATATAATTGTAATATGACTGAAAAAACGATTATCTATTCTTGGATTAAGGCTGGGTACATACATAGCACCGTGATAAGAGCATGTTTTAATTAGTTTCTTGATAATTATACCAAATGACAGTCCATTTTGAAACTTAGCCTTCAACAGAGTGGTGTTTTAAACGTTAGAATACGACAAATAATTGTAACCCAGTCGCAATGAATAATAATATGTAAATGAGTTCTTGAAAATGAAAATGAAAGGTGTGCGGTGAGCACTTTTTTTAAGCCACATCTCTACGTAAACAACAGACTGATATAAATAAGACGTCAAAACCGATTCAGTGAAATGTTTAGCGTTTTTAAAATAATTTAAACTGATTCTTATCATAAAACTGTTTACCTTTTATGGTTTATCGTGCAATTCTCCAAACAGGTTGATCCAGACGAATTTAATAACAATCTCACTGAACGAACACAAGAGTGACTAAAAGAGGTGATGAAGTCAACACTGGTTCCGAGAAGCGATTGTCAAATAAGGAAACAATGACCATATATGGAAAAGTTAACTTTGCCTTGGTTCCAAGAAGCGATTGTCAAATAAGGAGACAATGACCATATATGGAAAAGTTAACTTTGCCTTGGTTCCGAGAAGCGATTTTCAAATAAGGAAACAATGACCATAAACGGAAAAGTTTACTTTCACTGGTTCCGAGAAGCGATTGTCAAATAAGGAAACAATGACCATAAATAATAATAATAATAATAATAATAATTTTTAATTATAAAGCGCAAATACAAATCTGTTCTAAGCGCTATACATTGATTGTTACAAACAACAACAACAGTAACAAAAAGACGTAATTACAAAGAATAAGCTAATTTGAAAAGTTTACTTTCATTGGTTCCGAGAAGCCATTGTCCGCCGTGACAAGTTTACGCGCGATAGACAGGAATTCACGGGTAGCTGTCAACAATGCATTTGAACAATGGCAGGGTGAATTCATAATAATGATTGCAAAACATTTTAGGCCCGTTTACACGAATTCGGTCAGGCTGAAACCGCATAGAAATATTTGCGTCCACACTAATCCTGTTGATAGTTTCCAATTCGGATTCACCCGTACACACGAATACGCTGCAACGACTTGAATTTATAAAGTAGCACGACAGGGCATGCGCTAATCGAGCGAGTGATCTCGTTTACCGTCATTATTTTATTATTATTATGTTTCACCTACTCATCGATGGCTAGGCCTTACTGTTTGTTGTTCCACCAGGCACTAGTTCGCCCTGGACGAAGAAAAACGATCGTTTTGGTTGAGGTTATGATCGAAACCGTTTTATACGTCTTTGTTTTGATTCAAAAGGCTCAACCAACCGGATAAAATAGACCTTACTTCTAAAATGGTCAACTATTGTTGTCAAAATTGCCGCATTCCTTTCGTTAAGACTGGAAATAAACGAAATCAAAGTAACCAACAAGATATTTGTGTCCGCCATGTTGAATTTTCAAGTCAGTGGATTCAAAAGTATCCGGTTTTAGGTGTCCACACGAATCTGCGTATCCGGATGATTCAAAAGTATCCACTCTGGAGAGCGGTTTCAAAAGTATGCGGTTTCGGTGACCGGATTCACTAGATTCGTGTGGACGATAGGCCGATTCGCATCAAAAAGTATGCGGTTTCAAAAGTATCTTAAATGTTTGTTAAAACAAACGACAAGAACTCATCGCATAGCTTACCAACTTAACGTCGGCTTTGGATACCCTTAGAGTATATCAACCGATATGAAAAGTTACAGCAAAAGAATATATAGTCTCCCTAACCGGCTAGATTATAGAATATCCCGTCACTTATTTACATAATAATAGAATCTATTGTGTTATTTGGTCGTTCTCAAAGAGTGCCGCTACTTGAATTTCTATAGTGACGGGGTTTTCTATAATTACTCCGAAAATTGCGCTGTAACTCCACGTAACATACCAAGTAATCGAAGTAGTTTATTTCAATGGAAGACTCGAAAATACCAGGCACAATAGTCCTTCTTCAATATGCGCGTGATAAGGGATATCAAAAGTTAGTCGATTTGTTATTTTCGAGAGATAATTTATATAATGTGAAAAATCCTAAAAATAACTCTCTAATTAAAATTAAGAACGCGTTTCATTTAAAATTGCTCATTTTGAAATTTGCACAATGCACCCTAGCAGCTGCTAAGACCGATTTACCTAAATATCTCACCACGCCCGGAAAACAGCGGGCGTTGCTATGGACGCTCCGATCTCGAAAATCCGCCGATTTAGAAATTTTAAATTCCTCGTCGTTCCAGGTAAGAGAGAAAGAAATCTCTGCTCGCAGGGTATATATATGTAGGGCCTAGATGAAAATTACTTGTGTAATACTAGTTACCCTATTGAAATAAAGTGCTTTATTATTGTTATTTATTACTCAGGCTACCGCAGGTAAGCCTGAGTCTAGGTTTACCTTTCGAAATTGATCCTATCGTTGTGTCCCGATTCACCATGACGTAATACCACGGACGCATGCGCAGTAGAGACTATCATGGGATCAGATGGGATCAGATCATGAGCAAAACAAGATGGCCGCTCAAAGCACAGGTAGCCCAAGCTCACTATCTGTGGTCTTATAAGGCTTATATGGGAGAATATACGGCGATTTTTAAAACATACAAAATTTGTATAAATAATAAAAATAAGCGTTCTTACTTGTTTATTGTGTCAAGGGGGAGAACATTTTCTCCTACTCGCTCAAAACTGCCCCAAATAGCCTGGAACTTAACAGGGAGTCAAAGTAAAACACAAGAAACAAGTAAGAACGCTTATTTTTATTATTTATACAAATTTTGTATATTTTAAAAATCGCCGTATATTCTCCCATAAAAGCCTTATAAGACCACAGATAGTGAGCTTGGGCTACCTGTGCTCAAAGGCGGCGAAAAGTTGTCTCTTCAAAAACGGCTCGGAAATGCAAAAAAAACGCAGCAAATGCACTAAAACCTACTTATGGAGATAAACATTTGGCAGAGCACCTGTATGGGTTGATAGTTCTCAAGTTTAACGCCCAAATATTGAATTCTACTACTCGATGTAGATGAACTTCGATCCCGTCTCATCTACATCGAGTAGTAGAATTCAATATTCGATATCACGTCGAAAATCGTCAAATGTAAGGACTGACAAGGATATATAAGCTTCATACGTCGGTAAAACAACAATTATTGATTGATGTAAAACATATCAAAATACATCTGAAAAATATTTATACCATTTTTCAAACGAGGCATTTGAAATTCACAACACGTGGCGGTAAACAACTTTTACTTGAAAAGCGTTTCCTGAATCATATCTATCGAGTCATCTATGGATTGTAGTAAGTGAAATACACTTTAAACTGATTAAATGTCACTATTATGTTTGTGTTTGGTGAGTTCTTTTATTTTTATCAATCATACTGGCTAATATTGGCCGAAAAACACAGGAAGCCCAATCACAGTTACACCAAAGACGAGGGTCGACCTCTCCAGTGCACGCTTGCTTCGAACTTCTTCTTTCTCGAAAAAAAATCTAAATCCGAGATCAAAGAGAATTGAATTGAATTGATCCCAAATAGGCATAACATATAGGTATCACATAGTAGACAACAAGTTTATCCAAACTTTCCTCTCGCTTTGACCTAATTACTTAAGTAATGATGTGTGTAAAAAGTAGGCAGGCAAACGGCAATGGAATGCAGAAGGCTAATCCGTCTCATTGGTTAAAACATGAAAATCTGCCATAATTTCAAAACTAAGCGGATTTTTTAATATTTTATTTGATATCATCTAAGATTTCCTGATCCTTTATATATCAAAATTTCTAAGTGGGGAACATATCAAATTATAAACGTCTTTTGGCTATTGTTTGGAGCGCTTATGATTGGACGAGATCTTTTAGTACAAAAGAAACTTTGTTCCAAAACAGAGTTTTTGCACATTTTATTTTTAAAATGTGTTACCTATAGGCTGATACACTTTCAGTCTGAAAACTGAGACATTCTTATGTGGGAGGTTGCTTTGCCGCAGAACAATAGAGAGTTGCCTACTTCTTACACACATCACTTACTTAACACTACACCATCATTCTGTCATAAAACTGTACATAAGGATCATTAATTTCAATCTCTCAAAAACAATTCCTACTCTATGTCGTAGCCTGAGTAAACGCACCAAGTGCGTCTAGTATCTACTTTACACCTCACCGGTTGCTGATCTCCTTCGTAAACACAATATGTCTTTCCACCTGTATGCTGATGATATACGCAATTGTATATACCTTTTTCCTGCAATGATGATTTCTCGCTTAATGAAGCTATGAAACTAATCGAAAACTGTCTAACTGATATTAATAACTGGATGACCTTGAACAAACTGAAACTGAATAAAGACAAGACTGACTTTCTAATTTTCTCTTCCAAGCATAATCCCCAACGCACTCTTCCTGTTCTCCACTTTGGCTCTGACGTCATTACTACCTCATCTCATGCACGAAACATTGGTGTCGTATTTGATTCTAATCTATCCATGGTTCCTCACATAAACAACACATGCAAATCTGCCTTCTATCATCTCCGCAACATCGCTAGAATCAGGAAATTTATCTCCCACAAGACTACTGAGACTCTCATTCATGCGTTCATAACTTCAAAACTTGATAACTGTAATTCTCTACTCTTTGGACTCCCTAAACATCTCATCGACAAACTTCAAGCAGTTCAAAATGCTTCTGCTCGTCTCGTCACTTTATCTCGAAAACATGATCACATTACTCCTGTCCTTATTGACTTGCACTGGCTTCCTGTTGCTGACCGTATTAAGTTTAAAATAATTCTTCTAACATTTAAAGCACTCCATGGTCTTTCGCCTGTTTACATTCAAGATCTCATCACTATTCACAAACCTGCAAGAAATCTCCGCTCATCTTCTCACTTGTTGCTATCCTCAAAGTCATACAATCTCAAGTCATATGGTCTACGTTCTTTCTCAGTCGCTGCTCCTCTACTTTGGAACTCTCTACCTCCTTCAATTACTGTCATTTCAAGTGTATCTTCGTTCAAGTCTAAACTCAAAACTCTTTTATTTAAATTAGCTTTTTCATTGTAATCATATCCATTTTTGTATTTTTGTATTTTGTATTTTTATTTTAAGCGCTTAGAACAGACTTGAATAAGCGCTATATAAGCTACATACATTATTATTATATTATTATAGTTATTATTAGATACAAGTTGATTTCTGCGCGCGCATTTTCAATTTCGCGCGCTGGTCTGCGTTATCCGATCCGTCATTCGTGACATATGCATGTTCAACAAAAGCAATTTTTGGACTTTTGCTTTCTTTCTTTAATAGCTAGTCCTTTTTTTTTTGCTAACATGAGAGTTTGTTACGTTTTAATTTTAGATGAACACAAGCAAAAAGAAAAGAAAAATGAAAGAATTGTCTATCGTAATCGTCCCTGTCAAACGTGTAAAGTTGAATATCATGGCAGCAAAAAGCAAACTTACCAAAACTGTGCCAGCTGTGTAAGCTCTCCATCCAAAAGGATTCTGTTCACGCTGTCGTCTTCTGTCTTCTTCTCGTCTTCTGTCATTTGTCCCCCGAAAAGCACAACAAAATACGATGGTCACGTGATAGTTCGTTTCATCACAGCAAGTCTTTGTAGTTGTATTTACCCAAGTCATCTTTATCAATCAATGGAAATTACTGTTGTAGTATTTGTGTATAAAGAAAGTTGCTTGGTTTGTAAATAATCCAAAATGTTGATTAAAATTGACAAATTGTTCGCTGCTCAAACGAACACTGTTCGCGTGTTGAAAAGCTGCAGAAATCTGAAGCTCGCTCGCGCTTACTCATTATGATTGTTACGTCACTTTGATTGACAGCTTGATCACGTGATGATGTAATAACTGAGCCGTGCATGTATTCGAACAGTTCTTGTCGATTGAAGTAGATTCGTTTTCAACATGGATAATCCAGTGTTTTTATTATCCATGTTTTCAAGCAGAAAAGTGTAGAAAGTTTCGTTGTAAAGCTCGTTTAACTGAATCATGCAATAATAAATTATTTCCACTTGTCCGCCATCTTGTTTTTGTTACCGCAGTGAACACGAACAGCGGTTTCTCGAACTGCAGTCTACAGAACTGACAAGAGAGGGGAGAGATAAGAGATAAGAGAAAATTTTAACTTTTTAAAATAAACAGTTTTGGATAAGACACTAATTTTAATTTTAAATACTAGTTTACAAAGAATTTCATCTTTTATAACTGTAAAACAAACAAAAAACTATCTTGCAATAATAGTAACATTGTGAAGAGGTTTTTGCATGTACCACCCCTCCCCTAGCACAACTTTTTGTGTTATTCGGACCCAGTCACGAAGCGCGGGAAGTCCAAAGTTTGCCAGTTACAGAAATCGAATTGGACGACATTTGAATGTATTTTTCACTTCTAAACCTGTATCGATTGTTGTAAAAGTAATATTCTTTTGAAAAAGTACTATTCTACAATGCTACGAACGTCGTTGCTAGAATCTACAGACAGCCCTTCGCGAGCAAATCCATGGTCGCCTTCGTCTTCATTTGTCAATCTTGGTTCGTTGCAGAATGTCATTGCTCTAGCAGAGAAAACTGGACATTTATCAAGGGTAATTGCTTATATATATAACGAATCTATAAGATTTATCAACAATAAGTTCATTTAAGTATTGTAAACATAGATAGTTTCTGTTGCAATCGCGTTTTTCTGCCTGTTTCTCTGCCTTTTTTTAAAAAGTTGTATATTTAATAGATGTTTGTTGTTGTAGTGTTGTAATTAGAGTGTTGTTATAAAGATTTGTGCTTTTAGTGTTACAGTTTATAAATGAAATACTCATTTGACATTTTATTGAAAGAATAGAAACAGTCTATTTTTTGTCTTTCAAAACATTCATTGGATCTCTACAGTAGGTATTTTCACAATGCAAAAAGTGATTAATTTACTTGAAACAAGTGCAAATTTTCATTCTTATAACCCTGAGGATTGACGATTTATCTGAAAGCTCGGCTCATTAAAATAGCCTTTATACTTAGTTGATACAAATTTATTTTCAAGTGCAAATTCCCGGCGGGGAGGGGGGTACTCCCTTTGTCCAAGTGTTAGGGGTGATCGGCGGAGGTTTTGAAAACGACTCCTAAAAGGAACGCACAGATAAAAATAACTGATAAAGCCTTGTCGATGTCTACCCCAACAAAGCAACAAAACAGAGTAAAAATGACTCTTACAGGTACGAAATCATGTTACGTAACTGATTTTTGAGCCAGAAATCTAAAAGGACCCTAAAAGGTATGTACAGGAAATATTTTTACCCTAAAAGGTACGCCGACCACCCCTACCACTTGGACAAAGGGAGTACCCCTCCCGGGTGCAAATCGAAAACAGAATTCTTGGTTTAAGCAGTTGGAATCACTCTCACTAGTTTCAATTGATTTTAACTACTTGATAATAACATAATAATAATGGAAACTAACGAGTAAACTAGTATATAGGCTGCGTCAGTGTTTGATATAAACGATAGGTAATAGAATGAAATTTGTTACACCGTAAAAAATGTTGACTTCACTGACATTACGAGCTTTAGCACTTTGTCGGAGTAAAAAGAAAAGGATTGTTACTCGACGAAGGGCTAAAGCTCAAAAAGTCAGTCAAGTTAAGTCAACATTTTTTACGGTGTTACACATTTCATTATATTACCTATCACATAATGATGATGACTTGTCTGTGATATATATTTCTAGGGAGCAGAGATCAATCAGGACATCAAGAGAAGAACATTATCATCATCATCCATTCAGATGATTACACTGTTGAAAGATATTACAAAGATAGGCCATGCACTTGACAAGGTATGTCACTGCTTGAAAGATCCTTGTGCCAATGTTTTCCCAGTACAATGAGAGGGACATGGGGGGAGGACCACAACGCCGCAAACAAATTCAACAATACCACATCACAATATCTCTCATCAAACAATACAAACACCACAGCTTTAAAATTCACCACACACTGCAACTTATGAACATTGCACATTGAAGGCATTTACATGCAACACTGCACTTTGAGGATTTTTTCACTGCAACACCGCAAAAAGTATTTATCAACACCACAATCCCCTATGTCTCCCTCTACAATGTCAAGAGCAAATCCAGAGGGTAATTTGGGTGGCTAGTCATCCCCCTTTGAAGTTAAAAATAAAGTAATTTAATGTGGTGCTTATATAGTGTATTTCACATACAGTAAAACCCTGTGTATAAGAACCTAAAATTTAAGAGCCTGTCAGGCTGAAATTTTCATTTCTTTTTTTTGTAAAAAAAGAGCCATGTGCAAAAGCATTGACTGCATGTAAATAGAATAGGAAGAAAGGTGTTGTAATGATGAAGTGAGTGAAGCTAATAGAACCTAGATAGCCAGTTCAGGCTGACTTGGAAAAATCTGTACTCAATGCGCTTTACAAAAAGAACATCAAAAATAAATGCTTACATCTAATAATGATGATACTTCTTGTTTGCTATCCAGGTGAATAGAGAACTTCAAAAGCTTATCAGAGATGCAGAAACACAAGATGTAACCAATATTGACCTATTGGGTAAGACTATAGAAAACAGGTTCTCATTTAAATCTGTATTTTCCCATTTAAATCTGTACTTATGCAAATTGTGTTGATGTGTGCTAAACACACAGATCAACCAATCAGAGAAGTTCACTTCAGAAATAATATACTCTGATTGGTTGATCTGTGTGTTTAGCACACATCAACACAATTTGCATAAGTACAGATTTAAATGGGAAAGTACAGATTTAAATGGGAACCTGTTAGATACTCTTTTAGTATTTACATGTATTTCTACATTTGGATTACAACATTTTTTACAATATCCAAAATTTTGATTTGGAGACATCAAAGCTAGTCTAGTCAGCATAAAAGCCTTGTTTGAAGTTCATTATTTGAAATCTTTTGCATGATCGTGAAATATACTTATAGTGTAAAAATTACATGGTATTACTGTACAATCCTCTGTCTAATTCACATGTAGGATTGTTCAAGTCTGTACAATATCTATGGTCAATCCCATGTGGGATTGGTCAAGTGTACCCAACTATACAATCCCACTGTGGGCTTAGGTAGACTAAAGCAATACTCTGATCAATCACCATATGGGATTACATAGAGGGTTTTCCTGTGAGTACCACTAACTGTCCATTTTTTTCTAGCTACAAGAGCTCATAAGCTGGAACAGATTTCACTGCATCTTTCTTTGGTCATTGATAAAAAAGATGATTTGATAGCAAGATTACAACAACCTTTTGTAGGGGAATTCTTGGAGATGGACTCCGAATATCACCAGTAAGTGACTTATAGACCAAATCGGCTAACGGGTTGCTATGTGTGTTTCCACCCAATTCAAATCTTTTGGGAATAAGATTCTCTGTATTCCAATACATGTGCAAAATTATTGGAACAAAAGGTTTTTTTTTCGCAGTGGTTTTGAATTTGGTGGAAACGTACATAGCAATGCATTAGCTGATTTGGTCTATTGAAAGTAATTACTAAAAATTAAAGTAGTGAAACTAGAGAAACTGGATGACATTTCAATGTCAAACAGACCATTTTTAAACAAGTGAAATACATAATACATAAAATACATAATAACAGATTCCCATTTAAATCTGTATTTTCCCATTTAAATCTGTACTTATGCAAATTTTGTTGATGTGTGCTAAACACACAGATCAACAAATCAGAGAAGTTCACTTCAGAAATAACATACTCTGATTGGTTGATCTGTGTGTTTAGCACACATCAACACAATTTGCATAAGTACAGATTTAAATGGGAAAGTACAGATTTAAATCGGAACCTGTTTAATACATAAGATGGTATTTGAATAGATAGTTTCTCAATCAACAAAGATTAGAGTTAATGCAATAACTCTGAATGTTTCTCTAGATTTACTATTTGCAATATTATTACTACTGTTATCATTGAAGTGTGACTCCTGAAGTTTGATGTCTCATTTGTAAACTAGCATTTTGTCGGCCATCAATCAAAATGCTAGGAACGAATGACGGAGTGATCCAATATATATATTTTTTAATTTATTCAGTTATCTATTTATTTATTAATATAAGTGCGAGTCGACGTTTCTGACACTTATATTTAATATTCATTGTGAAAACCTTAATGAAAACTACATCTATTTATTTATTTTATTTATTTGTTTAGTTATTTATTCATATATGTATTTTTTATTTAATAATTCATTATTGTTTACAGTTCTGCATCAGCTACATTGCCCAAGATTGCATCATATCTTGCTACACTTCCAGATCACCTTGACAACATAACATGGGCTAACAGGTTCACACTCAAAGATGGACAACTGGTGGGTTGGGCAATGAAGCAATTTAGTTTTATTCCAGTAATAGTGTGATGGTGATGATGATGATGATAACAATAATGTGATGATGCTGCTGCTGCTGCATTGCAATGGCAATGATGGTGGTGATGATTATAATAGTAATTTGTGATGATGATCTTGGTGATAATGATGTTGGTAATAAAGTACTCAAGTGTGACATGACAAAAAATAAATTTTGGCTGTTAACAACATTTTTCAAAAAAATTGACTTCTACACCAAATATTTGACAAAAATCTGTTAGAAAGTAGCTGATATGTGCTTATTTGAATATATAATTTCCCCATGCAAATCACTGCATTTTTGGTTCGGCTCATAATGTTTTGAACCAAACCAAAAATGCAGTGATTTGATGAGGATATAATTTATTCAAATGGTTCTATAAATCAGCTGCTATTTGACCTATTGTCATCAAATTTGATGTGTGAACGTCTTCTTTGATTGTCTATCAAAATTGATACAGTGAAAATGTATATTTATGACATCATAGTACTCATTGAGTACTCTATATGATTTATAATGTTGGTAATATAATGATGATGATTCACAAATGATTTGCAATTTAACACTCATTTTTCTAGGAGAATGTTCTCTCTAGCATCGAGGCATCATTTGTAGACTTGCAGAACTACTTTAGAGCATTAAGTAAAGGAAGAAAAATTATGGGGAAATTACACAGAACACATTCATCTGATGAACAACATGGAAACTGAGTAAAATGAGGTAATAAAGTAGTGTTTGTATAGAGGTGTATAGAGATGGCCGTTGTGTATATGCTTATTTATAAAAATTGTTGTCGCAATCAAGGACACAGTCCACACTCCGAAGCTTGCAAAGGATGTCGGTTATATGAACATAATTTGCGATTTATTCGTTTTTATCACGGGAGGCCCTATTGGTTGAAACAATAGGTTTTGAATCCCTTGGGCCCCCTTGCCCTCCCTTCCATGCGTTGCATTACTTTCCCAACAAACGTTTTCACTCTCATGGGAATAAACATGGCCGCCGTGTGATAATCGTGTGATTTTTCAAGAAATATTTGTTTCATCATCTACCACAACAACAACTTGTGATGATCATTTAACTCAAACAAGTACAACCAAAATATGCTATGTATAAAACGATAAAAGAGAAGAAATACCGACATCCTTTGCATGCTTCAGAGTGTGGACAGTAGCCTTGTTTGGACAACGATTTTAGAAACAGGTGGGGTTTTTTTTAGTGAAATGGTTGTATTAATTTTTCAAATTATCTACTTTTTTTAACTAATCAAAAAGAAATAATTATTTGAAATAACTGTTAAATTATCAAGACAATTTATCCGATTTAATAACAGGTCTTTTCGATGCGGCTTTATAATTAAATATGCTTAAAATATTCAAATTTGCGAGCAAAAAATCAATAGCAAGGTATTATACTTTTAGATTTATGATAAATCGGCTATTTTTGACCTTCTTACAGTCTTTTTATATATAGATTTGTTATTTTTGGTTCTGACATTTTTTCCTATCAAACTATCAGTTTTTCAATCTCAAATCAAACGAGTCTCATGCAAAACTAATAATCTTCCCCAAGAGAGAAAAGTAAACAACATCTTAGTTTCAATGGAGTGTCATTTGATTAAAGGATTAAAAAATATCTAAAAACCTAACAATATAATCTTTCTCATACTTTATCTACGAGAAAACTGTAATCTAAATCTTTTGTTATTGTTATTTTGTTCTTCTTTTGAACAAAGTTGAAAAGGCTCGCAACTTGACTCTGTACAGTGACAACAAAAGTCGATTTTTTAATAACTTTTTAGGTAAATAGAAAACTGGCGCTTGCTAATCAGCTTGTCGGCTTTCCAGTGTCAAAAAATAATATCTTTCACTGTTTGGGTTTTTTGTCATTGTGCTTTCTTATCATGCTGGCAGTATTATCATTGACGTTGTTATTTCCACCGTTGTGATTTGTCATGTCTCTTTTGCAGAGGGGAAGATGAACAGTATGGCGTTCGTATCACGGGAAACTATTAGCTGTTTACCCTCAATTTAAATTCCTCCTTCGCCGTTTCAAAGCAACAAGAACTAACAACAAATCTCGAGCTCAAAGTGAGCTCAACTATGAAGGAGTTTGAAATTGAACTTCAAGAAAGTGGGGCATTTGGTGTAAGAAATGAGAAACTAAACAAAAGGTGCTCGTTCGTCGAAAGGAAGAAGCGAGAGGCAACACTAAGACGGCGAAGAACTTCAAATATTCAAACTCCTAGCTTACTACTTATTGCAGGGACTACAAAAACTGTACATACAATCAAACAGAGATTTCAAGAGAGTATTTCAGCGAAAACAAACAAAGATAATAACGATAAACAACTTCAAGAAGAAAAACTTCATCTGCAAAAACAAAACGAGGAAGCTTCTCGCAACACTGTAAACACAACGAAATTATCAACTGAAAAACTCAATTTGCCAGCTATTTCTATGCAAAGTAATGGCTCTTTTACAGATAAAAATAACTCTGACAATATGCATAACAATTCTAGTTTTCCAAGGAAAATAAAACTGCCTTCGAGGAAGCGAAATTGGAAACCAAGTAAATGTTTTCACTCTGTTTTGCCTCCCATAGAAGAAAGCCATTATGATGTTGTTATTCCTTCAGAAAAACTCAGAGTTGCTCGTTCTTCAACTCCTCTACCACTGTTATAAAAAGACTCTGAAGAAACTACGTTTCTTTTGGAGAAAAAGACAAAACTGCGTAAATTTGGAAAGAAGAAGTCAAACAAAAAATAAATCATTTAAAAGTTTTATGAGGAGAGCAGACAGACAAAAATGATGTAATTTTTTGGGAAAAGTTTGAATTGTAGTTAAGAAGACTTCTGAAACAGTTTTGATTAGTTTCACTGAAATTTGGTGAAAATTAAGTTATGAGCTTTACAGTGCCGTGGGCACCCAGAAATATTTTAGAAATCGTTTTTTTTTTGTTCGTTGAACAACTCAGAAACAACTATATCACCACAAGAAGTTTGACAGATGTGTAGTATGATAGACTTTTTGTAGTTAGAATTGTTTGTGAGTTGTTCAACGAACAATAAACGATTTCTTAAATATTTTTAGGTGCCCACGGTTTTTTGATTCGCACTGTAACTAAGGCCTCGTCTACACGAATCCGATCCGGCTGAAACCGCATAGAAATATTTGCGTCCACACGAATCCGCGTATCCGGAGGATTCAAGTAAAAGTATGCGGTTTCGGTGACCGGATTCAATGGATTCGTGTGGACGATAGGCCGATTCGCATTAAAAAGTATGCGGTTTCAAAATTATCCGGATCCGTGTAGACGGGGTCTAAACAACCTTTAAAAAATTAAACTGAAAAAAATTCAAGTTCCTCAGTAAATCAAGCAAAACTATGCAATGTAATGTGAAGGATTAATGCTGAACAAGAACATAAATATTCTTGAAATATTCACAAATACACCGAATCGAAATATGGTGAGCAATTTGAATATTTTGGTTCTTGACTGGCTAGCCTCGCATACATGCGAAAAATCCATTGTGCTCCAACATCAGCACGAGGCTCGCTAGTATAGGGCAATAATATAGAACTCCATATTTCGATTTAGTCTATATTGGTGACAGTTAACATTTTAATATGCACCTATTTCAAAAATCGTTGTCTAAACAAGGCTACAGTCCACACTCTGATGCCTGTAAAGGATGTCGGTATTTCTTCTCTTGTTATCGATTTATTCATAGCATATTTTGGTTGTACGTGTTTGTGTTAGATGACCATAACAAGTTGTTGTAATTAATGATAGATGATGACAAATATTTCTTTAAAACTAACGTGCGATAAATCAGAAATTATGTTCATGTTACCGCAGCATCCTTTGCAGGCGTCAGAGTGTGGTCTTAGACTTCGGCTGGTTTTTTTTTTAATAAAGTGTTACTAATCTTTGTCTGTTGTTGTGGTGTATTCAAATCCTTTCTGTTGTAGCTGTTTTTTAGCCATATTTTATTTTCTCCCAGAAAACATGGCTAAAACCCATCCAGAAAGGATTTCGGTACTCCACAATAACTACATACAAAGGTTAGTAACATTTTACTTCAAAAAAAAAAAAAAATGCATACAAGTAATTTGCTTGGGCAGCCTGTGCAACAACTTTATCTTAGTGAACAGCAAATTATTTTGTTTTCTATTATTTTTGTTTATTATTATTTTGTTTTCTACACGGGTCTGCACAAGTAATTTTTACCTTTACAAGGAAGATTTACTCGTGAAGATGGAGAAAGTAAAAGAAATGCTGATCGTCTTCACGAGCAATGACGTTGTCTAAGAAACTCACTTGTCAAGAAGAAATAGCCTGCTGTGCAGACTCTTTTTTGCGCTCAAAATATTCGCCAAAAAAGTAGAGTCTGCTAAACTGAGCCGCTAATCAGTTTCCAATATGCATAAGCTATTGTCTAGTTGGCCAATCAGAGCGAGCCTTTTGTATATGTAATCTTAATTTCAAAATCTGTCAGCTCTAAAAGTATTGCCTTGTTTATCGCTTGCGAATTTAATTCTACAAACTTCAAAAATTTACTCTGATTTTAGGGCAAAGCTATTTCGCCAAATGGAGATTTGCACTGAATCTTGTTTACTCTTTGCGCAACACCGCATTCCTGATATGCACGGGCTCAATTCTAACAAGATTTGTGGTTTGCTCTGCAGGCTCGGTTACAAAAGATTTATTTAGATAATATTTAGCAACAAGAATCGAACTAATCAATTTACCTTTATACAATATTTTATGTTTTCACACAATAATATGCATAATATTATACGAGGGAAATTATTACACAGACAGTAATTAGTAAACGAATGTATGATATTGCCTCAAAGGTTTTACAAAAGCCTGGGAAAGAATTCTGAAGATATATTTACTTTTTAGACAGTCTCGCATGATTGATTTCATTTCAACCTCTTTATAGGACGGGTACCCTGCGAGCAGATATTTCTTTCTCTCTCGTCGTTCTAGGTAAGAGAAA
The DNA here is from genome assembly GCA_949775045.1 of Metridium senile. Lineage (NCBI taxonomy): Eukaryota > Metazoa > Cnidaria > Anthozoa > Actiniaria > Metridiidae > Metridium > Metridium senile. The sequence continues at coordinate 18,841,728 of OX459099.1, forward strand.
GGAACCTCTGCTCGCAGGGTATAGGACGGGTAGCCTGAGAAAGAGGAATTAGTGTATACAAAATAACATTTGGGCTTCCTGTGTAAAAATTCCTACACCACTTGCCTCGTTTGACTACATGTTTTAGCAAACATCTTCGGCATCTATATTTCTAAGCGTTTTAGGACACTCAGGAAGAGACTTCTTAGGAATGGGTAGCATTAGAATGAGAACTTAGTTTAAGGTCTGAATATTTACATCAAATTAACATTTGGGCTTCAAGTGTAAAAGGTCATACACCAGCTCGTTTGACTACTTGCATTAACAAATATCTTCGACATCTTTATCTCTAAGCGTTTTTTAAAACGCTTTAGATGCTAAAGAGACTTCTTAGGACGGGTTCTGACTGAGAATGAGAGAGGAATTAGTTTAAGGTCTGAATATATTTTCAACAACAAAAATGATTTGGGCTTCCTGTGAAAAGTCCATACACCTTTTGACTCGTTTGACTAGCAAACATCTTCGACATCTTTATCTCTAAGCGTTTTAAGACACTCAGAAAGAGACTTCTTTGCAATCACCACAAACTCTTCATACACAAGTTTGCCATCTCCATCGCGGTCAAGCATGCTAATGAACTCCTCTGCTTCTCTTGGAGTAAGCTTCTCTCCCACATTGGTGAGTGCGTAGCGAAGTTCTTCTGCAGAGATAAAGCCATCGCCATTACGGTCAAACACTCTGAAATAGATCAAGTACAATGCTCAATGTTCGTCAAAGAGAAGCGAGTGAACCACAGGGAGCCCAAGCTAACTATCTTTCGTCTTAAAAGCCTTATATGGGAGAATATACGGCGATTTTTAAAAAAAATACAATTTCTTGTCAAGGGAGAGAAAATTTTCCACTACTCGCTCAAAACTGCTCCAAATGGCTTGAAATTTCACAGGGAGTCAAAGTAAAACACAAAAAACAATTAAGAACGTTTATTTTTATTATTTATACAAATTTTGTATTTTTTTAAATCGCCGTATATATTCTCCCATATAAGGCTTATAAGACCACATATAGTTAGCTTGGGCTCCCTGTGGTGAACTACAATTAAAAAAAAACACAGGGAACCCAAGCTAACTATCTGTGGTCTTGATCTAATAAGCCTTATATGGGAGAATATACGGCGATTTAAAAAAAATACAATTCTTGTCAAGGGAGAGAAAATTTCCACTACTCGCTAAAAACTGCTCCCAATGGCTTGAAACTTCACAGGGAGTCAAAGTAAAACACAAGAAACAAGTAAGAACGTTATTTTTATTATTTATACAAATTTTGTATAAATATTGACTGAATAGCCTCGTTTTCACATTATAATAGTTATTCAAATTGGTCGCCAATTTTTGATTCGGTGCATACCTAACTAATAACTGATAAAAAAATGATTTTTAAAAACAATATTTAAATGTTGAAAATGCCAATCAGAAAAAAATTAAAAAAAGGAAAAAAACAGATAGAACTGGCAAAAAAAAAATTAAAAAAAATTTATCTTTAAATAAATTTTATTTTAAAAACTGTTTCAAGCCAGAACGCATTATAATATAGTCGAAATACTTCAAAATGTAAAACAAAGTTCAGCAAAACAATTTTAATCACGGCTTCCCGCCAAAACGACGCGTCCGCACAGCGAATTTTCGGCTAGAAAATTGGTATTCCCGCCAAAATGAAGCGCGTGTGCAACGAAATTTCTAGAATGCAGTCGGAAGTAATCATTAAAATAAACATTAAAAGACGACTTGATCAAAGCAGACATTTAAAATGAGAAATCGATATTGGCGGCGAGTTGGTAAGAAAAACTGTCACTGTCACAAAAATGATAAATAGAAACTAGCAAGTAAACTAGTATAGGCTGCGTCGGTGTTTGATATAAACGATAAGTAATAGAATGAAATTTGTAACACCGTAAAAAATAGAAATAGAAACTAGCGAGTAAACTAGTATAGGCTGCGTCGGTGTTTGATATAAACGATAGGTAATAGAATGAAATTTGTAACATCGTAAAAAATAAAAATAGAAACTAGCGAGTAAACTAGTATAGGCTGCGTCGGTGTTTGATATAAACGATAGGTAATAGAATGAAATTTGTAACACCGTAAAAAATAGAAATAGAAACTAGCGAGTAAACTAGTATAGGCTGCGTCGGTGTTTGATATAAACGATAGGTAATAGAATGAAATTTGTAACACCGTAAAAAATAGAAATAGAAACTAGCGAGTAAACTAGTATAGGCTGCGTCGGTGTTTGATATAAACGATAGGTAATAGAATGAAATTTGTAACATCGTAAAAAATAAAAATAGAAACTAGCGAGTAAACTAGTATAGGCTGCGTCGGTGTTTGATATAAACGATAGGTAATAGAATGAAATTTGTAACATCGTAAAAAATAAAAATAGAAACTAGCGAGTAAACTAGTATAGGCTGCGTCGGTGTTTGATATAAACGATAGGTAATAGAATGAAATTGAACACCGTAGAAAATGTGAACTTAACTTTATTGACGTTTAGAGCTTTAGCCCTTCGTCGGAGTAAAAGGGAATGATGAATAATGATATGCAACTCACGAGGGCTCTTCAAAGAACACTCGACAGGCGTCACAAAGTTGCAAATACACATTCTCGATATTTGAATTACTCTACAATGAATTGTTTCTTTTGTTCGTTTGAGAGTTTTTCTATTTGCTTTCTATCTGTTTTGTAATTTCAAAATTACGACTGAAATCATTCTCGCAATTGAGAACATTATTCTTCTTGGCAACCAATAAAACCTAATGCATAGCAACAGTGTTTTTAGCCTATATCTTTTAATCTCTCTATTAAAACAAAACTATTCTAAAACTAAACGCTCGAAAATACTTTTTTTTCTTATGAAATAAACGCTTTTGTTCGCAAACGGATAACAGATAAGACTTTTTCAGCGAGGCTTATCATCGCATTCGCTGCAGTTTACAGATCTCATCTACGATCAACAAACTCAAACTTCATTTTATCCCATTCTTTCTCTAGTAATTTTTAACTTTCCTGCAAAATTGTTTCTTCTCCCGTTTAGAACAAAGTCATTTTACCTTTAAAGTTGAAAATAACCCGAAAGCTTGAGGTTTTAAGGATAAAAAGAACATGCAAGGTGTTCCCGTGTTTTTTTTTTTTTCGGTTTTGATTTCGCCGAAGTGGCTTCGGAACATCCGTAACACAAGCAAATAGAAAAAGTTACACGGACTTCCGTATCTTATCTTGCTGTTGATTTTTGGTCTGGGGATTATTCACAGATATTATTTTCCTAAATATAGAACATTTTCACTGCTTCAAGTTATTGTAGTATTGTTCTCTCATTTGTAGGTGATGTAATAAGTTTGAACGGAAATATAAATGGAAACTAGCGAGTAAACTAGTATAGGCTGCGTCGGTGTTTGATATAAACGATAGATAATAGAATGAAATTTGTAACACCGTAAAATTGTTGACTTAAATTTACTGACGTTGCGAGCTGTAGCCCTTCGTCGGAGTAAAAAGGAGTTTGAACGGCTTAACTCATCTTTTAAAACTGTACTTATCTCGACTCAAATTTTGGTTGCTTTTTCTCGCTTTGTTTTTGTTCTCTTCTTCAATTGAAGTCTTTTAAAAGATAACATTATTTATTAAGATTCTTTCCAAAGAATAAATGCATTTTCCGCCAAATTCAATCGTTTTACTTCATACCTGAAAGCTTGCCTCAAGTTGTCTTCGAGTTTTTGTCGACTACAGCCGGCAAAGTTCTTCGACATAATGACAAATTCATCGAAGTCAATCTCTCCATCATCGTTTTGATCGAACTGTTTAAATGTTGTCTGGATCTGTTCGTCAGTTGGGTTGAATCCCACGGCGCGGATTACGTCCTCAAACTCTTTCAGGTCTATTCTTCCGTCTCCATTCCCGTCGAACAAACTAAACGCATTTTGCATGACATGAAGCTCAGAATCTGCAAGTGATTCGTTCAGTGTCATTTTGGACTTCAAAAAGGCCTCGGTTCTTTCATACAACGAAGTAATCTTCAATTTAGAGTTACTTACAAATTACTCCCTCCACTGTCGATATCGGTCGAAAATGGTCTTCCAAAACACTTCGGTTAATTCAGACTTTTTGTAAGCTCATTTGAAATAATCATGATGGATGAGTTTCTGTGTTGATCAATTCAAAACTAGTTGTTGGAGCAAGCCCTGACTGCAGGCAACATTAATATCATCATTATTTCAAGTAATGAATCATAGCGACAAAGTCGATTCTTATTATATGTAATTCCAGTTTCTATAGAGACGTACCAATAATCAAAGTAGAAAGTGTAATAGTACACCTGCAACAAAATTGCACTTTTTATCGAAAACAAACATACTAAATATCAATAAAAATCCTTGGAAAATCATATGGAATAAAGATGAAATACTTTATATTATTCTTTATGAATACTGAGTTTCTACGAACATGACGAAGACGTACCAATAATTAAAATAGGAAAGAGTAATAGTATACCTACAAAAAAATTGCACTTTTTATCGAAAATATACATACTAAATATCAATAAAAATCCTTGGAAAACCATATGGAATAAAACTGAAATTCTGTATATTATTCTTTATAAATAGTTTCTACGGAGAAGTACCAATAATTACAATAGGAAAGAGTAAAAGTACACCTGCAACAAAATTGCACTTTTTGTCGAAAACAAACATACTAAATATCAATAAAAATCCTAGAAAAACCATATTGAATAAAGATGAAATACTTTATATTATTCTTTATGAATAGTTTCTACGAAGACGTACCAATAATTAAAGTAGAAAGAGTAATTTATAGTACACCTGCAACAAAATTACACTTTTTATCGAAAACAAACATACTAAATATCAATAAAAATCCTAGAAAAACAATATGTAATAAAACTAAAATTCTGTATATTATTCTTTATGAATAGTTTCTACGGAGACGTACCAATAATAAATTACAATAGGAAGAGTAAAAGTACACCTGCAACAAAATTGCACTTTTTGTCGAAAATATACATACTAAATATCAATAAAAAATCCTAGGAAATCATATAAATTAAAAGCAAAATTGTACATATTATTTTTCTTAGTAAAAACTAAAAAGCTAGTTGAAGATTATCCTATTAAAGAAACTTATATTCTTAACAATTTTTCCATTTCACTAAAATGTTATTAACATAGAACTACTAAAAAATTACTGACATTAAAACCTTTTGTTCATAATGATTGTAATATTTATTATATTTCATTTGCTGTATTTAATCGCAATTAATTGTTTTCCATTTTACAGAAATACAGAAATTAAACTAATATTGTGTTCAACATCCTGCGCGTTGGGGTAAAAATAGACGAGGAGTTATAATGACTAACTGATGTTACAGCGTATAAAAGAATCATTTTTTAAACGTCTCAATGTATTTAGCCACGTTGAATATTTTTGCACACAACTCTGCTCACATGTTCATTTTTATATGTTGCGTTAACTGAGTGTTAGTAACTGGTGTTTTTGGACGTTAATTGTTCGTCGTCGGAGTAAAAGTGGTAACTTAACACCACAAAAAAGAATTACTAACTTGTTTATGCTGTTTTAGATGTTCAACCTATGTCGGAGTAAATTTTCGAAAAATGTTTTTATCATTCATTTTTTTAACTTTGGTATATATAGTGTATTCGTATAACCCACTATTTAAATGCAAATGAGAATATGTGTGAACTAACATGCTAATGAGGTGTGCGTGTGGCTATTTGCTTTCATTTTTTTCCTTTGAGCCACAAGCCGCTGTGGAAAACATTGATAAAAGTGGTTTCGAGTAAATCTTCAAACGTTTTCGTTGTCAATCATGTTTTATTTTGATTATTTGAAGACGAGAGCACAACTCACTGAAGCATTTTATAACACGCTCACCTCATTAGCATGTTATTTTACACATAATCTCATTTGCATTTTAAAAGTGGGTTATACGAATACGCTCTTATGAATAACAGTTGTTGACATTTTGATGAGTAATGATTTTTTTTGTTTTTGAGTCCACAAAACAGTAATCAGCAAGTAGTCATGGTAATAAAACTTAGTGGCAGATGTTTTCAAAAAGTGCTCTGAAACTTCTGAAACGATTCGAGTATCATTGACAAAAAACAAGATGGATTATATTATTAAAGTAAAGTACTTGTCTGGTTTGATATCAAAATGTATAAAATTCATGAATTTAATAGTTTTGTGCCATGGTTGCGTTAATTACAATTAATTGATAGTTTAAAAGGAATTCAAAAAGGAAATTACAGCGCGAATCGAAAAACCGTGGGCACCCAGAAATATTTTAGAAATCGTTTTTTGTTCGTTGAACAACTCACAAATAACTCTAACTACAAAAAGTTTATCGTACTACACATCAGTCAAACTTCTTGCGGTGATATAGTTGTTTGTGAGTTGTTCAACGTATAGACTGGAAGCAATTAGGTGATACCCAATAGCGTCACAAGAACGATTTTCCCGACAATTTGAAATCTGTACTTTTTTGTAATAAAGTAACCGCTAAAGTCAGCTAATAAATGTGACGGGTAACACACAAATGTACACTCCCCTTCAACTCTATGTAATCAAATTCATCCGTGTAAACTTATACTGAGTACTATATTCTTTTACATATAGTAAAAACCATCCTCCCTTTTCACTATTAGTAGAAAAAAATCCTATTCTAGCAGCGCATAGCTTTCAATAATAATTCATTTATTTTGAACACACGGCTAAATTTGATGTGGGTATCACCTCATTGCTTCCAGTCATAATAAACGATTTCTAAAATATTTCTAGATGCCCACGGTTTTTTGATTCGCACTGTAATATAGGCCTCGTCTACACGAATCCGATCCGGCTGAAACCGCACATAAATATTTGCGTCCACACGAATCCTGTTGATCGTTTCCAATTCAAAAGTATGCGGTTTCGGTGACCGGATTCACTGGATTCGTGTCAGTGGACGATAGGCCGATTCGCATCAAAAAGTATGCGGTTTCAAAAGTATCCGGATCCGTGTAGACGGGGTCATAGACCGTCAATAGGTAGTACATGGTGTGTTCATGTTTTTCTTATTTAGGATCATAACAGCTACGGTAACGATGGTGATAATAATGGTGATAATAATGGTAATAATCTGATAATGGTGATAATAATGGTGATGATAATGGTGATGATAATGATGATAATAATGGTGATAATAATGGTGATAATAATGGTGATGATAATGGTGATGATAATGATGATAATAATTGTGATAATAATGGTAATAATCTGATAATGGTGATGATAATGATGATGATAATGGTGATAATATGGCATGCTGTAAACACTGGACTGGACTATGGACTGGATAATAATAACAATAATAATAATAATAATAATAATAATAATAATAATAATAATAATAATAATAATAATAATAATAATAATAATAATAATAATAATAATAATAATAATAATAATAATAAATGAGAAAGGAGTATTCTTCTCAACTTCAGTTCAAGTCGTCAAGCTTGATTAAAACAGTTATAGCTCATCCATAATGCGTTGTAAAGTCCATGTTCTTACCCGTCATCCTCTATTTAATCAATGGAAACTAGCGAGTAAACTAGTATAGGCTGCGTCGGTGTTTTATATCAATGATAAATGGAATCTAGCGAGTAAACTAGTATAGGCTGCGTCGGTGTTTTATATAAACGATAGCAACACAATAAAATTTGTATTTAATCAGATGTAAATTCTTCTTTAACCACCAATATTAATATCATTTTAAAACGTACTCCCCAAGATGCATTTCGATAGTAAAACGTTTTTTCTGTCAACTTTTATTGAAGCAGTTGGAGCCTATCCACAATGCATTGCAATGTATGTTTTATTAGCTTGACACCGTCATGTCATATTTAATCAGCTGTAAAATTATCAAACGCAAGTTGCCAGTAAAAGGTAAAACGTGTTTGTGGTTTAATAGGAGTAGTGTGACTCCTAAAATCAAAATATTAAATCAAAATATTTACATGTCAAAAGTAAAAACAGAAAAAAGTAATAATGTTAAACAAAACAAAAATGTAATTTGTAAACTTGGTACCAGGTTTGGGAAGAGGTTATTCGTGATCCGCCGTGATTCACCATAAATTCGGCCTGTGATTCGTGAAAAGCAAAAAAACCCAGTCGTGATCCGTGAAATCATCTTCAACTGCGACTCGTGATTTACAGATTTTCACTGTGACCCGTGATTTACAGATTTTCACTGTGACCCGTGATTTACAGATTTGCACTGTGACCCGTGATTTACAGATTTTGACTGTGGTTACAGAATCAGCGCTCCGTGAAAACGTTATGGCTTGTCATAGAGTTGTGTTAAATAAGACGTGTTTTGTTTGTATATCTGTCAGAAATTGTGAAAAAGCTTTACGCAACTCTGTGATCAGTGAAATTATTAGAATTGGATACCTCCTCTTCGCCACCCCGTGGTGTATATTTTAGTAGTGACTATAAAAATAGTGCAATAGAAATGAAAAAAGTAATTTGTTATTTAACATTTCTGAAAACTATTGTTTTTAACAAAATTTTACTGCCACTTTATAAATTCAAAATGAAATAAATGATTTTGAAAATAAGGAAAGGAAAGGAAAGGAAAGGAAAGGAAAGGAAAGGAAAGGAAAGGAAAGGAAAGGAAAGGAAAGGAAAGGAAAGGAAAGGAAAGGAAAGGAAAGGAAAGGAAAGGAAAGGAAAGGAAAGGAAAGGAAAGGAAAGGAAAGGAAAGGAAAGGAAAGGAAAGGAAAGGAAAAGAAAGGAAAGGAAAGGAAAGGAAAGGAAAGGAAAGGAAAGGAAAGGAAAGGAAAGGAAAGGAAAGGAAAGGAAAGGAAAGGAAAGGAAAGGAAAGGAAAGGAAAGGAAAGGAAAGGAAAAGAATTAAGGCGCAGGTGTTTTGCAATTCCAATCCAAAGCGGAAGGAACTCAAACTCACTCCCAAAATCTGCATATCTTAATACAAAGGCCTTATTAACCCTATTTGCCTGCTTATTTTTAGTTCAGCAAAAACAATCACGACAAATTTGCAGAAATTTGAATAGGAAGAGGCCGGATATTGACCGTGAGTACTTTCGACTTGTGTTTGCTAAGTTCATCAGTTGCCGAGAATATTTGCTATAACTTCAACATTCAACATTCATATCTTTCAAAACAACAAAATAATTCTGGCAGAAAAACAACAATTTGTGTTAATCCATAAAATAGATTTTGGATATACGATACTATCTTTTTAAACTGCATTAATTAGAGAACTCCATTATCATTAACTGGTTCTTCCAGTTGTTCATTGGCCGGTGTGTTAGCAAAACAAAAGGTCCGTTGTTAAAACTGCCAGAGTGGACTCGCCTGTCAGCCAAACTGGTAATGCTAGGCGATATTTTCTCAAAATCTTGACTAAACTGCCCAAATTATCAACTATTTGACAATATGGCTGCGAGCTCCGACGATGTTTCGCGTGATTCAAGTGAAAGCGATAAAGTTTCAAGAATGAGGAATGCTTTTCAGAGAGCTGACAGCGATTTAAGCGGGGAAATAGCCAGTGTTCAGTTCGCTACGGCCGCGCAAGAAGTCGGCTTAGCTCCATCAGAAAAAGATGTCGATCAGGTTCTGAACCACTTTGACAAAGACGAAGACAATGGCATTAATTTTGACGAATTTATCGACATGATTTCGCATCTAGAAGCGGGCAAAGAGGAAGATTACGAAGACTGCTTGAGAAAGGCTTTCAAGTAAGTTCAACATTTGTGTACTTATGAGAAATAATTAATTAGATAAAAAGCGTTGCAAGTTTAGTTCATCTTAACTCTAAAGGTTTTCAAAATCATTTATATTTGCGCCTATTTCATTTAAATTTACGACTTTTTAACATAAAATTATTTTAAAATTTGAAAGTTTTCGTGTTTACATCCAAAGAAAACTTTACAATCACTTTTTTTTTAGCTTATCTCATACTTCAATATAAAATATTCATTGTTTTTTCTGTCTTTTTATTTAAATTCGAGATTTTCTAATATTCAAAATGCATATTTACTGATTTTTTTAGAATATCTCATTATTTACATTTTATCTCAAAGCTATAGTGTTGCTTTTCAAAATATTTTTCAAACATATGAACTATTTTGGCTTCGTTCAGAAAGAGAGAGAAAATCCTAATTCTTCATTTTTAGCCCAACTGATATTACCAATTCAATTGAATTTGTTTTTTTTCCCTTACTTTGAATGTTTCAAGTGAAATATCTTTAATATAAATGCTTTTTCTATTCATTGAAGTGTTCAAGTTAAATGAACAAAAAATGTTTTGAAGGTCTCCTGTGGACTGAATCTAATGCAAATGAGCAAAACCTATTTTAATAATTTTTAAAATGCGGCACATGCGAGGTGCGACGTTTGAACAAGGCCTAGACATTTTTTAAGCGTTAAGTGTTTTTTTTTTTGTATTATATAAAACAAACACGAACAAAATAATCAATTAAAATCTGTCAAAACATTGTTATTGGTTTTCCGACTACACAAATTTGTATAATTGTTCCTGTAGCCTGTTTTGCCTTAAAATTCACCACAGACAAAAAAAAAGAGAAAAGGAATAACATCAGTCCTACATATATCAAACACGTTTCTTATGGTCTTGCTTGAGGCGAAATGGCACACATCTGTGTTTAGGTTTATTAAAATTCTTAAACGATTTACTTCACCGAGATGAGAGTGACTGAAAATATGATTAGAAAAAATGGTGGTGATATTATTGAAGATGATGGTGATAATATTAAAGATGATGGTGATAATATTAAAGATGATGGTGATGATATTGAAGATGATGGTGATAATATTGAAGATGATGGTGATAATATTAAAGATGATGGTGATAATATTGAAGATGATGGTGATAAGATTGAAGATGATGGTGATAAGATTGAAGATGATGGTGATAATATTGAAGATGATGGTGATAATATTGAAGATGACGGTGATAATATTGAAGATGATGGTGATAATATTGAAGATGATGGTAATAATATTGAAGATGATGGTGATAATATTAAAGATGATGATGAGGATGACAGAAATATGGTGATGATAACAGATGAAACATAAATTTCGCACTCTTTTTATAGTTTTGAGGCATTTTGAAATCATCTCTGGAGTGAGCAGTTTAGCACGCTTATAACACGTCAAATAGTGCCGTTAATCTCTCTATTTGTTCATTTGCTGGTGGGGTATATCGGGAAGTGAAATGAGCGAGTTGTTTTAATCGTTTGTCAGTGCAGCCTTAATTGTTCTACATTACTCATTGGGGGGTTGAACGGTGAATAATGAAAAATAAATAACGGGTCCAAAATTGACTGGAATAATGAATTATTGCATCAAATCCTTTAGGAATAATTATAACAAAGAAATGATAAAAGAAGAATAAATTATGCGAAATTTTGGAATATGAATAATGAGTTATGGAGAAAAAATGGGCAGGAATAATGAATTATTGACCACAAGTAATTCATCTTCAACCCCCGATGCTCATTTGCTAGTGGGAATGAATCGGGGCTGAAATTTGCATGTTATTTTAATCAGCATGAATTTTAATCTGTCATTTATTTAATTGTGGATATACACCTACTTGCAGTAAGGTTGTCATACAGAAATAGAACATTTGTTATAAAGAAAATGGAACATTTGTGATTTAGTACGATAGGAATTGATTAAAAGACAAAAGAAGATCACTCAAGCTGAACTCTCTCTTTTGTCTTTTAATTAATTCCTTTCGCACAAAACCACAAATGTTCTATTTTCTTTGAGACAAATGTTTTATTTTTGTATGACAACCTTACTGCAAGTAGGTGTAAATCGGGAGGTAAGACCGGCTCGTTTTTACTAGCAAGTCATTTTACTATAAGCATATTATTTTGTTCATCGACATGTTAAAATACGCTACGAACAATGGCTACATATATTGTCATTCGCCAATTTTCACTAAATTAAATTAAATAAATAAATAATCACTTTTTTTAACGTCTCAATCTTCTAGCTGAACGCAGTGTGCCCTACTAATCGGGGAGACTCACTCACACTCACTACCTCTACGTTTAATATTTTGCACGCAACTCGGCTCACTATAGCTAGGTTTCGCAGGTTTTGAAATATAAACATATTTCGTGACAATACGTATATATGCGTATATTTAGAATAAATACACAAGTTATTTTAGAAAATCGCGAGTGGTGATTGGTCGAAAAGTTCACATAATTTCTCGATGATCACCTATAGCGTTTCGCGCGCTTTTAGAAATAAGAGATCAACAGTTTTTCTCCAAAAAGGCTGGTCATTTTTACTTTTTGAAATGATCACTTTTGTATTTATACTAAAACAATTATCCACCTTAGGCTCAGTAAATATCGGTAAATAATAACCTTGACTACGTCTCGGTTATTATTCCCATTGCGATATTCATATTCACGGCGAATCATTGTTGTCCACCTATTTTAAAAATCGTTGTCGCAAAAAGTCTACAGTCCACACTCTGAAGCCTGCAGAGGATGTCGGTAATCTGTCTCTTGTTATCGCTTTATACACCGAATCGAAATATGGCAGCCAATTTGAATAACAACTCTTCTTGACTGCCCACTGAGCCTCGCATACGTGTGAAAACTCTATTGCTTTCCAATGTGAACACATCGGTCTATTCGTAGCATATTTTGGCTGTAGGTGTTCGTGTTTTATGACCATAACAAGTTGTTGCACTGATAGATGATGAAACAAATATTTCGTTTTACAAAATGGCTAATAAATTGTTCATATGTTCATATTACCGACGTCCTTTGCAGGTTTCAGTGTGTGGACTGAAGCTTCGACTGTGACAACGATTTTTGAAATAGGTGTATATATATATCTGATAACAATAATGTTATCGGTTAAAATAAAACATCCAAACTGAGAATACTAGTGCTAATCAAAGTTATATTCAGTCAAAAACACACCAATAGACCACTTTCATAAATACCATAATATGTACCAGAAAATGATATTTTCAAGTAAACAGATATTTTAATATTTTACCACTGTCATATGAAAGAACCACCCGAAATAGGCATGTTTGAAAGGCTTTGATGCTCTGGCTAAAATACCAAAGACGTTATGCTCAATGAAAAATGAAGAGATTTGTATATAATTTTCTGCCGAGGCCTTTGATGCCTCGTTTGCAAATAGCTTCTTGCAAATTTAATGTTTTTTTTCTCAAACTATCACAAGTTATTGTTATGGTGAATTTCTATCATAAGATAGCTTTCTTTTGCTTAAAACATCAATTTTAAAAATTATGAAAATTAGTGGCGGCCATTTATAAAAGTCGTCTATGTTTGGATGTTAGTGGAGTTGTGTAGTCATAGCAACGATGTGTTATGATGTTTATAGTCGCGGTAAATTAAACAATTTCATCAATCGTATATATTACAAAGACCCTAAAAGGTCAGTGTTCATCATCATCATCCTTCGGCCTCGGCCGAGAGTCCTCCCACAACAGACTTCCACACCGCCCTGTCAGCCATTACTGCCCTCAGGTCTTGTGTTAACCAGCCCCTTAAAACAAGATGAATCTTTGCAAACTTGCCGTATCCGGTAATTTTAAAGACATTCAGTTTTAACAGGAACTAGTTCGGATGAAGTAAGGCTATATATAGCGAGTCACCTGCTTCAAAACGTTTGCTCAATGTGACATGTCATGTCAAGAGAAAAAGGGCTTGCGGAGTTTGAGTTTGAGTGGACAACTTTCCTTTTTATCATGAACTATATTTTTTTAATGAACATGGTGCTACTTCGACCTATTTTTGAACATTTTTTAATGTCGAGCTTTTCGACCACACTGGGTCGACTTCAGGACTAACAGAAACTAATCGTTACATTTTAAAAACGTCGGTAAATAGAGTGCGCGGGCGTACGAAACTAACAGATTTAACGCGAAAACGAAAATATATATGTGTATATTTTTTTTATTTATTATCATCCGAAGTAGTGGGCTAATTGTTATATTATGTATTTTCTACTGTATATATTTTACTTATTTTTAAGCTTTTGTAGTTGTATTTAAATAGCGCCCTTTTTCATCACAATGTTTTTCTTATCTTCTTCTTATTATGTCTCGTCCACTTCAAGTAACACAAGAGACCGAATCGAAATATGGCGTCCAATTTGAATAGCTATACTCTTGACTGGCTAGCCTCGTGTTGAAACACTATGGAGTGTTCACATGTATGCGAAGCTAGTCAGTCAAGAACCAACTTGAAGCTGTTTCTAGGGATAATTGTTTCATCATCTACCACTGTACTGTAACAACTTGTCATAGTCAATCAAAATATGCTTTGTATAAATCGATAACAAGAGAAGAAATGCCGACATCCTTTGAAGGCTTTAGAGTGTGGACTGTGATTGCGACAACGATTTTTAAAATAGGTATAACGTAATGTGTGTGATGCTTATACTAACTGTACATAAATAAAACAATAGCCTCCGTGCTATAAGGAAACATTTTGATAGTGAACACCTCAACTATTTTAGATGTATGTAAAATCTTAACAATAACCTCCATGTTCTTGACTAGAAAAACGATTGTAAGCACCTCGATTTTTTGTATTCAGATGTGTGCCAATAATGTCTCAACGATTATTTCCATGTGCTTGACCAGAATACTGTTTTTTTTAGAATTTATTATTTTAGGTGAAAAATGTCAATAATACCTCAACAATATCCCCCATGTTCGGGACAAGAAAAATCATTATAGGCATAATTGTTATTTTAAATTATACGATAAATATGCAAGTGATTTTAGAAAATCGCGCGGACTAATTTGTTTTTAAACGCAGTTCACACTATTTTACGACATTGAATCACATACAGCGTTTGGCGAGAATAAAAATACGAAACAATGAGTTTTTCTTTTTCATATGGTAAGCTGCTTAGTAAAAAAGGCTTGTTTACTCCGACGAAGGGCTAAAGCTCTCCGGAAACGTCAGTAAAGTTAAGTTAACATTTTTTACGGTGTTACAAATCTCAATCTATTATCTATCGTTTATATCAAACACCGACGCAGCCTATACTAGTTTACTCGCTAGTTTCTATTTCTATTTTTTACGGTGTTACAAATTTCATTCTATTACCTATCGTTTATATCAAACACCGACGCAGTCTATACTAGTTTACTCGCTAGTTTCTATTTTTATTTTTTACGATGTTACAAATTTCATTCTATTACCTATCGTTTATATCAAACACCGACGCAGCCTATACTAGTTTACTCGCTAGTGTCCACTTATTACTGTCAATTTTAACGGCATTTTTAGACAACCTTAACTCTGTATATGTATTTGTATACCTTTGAAAACAAAGACAGATGTTTATAAGGTTTCAAACAACGGAAGTTGTTGAAGCGGACAGTCTATCTTTCTCTATTTTTATTAATATTTTTGCCTTGTTTTAGTATTGCCATCATCAATATTGCGTTTTTCCCTATTTTAAGAATACAAGATTGCATACCATTTTATCATTTGGTTCGTTTCCTTATTGTTTACTGCACGCAAAAATAAAGGAATTTTTTTTTTAAATGTTTTTCGTGACTCTAAATTTATTAATTTAAAAAACTAATTTTACATTTAATCATTTCTTAGCTTGAGTCTGGTTCACGATACCGACATAAACACCCGGGGGGGGGGGGGGGGGGGGGGGGCACTCCCATATATATACTATACGGGGAAAAAAAATTTTTTAAACTAAAAAAAAACACAGCTATATCCTGTTCAAATCAATAATTATTTATGAAACATCTTATTTTTCAATTTATTATTTAAATAATGATTAATAAATGAAAACATTAATGAAACACTAAAATATTAAAACATTTGCCGCCTGCATATAAGACAGTAAGGAAATAAGCCATTCAATTCAAAATTCTACAATCATCGCAATTCTTGTTCCGTTCTTCTTTACAAGTGCATCGACCAAAAATCTCCTAATCTCAATCGTTACTTCTTACGTTGTTTGATCTTATCTCTGTAAAGTCTAAATGGAAACTAGCGAGTAAACTAGTATAGGCTGCGTCGGTGTTTGATATAAACGATAGGTAATAGAATGAAATTTGTAACACCGTAAAAAATAGAAATAGAAACTAGCGAGTAAACTAGTATAGGCTGCGTCGGTGTTTGGTATAAACGATAGGTAATAGAATGAAATTTGTAACACCGTAAAAAATGTTGACTTAACTTTACTGACGTTTCGAGCTTTAGCCCTTCGTCGGAGTAAAAGAGTCTAGTTCTCAGTGTTCTTATTGAGTGCCTAAAATTCCGTTTCCGTTCATTTCGAAAATTTAAATTTGATTAGCTTATCAATTAATAAAACTTCAAAACCGGTACACGAGTGTGATTTATATCAGTGTGTGTAACCCCTATAAAACACTGTATGTTATAAAACAAATAAAGTGGTACCTCTATTAAGCGGTCACCCTCGGGACTTTCCAAAGTGGCCGCTTAATAGAGGTATAGAATAGGTATAGCAATAGATTTGGGACTTTCTATTGTGGCTGCTTATAGAGGGTGACCGTTTAATGGGTGGCCGCTTAATAGAGGTACCACTGTATAATAAATATTCATCGTTCCTGTCGTCATTCATCATCCATCAATCAATCATATCTCTGATTTAATCAACATTTTACTTTCAAAGGCAGTTTGACATTGACGGGAGTGGATTCATCTCACCAGAAGAGTTGCGTCACGTGGTATGCAACACCGGTGAAAAGTTTTCCCAAAGCGAAGCAGAAGAGCTTATTGGCATGTTCGATGTCAACAAAGATGGTCAGCTAAGCTGGGAGGAGTTCGTTACCTTCATTAAGAGTAGCATCACAGAAGAGGAAGAAGACGAACGAACAAACATGAATAATCCAGAAGAAATAGAGATAGGAACGGAAGAAAAAATTGAGAACAATAAGCTGTAACGCAATACACGACATTTAGGTAACGCAACTGTATAGTCTTGTTTTTCTTTTAGATATTCAAGTAACGCAATAGCTTAATTTAATTACAAACTCTAACACAATACATTTAGCACTTCTTTAGTAGCCCAGTAATTCATTTGACAATAAAAGAACATAAAATGTAACGCAATTTTTGTCAAATTTCTAGGAATTCAATTTTTGTTTATGCACAGTGCAACAAACTAAAGCAAATTGTGTTACGTCAGTTTTCCGCTAGTTGTAACGCAACTTTGTAACATTAACACATAACGCGATCCATGCTTAACTTACCCTGCGAGCAGAGATTTCTTTCTCTCTTACTTGGAATTCTAGGTAAGAGAAAGGAACCTCTGCTCGCAGGGTGATGCTTAACTCATTTCAAAACTATAAACAAATGTACAGAAGTAACGCAACGAACCTGTTAATGTCATACACATTTTGTCACGCAAGGTCGGTAACACAATAGTCCTTTTCACAGTTCCGTTCAGTCACAACGAATTATAGTTGCAAGTCGAGGTTCGCGCGTTGTTGCGCATAATAAAATTATAGTTTTGCTATGCGCAAAAACGCAAACCTCGACTTGGAACTATTATTCGTGGTCACTGAACGGAGCTGTGAAAAGGTTTATTCACATGAACAGTGACAGTTATATAACCAGGTGAACCTAAACTATAATATCATAAAAACCGAGATATTTACTAAATGTTTAGCTATTTGAAATAGGTATCATATTTAACATAAATAGAAACTAGCGAGTAAACTAGTATAGGCTGCGTCGGTGTTTGATATAAACGATAGGTAATAGAATGAAATTTGTAACACCGTAAAAAAATAGAAATAGAAACTAGCGAGTAAACTAGTATAGGCTGCGTCGGTGTTTGATATAAACGATAGGTAATAGAATGAAATTTGTAACATCGTGTTGACATAACTTTACTGACGTTTCGAGCTTTAGCCCTTCGTCGAAGGGCTTTACTTTACTTCGACGAAGGGCTAAAGCTCGAAACGTCAGTAAAGTTAAGTCAACATTTTTTACGGCGTTACAAATTTCATTATATTAACTATAATTAACATACATAATTTTTGACAACAAACGCCAAAATTATTATTCTTTAATCACGTGTCACGCAGCACAATGTTGTAACTATTGAAGTATTTTATAAATATTTCTAGAAACGTTTATTTTTCGTATTTATGTAAAACCACTATTGAATTAAAGTTTGTAACTTATTATTAGTTAATAATTGTGTTGATTCATCAGCTTATTTTAATAGAAAAAAGCCAAGCTTTCGAGCAACTTGCTCTTCATCAGGGCAAAACAGAAATGACAAAAAATACAAAAACGCGTAATACATCAACATGCGCGCGTGCTACAGTGGAACGTATTATTAGTTGTTTGTTCCAAAGAGTAATACATGTTTCGATTTGTAAAAATGTCAAATATTCCACTATTCTCGAGTTCTCGAAGAGCCGGAAAGAAAGAGAGAAAGACCCTGTTAACTTTGTATAAGCTTAACTTGAAATTTTCTCGGCGAGATTTACTTCTTTCTTGAAAAGTTTCGTAAAATATGAGCAACATATATTACATATTATATATACAGCTATAGTTAGTCTTGTTCCGTATGTAACTATAGAATTATCGATAAACAATTGATAACACAACTTATTTATCTCTGAATAGAGTAGACACACTATACCCGTGACATATAATTAGTACTAATTAGTACTATTTCATAAAAACATCCTTTGTTTTCTATTGTTTTATTATCACTATTTAGTACTACAAATTAGTATTTGTTTCACGGATTAAGTGCGTCTACTCTAATCCAAAAAACGTAGAATACTGAATACATATTGAGTGCATTGCAAGACCGAAACACATTTTGGGTCAAGTAAAAAGTTATTTTATTCTTAGTGCATTCCATTCAAAACAATATACAAGCTAGTTATAAGCAGTAAATATCGCTGTGCATTTATTTTTCATTTCAAATTAATGAGACCCACAATGCCCTTTGGTCTTGGAGTGCTGCCCTATTCAATATACAACGTTTTTGAAATAGCTGTTTGGTTTCGAATTGTATCTGCACAGGTAGCCCAAGCTCACTGTTAGTGTTGATTTACTAAGGGATATATGGGTACTTTTGAACCTTCGATTTTTTGCCTTATAATTTAATAAAATCCAACAAAACTCTTACAGTGTCTTCTTGTTGATCTCTATAATCCTCTGAGTTAATTTCAGCCGATTTTGTTCAGAAAAAATTACCTTCTCCCTGCCTTACATAAGAGGAGGACACTAGGTAGGGAGAAGGTAATTTATTCTGAACGAAATCGACTGAAATTAACTCAGAGGATTATAGAGATCAACAAGAAGACACTGTAAGAGTTTTGTTGAATTTTATTAAATTTTAAGGCAAAAAATCGAAGGTTCAAAAGTACCCATATATCCTTTAGTAAATCAACACTAACAGTGAGCTTGGGCTACCTGTGGTATCTGCCGACACAACACGACCGCAAATATAGTAAACACTAAATAATCAGTGGTAATAGGTGAGCGTGGTGTTTACAAGTGTTGGTATTGTGATGCTAATTTACCAACCATTTTAACAATAGATTTTTTAATTTTCTTTGTTCTAATAACAATGGTTGGTCGGCAAAGCCATGATCAATATACGTCACTGTACGTCCACCTATAGGTGAGCGTAGTGTTTACAAGTGTTGGTATTGTAATGCTTATATGCCAACCATTTTCACAATAGATTTTTTAATTTTCTTTGTTCTAATTACAATGGTTGGTCGGCAAAGCCATAATCAAGCTTACCAAGATCACTAAGAATTCTCCCTTCAGACATCAATGTTGCTCGAGCCGTCAAGTAGATCGACAAAAGGTTGTAGAGCTGGGGTAACTTCTTCTTGTATAAACCTCTCAACCTTGGGTTTGCAAACAGTTTGAGTCAGTATGATATTATTTAATAGTCACTTTCAACATTCCCCTGCGCCATTTTGAAAGGCAGCCTTGCCTTTGTATCGAAGCAAACCGAACAGTAAGCTGTCAATGATATAGTCTGATTCATCATAATCAACACTATCAACACTACCACCATCGTCTTTACCATCATCATCACCATCATCACCACAATCAACAAAATCACCACTGCCATCATAATCATTAGCATCATCCTCATAATCATTGTCACTATCACCATCATCACTACCATTACCATCACCATCATCATCGTTAGCATCATTATCACCATCTTTATCATCATCACCACCACTGTAATCATAAACATCATCGTCATCATCATTGTTACCATCATCATCATCATCACTACCATTATCATCACCACCATCATCGTCATCATCATTGTTACCATCATCATCATCACTACCATTATCATCACCACCATCATCGTCAGCATCATCGTTACCATCATCATCACCATTAAAATCATCATCACCATTTTAGTCATTTTTCATCATTCTCCGTTGTCATCATCATCACTATCAATGTTTTCATTACTGTTACATATCATCATCATCATCATCATCATCATCATCATCATCATCATCATCATCACCACCATCATCATCATCACCATCATCATCATCATCTTCACCATCACCATCATCATCATCATCATCATCATCATCATCATCACCACCATCATCATCATCACCATCATCATCATCATCTTCACCATCACCATCACCACCATCATCATCATCATCATCATCATCATCATCATCATCATCATCATCATCATCATCATCACCACAATCAACAAAATCAGCACTGCCATCATCATCATCATCATCATCATCATCATCATCATCATCATCATCATCATCATCATCATCACCACAATCAACAAAATCAGCACTGCCATCATCATCATCATCATCATCATCATCATCATCATCATCATCATCATCATCATCATCACCACCTCCACTGTAATCATTAACATCATCGTCATCAACACCACCACCACCACCATTGATACCTGTTGAGGTGCACGTCCAATGAATGTCCTGGCG
Organism: Metridium senile; assembly: GCA_949775045.1. Classification (NCBI taxonomy): domain Eukaryota; kingdom Metazoa; phylum Cnidaria; class Anthozoa; order Actiniaria; family Metridiidae; genus Metridium; species Metridium senile. Next base: position 18,862,835 of record OX459099.1, read on the forward strand.
TCAAGTAACGTATCCAGTTCCTCATGAATAGGTGCAAAGTACTGACATGCACGGATCCTTTCCATCAAATCATTATCCTTGCCCTCCTCTTTGACGACTTTACCTGCTTCTTGTGACAGGACACGAATCCTTTCATGACATTCCTACAAGAACAACAAACAAACAGACATTTTTTTATTTATTTAGTGAAGGTAGATGCATAATTGTCCCATTCTGTTCCCTGCACCATTTTGAAAAGTAGCCGGGCCTTTGCATCGAAGTGAGACGAACCTTGAGCTTGCAATCATACCTTTTAATACCTTGCAGGACAATTATTCACGTGTCTCTATCATTGCAAGCTCAACGTCTGTCTCGCTCCAAAGCAAAGGCCTGGCATCCAGATATTCAGATTTTTATTCCATCTTGAGAACACAAGAACAAATTACATTTTAATAATTAAAATTATTTGACAAAAGAAAGAAGGCAAAGCATTCTGGTTCTGGTAGTATATGACGCCATGATGAAAATGGATTAGAGTTGACCAGAGCTTTCAATAAAAGGCGGCAACCGGCGGTTTATCGCCGGATATTTCACCTTAAAATGCCGGCTATTTTGACTAAAAATTAATTCATTACCAAATAAAGTTATAAACAAACATCACTGGTTTCAGTAGCCTTCGTAAACATCTTTACTTTTGTTTGTTTCGATGCCACGATCGCGAACGGCGTCAAAACGAACGCCATATTGATTTTGGAGCGAAAAGAGCTCTGGGTGATAAAACGGGCTTCCTGTGGTGGCTATGACCAGCGGCTTCCCACGTGAAAAAAATGGCGGCCAAGCGTGACATCCGCAATTTTTTTTCGCCATTAAAACCCCAGCCTTCCGTTCCTGATAAGTAATCTTTATTATAAAGTTTAAAAACATTAAGAAAAGACTTGATTTTATCTTGTTGTTGTCGATTTTTGCCTATTTGTTACATGTTTTGAGTCATTAACAGTTTTGGAAATTGCCAAAGTGAAGCTGGCCTGAGATTGGTAGCCTGAGATTCACATTGCCTCAGATTCACATTCATTTCCGGGGGGAGGTCAACAAGGTCAGTTTGTAAAAGCTTTATTACAACAACACAACTGATAAATGTAAAGTAATTGCAAATCAGATATGTAGTTATTACTTGGATTCAATTTATTAAATCAATTTAGAGACGATATATAAAACTTATTATACACAAAGTTATGTTTTACGCTCCAGCCTGAGATTCAAAGCTACAGCCTTAGATTCAAATCTCTAGCCTGACATTCGAAACTCCAGCCTTAGATTCAAAAATTACAGCCTTAGATTCAAATCTCTAGCCTGACATTCGAAACTCAAGCCTTAGATTCAATAATAACAACAGCCTTAGATTCAAATATCTACGGCCTTAGATTCAAATATCTACGGCCTTAGATTCAAAACTCCAGCCTTAGATTCAAAACTCTACAGCCTTAGATTCAAAACTCTACGGCCTTTAAGATTCAAAACTCCAGCCTTAGATTCAAAACTCTACGGCCTTAGATTCAAAACTCCAGCCTTAGATTCAAAACTCCAGCCTTAGATTCAAATATCTACGGCCTTAGATTCAAAACTCTACGGCCTTTAAGATTCAAAACTCCAGCCTTAGATTCAAATATCTACGGCCTTAGATTCAAAACTCTACGGCCTTTAAGATTCAAAACTCCAGCCTTAGATTCAAATATATACGGCCTTAGATTCAAATATCTACGGCCTTTAAGATTCAAAACTCCAGCCTTAGATTCAAATATCTACGGCCTTAGATTAAAAACTCTACGGCCTTAGATTCAAAACTCCAGCCTTAGATTCAAAACTCCAGCCTTAGATTCAAATATCTACAGCCTTAGATTCAAAACTCTACCGGCCTTAGATTCAAAACTCCAGCCTTAGATTCAAATATCTACGGCCGGCCTTTAAGATTCACAACTGATCAAGAAATTGCAAATAAGATATGTAGTTATTACTTGATCTCAATACACAAAGTTATATTTTACGCTCCAGCCTGAGATTCAAAACTCAAGCCTTAGATTCAAATATCTACGGCCTTAGATTCAAAACTCTACGGCCTTAGATTCAAAACTCCAGCCTTAGATTCAAAACTCCAGCCTTAGATTCAAATATCTACAGCCTTAGATTCAAAACTCTACCGGCCTTAGATTCAAAACTCCAGCCTTAGATTCAAATATCTACGGCCGGCCTTTAAGATTCACAACTGATCAAGAAATTGCAAATAAGATATGTAGTTATTACTTGAGTTCAATACACAAAGTTATATTTTACGCTCCAGCCTGAGATTCAAAACTCAAGCCTTAGATTCAAAAATAACAGTCTTAATAACAGCCTGCTATGAAGACTCTTTTTTGCGCTCTCAATATTCTTTAAAAAACCCGAATATTTTGAGCGCAAAAAAGAGTCTGCACAGCAGGCTAACCGCAACCCTGCATTTATGCGTTTCTGTATAATAAAATAACTTCGATTTAAAGAATCTGTTAAGCTATTTTAACGGACAATATGTCAGCCTGAGATTCACGGGCTGTACTATATGTTAAACTATTATCAATTGTATTATAATAATTAATATATTAGCCTGAGATTCACGGGCCGTACTATGCTAAACTATTATACAAATACTCCTTAGCCTGAATTTTAAATCTCCTTAAACAGCCTGAGATTCAAAACTACAGCTTGAAATTCACCGGAAATTCAGCCAAGCCTTCAAATCAGTTAAATCTCTAGCCTGACATTCGAAATTCCAGCCTTAGATTCAAAACTCAGCCTTAGATTCGACCTTCAGCCTTTAGATTCGAAACAATTAACAACTTAGATTCAAAAAATTGTATGCGTTTCTTAATAAATAACTTCGATTTAGTGACGCACTAATTTCGATCAAAATGTGTATGGACACATTAGGGTTAGGTTGAAATAGACCCTTTTGCCAGCTCCAGCACCATCATTGCTCGGAAGTAATCCATATGATTCTGCAAAGTAAGGAATCGAAAAATGTTAATTAACATCATTCAGTTTTTTATTTGTTCGCAATTGTTTAAATGAAGGAAGGAAGTGCATGAACAGAAGAAAACAATTTACTCAGCCGAAGGGCTAAAGCTTTCGCATATCAGTGTATGACATATACAGCCGATCTTGAAAAGGTTGTCCACTTGAAAAGACTTATATACTAAAAGAAATATCACGTGACTTATTATAAAACTGGTCTTTTTTGCCGAATCTAGAACTCAGACTTCTAGCGAGGGAAGATACTGCTTGTTTGAATTCACTGCCATATTACTTTCAAACGCACATGACTTTCTACACGCGCAGAGAGTAAAGAAAAAATAAGTCACGTGATATTTCTTTTAGTATATATGTCTTTTAAGGTGGACAACCTTTTCGAGATCGGCTGTATGTCCATGTATGTGTTTCACAAACATCTAACGTATAGCGCTGCGCATGAATGCTAAAAATAGCTCCAAGACTCGGACAAACTGATTGGGTCACAGACAGATAGTAATGGGCTCCTGGTCACAGATTGGGCACATGGCTAGTGTTCAATTACGTCTCTCCGATTTAAGGATGAAGCATTTCATTTTTGTGGTGTGTGTGTGTGTGTTTGGGTGGGGGGGGGGGGGGGGAGGGGAGGAAGGGGGGAGGTGGAGGGGAGGAAGGGGGGGGGGGTGGTTGGGATATGATTTTGAAAAAAACAAATCCTGCCAGCGGGCTAAAAAACATTTCCTGCACGGACCAGATCATCCACCCCCTCAAAAGTCAAATGGTACATTTTATGGTACATTCCCGCTGTTTACATTTTGCCAAACCTCGGAAAAAAGGTGTTGATTTTTTTCTTGAGGCAGCTTGCCTGATTCTGTTGTTCTTAAAAGCAAAAGAGCAATATGGGTTTGATTGCTTTAAGTGTTTAGCAAACAGATGAGACCAAGCTCCACAAAATGCTCGCGCCCCGGATGGTGTTTCCCTAGGTTCAATAGATCTCCATTCCTTTTCTGTAATTACAAACTCCGAGTCGGGAGGTAGAGATTTTTCAAAGAAACCATTCTGGGGTACATTTGCCGATCCAAGGGCGGACAAGGTGTCGTTGTTTATGGTTTTCTATTGAGAAACATTATTTAATAACGTAAGTGCAGCAATTATATATATTATTACAGCAATAATATTGAATAATATTGAGGTGTGACTAATCCACAACTATTCTGATGCTTTGAACTCACCTTATGTAGTAACCTACAGGTGGGAGAAGAACTTGCACTTCTGGGTGAACTTTGTTTCTGTTGATAAAAAAATGAGAAATAAAAAAATGAGAAATACACAAGAAATTGAAGAATGATACAACTCACCTTGCGTAATGGACTACGAGAGGGAGACGAACTACCACTTCTGGGTGAACTTTGTTTCTGTTGACAAAAGAAAAGAGAAATAAAAAAATGAGAAATACACAAGAAATTGAAGAATGATACAACTCACCTTGCGTAATGGACTACGAGAGGGTGACGAACTACCACTTCTGGGTGAACTTTGTTTCTGTTGACAAAACAAATGAGAAATAAAAAAATGAGAAATACACAAGAAATTGAAGAATGATACAACTCACCTTGCGTAATGGACTACGAGAGGGTGACGAACTACCACTTCTGGGTGAACTTTGTTTCTGTTGACAAAAAAATGAGAAATAAAAAAATGAGAAATACACAAGAAATTGAAGAATGTTACAACTCACCTTGGGTAATAGACTACGGGAGGGAGATGAACTACCACTTCTGGGTGAACTTTGTTTCTGTTGATAAAAAAGGGAATTAACAAAATGAGAAAATGCACGGAATGTGTTTACATTTAAAAAAAAAATAAAAGTTTGTAGGGAGAACATGAAATGATCACTATCATACCCTCTTTACTGGAACCATAATTACAGATGGACGGTTTCCTCCGATGTCTTGGGCGGGCTCAAAATAATTTGTTTTGTTGATTGTAGTAGGATCTTCGTTGTCGGTATCGGGTTCGGAAAAATCGTCTGTATCTAAAGATATTGATTCGAAAAAGATGTCTGGAGAAGATGGTTCCGAAGATAGCGATTGTGGATGAGAAGAAGGTGCTAACAGTGGTCGAGACCATCCTCCTGCAAACCTGTACAATGGTAATGGAAATGGAAATGGAAGAGAAGTGTTCCTCGATTTCCACCGCTCCTTCCCAATAGCAGCGACTGCAGCATTCCTGGCTTGCCATCGCAATGTTTGTGGACCTGAAAAAAGTGTTATTTCATAGTTGTCAATTAAATAAAAGGGAATGAAAAAATCAAATAACGTGCCTTTTGAGTAACGCACATAACGGCATAGGCATTTAGCTGAGACCGCTCCCATTTTGACAATCAAGTAGCTTAATGACAAACAACGTTGGAAATACCAGCAAGTTTAATTTAATATGTAACTTAAACTTTAAACAATTACACGATATCGATTGATAATGATGCTACATCTAATTAACTTAATCAATAAAAAAAACTCTCAATTAACTCATAACTCGTGACTCGAATTGTCACCGAGTTACGTGTAGTCACAGAGAAATGGGCGTGTCCGAAAACTAACTCGATAAATATCATATCTCATTTACACATTGACAAGAAATAGATAAACTGGAATGAAATGTTATATCCGCATACCCTACCCCTCCCTCCAATAAAGCCCCATTAATTACTACCATTACAACGATTTTAAATCACAAACAAACCAAAAAAATAACTTACCTTTCCATACCCTATACCAGCCAACACTGGATTGGTAAGAAGGGTGAAAAACGGGAGATAACTGAATTGTATTAGCATTTCTTTTAATTGCCGTTTCTTGCAGTAAGTTGACCAAAGGATTTGTTTGTCCAAAGACAGCTTCCAGCGTTTCTCTAACTCCTATCTCGCAATGAATAGTTATCACTGTGCATGGCGAAATTTCGCAAGACGACAGTGAATCGCTAGATATTTCGGAAGGATCAGTAGATGATATTTTCACATAATGACTAGAGATGAATCGGCTAGCCAAACCTTCGTTCATATGAAAGAATGTATCTTCGCGACCGTCGTCCATTGTATCAACAACATCGATTATCTTAACACTGGATATCCTCTGGGTGAAGCCGATCACTGGACCAAGTAACTTCTGGGTGGCATGTTATCAACGTTAGTAAAAAGGAAATCCTTTTCTCCGATTGGAGGAGTTTTTATCATTTAGCATTAGTATCTTGTTATCCATGTCGTCGCTCATTGTTTACGTTATTTCAAACGTTTTTTATCTGAACCAGATATATCATGCTTGTAATGTAAAGTTTGAAATAAAACATAAATGATTGTATATAGTGCTCGTTGAGATAAATAACTAAAGCTTCAAGAAATAAACCATTAGCATGAGCATTAACGAAACGAAATAAGATGAAGACAGTGGAAACTCGTTTATCCGGCAACTGAAGGGTCAGCCCAAAGTGGCCGTATTAAAGGGGTGGCCGTATTAAGCGATTGGACGTTAGGCGGGGTTCCAATTTATTGTTAATTGTTAATAGTACGGCCCGTGAATCTCAGGCTGACATATTGTCCGTTAAAATAGCTTACAGAGAGAGATTATTTAAAGTTATTCACACAGAAAGGCATAAATTACGGGTTGCGGTGAATCTATAAGGCTGGAGTTTTGAATCTATAAGGCTGAGATATTGTTAAAAATAGTTTAACATAGTACGGCCGGGGGAATCGCAGGCTTAAAAACCTTAAAAGAGAGACATCGGTGCTTTAAATCAATGTTATTTATACAAAAACGCATAAAAGGCGGTTTTCAAATGTCAGGCTGGAGTTTGAATCTAAGGATGTAATTTTTTTTATCTAAGACTGTTATTTTTGAATCTAAGGCCGTAGATATTTGAATCTAAGGCCGTAGATATTTGAATCTAAGGCTGTAGATATTTGAATCTAAGGCCGTAGATATTTGAATCTAAGGCTGTAGATATTTGAATCTAAGGCTGTAGATATTTGAATCTAAGGCTGGAGTTTTGAATCTAAGGCTGGAGTTTTGAATCTAAGGCCGTAGAGTTTTGAATCTAAGGCCGTAGATATTTGAATCTAAGGCTGTAGATATTTGAATCTAAGGCCGTAGATATTTGAATCTAAGACTGTAGATATTTGAATCTAAGGCTGTAGATATTTGAATCTAAGGCTGGAGTTTTGAATCTAAGGCTGGAGTTTTGAATCTAAGGCCGTAGAGTTTTGAATCTAAGGCCGTAGATATTTGAATCTAAGGCTGTAGATATTTGAATCTAAGGCCGTAGATATTTGAATCTAAGACTGTAGATATTTGAATCTAAGGCTGTAGATATTTGAATCTAAGGCTGGAGTTTTGAATCTAAGGCTGGAGTTTTGAATCTAAGGCCGTAGAGTTTTGAATCTAAGGCCGTAGAGTTTTGAATCTAAGGCTGGAGTTTTGAATCTAAGGCCGTAGAGTTTTGAATCTAAGGCTGGAGTTTTGAATCTAAGGCCGTAGATATTTGAATCTAAGGCCGTAGATATTTGAATCTAAGGCTGTATATATTTGAATCTAAGGCTGTAGAATTTGAATTTAAGGCTGTTTTTAATCTATTAGGCTGTTGTTAATATTGAATCTATTTAAAAGCTGGAGTTTCGAATATCAGGCTAGAGATTTGAATCAATAAGGCTGTAATTTTTAATCTAAGATTGTTATTTTTGAATCTAAGGATGTAATTGTTTTATCTAAGACTGTTATTTTTGAATCTAAGGCCGTAGATATTTGAATCTAAGGCTGTAGATATTTGAATCTAACGCCGTATATATTTGAATCTAAGGCTGTAGAATTTGAATTTAAGGCTGTTTTTAATCTATTAGGCTGTTGTTAATATTGAATCTATTTAAAAGCTGGAGTTTCGAATATCAGGCTAGAGATTTGAATCAATAAGGCTGTAATTTTTAATCTAAGACTGTTATTTTTGAATCTAAGGATGTAATTTTTTTTATCTAAGACTGTTATTTTTGAATCTAAGGCCGTAGATATTTGAATCTAAGGCTGTAGATATTTGAATCTAAGGCCGTAGATATTTGAATCTAAGGCTGTAGATATTTGAATCTAAGGCTGTAGATATTTGAATCTAAGGCTGGAGTTTTGAATCTAAGGCTGGAGTTTTGAATCTAAGGCCGTAGAGTTTTGAATCTAAGGCTGGAGTTTTGAATCTTAAAGGCCGTAGAGTTTTGAATCTAAGGCTGTAGAGTTTTGAATCTAAGGCTGGAGTTTTGAATCTAAGGCCGTAGATATTTGAATCTAAGGCCGTAGATATTTGAATCTAAGGCTGTTGTTATTATTGAATCTAAGGCTTGAGTTTCGAATGTCAGGCTTGAGATTTGAATCTAAGGCTGTAATTTTTGAATCTAAGGCTGGAGTTTCGAATGTCAGGCTAGAGATTTAGAATCTAAGGCTGTAGCTTTGAATCTCAGGCTGGAGCGTAAAACATAACTTTGTGTATAATAAGTTTTATATATCGTCTCTAAATTGATTTAATAAATTGAATCCAAGTAATAACTACATATCTGATTTGCAATTACTTTACATTTATCAGTTGTGTTGTTGTAATAAAGCTTTTACAAACTGACCTTGTTGACCTCCCCCCGGAAATGAATGTGAATCTGAGGCAATGTGAATCTCAGGCTCCGAATCTCAGTCCAGCTTCACTTTGGTCAAGGCGGGAGGTGATAGGTTACATACTGTTAAATAAATATGTGAAGATTAAACACTGATTGAACATTACGGAGAACAAAAGAAATGTTGCCGAAGGGATGTTGAAGCAAAGTTAAATACACGTTTTAACAATTTTGAAAGGGTGCATGGGCAAACGGCTTTAATATTGCCATTCAACAAAATCGAACGGATTGGATGTTGATGCAAATGTTGAAACCGTTTGCCCGGGCCTTCAACTTTGCTTCAACCTTCATCCAACATTTCTTTTGTTCTCTGGAATGTTGAATCAAAGTTGAAGGCTTCAACACGGTTGAAAGGGGGTGGCTAACGGAATCAGTCAACCTTACGTACCATTCAAAAAATTCGAACAGATGTTCACTGAAAAGGCCCGGGCAAGCGGCTTTAACTTTTGTTTCAACGTCCGTTCGATTTGTTGAATGGCAATGTTGAAACAGTTTGAAATAACCTTTCAACATTGTTGGGCACAATAGTTGAAAGGGGATGGCAAACGGTTTCAACATTTTTATTCAACAAAATCGTAAAGATGTTGAAGTTAATGTTGAAGCCTTTATCCGGGCCTTAAGAGGAGGTCAAACGGCTATGATAGTTGATGATAGTTGAAGGCGTCACAACTATCATCAACTATCCTGTACGAACACAAACGGCAAAAACTATCATCGACTATCATGTGAAATTTGAACATGTTCAAACTCTATGATAGTTTATGATTGTCCATGATAGCCGATGATAGTGCATGATAGTTGGTGATCAAACGCACATGATTGTTGG